>CM056051.1:77633013-78233013 GCA_029574335.1 Rana kukunoris | reverse complement strand
GGCTAAGGAATAGAAGAGGGAATAGGTATAGCACCCACCCCTTTACCGCCCAAACGGTTTCTGAAATCTAGGCTGGGGTACCCCTCCAAACTGGAAGGACCCCCTACTATGTGGGTGGTGATCGCAAAACCGGAGGCAGTCCAAAACCCATTAGACTACCTAAAGAGGACGTTGGGTATCCCGGGATCTGCACAACCCAAAACTATGCCGGAAGGTTGAAGAGGGGAACCTGCGTCTCCTGAGGTACAGTAGGAGCGTGGATCAACACCTGAACAATTCCCGTGCAATCCCTCATTTTTTAAGTGTAGGTCTACTTAGAGTGAGTGAATGGAGAAAATCCAGCCATCTTTTTAAGGTTCTGTCATACTTAGAGGTACAGCACCTATTTAACCACTTAAGGCCTGGAAGGATTTGCCCCCTTAATGACCAGGCCATTTTTTTGTGGTATGGCACTGTGTCGTTTCAACTGGCAATTGTGACGCTTCACCCAAACAAAATTATTGTCCTTTTTTCCCACAAACAGAGCTTTCTTTTGGTGGTATTTGATCACCTCTGCGTTTTTTATTATTTGCACTATTAACAAAAAAAGAGCAACATTTTTGGAAAGAAATACAATGGGCCAGATTCACAGAGCCTTTACGCCTGTCTAACTGGTGTTAGACTGGAGTCATTTCAAATTACGCGCCTTTTCTAGCTAGTCGGAAACCTCAAGCCCTGAATAGATGGCTGCGGGCTTCAATTCGACTGGATTACGTGTTCGTACGCCTTCGGATCTACGCTGCAATAAAATTGCGGCCACTGGGTGGACTTCCCTTCGTTTTCCGTGTCGGGGTATGCTAATGAGCTTTTGCCGGCGATCCCAGAAATTACGATCTTCAATCGCAATCTCTTACGGCACCTTTAGTCATCTTTTCGCTGCGTAAAACGATACCAGATTTTTGCTGGTCTAATATTAGACAGCCCATGTTAAGTATGGCCTTCGTTCCCGCGTCGGATTTCTACGTTTTTTGACGTCTTTTATTTTTTTTTACGTAAGTCGTCCGGGAAAAGGAATGTTCGTAAACGACTCTACTCAAACAACGAATGACGTAACGACGTGATTTCGCGCAATGCACGGCGGGAAACTTCTGAACGGAGCATGCGCAGTTCGATCGCCGCGGGGACGCACTTAATTTAAATGCTTCACGCCCCCCAATCGCGTATTTCGATTACGCGGCGAGAAATAGACTACTCCGCCGTAGCGTACGGGCAAAAATCTACCAGGATTCTGTGTAGAGCCTGGTAAAATACGGCAGCGTAGAGTATTTCGATTACGCAGTGCAATATTAAGTGTATCTGAATCTGGCCCAATATTTTTAACTTTTTGCTATAATAAATATTCCCCCCAAAAATGTAAAGAAACACATTTCTTCCTTAGATTAGGCCAATAGGTATCCTGCTACATATTTTTGGTAAAAAAAATAAGCATATTTTGATTGGTTTGCACAAAAGTTATAGCGTCTACAAACTATGGGATAGGTTTATGCCATTTTTATTATTATTATTTTTTTTACTAGTAAATGCGATTTTTAGCGGGAGTACAACATTGCACCGAATAGATTGGACACTTTTGACACTTTTTTGGGACCATTGACATTTATACAGCGATCAGAGTTAAAATAGGTACTGATTACTGTATAAATGTCACTGGCAGGGAAGGGGTGAACACTCTGAGGCGATCTAGGGGTTAAATGTGTTCCCTGTGAGGTGTTGCTAACTGTATGGGGGCTGAGCTGAATGGTGGAGGAGAGAGATTTCAGTTCCCAATCACTAGGAACTGACAATCTCCCTCTACTTCCCTGACAGTACAGGGATGTGTTTGTTTACACTGACAGATCCCCATTCTGCCTGTCTCTGGAGCGATCACGGTAGGCCGGCAGACATATAGCTAGATTCAGGTAGGGCGGCGTATTGGTAAGCGGGCGTAGCGTATCGAATATACGCTATGCCGCCGCAAGTTAGAGAGGCAAGTGCTGTATTTACAAAGCACTTGCTCCCTATGTTATGGCGGCATAGCGTAAATGGGCCAGTGTAAGTCCGCGTGTTTCAGTGCGTGGGCGTGTCCCAGTGCACATGCTCAAAATCACGTTGCAAATAGTCAATGCTTTCGACGTGAACGTAACCTACGCCCAGCCCCATTCTGAATCGGCTTACGCAAACGACTTAAACGACGTGAAATTCAACGGCTGTTCCGATGTCCATACTTAACATTGGCTGCGCCATCTTTTTGGAGGTTTATCTTTACGCCTGAAAAATGCCTTACGTGAACGGCGTAGCTTACAGCAACGGGCGTACGCACGTTCGTGAATAGGCGTATCTTGCTCATTTACATATTCTAGGTGTAAATCAACGTACAAGCCCCTAGGGCCAGCGTAAATATGCAGCTAAGATACGACGGCGTATGAGACTTACGCCGGGCGTATCTTGGCCACATTTAAGCGTATCTGGTTACCAGAATACACTTAAACATACGACTGTGCGTCATCGGACTTACGACGACATATCTACTGATACGCCGTGGTAAGTCTTCCTGAATCTGGCTAATAGAGTCCACCAGAACCGCTGGTCGGCTTCCTTCTTGCAAATGGCCGTGAGAGTGCACAAAAAAATCTGTGTACACGCCCCATGTACAATGATGCACCCAGTGTACAATTATGTGCAGTCCTTATCTAGTTAAATATATTACCTCTAATATGCTAAGCAGAGATTTATCACACTTTTTTTACTCTGCAATAGCACAATCCAATTCCTATCTATCATCCTGTGATCTGTTGATAGCACATTTTGGGATCTCTGATATTTTGGAGCCCCAATATTATCATTCAGAAATTTAATTACCTGGAACCAAAAGGTATGCATCTGTAAATATTGCTAGTGATACAATATACTAGTAATTGCATTAAAAAAAATGTGTTGTTTGCATTAGGTTTACATTTAGCAGTCAGAATAAAAGTCAATTATGTTCTGGTGCCTTATAGTGGTAAAGCATGATGTAAGTGATGTCAGGAGCGTCTAGCACTCCTTCTCCTCATTCCAGCATCCTGGTTTTGTCTACCTGCAAGATGGTTAATGTGGTCAGTCTCTGGGTGGAAACCAAACCTGTTATAAGCCAGCCAAACCTTCAGTCTAAGCATGTGAAAGAGGGTGATAACGTGTGTAATATCGGATCAAGCACCATATCTGCCTGCCCTGCTCTGCTAGCTTGGATTTCCCTGTGTCTGACCATGTAACAACTATTCTCTGAACTCTGCCTGCCTTGCACCTGGACTGTCATTGAACCACTCTGCCTGTCTGCCAACCGCAAGTACCTGTTTGCTCTGCTCAGTTTGCGCCTGCCCTGGCGTGGTAGCCAGGCACCAGAAGTGTGCCCTATAACCCTCCCTTACTCTATCCAAAATGAAATAAAGGGGTTGCCTATAGTTCTACTTTAAGCGCAAATTTCTGATCATTTTATGGAGAGGACTAAGAAGATATAACCATGCCAGTCTAGCAGCAGAAAGCATATAGCACAGTGAGGAAGGTTTGTGGTCCAGGTTGATAGGACAGTCAAAATTAGAAGCAGCTTGCGTTACACTAACAGTGTAGCACAAGCCGGCGGGGACTCTTTCCGTGCTGCCCCCCTGCAAAGTGCTGCCCTAGGCCTGGGCTTTGTTGACCTAGGCAAGGATACAGCGTTGCCAGGCACTACAGCATTGTGGGGGCAACCGAATACCAGTAGGCCTACTTGCCTTATTAGAAAGGGGACTGCTATAGGTGAAGAACACAGTAGCCAGCTATACTGTCTGACCACCTGATTTAGGGGTAAGAGTGATAAGTGGTTAGGGGACCTGTTTAGGGAACTGTAATGCACCCCTGCCAGCCATCATTTCAGTCCACAGTAAAACCAAATTATGGTGCCTGAAACTGACTCACAATGAATTAAACAGCTAAATATTTTGATACAAGCCTTTTCTGTGTAAAGGATAACACTTATTCAGCTATTACCTTGGATGCAAATGTGATATGCTGGGATTTAAACGGAGCCAGTAATACATGCTTGAGCTGCTGATGTTGATAAAGTAGTGTATTTGGAAGTATTTCTCAGTTCCTGAAAAGATTAAACATATTTTTAATATTTAGCAAACTACATGATTTTAGCTGGGTCAGAACACAATTTTGCCTGAGTTAAGTTAAATATATTTCATATAGCAGTTGCAGAATTTCTACTATATCTTTAGTAGGTATACTAAATAACAGTAGTTTTGCTCCTCTGTAAACAGTGGAGCAGGGATTGATTGCTAAGGGCTACTCAGTGTTTCACAGGCAGCTGTTCAGCTACTCCCTCCTGTCTTCTATAGGCTTCTAGAATCATGGTGGAAAGGAGAGCAGGACAGACTATTTATGGGACTCCAACCAAACTTTGGGAAGGTGTGCCCAGAAGGTGGAGGGGGAGCCCATAGGTAGTCAGAGGCTTGGACAGCAGTGTGCAGTGTTCCTTGGTCCAGTCCTGCAGGAGGAGACCCCTGTGCAGAGTTAGAGAAACCAAGGTAAAGACCCAGATAAGCTCCTCACTAGGAAGAGCCTGTGGATATCGGCAAGAAGCAACCCGTGATTCCATGGCAATGTGGGACAATCAAGTGCAGCCAGCAGTGTAAGGGGCACAGCCACAAGTACATCCAGCAGAGTGTAAAGCACATTGACCAGAAGTTGAGGAGTCCTCAAGTTGCTCCAGATGCAGTTCACTAGGGGAATCCCCCGCTCCCTATCCTTATCCCAAAGTTTCTGTTACAATAAAAACCCTAAAAAAACACCTAGGGCCAGATTCACGTATTCCAGAGCATCTTTGCTCTGGAGTAACGCTTCTGATTTGCGTTGCGCTGCCGAATTTTTAGGAGCAAGTGCTGTCATTCACGAAGCACTTGCTCCTAAAGTTGCGGCAGCGCATCGCAAATGAGCCGGCGGAATTCAAATGTCGCGGGTACGGGGCGTGTAGTATGCTAACTACGCGCGATCCCGCCGCCGACGTACTGCGCATGCGTCGAGTGTCAAAACATCCCCGTGCGCATGCTCCAAAATCTGTGAATGAACGTCAATGACGTCACATTCCCATTCATGACCGTTTTACGCAAGCGACGTTTTTTTTTTTTTTTTCGACGCGATGACGACGCCTATACCTAACATAGGATACTCCAACCCCATGTAGGTATAACTATGCGCCGCGTATCCCGTCCGGAAACGTCGTAACGTCACTGCGTCGCGCCGGATTTCGATCGTGAATTGCCGATTTCCGCTCATTAACATATTTTTTGAGCGTAAATCGGCGGGAACGCCCCCGGCGCCATTTTTAAATTGAAGTAAAGATGCGATGGCGAAACTCAGTTACGCTCATCGCATCGGAACTTCAACCCGGCGTTTCTTGTTTTCTGGTTACAGAAAACAGAAACGCCGGCTCAAAGCCACTGTTACGCTGGCGGATCACTCGATCCGCCAGCGTAACCTTTCATGAATCTGGCCCCTAGACTGTTTTCTGAGCTGGTGAAGAATAAACAAAATGCTGTTTGCCTTCTGGTGTGTGCTACAAAGGGGGAAATAGGACCAAATTCACCAGTTGCTCTTTAGGGGGTGCGCTACAAACATTTAATAAAAAGCTCTATTTTGAAAAACGTAGCAGACATAGTTTTTTTATTTATTTGTTACAAGCATTTATTTTATATAGCTTTACATACTGAATATTCACATCAGTCCCTGCTTTAACCACTTGTCCACCACCCACCGTCAAATGACGGCGGGCGGAGGACTCCAATATCCTGACTGCACATCATATGACGTGCAGTCATTTGAATAGGGAATGCGCGCCTCCCTATACTGTCGGTAGCGGCGTGTCACGGAGACACCGCTCGTTACTGACAGGGGTGAACAGCAGTGCGGATGCGCTGTTAACTACGTGATCGGCCGTGATGAAGTGACGGCTGATCACGCATGGCAATACCCCCAAAGTGCACGGCGCGTGTGAGCGATCGTGATCGCGCCGCGCGTGCCCGTCGGTGGCAGCGTGTTCCCGGGAACACTGCTCGTCACCGACAATGGTACACAGCCATTGGTCAGGGCTTTGTACCACGTGATCAGCTCTGATCACTAGTGTAAACAAAGAGCTGTAACTAACTGTTACCAGCTCTTCTCCCCTCACACATCGTTTCCAGTGTGAGGAGAGAAGAGCTAGAAGCAGTGAGTTACAGTTCTGTGTTACTGTAGTGTCTGCACAAACACCACATCTGTACCTTTGCCCCCCCAATTGTCACCAGTCACCCAACAGTCACCCATAAAGTGCCTGTCACATAAAGAGACTGCCGTCAGCGGTGCAACCGTCACCCACCAGTGACCGTACCCTGTTACCGTCATCCACCAGTGACCTGCCCTGTCACCCGTCACCCACCAGTGACCTGCCCTGTCACCCGTTTATGAAGAAAAAATACTAATTTGCTACGTTTTATGACAGAAATAAAGAAAAATGCAATTTTTTCACAAAATCTACCATCTTTTTTTATTTATAGCACAAAAAATAAAAAACCCACGAGTGATTAACTACCACCAAAAGAAAGCTATATTTGTGTGAAAAAAAGGACGCAATTTTTTTTGGGTACAGTGTTGCATGACTGAGGAATTGTCATTCAAAGTGTGAGAGCACCGAAAGCTGAAAATTGGTCTGGGTAAGAAGGGGGTTTAAGTGCACTGTATTGAAGTGGTTAATGGAGCTTACAAACTAATGCTGCGTACACACGATAGATTAGTCTGATGAAAACGGTCTGATGGACCGTTTTCATCAGACCAAACCGATAATGTGTGGGCCCCATAGGTTATTTATCATCTGGTTGAAAGAATTGGAAGTTGTTTTAAAATTATCTGATGGATAAATAAACCTATAAAAAAACAATCGTCTGCGGGTACTTCCATCGGTTAAAAATCCAGGCATGCTCAGAATTGACGCATGCTTGGAAGTATTGAACATTATTTTTTTCAGGACGTCGTTGTGTTTTACGTCACCGTGTTCTGACATGATCGGTTTTTTAACTGATGGTGTGTAGGCACGACTGATCATCAGTCAGCTCCATCGGATAACTGATGGAAAAATCCATCAGACCGTTTTCATCAGACTAACCTATCGTGTGTACAGGGCATACAAGTCTAATTTTGCATTCATAGTGCCAGCTAAGCTACTAGCATGTCTTTAGAGCATGGAAGGGAATTGCAGGCACAGGAAGAACATGCAAACTCCATACGTAAGAAAAAACAAAAAATGTGGCGCTATACAGTAATGCATATAATACACACACAACTAATGAACTGCTGAAGTGTTGGTCATATGACCAGGTGCTAGTAATCACAAAAGTGTGTAGACCAAGCACAAATGCATAGAAAAACAAATCACAAATAATACGTCCAAATGTACTCTAGTATCATACACACACAACAAATAAACTACTGAAGTGTTGATCATGTGATCAGGTGCTAATAATCACAGAGGTGTGTAGACCAATCACAGATGCATGGAAAACAAATCACAAATAATAAGTCCAAGTGTACTCTAGTAAATGTCATAAGAGGAAAAGAGTCCCAGATAATTAGGTGATAAAACAATGTTGAATATGTAAGTTTGAGATATATCACTTTCTGGATTCTCAAATTTAAATGCAGTATCCACCGTATAGTCCAAGAATGATCAAGAAGATGAAATACTCTTACCAGAAAAGGTGGACATACTGACCAGCGGTGGTATGTCAAACAAGAATGGATAGGGTCACCAGACTGAGGAGGACCATGGAAGGAACACTGAAGTCATCCGATCAAAACATCGATCCAGTCACAGATCATCCGAAATAGGCGTCCCAGGTATATTAAAGCAATGAAGGCTCATGGATTGGAATTCACATAGGAGGACATGCCCCAGTTGAAGAGTTACTTACTCAAAACATGTAGGGTACATTGCCTGCTACAGCCCATCCACATACCACGCTTTACCCTTCGTGATCATTTGTATTCACCACTTCATTCTGGCTGATATTTTGTTGTTTTTATTCTTTTAAATGTTTTTATGGCATTATTTTTTGCCTTACCAATAAAAGCTGCTTTGCCCCGCCTTTGGGTTTAACTGCACCATGTGGAGCGGAGTGTTTTTTTGCATATCCTCCTATGTGAATTCCAATCCATGAGCCTTCATTGCTTTAATACACCTGGGACGCCTATTTTGGATGATCTGTGACTGGATCGATGTTTTGATCGGATGACTTCAGTGTTCCTTCCATGGTCCTCCTCAGTCTGGTGACCCTATCCATGCTTGTTTGACATACCACCGCTGCTCAGTATGTCCACCTTTTCTGGTAAGAGTATTTCATCTTCTTGATCATTCTTGGACTATACGGTGGATACTGCATTTCAATTTGAGAATCCAGAAAGTGATATATCTCACCTTACATATTCAACATTGTTTTATCACTTAATTATCTGGGACTCTTTTCCTCTTATAACATTCACTAGAGTACGCTTGGACTTATTATTTGTGATTTGTTTTCCATGCATCTGTGCTTGGTCTACACACCTCTGTGATTATTAGCACCTGATCACTAGTGTTGAGCGGAATACGCCATATTCGATTTTGCGATATTGCGCGAATATATAGAAGAATATTCGCTAATATCGAATATTCGTGATATTTTATCCAAAAATTTTTTTGCGAAATTTCGCTAATGCAAAATTTCGCTAATGCGAAAATGATTGCGAAATTCTCATAAACGGAGATCATTTCCTGTATTACTAAACTAATATGCACTAAACACTAACTCTACACTAACTCTACTTAAAAGAAAGGAGAATAAGGGGGCAAAAGAAGGGCGGAGAAGATAATCGCGCAATATTCCTATTGCGCGATTATCTTCTCCGCCCTTCTTTTGCATCAGAGCCAATCAGAATAACTTGAATATTCGGCAAAAGGAATATCGCGCAATATTCCTTTTGACGAATATTCAAGTTATTCTGATTGGGTCTAATGCAAAAGAAGGGCGGAGAAGATAATCGCGCAATATTTCGTTTGTCGAATATTCAAGTTATTCTGATTGGCTCTGATGCAAAAGAAGGGCGCATCAGAGCCAATCAGAATAACTCGAATATTCGGCAAAAGGAATATTGCGCGATTATCTTCTCCGCCCTTCTTTTGCATCAGAGCCAATCAGAATAACTTGAATATTCGGCAAAAGGAATATTGCGCGATTATCTTCTCCGCCCTTCTTTTGCATCAGAGCCAATCAGAATAACTCGAATATTCAGCAAAAGGAATATCGCGCAATATTCCTTTTGCTGAATATTCAAGTTATTCTGATTGGCTCTGATGCAAAAGAAGGGCGGAGAAGATAATCGCTCAATATTCCGTTTGTCGAATATTCGAGTTATTCTGATTGGCTCTGATGCAAAAGAAGGGCCGAGTAGCTGATGCGATTCTTTTATGTTGCCGAAAATTCGCAATGCAAATTTTCGGCAACATAAAAGAATCGCATCAGCTACTCGGCCCAGGGTCTCTCTCTAATCATACCAGCAATGCTTTTAGACGTCGATGGAGATCACTAGGATGTGATCTGTTTTAAAAATAAATTTGAAAAAATACGAATATTCGCCATAGCGAATATTCGCCGCAATATTCGAGTTATTCGCGAATACTCGAATATGCAATATTCGTAGCGAATATTCGCAATGCGAATATTCGTGAGCAACACTACTGATCACATGATCAACACTTCAGTAGTTTATTTGTTGTGTGTGTATGATACTAGAATACATTTGGACGTATTATTTGTGATTTGTTTTTCTATGCATTTGTGCTTGGTCTACACACTTTTGTGATTACTAGCACCTGGTCATATGACCAACACTTCAGCAGTTCATTCGTTGTGTGTGTATTATATGCTTTACTGTATAGCGCCACATTTTTTGTTTTTTCTTTTCTATGCAACATTGTTACATTGTTGATGCAGGCAGCTATTTTCTTATATTTTGTTCACTAGTAGCGCAACTTTGCCCTTTACACTTTTTAAACTCCATACGTATACCGGTAGTATCCTGACAAGGATTCAAACTTAGGACACCAGTGCTGCAAGGCAGAAGTGCTTAAAACTAAGCAACTGTGCAGAGTTATTAAGGGGCAGATTCACATAGATGTAATCTTCCGCTGCGTTATCGAAATACGCTACGCTGCCGTCTATCACCAGACTCTACGCCGAATTCAGGTAGTTTTTTTGCGCGTACGCTATTTATCGTATTTTCCGCCGCGTCGAAATCGTGAGTAGGGGCTGAAGCATTTAAATTAGCGCGTCCCCGCGACGATCGAACTGCGCATGCTCTGTTCAGGAATTTCCCGCCGTGCATTGCGCGAAATCACGTCGTACGTCATTCGTTGTTTGAGTAGCGGCGTTTAAACTCCGTTAAAAATAATAAAAGAAATACGTATACGACGGTAGTATAGACCAGCAAAAAGCTGGTATAGTGAAACTGACAAGGATTCGTTTGAAACGAAATTTTGTGGATTAGCTCATTAGACATGAAGGTGAAAAACCAGGAAGTCCGCCCAGCAATTTTCAGGCAGCTGCAAGGCAGTCGAAGTGCTTAAAACTAAAAAGCGTAAACGAAATTACTCCTGTCTAACAACATTGCAGGCGATCGCTTTGTGAATCTAGGCCTAAGTTTTTTAAAAAACGTTCAGCTTTAATGTGACTTAGCTTGTTGATTAGCTCTTGTTTTCCCTGGCATACTGTGTTATCCCTGCACTTTAACACATTTATATTTTACTAAAAATATTCAATTAGATCTAAATCCTGATTGGATAGTATGTACTTTGCTAAAACATGTAACTTTTACCAATTTGTATACTTATTTGCACTTAAGTGTTGCTGATCAACTAGATTTTTTTAAGCCACATTTTGTCTACATGCACTTGCCTCAACATTAGCTGCACATATCTTCTCTGTGCCAGCTTTCTAATAGTGACAATAGTGAACAATGTCTGCCCAATGCATGTTAGCACAATGGCTTGTAGTCTACAGCTGGGTGACAACTCAGGAGCACATTTAAGTAACAGTAGTCACTTAATAACTGTTATGGAGTTAAGGACAAAGACCTTCATGACAGCATCACCAATAATCTTAAATCTGCAGTGTTTATTTAAAAAAAATGTAAGCCGCAATGTAAGAAAAAAATATTGCAAACGACTCTTGAAATTACATTAACCATTATGTTAAATTATGTTAAAGCTTATATGAGATGTTAGTAATTGAGTCTAGATTGTCTTTAACTGCAAGGAAAATAAAATCAAATGGAATATTTTTCAGTCATTTTGTAATGGAAAATAAACATGTTTAGTTCTTTTACTACAAAATTGGTCATGACAACTGGCAATTTATTTGTTCCTAAATATAATCAAACAAGTATAATAATACATTGCTTTGGGTATACAGTTCTTTAACAATCCTTAATTCTATATTAAATACTTACAAAGTGGTAGATGGTAATGTGCAGCTAATCTCCAAGCAGTTGAAGAATAATTATGACATTATGTTCTGCAGGGGGATATTTTATCAAGTTTTTATTTCATGTAGGTCATAGCTTACTTACTGTAATATTTAAATATGCAAGAAAAAGGCATCTTGATTTAAGCCATAATTTATCAGTTTCCACTACTCCCTTGTTCTGTATGGGCTTGACTCTATTTCAGACTACACAATACCCATGGCACTAATAGATATATCTAAGTTAGTGCCAGGTGATTTTCTTGGCTTCTTCCTTGTCTAACTCCTTAGTGACCTTCTAAAAAAAATAAGTATCCTAGTTTCTCTCACAGGCTATGCTCAGCCAAAAATCTTGGATATAGCTGGTCTCTTTCAATTTACTCCTCTATGTGAATTTGTGGGGTACCCTTTTTCTCATACCCCCTATTTTCATGTTGTTTCTTAGTACCTTCTATTTTTCTAGGTTAATTTTTATACCTCATTTCTTATGGATGTCCCCTGCTATTGGAGTCTAGTTCATCATTACAAGCAGTTTCCCATGTTTGAGAATTTTCTCTGTCGGTTAGTTGCACTAGTCTTCACTTATCTACATCTGAAGATTGCAAAAAATGTCTTCTTTAGAACAAATATGAACACTCCTCTTGCAACTGACTGGATGACCGACTTCCTACTTTATACAATGTTAGACGTGTATTTTTTGTCAACACTGTAGGTTGCAGCTCTGCATAGAAGCCAATCAGTTTAAAGTTTTTTTTTTGTCAGAGCTTAGTTTAACAAGCTAAAATTTAACAAGCGTTCAGCTCTTTGCTGATTAATCACTGTGTAGACATGATTTTCTAGCTATCCTTTCCCTGAAGTTGAAGGTTCAGGGTATTTCGCACAACTGGTTGTTACCTGTTTGCTCTTTTTACTAAGACGTACCCTATCAGTACTATCCTCCTTTTCCTAGTGTCTAAGCTTCAGCCTGCTACCTTTTTTCTATCTTATGCTGAGTGTTTGGTTGTCCTTCACATTTTTAGTTGGGACAATTTTTCATTGTTTATGGCAATTTATGACAGAACGAGATGGCCACCTGATTCTCCTGCTCCCATACACAGAGGTCCAGCATTCAGCATAGCAATTAAAAAGAACTGGGACATCTTGGGGAAAAACTTTGGGAACCAGTCCCAATCATGGTCCCACTCGCGCAGAGACTCGGCAACACAATTAAGCCGGATATATATATCCCAGAGATCTTCCACACCAAGCCACAAGAGGCCGTGGCTTCATCTCAGGCCTCCGCTAGATCTGCATGCTCCACCAGCCTGAGCCCATCTAACTCAAACCGCATGCAGCCCGAGGCTACAGGGGCTCACTCCTGACATGAAAATTTATAGATAGGCAACTCCTATTCTCATATTGATTAATGGTTCCAAATTATTAATAACTACTGTAGTAGGGAACAGACACAAAAGATACATTCTGCATCTTTCCAAATAACTGTTCTGCTTTATTATGACACATTTGAAGTTTTTTATACACATGATTACGTAGGTATCACATTAATATTACAATTGTACGTTTATGGTAACAAGGGGCGTAACATAGGCAGACTAAATCTAATCAGGACTCGAAAGAATGCAAACATGTACTAAAAACATTATTAGTGCCGTGTGCACAGTGAGGGCAGTGTGCAATAAATACAAAATAGAATACAATTATATACAGAACTTACAAATTTCCTTTAAACTTCAATCATCCACCAAGCCTCTGTGACCTGCACACAGTAGCTGTAGATATAAAGGACCCCATAGCAGCTGCAATTTCAGACCTCCGGCGCTATGTCCAGGCCATAACCACGAGGATGGATGACCAAGATGAGGTAACAAACAGACATGACTCTGACATACATCACTTACAGCACACATCAGATGCCCACACCTTGCAACTCAGGGAACTACACAAGCATCTATTATTATTATTATTGTCATAATACAGAATTTATATAGCGCCAACAGTTTGCACAGCGCTTTACATCAGGGAAGACAGTACAGTCACAATCTAGAAGACCATCATTGTAACCTTAGAGTAAGAGGTATACCAGAAACAATAGAAACCAACCAAATGTTGCAGCCCACAGCAGCGATCTTCAATGACATATTGGGCAGACCTCCTGAATCCCATATTGATTGTGAGCGCCTCCACAGGGCATTAAACCCAGGGAAAGGGACACAGATCCTCCCAGGGATGTGATGTGCTGTCTGGTGAATTTCAAACTAAAAGAGGAAATCCTGTAAGGCGGGGAGGGGGGGGGGGAGTTTTAAACAGTTATTTTTACAATTTTTAAGTGTGCATACAGTGTCTCGGGAACCGATCGCGGGGGATTGTGTATATGTTGTGGGGGTACCAGGCATAATGTTTAAAATATTTCAGTCATGTTACATGCATAATTTTTCACTGGGCCTCGGGACTTATGTTTTACCAAGGCGAGGTTATGTCCCTAGTATAGAACTATGGCAGCTATAAAATTCCTTACATGGAATGTGAGGGGCCTGCACGAGAAAATTAAACGCTCATTCATCAAAAAGCAACGTGCAGATGTGGTGGTGCTAGTTGAGACGCACGTCGAGGGTAGACTCCATATGGCCCTCTGCCGCCCATGGGTTGGGTGGGCATATCAATCCACCCACACAACTCACGCCAGGGGTGTTTCTGTATTAATCGCCAAATCTGTACATTTTGAACTGTGTGACCTCATCACTGACCCCAACGGCCGGTATGTATTTCTTCATGCTAAGTTATATGGTGAACAATTTCTTCTCATGGCTTTTTACATACCTCCTCCCTTTAGCACCATGGTGGTTCTGGAGGGCTTTGCCTTCATGTCTCGTAACCCCACAGTACCGGCAATATGGTTGGGTGATTTCAATACTACACTATGCCCGTCCCTCGATAGACTGCAAACGGCACCGATATCGGGAATTAGTGCCGATGCGACTAAATTCTCTAGACTCATCTCCACCTTTCGCCTTGTGGATACGTGGAGACACAACTTCCCGCATGCTTGAGCATACTCCTGCTTCTCCTCTACACACAATTCTATGTCCCGAATAGATTTTATTTTGGTGTCCCACACCCTAGCACCACAGATACTGGAAACGGCGTTTTGCCCCAGGTTACTGTCGGACCACAGTCCATATTTGACAACCCTCAGTGTCCCTATTGACAAACCACAGAGGCCATGGAAACTGAATCCATTCTGGCTTTCACTGTTTCCGGAGGACGATGAGCTCATCGCCCAATGGAGGAAGTTTTTTTTGGAAAACGATCAGACGGCCTCTGTAGCTGCAAGCTGGGACTCATTTAAAATATACGCTCGTAATACCCTGATCTCACACATAAATAAAATTAAGACGGACTCTGCTGGTGCGTTTGACAGGGCGGTGTCGGAGCTGGTCTCTACTGAATGAGAATATGCTACCAATCCCTCCCTGGCAACAGCAATTCAGCTTAAATTGCAAACTAGGGTGGTAACCCAGCTGCAGTATACAAAAGCTCGCCAAAAGCTCTTCTTTACTAAACAGAAACTCATTGAATATGGAGAAAAGTCAGGCAAGCTCCTAGCGTACCTAGTGCACTGTGAATATAGACCCCCAGTTGTCATCACCCTCCACAGGCCGGGAGGTGAACGGATCACCGACCCGCGTAGCGTAACCTCTGAGTTCAGGGATTTTTTTGCAGACTTATATAAAATGACAGTGACTGACCCGACGGAATTGCAGACTGCTTTCCTTCAAAGCATCACCTTCCCCCAACTGACGAAGGATCAGGTGCACGCTTGAGGCACCCCTTACCACGAAAGAAATAGATGCTGCGATCGCCAGTTTCGCTAGATTCAAATCACCGGGCTCCGATGGTCTCCCTGTGGAATTTTACTCCCAATTTAGTGAACTTCTAACTCCCAAGCTGCTTGCATTATTTAACCACTTAAGGACCGCCTACTGCACATTTACGTCGGCAGAATGGCATGGCTGGGCACATCAACGTATATGGAAGAAGAGTGGATACCCTGTGCTGCCAGATAAGTATAAATGTAAATATATATATGTTGATTTTAGTACCCAGCCGTGTGTCGCAGACCCGATCGCCGCTGCAGTGCGGCGATCCGTCCCTGGAGCTGAAGAACGGGGAGAGCCGTGTGTAAATACGGCTTCCCCGTGCTTCACTGTGGCCGCAGCATCGATCGCGTCATCCCTGTAATAGGGGGACGTGATCGATGATGTCACACCTACAGCCACACCCCCCTACAGTTGTAAACACACACACAGGGAACACTCAAATTCACAGCGCCCCCTGTGGTTAACTCCCAAACTGCAACTGTCATTTCCACAGTAAACAATGCAATTTAAATGCATTTTTTGCTGTAAAAATGACAATTGTCCCAAAAATGTGTCAAAATTGTCCGAAGTGTCCGCCATAATGTCGCAGTCACAAAAAAAATCGCTGATCGCCGCTATTAGTAGTAAAAAAAAAAAATTTAATAAAAATGCAATAAAACTATCCCTTATTTTGTAAACGCTATACATTTTGCGAAAAACCAACCGATAAATGCTTATTGCGATTTTTTTTACCAAAAATATGTAGAAGAATACGTATCGGGCTAAACTGAGGAAAAAAAAAATTGTTTTATATATTTTTGGGGGATATTTATTATAGCAAAAAGTAAAAAATATTGATTTTTTTTTTAAATTGTCGCTCTATTTTTGTTTATAGTGCAAAAAATAAAAACCGCAGAGGTGATCAAATACCACCAAAAGAAAGCTCTATTTATGGGGAAAAAAGGACGCCAATTTTGTTTGGGAGCCCCGTCGCATGACCGCGCAATTATCAGTTAAAACGACGCAGTGCCGAATCGCAAAAAGGGGCAAGGTCCTTTACCTGCATTTTGGTCCGGGTCTTAAGTGGTTAATCACCTATTTGAAACCTTCACTCTGCCCCCCTCTATGCAGGAGGCGACGATAGTCCTTATTCCCAAACCTGGGAAGGATCCGGGATACCCCGAGTCCTATCGTCCCATTTCTCTTCTCCAGGTGGATATAAAAATACTAGCCAAGGTGCTGTCCCTCAGACTAAACCAAGTCATTCTGTACCTTATACATGCGGATCAGGCGGGTTTCATGCCGGGCCGCAACACCTCTTTTAATCTACGCAAATTGTACATCAACCTCCAAGCTACACATGCAGAGGTTGGGTCACGGGTGGTGGTGACGTTAGACACAGCAAAGGCGTTTGATTCAGTGGAGTGGCGATATCTCTGGAGCTGCTTGGAGGGATATGGCTTTGGACCTTGTTTCATCAGGTGGGTCCAACTGCTGTATCGGGCACCCGTGGCCAGGGTGGTTGCTAATGGCTGGCCATCTCGACTGTTTGACCTCAGTAGAGGCAAGAGACAGGGCTGCCCTCTTCCACCATTGCTGTATGCTCTGGCTGCGGAGCCCTTGGAGTTCTGGCACTCTGACTGAAAAGATTAGCATGTATGCAGACTACACACTGTTGTACCTGGCATACTCAGGCCCCTCACTACACGAGGTCCTCCAGACAATTGAACGGTTTGGGACTTTTTCCGGGCTAAAAATCAACTGGGGGAAATCCCAAGTTCTTCCACTCGACAGCTTCCCACCGACTGAACTTCAGGACAGTTTGCCATTACAACGAGTCAGTACCATAAAATACTTAGGGGTAAGCGTATCCAGAATGCCGGCGGATTATATACACTTAAATTTAGATCCCTTAATCTCCCATGTTAAGTCCAAACTAAGAACATGGGCCCGTCTGCCACTGGGGGTCTGGGGTCGGGTTAACCTCATCAAAATGGTTCTCCTACCTAAGATACTCTATGTTCTCTGGCACTCCCCGGTGTACTTGCCCCTGAAACACTTTTAATCCCTTGAGGCCCTTCTCAAACCGTTCGTATGGGGAAACAACAGACACAAGGTAGCTTGGCAGGTGCTTAAAAACCCCACTGATTTGGGGGGCACAGCTCTCCCTGACTTTAATCTCTACTATATTGCGTCTCAGCTATCCCAACTGTACCATATTGATAAGACGGATAGGGAGCGGTTTCTCCAGCTGCTCTGTCCGAGGTGGGCTCGGCACACTGAGGACTCAATCTACGCGCTGGCGATGGGCTCTAGTGGGGCAGGGCAGGGGGACGGCAGACAGTCCCTGTTGTACCACTACAGACGCATATGGGACCTGGCTTCTGCCAAGCTCGGAATACCAACCTATAATGATTTCACCCCATTATGGCTTAAAAAAATTCTGACAGAATTTATACAACTGCCTGGTGCGGACCTCTGGTCTAACCATGGAATTCTCTACATGCACCATCTGTTTGCGGATGGAACCATCAAAACTTTCCCCAACCTTAGTGAAGAATTCTTACTCCACGTGTATATGCTCTTTCGCTTCTTGCAGGTGGAGCACACGGCCCGGGCTCAGTTTTTGGGGTCAGTGCCGCGGGCTGCCCCTAATCCACTCATGGCCATAATTAAAAGTAGTGATCCCCGCAAACTAACATCGGCCTTTTACAGTATGCTTTCTACCCCTGCTTCCACCAGGTTGGCATATAAGCTCAAACCTAGATGGGAAAGGGTGATAGGCCCCTTGGAGGATGAGGAATGGGAGGAGGCTGTAGAATCCTGCAAGGCTGTCTTACCCAAGCTATCAGATAGATTGACCCAAATTTACATTATCCATCAGGCATATCTCACTCCCCTTCGGGTGGCCAGATATAGAGACACCCAATCTACTCTCTGCCAAATGTGTGGGAGGGAACTGGGTACATTCTTTCATCTACTGTGGTCATATCCCAAGATACAGGGTCTGTGGGAGCAAGTCGTAACCTTCCTTCACGACCACATGGGTTCTCCGGTCACATTAGACCCAAAACCATGCCTACTCGGGGTGTTTCCAGATACCATAGACAAGTACACAAAGACATTCTTACAGGAGACACTGTTCTCGGTGCGGAAGGTCATTGCCAGACAATGGATGCGACCCGTGCCCCCTGGGTTGGTGGAGTGGAAGATGGAGGTCAATAATAGTTTACTGTATAAAAAGGTTATATATATTAACAGGGAATGCCCAATAAAATTTGACAAAATATGGAATCGGTGGCTACAAGACTCTGATTCTTGCATGTAGGGCACTATGGCTCTGTATTGCCCAAGGAGTGGCCTGCTCCTGACCGGGTATACTGTTATGGGTCGGGGACGCCTACATGGTTGGCTCCAGGTACTGCCCTTCACTCCTCTGCTATTTTTTACTCTTGTTCTCATGGGTTTCTTATTCAGGTCGTCAGCCTTGAACTGTATCTATTCTGAATGCTGCACGCCCTCATGTGATCGGTTACAATGTGATTGTATGTAATGACATGTATGCACCTTTTGTTATAACTTAATAAAAAAAAAAAAAAGAGAAAAATTCCACCTATAATATAGCGAAGGGCGGGTAGAAAGTTGTACATGGTGCTTATTCCAGTAATAATAGTGTGGTTGTATTATGCTCCTTGTTTTTGTACAATTGTCAATGTACTGTACTTGGCCTTTTCTTTGTGCCGTTTATTTGTACTGTCTGCGCCCTTTGGCTTCTTTAAAATAAACATCTTTGATTTAAAAAAAAAGAGGAAATCCTCACGAGGACAAGAGACCGCCGAGAAATCTTATTCCAGGGCACTGAAATTAAGATTTATCAAGACCTTTCGCTTATAACATTACAAAACAGGAGAGATTTGTGCCCACTGCTTGACTTGGTATGCACTAAAGGGATCCAATACAGGTGTAAGTTCCCCACTTTTAAGAGTCCCAGAGGATCGAAGATATTTCTGTGAAACCCTGAACCTGCCCATCATTCACCTGCCTGATTGTTACAGCACTTATTGCATATCACCCATGAGAAGAGTTGCTTCTTTGGATGCTATACCGGTCCGAGATGACTTCCACATACACTGATGCAGATCATCTTCTCCATGACCACTAGTGCCAATAGAACAAAGAAATGGAAGACAAAATAGCTAGGCAGCTTCCCCTGCCCACAGGAGACCTCTCCAAGATTGATCCACCTAATCTACCTGGCCTACCTGTCCAAATACAATATATGACAAATCCAGAAACCTCCAATAACACTGTCCTTCTTCCCCCACCCACCATTTGAAACCAAAATGACCAAAGTAACCCTATCTTTTTAATTATCACCTTTCTTTCTTCAGACTTTCCAAGAGTTCCAGTGCTTACAGAAACCTCCCAGAAGATGAGGGGGTGACAACTCCTAATGAGAGCATACATCCAAACACCACTGGCTATCTAGACTCTTGAAAGACTGCCAAGTGGCAGCTTCATTGTACAATCCAATCCTATATATTGCATCAGAAGATGTACGATGTTACAGTACTTGATGATGATGCCTAACATTCACCCCTTCCCCACTCCAACTGACTGAAGCTGTATAGCTTGGCTCACCAAAGACTGCCAAAAACAAACTGCATAATGGAGACCAAGTCTGATGCAGACACCTTAAGTCAGTATCTGGGTCGAACAGATGATCCCACGTGGAAGACACAAGAGTAGATGTTTGATCTCTAACTAGGCTGTAGGCTAAACCTGGGAAGCTCATACTGCACATCCCCATTATGCTATTTAATCCTATGACTGATGTCTATGCTACAAAGATGGGCTTGCTCTACCTATATGTGAACCCTCTGTGAAACTATGTGGAGACAAAACATTTATACCTTTTAGTTTGCCTTTGGATCCTCTTTTCCTCTGCACGATTCTCCACATTGGACCACCTAGAATGCACCTATCGAGACGCAGCATATATGCAAATGCATTTTGGGTCAAAGAGTGCTATATATTTCATTTCCATGTGGTTAAACGGCTCAGGCAACCATAAGGCAGATAGAAAAAAGGACAAGGTGCGCTAACATATAATCGAAATTTGCTGAGTCAAAGGTTCATAATATTAACTAATCACCATAAGACCGGCAACAATCAAAAAAAGGAAAAGTTACTGGAACTTGAAAGAAAGTCCTTAAAACACAAAATGGTTCCTTCCACCAGTGAGTAGAGTAAACAGTCCACATAAACCCATAAACTGTGATGGCAAACTGATAGAAGAAGTCCTCCACCGATAGTGTAATATATCTGCTTACCAGATTTACCGTGGTCGCTTAATCAAAAGAAGACCTTAAACAGCATGTAGGTAATCACTGCAGGGGTTGGAAACATATTGTGCTGGGTTCACCTCGATCCAGTAGATGGAAACCTTGGTGGCCATGGGCCATGGGAGACATATACAGGACCGCAATAGTGTAAAATCGTGATAAAGTTTATTTAAAAACAAAGACAAAAATGCACTTACATGGTAACAGTGCTAGATGGCATAGTAATCTGAAGCTCCGGCCGGAAGCAAAAACAGATAACCGTCCAATAGGTGTGGAAGATGTATAGTCAACAGGGGGTGATTCTGATGCAGTACACGTTCCGCGGATCAGAATCACCCCCTGCTGACTATACATCTTCCACACCTACCGTGTTTCCCCGAAAATAAGCCCGGTTCTTATACTAATTTTGGCAACAAAAGACACAGTATGGCTTATTTTTGGGGTAGGTCTTACCATGTAATGTGCGGTCTTCTCTCCCCCTCTCCCTCCCTGCCTGTCAGGAATCCCCACTGTGAACTGAGTTAAAAATGCTTGTAAAATCCTATAATCCACTCTATTACAGTATTATATAATGTACAATGTGTGTGTTTTTGTAATACAATTGTGCCAAATACATTTGTTATAGCGCCGCTCTGCAATTCTGTTACCTGCCGTAGCTCTCTTTTCCGCATTTATATTACAGAAACACACACATTGTACATTATATACTACTGTAATAGAGTGGATTATAGGATTTTACAAGTATTTTTTTAACTAGGGCTTATTTTTGGGGTAGGGCTTATATTGCAGCCCTCCTTGAAAATAACGCTAGGTCTTATTTTCAGGGTAGGTCTTATTTTTGGGGAAACAGGGTATTGGACGGGTATCTGTTTTTGCTTCCGGCCGGAGGTTCAGATTACTATGCCATCTAGCACTGTTACCATGTAAGTGTGTTTTTGTCTCTGTTTTTAAATAAACTTTTTTACGATGTTACACTATTGCGGTCCTGTATATGTCTCCCATGGCCCACGGCCACCAAGGTTTCCATCTACTGGATCGAGGTGATGATCGATACTGAACCCAGCACAATATGTTTCCAACCCCTGTAGTGTTTAAGGTCTTCTTTTGATTAAGAGACCGCGGAAAATCTGGTAAGCAGATATATTACACTATCGGTGGAGGACTTCTTCTATCAGTTTGCCATCACAGTTTATGGGTTTATGTGGACTGTTTGCTCTACTCACTGGTGGAAGGAACCATTTTGTGTTTTAAGGACTTTCTTTCAAGTTCCAGTAACTTTTCCTTTTTTTTGTTTGTTGCCTGTCTTATGGTGATTAGTTAATATTATGAACCTTTGACTCAGCAAGTTTCGATTATATGTTAGTGCACCTTGTCCTTTTTTCTATATGTCAATACTGCTTTTATGTTATACAGTAAGGTGCAGCTTTTTCTGTGTATATGAGCAATTTCTATCTGTATTGCTCATCTACTTCACATTGTATTAGCGCAGTTGTCCTTTCAAATTTTAACCATAAGGCAGATATGTATGTGAGACACTGGCCTGTTCCCTATAATGTAACTCCATACACTGCATTCAAGAGGGTTTGCAATGATCCGCCAGTACCGGCTGCTCATGTCCCTAAACCCCTTTTTCAACTGCTACTTTTAGTAGCTTTCCCCACCTACCTTCTCTCTTAATAACTTCCCGCCCCTTCCTCCCCCTCAATTTCAATTGATCACAACTACATAGTTCAGTTCCGCCATAGACTGCGGGAACAAACTATATTTCCATAATCATATGCTTTTACATAAGCTGTTGTATTAGATGTAGTACATTAGATGAATGTACATTCAGTGTAATAAAATGGTTTTAAAAAGAGTAATACTTTGGAAGCATTTAAGAGGTTAGCACTCATGGGCCTATAATTAGCTTTGGTATTTCTCAAAGTTACTAGGACAGATTATGTTTGTCATAGTTATATTTATAGAGGGCTTTCTAGTACAAGAAAATGGTTATACGCACAGTATAATACTTAGGAAAATAAACTTGGCACAATTATGAAGCATAAGAAATCAACGGGATATTTTTTTTAGAATGTTTGCAAAGCTGACAGGTTCTCTTTATTGTCAAAGTGATGCTATATGCAAGAAAGCTCTGATTACATTAAATACAAGCCAGCAGGCCAAGAGAACATTTTCTTCTTTATAGCAATCATGTAATGCATGTGGTCCAGTATTTAATAGAAGATTAGCTCATACTAATGTATATGCATATTTTTCAGCTTTCCCTTGTTACAACAATTACGATTTTGTGCTTTTTATTTATTATGTTACTAACATTAGAGAAGCTCACAGTGTGCAGTGAAATCAGAGTAACAGTGCAAGCATGGAGACTGCATCAAGCTGCTCTGCGGGACATACAAGTTTCTGACCATTGGATGTTACATTGATTTGTGACTTTTTAAGCCCGAATGACCTGATGAGTATACACTCAGTTAGGTCTCACCTTCTGGTAAGCTCAATTACAAATCTTTGGTGACGGAGCTTCTATCAATCACCGATGTTTTTTCCTTTCACTGGGTGGACAGAAGTTTTTTATGGACTTTTTTTCTTCTTGTGTTGATTGACTTTTCTCAAATTATAGACATTCAGTTATTGAGTCTATCACTATTTGTAGCGCCGCACCTTATTTGTTTTTATTTTATTTTGCAAAATTGATCTAGTTTTGTGGTGCTGGCAGCTAATCTTTGCAATTTTCTAGCAGCGCGTTGTTTATGTACATTTGTGTGTATATAAGGTTTTATATGTTACTAACATTAGACTAAAAGAAAAAATATGAACTAGCAAAGATAGTTTTTTAGTATGCAGTACCTACAGTATATATTAGTTATTACGAGCAACAGTCAATGACACTGTCTCTGTGACGGAACAAAGCCACGATCAATTGCAGAATGGTACAGATGGAATAACTGAAAATTGTTAATATATTATATTGCGCTAACTAAGGAAGAAAATTGAATAAATCAATATATAAGGTAAGGCAGCCAACACAGCAAAATGGAAATTTTGTAAATGTAAATGTGTATAAAGTGTAGCGCCAATCGGGAGCCCTTTTCAGAGAAGACTCTCCTATAGGCTCAGTGATTTGAAATCAACAAAACCTAAAAAATATACAAGTGGAATAACCTGTGCCTACAATTAGGATGTCGTCTATGCGTGCAACCGACCAGAGATTGTTCTCTGGGCACGATACATAGACGACATCCTCCTCCTATGGAAGGGGGACCGCCAATCCCTAGATGAATTCATGTCTGCTTTAAATTTGAATGATGTTGGAATTAGCCTTTCATATGAGGCAAGTTTTTCCAATATCCACTTCCTGGATCTGAAGATCCAGGTTCAGGATAACCAATTGACAACAAAAACTTACTTCAAAAATACGGATCGCAACGGTTACATCCCAACAGACAGTTGCCACCATCCTGCTTGGCTGAAATCCGTACCACGGAGCCAGCTGTTGCGGATAAGACGCAACTGTTCCAATATCCAAGACTTTCACATTCAGGCAGAAGTCTTGAAGAAAAGGTTTGTGGATAAAGGCTATTCCAACTACGAGGTTGATAAAGAGATAGACAGGATTGGGAGCATTGATCGCACTACACTAACAATGGAAAAACAAAAAGCTGTCCAAGAATCAAAATTTAAAAATTCCTTTTTTACCACCTTTTCGGTACAGCACAGACAGATTAAAGATATCATTAATAGGCACTGGAGGATCTTGAAGGAAGATTGCATTCTGGGACCAACACTTCCCACCAATGCGACGTTAATTTATAGAGGAGCCACATCTCTTAAAAATCAGGTGGCACCCAATATTTCAGATCCTCCAGTTAAACCCTCCTTCTTCCCCCTCTCAAAGGGTTTTCACCCCTGTAGGAGGTGCAAGGTATGTGTCAACAATACGAATGGGAGGAGGAAGACAGTTAGCTTTAGATCCACCCATACAGGGATGGAGTTTCCAATGAAGCACTTCTTTACATGTGCCACGACGCATATCGTATATCTCATCACCTGCCCTTGTGGAAAACAGTACGTTGGTCGTACTATACGGAGCTTTTCCACAAGGGTAGGTGAGCACATTGCGAAAATCAAGAAGGGCTGTACAAAACATACGGTACCCAGACATTTTTTGAATAAGCACAACAAGAAACTTGAAGGGACTAGTTTCCAAATAATAGATAAGTTTGTACCCCATTGGAGAGGGGAGCCTAGCATAAGAGGAGTATCTAAACTGGAGGTATATTGGATCTTCCAACTTAAAAGTTATGTGCCATATGGTTTAAATGTGGAATGGGACGTGAACGCTTCATTAATCAATCTTGAGGATAGATCTCTGTAGATCAATGTTCTCACCCACCATTTCTCCTACCAGTTTTTTTTCCCTCCTCCTTTCCATTTTTAGAATGTCATGGAATATTTTTTGACATCTTATACACAAGACCAATAGGTGACCTTTTTTGTCGATCACAAGTGGATTGACTGTATAGAGGTCAGAGAAGAACGTACCAACACTATGTAGAATGCTATGTAGAATATTATTGACATGTTTTTATATATGGCTAGTTATGGTTATAGCAATTGGTTTAGATGATTAGAATACAATATACCAACGCTAATCTTCAATACAGTTGTCATTTTAAGTTATGCTTCTTTTTCACAATATCATTGTGGAAAGGCTTAGATGGTTTTTCTAATTTGTTTTTATTTTTTTTGGTACCCCCTCCATGAAACTGACATAGGTGTTTATCTACGATTAACTGAGGTGTCTATAACTCAGTTGAGCTGTTCACAGCTTTAACCAGTTCTCCGTGTGAACCTGGAATGATCTGTAGATCCTATGGAGCGCACAGCCCTTGCGGGTGGAACGCATGACGCCAACACACTTCCGTGCCACGTGATGTCCGCGCTGTGGCATTGGAGCGCATTGGAGATTGGAACGCATTGGAGCGCGGGACAATGACGTCAGGACGTCACGTTGGCTGTACGCATAGAGGCGGAGTTCACCCCGCGGGAATACGAAGTGCTCCAGCCTCTCCCCAATCACGGAAGAGGAGGAGAAGTGACAACACTGCTTACAGCAGTGATTGGGTTGCACGTTGTCCATCCCCGTTCATGCTCGATGGAAATTAGGCTACACACTATTGTCCTCCGCCCATGTACTTCCGGCATTTGAAACGCAAACGCGATTCACATGGTATGATTGACACGCACGCCAGCTGGAAACATTGGAATTGATCAGGGTTTCATGGATGTGGATACCATAGATGTATAAATGCAGGTAAGAAGCATGTTACAGGTAGATACCCCAGTTGAAGTCTATATGAGACCAAACCGGTCGGGTCACTGACTTGCTATAGTCTTCTCTGCATTTTTCCTTCGGAAATTACCCCTGCTCACCCATCAAGGGGGAGTGTTGCTGTTTTCAAGCTTTTTTCCAAATTTCACGTGTGGTTTTGCATTTTATATTTTTGAAGTGATTCCTGTCACATGTGTGATGTAGTGGAATTTTTTATGTTGATTTTACTTTCATTTTTATTCCATTAAATTGGTGGTTTTACACTATGAGAAGCCGTATCTCTTTTTTCTCTCCTTCCTAATGCTTGGGAGTGAATGTATACCACCACGGAGCTACTGTAACTTCAATATCTACCCTTGAACTTCCGGATATCATTTTTGCCTGGAATCACTATCTGGACACCAACCTGATTGGGCAATCTGGTCATTCCTGCCTGGAACCACCGTCTGGATACCAACCCGATTAGGCAATCGGCCTTTACAAGCCCTAAAGACCCCCCACCGTATGGTGAGTTGAGGGTCCACCTGATCCGGTAAGGGTACCAATTTCTATTCTTTGGATTATCTGCTCCATTCAAGTATACATTCGCTACACTTTCCTGAGTGTATGGACTGATACTTATCTGATTGATTGCTTCCATATAATCACTGTGGACATTATGATATATATGTTTTTCACTTTATGATTTACTATTTTTCACGGTCACTGTTATCACAGACTGTTTTCAGTGTTTAAACACCTGTGCAGATTAATTCTGTCATATATTGTGAGTGATTTTTCACCTTTTATTGATTTTTTACACAATTTTTGGTTATATACTATCTCTTTTGAAAGTAAGAAGAGAACGTTTTGAATAACTCTCTCCCTTTCGAAAGCTAATTGTAGGCACAGGTTATTCCACTTGTATATTTTTTAGGTTTTGTTGATCTCAAATCACTGAGCCTATGGGAGAGTCTTCTCTGAAAAGGGCTCCCGATTGGCGCTACACTTTATACACATTTACATTTACAAAATTTCCATTTTGCTGTGTTGGCTGCCTTACCTTATATATTGATTTATTCAATTTTCTTCCTTAGTTAGCGCAATATAATATATTAACACTTTTTTGACATTCGGAAATCGCCATATTGCAGCAACTAAACTTATCTATTCCGATGGATATATTTGACTACCGTAGTAGTCGGACATTTAATACTGAGGGGGTCTTCACGGTTTTAGACACTGAGTCAGAAATAGGAGGGCTATTCATGAGACTCAAAAACGTGATGACCTCTGAGTTACACCTGCAGTGGGACGTTGCATTCTTGGAGCAATATACCAAGGAACGAATGGTCCCAAGAGGACTTAGATGGGATGTCCACCCGCAACAGGGGGACCCCGATCTAGCATCTTGGTTTCAATTTTTTAATAACCAAGGGATATCCTTATTGAATTTTTTAATTGATAAAAAGAAATTGAGGATGGATTTATTAGATAAAGAAATTAAGGACATTAAAGATAAATTGTCATCCTCCAAAACCACACCTGAATACAATACATTATCCCTTAATTTGAAAAACCATCTAGAAAAGGAGGAACGCGAACAAAAAACGAAAAAACAAAAGAAATATACCAGAGACGTTGCAGACTACAAAATAAGTTCCGTCTTTAGGTGGCAGAACTCAGACAATACAAGAGAAAATAACGAATCCCAAAATACCAATATGGAGGTATCCCAACCCTCAACAAGTGATTCTAAAGTTCTGGCTTTCTCACAATATGTCCCTGCTATGGTGCCCCCCACTAGAAATGAGGGATATGGTGGTAGGGGAGGTGGACCAAGAACCCCGAATCATCAACAAGGAGGGAATCCACCAAATAGAGGAAGAGGTAAAGGCCTTAGGGGAAAGTTCAAAAACCAAAGGGATCATTCCCGGGACATACGCCCCTACGATTCATCTCCATATGACAATAGAAACAATTATGACTACCCTCCAAGGAACTCCCAGACCACCCCTATAAGGGGAGGGGGGAGACCCGCCCCACATAGGGGAGATTATTCACGGGGACCGTCTAGCCAACAATATGGCTATATGGAGAGAGAAGATAACTACCATGAGAGGTCCCCATATTCATATAATCAGAACTTACCTAGGTCCACCTACCAGGGGGATTTTCCTCGAGATCAGGAGGACTACCCCAGGGGAGGAGAACAAAACGGGGTTCGAGAGGGGGGCGACGTGCCCGGTCGAAAAAGAAGAAGGGTATAACAGGAGCAGGTATCTTTAATTTGAGTGTAGTTCAGCTTACAGAAGCTGGAAAAGTAGTTCTTGACAAGGGTCTAAAATTTGTTCCCCCCAAAACTTTGAACAAATTTGATACTTTTGTTGACGTTCAAAAGTACGTTAGGAAATTGAATATTCAAAGATATTTTATCAGTAATCCCTGCAGACCCAATCTCCCAGAAATATCTTCACAAATTGTACATACTGGACTTTCTAACCCATCCCTATTTAATCCGTCTTGCCCGATGGCCCCTAACGTCAAAGTATTTAGGGATCTGGTCCTAAAGGATCTAGATGAGCTTCCCCTCAAAAGGACTTACTCTGACCCTAGAATAAAGATGGGCCTAAAAAGTCTGTGTGAACGTAAGGACCTTATTGTTCGCCCAGCGGATAAAGGGGGGGGTATAGTCGTCTTGGACAAATCTGCATACCATGGAGAAATGTCCCGGATTCTGGGGGATATTGAAACTTACGTCAAGTTGCCCTCCAATCCAACATCTAAGATCAAAGCCTCCCTAACTAAACTTATTGAAACCGGAACCCGTAAGGGGATCCTGGACAAAAAGGAACGGAGTTACCTTATCCCTAAGGTTCCGTGGATCCCCGTAATATATTATTTGCCTAAGATCCACAAGGATGGTGTATGCCCTCCCGGTAGGCCCATTATAAGTGGGATAAATTCCGTTACCTCCCGTCTAGGGAAATATATTGATTTCCATCTACAACCGGTTGTTAAACATATTCCCTCATACCTCAAAGATACGAGACACACAATCGCACGACTCCAGGAGGTGACATACAGTCAGGACATCATGCTGGTAACAGCGGATGTAGCCTCCCTATACACCAGTATTGCTCATGACTTGGGGTTCAAAGCGGTTGAATGTTTTCTCGGAAGAGTTGATTACCTTCCCACCATACAGAAAGAATTCATTCTAGACCTTCTGAAGTTTGCCACCACAAATAACTACTTTTGGTATGGTGGGGAATTTTACTTACAACAAAAGGGGGTGGCGATGGGGGCCAAATTTGCCCCCAGCCTGGCCAACATCTTCATGGCCAAGTGGGAGGAGGATGTCGTCTATGCGTGCAACCGACCAGAGATTGTTCTCTGGGCACGATACATAGATGACATCCTCCTCCTATGGAAGGGGGACCGCCAATCCCTAGATGAATTCATGTCTGCTTTAAATTTGAATGATGTTGGAATTAGCCTTTCATATGAGGCAAGTTTTTCCAATATCCACTTCCTGGATCTGGAGATCCAGGTTCAGGATAACCAATTGACAACAAAAACTTACTTCAAAAATACGGATCGCAACGGTTACATCCCAACAGACAGTTGCCACCATCCTGCTTGGCTGAAATCCGTACCACGGAGCCAGCTGTTGCGGATAAGACGCAACTGTTCCAATATCCAAGACTTTAACATTCAGGCAGAAGTCTTGAAGAAAAGGTTTGTGGATAAAGGCTATTCCAACTACGAGGTCGATAAAGAGATAGACAGGATTGGAAGCATTGATCGCACTACACTAACAATGGAAAAACAAAAAGCTGTCCAAGAATCAAAATTTAAAAATTCCTTTTTTACCACCTTTTCGGTACAGCACAGACAGATTAAAGATATCATTAATAGGCACTGGAGGATCTTGAAGGAAGATTGCATTCTGGGACCAACACTTCCCACCAATGCGACGTTAATTTATAGAGGAGCCACATCTCTTAAAAATCAGGTGGCACCCAATATTTCAGATCCTCCAGTTAAACCCTCCTTCTTCCCCCTCTCAAAGGGTTTTCACCCCTGTAGGAGGTGCAAGGTATGTGTCAACAATACGAATGGGAGGAGGAAGACAGTTAGCTTTAGATCCACCCATACAGGGATGGAGTTTCCAATGAAGCACTTCTTTACATGTGCCACGATGCATATCGTATATCTCATCACCTGCCCTTGTGGAAAACAGTACGTTGGTCGTACTATACGGAGCTTTTTCCACAAGGGTAGGTGAGCACATTGCGAAAATCAAGAAGGGCTGTACAAAACATACGGTACCCAGACATTTTTTGAATAAGCACAACAAGAAACTTGAAGGGACTAGTTTCCAAATAATAGATAAGTTTGTACCCCATTGGAGAGGGGAGCCTAGCATAAGAGGAGTATCTAAACTGGAGGTATATTGGATCTTCCAACTTAAAAGTTATGTGCCATATGGTTTAAATGTGGAATGGGACGTGAACGCCTTCATTAATCAATCTTGAGGATAGATCTCTGTAGATCAATGTTCTCACCCACCATTTCTCCTACCAGTTTTTTTTTCCCTCCTCCTTTCCATTTTTAGAATGTCATGGAATATTTTTTGACATCTTATACACAAGACCAATAGGTGACCTTTTTTGTCGATCACAAGTGGATTGACTGTATAGAGGTCAGAGAAGAACGTACCAACACTATGTAGAATGCTATGTAGAATATTATTGACATCTTTTTATATATGGCTAGTTATGGTTATAGCAATTGGTTTAGATGATTAGAATACAATATACCAACGCTAATCTTCAATACAGTTGTCATTTTAAGTTATGCTTCTTTTTCACAATATCATTGTGGAAAGGTTTAGATGGTTTTTCTAATTTGTTTTTATTTTTTTTTGGTACCCCCCTCCATGAAACTGACATAGGTGTTTATCTACAATGAACTGAGGTGTCTATAACTCAGTTGAGCTGTTCACAGCTTTAACCAGTTCTCCGTGTGAACCTGGAATGATCTGTAGATCCTATGGAGCGCACGGCCCTTGCGGGTGGAACGCATGACGCCAACACACTTCCGTGCCACGTGATGTCCGCGCTGTGGCATTGGAGCGCATTGGAGATTGGAACGCATTGGAGCGCGGGACAATGACGTCAGGACGTCACGTTGGCTGTACGCATAGAGGCGGAGTTCACCCCGCGGGAATACGAAGTGCTCCAGCCTCTCCCCAATCACGGAAGAGGAGGAGAAGTGACAACACTGCTTACAGCAGTGATTGGGTTGCACGTTGTCCATCCCCGTTCATGCTCGATGGAAATTAGGCTACACACTATTGTCCTCCGCCCATGTACTTCCGGCATTTGAAACGCAAACGCGATTCACATGGTATGATTGACACGCACGCCAGCTGGAAACATTGGAATTGATCAGGGTTTCATGGATGTGGATACCATAGATGTATAAATGCAGGTAAGAAGCATGTTACAGGTAGATACCCCAGTTGAAGTCTATATGAGACCAAACCGGTCGGGTCACTGACTTGCTATAGTCTTCTCTGCATTTTTCCTTCGGAAATTACTCCTGCTCACCCATCAAGGGGGAGTGTTGCTGTTTTCAAGCTTTTTTCCAAATTTCACGTGTGGTTTTGCATTTTATATTTTTGAAGTGATTCCTGTCACATGTGTGATGTAGTGGAATTTTTTATGTTGATTTTACTTTCATTTTTATTCCATTAAATTGGTGGTTTTACACTATGAGAAGCCGTCTCTCTTTTTTCTCTCCTTCCTAATGCTTGGGAGTGAATGTATACCACCACGGAGCTACTGTAACTTCAATATCTACCCTTGAACTTCCGGATATCATTTTTGCCTGGAATCACCATCTGGACACCAACCTGATTGGGCAATCTGGTCATTCCTGCCTGGAACCACCGTCTGGATACCAACCCGATTAGGCAATCGGCCTTTACAAGCCCTAAAGACCCCCACCGTATGGTGAGTTGAGGGTCCACCTGATCCGGTAAGGGTACCGATTTCTATTCTTTGGATTATCTGCTCCATTCAAGTATACATTCGCTACACTTTCCTGAGTGTATGGACTGATACTTATCTGATTGATTGCTTCCATATAATCACTGTGGACATTATGATATATATGTTTTTCACTTTATGATTTACTATTTTTCACGGTCACTGTTATCACAGACTGTTTTCAGTGTTTAAACACCTGTGCAGATTAATTCTGTCATATATTGTGAGTGATTTTTCACCTTTTATTAATTTTTTACACAATTTTTGGTTATATACTATCTCTTTTGAAAGTAAGAAGAGAACGTTTTGAATAACTCTCTCCCTTTCGAAAGCTAATTGTAGGCACAGGTTATTCCACTTGTATATTTTTTAGGTTTTGTTGATCTCAAATCACTGAGCCTATAGGAGAGTCTTCTCTGAAAAGGGCTCCCGATTGGCGCTACACTTTATACACAATAACTGAAAATTGCCTGGTCAGAATTACTGTGATGGCGATAGTGTCGTTCTGTACAGTGTAATTCTGTATTATAATGGGTAGCCCTGAGTGGAACATCTTCATTGCTGATTCGTGGTATTGTCACAGACCCCTGTGGGACATACTTTGTATGTAGCACCCTACTAGCTCTAGTAGTCCCTATGCCGAACACCTCAGTGGCCATGCACCGGCCAGGAAGGTGATGTCTGGCGATGCAGGAAATACCCTAGTATCCTGTAGGAAGGTGGGAGGGGAATGCATAGATCGTACATGGCTCCAGGTTGGGGATGGAGGGGGGGACAGTCTGCCACAGCTTGGTACAGTAGGGGTAAAAGAGGAGGTCTGGTCGACTTCATCAGGGTCTGAGGCGTTTGTAGTCATCGGTCATGGTATAATGGATCCAACAGGCCCAAGTCTCAGTGAATCTAGCGGGGTTGTCATTAGCTTGGTGGATAAGTTCCTCCATCTCCATCATTTTTTGGAGACGTGCGAACCAGTCGGTCAGGGAGGGGGGGTGTGGGGAGAGCCATTTGAGCGGGATGCACATCTGGGCAGCATTCACCATGTGCATAGCCAGGGAGCGGCAGTAGCCCCTCAAGGGAGCCTGGGCATGATGGAGGAGAAACTGGGCCGGCGCAAGTTCTAAGTCTACAGTCGTGATTTGCGCAATGAGTCTATGGACTTCCATCCAGTAAGGTTGGAGTTTAGGACAGGTCCACCAAAAGTGGATAAAAGAGCCAGTCTACAGATGGCACCTCCAGCAAACTTTTGGAAGAGCAGGATTGATCTTGTGCAGTTTGAGCGGGGTCTTGTACCATCTGGAGAGTAGCTTGTAAGCGTTTTCCTGTGTGTGAACATTGACTGAACCCCTGTGGGCTAGTCCATAGACTGTTTCCCATTCCTCCCCCGTGAGGTCCAGGGCGAGATCCCGTTCCCACTGCTGGTTGGCCCAATGGATTTTGGAGGATTGCGACGAAAATAAAAGACTGTATATCATGGAGATGAGGTGTCTCTGTGATTCGCTTTTAGAGCATAGGCTCTCGAAAGGGGAGCAGGGCCTAGACCAGCGGGCGTTTGGAGCCGTCCTGTCCAGGAAGTGTCTTGTGTTCATTCATAACTTAAGCATGGTAGTATGTGTTTACAATGCTTCAGTTTGTGAATGAACAGGAGCCTCTGTACAGAGTCTTCTGTTCATTCACTGTCCAGTACAGCCAAAGGCGAGACTGCAGAGAAAAGGATGCAGGAGTTAATATTCTCAGCCCCTTTCTCTGTCTCAAAATTGAGACAGCAAGGGTCTGTTTAGATCCCTATTAATTCAACATAATTTAAAAAAAAATTATAATTTGTAAAAAATAATTTAACAATTAAGGGTTCTCTAGCCCATACACAGTGAATGAGCAGTTTGTGCGGCTGGATGACACAGAAACTGTACGGACACAGGTGCAGGTGTGACAGGTGTTTGCGAGGGGCCCCAAATTCGCATTGCCCGTATTCGGGGCTGTGCACCTGCATCCACACACCTGCAAATTATGACCTGTGGCGTTGTTCATACAGCTCCTGTATCTCCGTAGCACAACATTGGCTGCCTGCACACAGCTCCAACCACATAAAAACACTGATTCACACAGTACACACCACAGCACACATATGAATGAGCCCCAAGACCTCAATCACACATAGAGATTTATTTATTACTCAATATCATTTTATCTTTTAAATTTATCAGGAATTTTAAGTGTCTGTGTCAATGTATATATACAGTATGTGTGTGTGCATGTGCAATAGGCTGCACACACCTTTGTAATCTTTTTTTTTCTGTCCATATTTCAATATTGATAGCACAATTTTCCTACTATAGTGCATTATAGTTGTTCTAGTCACATGAAACAAGGGGAGAGATTACACAAAAGGAAAAATCATCCAAGTATACTTAGGGCAACATGATGTATGTATACTGCCCTCAGTGTTATCATATGTAGGTAAAAGAGATGCTAAATGTTAAGCCCAGATAGTACTTTTTTTTAGAACTTTGGTGACTGATGTGAACAAGGATGATGCCAGGGGGTGTTTGGGTGTGCCATAACACCCCCAAAAATATTGCTGGCACCCCCATCTCTGTGACCTCACTCCATACAGTACCTTCCAACTTTTGTAGATGGGAATGAGGGACACCTATAGCCAAAAGTATGCAGGCATAAGACACGCCCCCTTAAACGAGAATTGTACAGATTGGTTAAACCCACAAGTGCTTTATTTTTTTTACCACTACTATTACTTTATATTGTTTTTTGATTTTGCAAATGCAGCAAAAAAGTCAGATGAAATGTTTAGTGCTGTAAAACACTTTTTGATAGATAAAAAGTGCATTTTATACACATCTATATTGATCAGGCCAAAATGAGGGACACATGAGGAGGAATGAGGGACATTGCTCCAAATCAGGGACAGTTGGGAGTTATGCCTCCCTCTGAGACCATGCCTTTTGCTGACTGCCATCTGCTGCTCGCAATTCACATTACACAACACAAGTGTATGCTGCTCTAATCAGTATACAGGGGCACATTGACCAGTATATAGGGGGCACATTGGACAGTTTTCCTGGGTACCCACTGGCCACCAGTATAAAGGGTACAAATCAAGTATATGGGGCACATTGACCACCAGTATACAGAGGAGCGATTGCGGTTTGCCAGCGGACATCATGCACCCCCTAGAACTCCTAAAGCTGTCGATGTACACCTACGGAGATTTGTGCAGCAGTGACAACCTGATGCAGTATAATGACGGCGGCTGGTCGGCAAGAGGTTAAAGCTGAAATTCAAGAGAACCAGATAATTATTACACTAATTAATACATGCAGATTAAGGTTGCTGGTTCCTAATGAAAATTCCTCTGCATAGAACAGAATCCATTCTCAAATTGATCAGTCTGAGAATATAAGCAATTATTTGATCTGTGTATCTAATTTTTATGCTTCATTGATTATAACTCTTTGATAGAAGAAAGAGTATTTCACAGAACTTTGAAACAACTTGTTTTAAATCAGGATCTTTATTGTTCATTTAATCTTGTCATTTGTTCAGTTTCCAATATTTTTTTCAGAATTCTCTAGCTTGTATTTATTTTTGATGGATCTGCAGTGGTGCAGCTAATTGAAGAAAACCATGAGTTTTATGTTACAGTGATTAAAGGCTTGATTGGTTTGGCAAAATGTTATTCTGCCTTTTCTGCTAGACTGACTTTACTACTCTCCATCTGTTTTATACCTTGCAAGTGACTACCATGTAGCTCTACGCAGGAGACAGAGGTTTATCCTCTGACTACAATGTAAAGCCTAACTGTGAATTACAGTCTTCACTACCTAAAGATTACATTTAGCACAAAAAGCAATAATTTTACAAAACAATTATCACATACTTACCAACTGTCCTGGATTTACTGAGATGTCCACTCTTTTTGTTGAATTTTGCTGCCAAAGCTGTTTCACAATGTATTCATATGAAAATCTTGCTTCTCAATTAATATTTATTATAGCCATTTATTCCCATGCTTATGAGTGGTGGAGGATCAGGACAGTACATCCTTATGCCACGTATACACGACCATTTTTAATGGTCTAGAAAAAACAACGTTTTTTTCAACCTGATTCTTCTTAAGCCTGCCTTGCCTACACACGATCGTTAAAAAATAAATAAAAAATGCTTGAACAAAGCACGGTGACGTACAACACGTACAACGGCACTATAAAGGAGAAGTACCATTCAGATGGCGCCACCTTGGGGCTGCGTTTACTGATTTTGTGTTAGTATAAGTTTGGTGAGAGACGATTCGTGCTTTTCAGTCTGTTACAGCGTGACAAATGTGCTATCTCCATTACGAATGCTAGTTTTACCAGAACAAGGGCTCCCGACTCATAACTTGTTTCTGAGCATGCACGTTTTTTTCACTTCGTTAAAGCCTACAGTACACACGACCATGTTTTACAACATTAAAAATGACAACATGAAAAACTTAGAGCATGTTCTAAATTTTTAATGGCCATTTTTATTGTCGCAAAAAATGCTCTGGAGCCCACACACGATCGTTTTTAATGACATTTAAAAAAAAATTAATTTTTCACATCGTGAAAAATGATTGTGTGTACACGGCATTAGGGTGGGTTGTGGTCTGATTCTTGAAAGGAAGCAGTGAAAGAGTTGGTGAGAGAAAGAAAAATTAGATGTTGCTCACCCATATTGAGCTATTCACACTGTTTATGGCACGTGGACATCCAAGTGGTCCACTAGCATCAAGAGGTTAGACATTTTAGGATGGAGATGGGGGGGGTTTATCACTGTCCTTGAGGCATATTTTTTTTCTCACTGAACTCTTCATTCAAGCATGCAGCCTGGCTGCAAAGGGTGGGTGATAAGTATGCGCCCCCCTCCAAAACCATGCCAGGCCACATGCTCTCAACATGGGGACACTTTCTGATAAAACAAATCTCTTCAAAAAAGTCCCACTATGTAAATCAGTCACAGCATGTTGATCCATGATACATTTTGATGAATGATGCCTGCCGATCTGTCAACTGTCCCACTGACTGCAGACATAATCCACTCCTGTCACTAACTCATCACTATGAAGTCTCCCTATCCTGGGCACTAAAACAAATAAATAAAGAAGCAGGGTCTTCTGGGTAAAGTTTTTATTGTTAAATATGTATTGAGTTATTACCATACACAAGATGAAGAAAACAAGCATACAGTGAAAAAATATAGAGCTAAGCAACTCAAAAACATGGTAACAATGAATTGCACAAGACAATCAAGTGGAGGAACGGGTATTTACCTGTACACAGTATTATATGAATTTCATGGGGTAAAGTTTTTGACCAAAAACAAATTGGTCAGTGATGTCATGAGGATTCCCATGAATTCCAATGACTCCCCAGCTAAAGGCTGCATGAGTTGGGCAGGGTAGAGTCATGATCATTAGGTTCCTGGGGGCTAAGGACATCCTAACAACCAGCCACAAAAAAAAAAAAAAGCTGTCACATAATGATGCATCGTGCAAACCATCCAGATTGAGTTTTAGATTTACATATATCAGCAATGCTAGTGACGATCTAGGATCTAGTTAAATCCACACTCACTCATACATAGCCTATCAACAGATTCAAGCTAGCTAATATGTACATGAGAGACATTTGTGTACCCTCAACTATGCCCAATCCAGGGGCTGTGTATGTGATAAAAATAAGTCATAAGAAGGAGTTTATAAAGCATGAGGTTCTGCCATGAGTCGATTTTTGTCTCCACCTGGGCATGATTGGCCTATGTCATTTATTTTGTATTTTATTTTTTTTACTTTTTGTTGAAAGTGAATGCTTAGGAAAAGGGAACACTAAATCTGACATCCTATAAACAACACATCAGATTTTTCAGCACAGCATAAAGCTTAATCAATATCCAAAATGACAGGGCACAAAGAAAAGTGGCAATCCTATTATAGCAAAGTATAAAGCATAATCTATTTTTATTGCTATGTAGTTGTATCCAAGCTATTGTGTTTCACAGGTTTTGAGATATACAGTAGTATATCGTTGCTCTCTCAGTACAATTCTCAGAGCTATCAATACTCTGGTTTATGTCCTTCGTTCACTTGCAGCTCTTATCATGAGCTCCAGATCCCCATTGGAATCCCTTTCACCTCAGTGTATTGTCCGCAAAAAGCATTTTCTGTAATTTAAAATCCATCAGGAAATGTGTCTGTTCTTTAAACAGATGAAAAAGCCCTGTATGAGTTCACCAAAAGACAGGATAAAAGAACACTTTATCACAATACACGCAGACATGGAGTTATGTAGAGATACATAACAATTCTTAGTGAATAAAATAAAATACGGCCTTCAGCATTAAAAATAGCTGCCTAGAATTTATTTGGGAACTTGTTATAGAGAAAATTACTATTCATGTTATTATCCCTATTCACCTGCTAATAGATCCTCAGAAGAAATGCTATTTTTTGTTCATTGTTTGGTCTGGTATATCTTACACGTGTCATACTATTGGACACCAGCTTCACATTCTCTTTGCTCACTCATCAATGTCAAATTCCCAGTTTCCAGTAAATCTCCCAGGATTGTCAATTACTAGTTTAGTACTGTAGTAAAAACCCATCTTTTTGCTCAGTGTGTAGTAATTTTCAGCAGGCACGTAGCACAATAAGCAATGTCAGAGTGTGTTGGGGGGAAGGTAGGTGATAAAAAAAAGTTCTGCACATCAGCACTTTTTAAAGTAAGTCAGTTTCAGCTTTGCAGGGCTTTGCAGGACATTAAGTAAATGTAAACCCAGTTGCTAAAATCTCATATAAACTTTAAAAAAAGGTGCCCACCTCTGTATCTGACCATGTTTCATGTTACATTTTTTTTAGGGTGAAAGATGGTGACAGTCTGTAGTCCCCCACCCCCAAGCTGACCCTTTTTACAGAATACAGGAGTACTTATACCCACAGAATCCTGTCATTATTTTAATGCAGTGCGGCTATCCATTAATCATTCACAGAAATGATTCATTCACAGGAATCAGAAAATTAAGTAAAGTGAACAGCCTTAGATGATACTCAGGGATGAAACCAATCTCGCTACATAGGTCTTACAGCCATATCTGCTGTCTTCACATTTATATACTGTTTAGAAAGTTGAGATCGTGTTAGAAGATTTTCTCTTCCTGGTTAACAAGGAAACAAAAAAGGTAAGCGCCACCTAAGTGTCAGATACTATGTTTAACCACTTGGTACCCGCCCGCCATCAACAGGTAACTCTCTGTTCCTGACAGCACGTCATATGACGTCATGTCATTTAAATCGGCTAGGGGCACGCGCACACCCATCGCGTCACTGAGAAGCCTGTGCGTGTGCCCGGCGGCCATGATTGCCGACAATTGACCTGGGACGTGGAGCTCTGTGTGTAAACACAGAGCTGCACGTCTCTGTCAGGGAGAGAGGAGACCGATTGTGTCCCTTGTACATAGGGACACAATCGGTCACCTCCCCCAGTCACCCCCCCTCCTCATACAGGATACACATTTAACCCCTTCCCCGCCCCGAATGGTTAACCCCTTCCCTGCCAGTTACATTTATACAGTTATCAATGCATATTTATAGCATTATTCACTGTATAAATGTAAATGGTCCCAAAAATGTGTCAAAAGTGTCCGATGTGTCCGCTATAATGTCCCAGTCCCAAAAAAAATCGCAGATCGCCGCCATTCCTAGTAAAAAATGAATAAAATATAAATCATAATTATGTCCCCTATTTTGTAGGCAATATAACTTTTGCGCAAACCAGTCACTATACGGTTATTGCGATTTTTTTTTTACCAAAAATATGTAGAAGAATACGTATCTGCCTAAACTGAGATAAAAAATGTTTTTTTTTTTTTAAATGGGATATTTATTATAGCAAAAAGCAAAAAATATTGTGACTTTTTTCAAAATTGTCGCTCTTTTTTTGTTTATAGCGCAAAAAAATAAAAAACGCACGGGCGATCAAATACCACCAAAAGAAAGCTCTATTTATGGGGAAAAAAGGAACATCAATTTTGTTTGGGAGCCACATCGCACGACCGCGCAATTGTCAGTTAAAGCAACGCAGTGCCGGAAGCTAACATTTTGTCTGGGCAGGAAGGGGGTGTAGGTGCACAGTAGGCAAGTGGTTAATCTCAAAGGAGATGCACTTACAATACACAATTACAAAACAAGCTAATCAGGGTCATCAGGGTCTCATTTTTTTTTATTTATTTTTTTATTTCCATGTACAATTCCATATACCATTTTAAAGATCACAAGGTTGTGTTTGTACTAACATGGATCTGAAGTGAATCCAACCTGTTTTTGTGCATATAGACAAATTTGTATAGGGCTTTTAGGCATTGGTATCCTAAAGTAGATGTAGATGTTTTGTAATTGTGTATTGTAAGTGCATTTCTTTTGAGATTAAACCTAGTGGGCCAGATTCACGTACCGGCCGCGTCGGCGTAGCGTATGCCATTTACACTACGCCGCCGCAACTTAAATGAGCAAGTGCCGTATTCTCAAAGCACTTGCTCTGTAAGTTGCGGCGGCGTAGTGTAAATGGCCCGGCGTATTCCCGCGTAAATGAAAGGGGGCGGCTTTTATTTAAATTAAGCATGCCCCCGCGTCGATCGAACTGCACATGCGCCGGCCGGGAAAAAAGCCTAGTGCGCATGCTCCAGCTCACGTCGGAAAACGTTGTTGAAACCGACGTGAAAACGACGTGATCGTCATTTACGAAAAAGACGACGCTGACCCGACGCCATACTTAACATGGCATACGACGGAACTTCGTAAGCCTACCCTTCATATAGCAGGGGTAGGTTTAAGCTTACGGAAACGATGTAAACGACGACGAGGCGGCGTAAAAACGTTCGGGAATCGGCAGATTAGGCTCATTTGCATAGGCAAATGAGAAATCAACGTAAAGGCCACCTAGAGGCCATCGAGGGAATCACATCTAAGATCCGACGGTGTAAGTGTCTTACACCTGTCGGATCTTCGCCGTATCTATGCGTAAATGATTCTAGGAATCAGACGCATAGATACCCAGGGAAAAAAACAGAGATACGACGGTGTTTCCTGCGATACACCGTTGTATCTCTTTTGAGAATCTGGCCCAGTATCTGACATATTTCACTTATTCGGCGCTTCCCTTTTTTTGTTTCCTTGTTTTTCCCTAACAGAGTTGGCTTTTCTCTGAGGACAGCTGCCACCCATCACCTTCCTATCTCTTTCCTTTTTAGGACTGGTCATTTTGTACCACTATATGGACTATAAAACTGTGACTGTTTTCTAGACATAAATTGCCCGCTTTTCAAGTGTAGTACCAGTATTTGTGCTAACAGTTTATTCCAAATTTCTCTTCTTGGTTAACACAGTGTTCGGTAGTACCAGTGTTTGCGCTAACTATTTATTCCAAATTTCTCTTCCTGGTTAACACAGAGTGTGATGTCTGGGCATACAGCCAAGATAGCTAACATTGCTGATTGGAGGAAAGGCACACACCCCATCTCATCATAGGCAGAGACCCTCAGAGGTGTTTTGCAATAGGGCCCGCTCTCTGCTAATCTATTTTTAGCAACCTCCCTGGACAAAAGATTCAGGCTGCTTTTGTCTAAAAAATCAGAGAATTTGTCCGGAAGTATCAGGCTGATAACAGAGGAACTGTTCAGGAGAGAGCTACGGGACTTAGCTCATTGAAGAGAGATAACAAAACACTGCAGATGTAGGTGCCCAGCTCAAATTTCATGAATCAGGTTTACATCCACTTTAATAGAGCACAAGTGCAATGACGTCACCACACTTGTAGTCCATTGATACTTCCTCCAGCTCTTTACCTTAGTAGCCTGCAGAAACCAGAACTTTGCATCCACGATCATGGTTGCAGTGCTTTGTAGGTTCCAATGCAAAATCTGCAAAATCTCTATAACAATTAAATGCCTGTGATGTTTTCAGTCTTCAGCTTTCATTAACAGAATATGTGCTGCAAAGTTCCTTGTTAAGGCACCTTCTAAATATGCTCCTTAGGTAACCCCCTTGTCACCTACACCCCTGGTTTGAATCTATGGGTAGCTTTGCCAATACTTATTTCACTGTCAGGCAGCAAGGCCAGGGCAGTCATGCACAGCCAATGCTGAAGCAATGCATGTAAATGGGAGGTGTCCATTAAAGGGTAAAAATTATGAAAACTGTTTTTTATTAAAACATTTTATTTTATATGACACACTGTGCTTTAAAAATGTATGCCCTGTACACACAACCGGTTTTTACAACGAGAAAACTGCCATTTTTTTTTATATTGGTCATGAAAACTGGTTGTGTGTATGCTCCCTAGCAGTTTTTTCATCAAAAAAACTGCCCGCAAATTTTTTTAAGCCAGCTCTCTTTTTTCTCGTCATGTTTCCCATCAGTCTTTTTCTCGTTTCTCTGTTTTATATTTTTGAAATCTATCTATATGTCTGTCTAGCATTACATAGTTATTTAGATGGAAACATGATGAATATTAGGTTATCTTACAAACTCTACCTATAGAGATAAATACATCTATTTGCTCTGTATTTGTTTCACAGTACAGTAGTGGTCACCACACCTATGCCATGGGAAAAATTGCCTGGTGCACTGCTGAACAGTGAGCATGTATAGATCAGGGGGGAGAGGCACTCACAGATCTTAAAAAGTGGAGCATATCATAAACATAATTGTATCAATGTTTCAACAGCAGCTTGTCTTTGTCAATGCCCTGAATAAAGAAGAGCTGTTTACATCGATACAATAACGTTTATCCCCTCACTTCAAGTCCTGTACATGCTCCGTATACAATATATTAGTAAAGAAAGGTATTGAATCCTTAGGTTTTAAAAAAACAATCTTTAATTTTTGTATTCTTTATTTATTTTCTTCATCGTATAAAAAACAGATTACATCCATATGTAGCACCCCTCTAATTTCAGTATGGGTGCTACGCTAAAGTTAATGGGGAATGGGAGAGTTATTTTTGCTCCCATTCATAATTGTGTAAACTTTGGGCTACTGTCATTCAGAACTGTCCTTTGGGTCAGACTGTGCTCCAGGGGTGATGTTCTCACCCATGGGTGGCAGGTGGCGCTAGAGGGGTTCTGACGGAGCCACTTTTCCCCAGCAGCTAATTAGAGGAGTTTTCCCTCGTGGGGCATGCTGGGGGAGGGTATATCCGTGGCAGACGCCATTTTCTTTGGTTCTTCGCGGGTTCCAGGCTCCAGGTGCGGCACCCACCTTCAGGGTGATCGCATCCAACGGACCCCGGCATCATGGCCTACCTGGCCGGGGTCATATGCTACGGGGAGTTCCATGCGGATGCTGAAAGGGGCCCCAGTGGGTCCCCAGCTACAATAAAAGGGGATCTCAGGCTGTATGCCATTCAATGGGGGATCGGCTTGAGGAGAACCCGGAGGCAGGTGATCCGAGATGGCTTGAATGAACCATCGGGGATCTGCTGACCGGGAGATTGACAGGTACACTTTAAACTGTCAACCGGTGACTCTGATTGAATTTACTAGGAGGATTCGCTCAAGAATCCATTTAGCTCATTCAAGTACTAGGCCTGTGGCAGAGGTCTGTTCCTCCCAGCAACCTAAGTGACACTTCGGCTGCCAGGCTCGTGACAGGAGTTTGTCCGGAGGCGCTTCACCCACTCTGGCTAGAGTGGCGACGAACTGTGCTATTGTTGAGAGCAGGCTTGCTTTCCCTAACTATCCTGCAAATGTTCTTCTTCTGCTTCAACCTTTCCTATCCCAGTTTATGTTAATGTTGGCCCTTGGAAATAAAGCATTCGAAAAATCCATTGCTGACTGGACATTCGCTCACTACCTGTACTCACTACCATCACCCTTAGGCTGCGTACACACGATCAAATCTGTCTGCTGGAAAGGTCTCCCAGACCATTTCAGCAGATAGATTCGATCGTGTGTACGGGCAAACAGACGGATTTGGCCAGCCGACAGATTTCAAAGCATGCTTTGAAATCTGTCGGCTGGGAACCCGTCGGACCGATATGTCTGCTGGTTAGTACGCTAACCAGCAGACATATCTGCTCGCACATGCGTCTAATCCATTCGACGCATGCGCGGAAGTGTTTTACTTCCTGGTGCGGTGACGTGGCGGCGTCAACGTCACCGCCACGTCACCGACACGTCAGCGCGCTGTCTGCCGGCGGGGATTTTGGTTTGATCGTGTGTACACGATCAAACCAATACATCCCAGCAGACAGATCTGTTCAAATCGGTCTGTCCGTCCGAATTGAACAGATCTATTTGCTCGTGTGTACGGGGCCTAAGAGAAGCCACGAGGGTAACTTAAAACGCCGATCCCAAAAACAACCAGTGGCCCCTGAATGTGGTAGTGCTGCACGTGGGGGCTCATCCGGGATTCGGCTGTTGCCCATAGCAACGGAGAAAGTGAGTACTCGATTTACTAAAGGGCGAAAAGTGTTCGGTATCGTATTTTTTTAACTGTCCGGCAACGAGGGAGTTAACCTTGCACCGCTAAGCCTGGGCGTACGTGCAGCACAGCATGCACCTACAACGTGCCTGGACAAGTTCTTTCAATTGGGAGGAGTCTCCCACCCCTGCGTGAGGCGTATAATAGGGTGTTCACGTCATTTCAGCAGAACACCAACCACCTGCAAGACAGAAGGAGACACCACATGAAAGATGACTGCTACAGGTGGAAAACTCTGCTGCCCCCATCGGACTGAGGAGCCCTACGACCACACCAGGGGCCTTTTCTGTGACAACCGCTTTCGGTGTATCCGTGACGGATACGGGTGTTCGCTTGTCCACAGGGGGACAATTTGTATTACTGTCCAGCGGAGGGACAGAGATGCTGGGGCTGGCCTGCCCCCGGTGTGAAGAATTGGCTGTTTGCCTCCTGCCTTTGACCCGTTGTCACAGGTGCTGGGCTTAGTTATTCAGTGTCTCCCCATCCACTGAACCCCCACGGGAATATCATGTGGACCGGTCCTCAGGAACAGTCACCGCCGAGGTGGAGGCCCTATGGCCAGAGCCCCCCTCATCCAGGAAGATCGTGGAACCGGAGATCCCGACTGTTGATGCCTTCACTGTCCCCTCCACCCAGACCTTATTGATGGCTACCTCGCCCTCCCACTTATTGGAGGTAAGCCGGTTTGGCGGGATGAAGATCGAAGGTGACTATGTGGCCTGCGGGTCAAGTACGCAGGTCCAATCCGTTTCAGAGGCTGTCTCAGCTAGCAAGGCCTCCGTCCAATGTGTCACTGTTGAAAGGGGACCTTCCCGACAACTCACTTGCAATAAATGGAAGCTGCCCCATCAGCCGGATTTGGCGGCCATTTTATCAAGGGGCCTAAGCTGCCTCCCTGCGGGAGAGGAGGACTCTTCGGACTTTCATCCACCATCGGACCAAGATGGCGATCTTCCCGACCATCTCTTCGAGCCTCAGTTCCCAGAGCAACAGGGTTTCGGAGGATTTCGGAGTTTTTGGTTCCAGAAGAAAGAAGCGCACCACCTGTGAACCTAGCATAGCATACCCGGGCACCACGTGCCCAACCTTAGGAGCTGGTGAGTTTGTTGCTATTTTAATATCACAGCTCCTCCAACTCACGTTGCACCCAGATATTTTTTTGGTTGTGGGCACCTGATGTTTATGTTGCTGGGACTCTTTTTTGCAGGTAGGTCAGATGACTGCTATGCCTGGCCTGCTAACTTCAAGAATGTTTTGGACAAGGGAATTCGCCCTCACTCAGTTGTGTTTTTTTTTCCTTCTTCTCCGAGTTTCCCCTCCCCCTTCTCCTCCAGATCCACATGGACATTTTTGTGCAGAACTCTGGGAGGGGTTGGATTCAGTCGGTTAGAGAGTGGGGCCTTGCCAACTTCTATGCAGCATCGGAAGATTTAGCGGTTGAACTGTTGTATGTCTTTGCTTCCCTTTTGCTGCTATTTCCCTGTTTGCGCTAAAATTGGACTGTCGTAGTACCAGCGCACTGACCACTAGGGGCAGTGTTCTGCAACGTCCCCTACGTCCCCTACAGAACGGAATTGTACATACAGTTTCTTTATACAGAGTGTAACTATGCTCAGCACTTAAAACTCCCTGGGAGGAAGGGAGATTTTGTGTTTGGGCCCGAGCGTGCAGCTTCAATTCTGACCTTGGAGATTGTATATAGATAGAGATTTTGTATCGTATTAGGATGTATGTTTTTTTTTTCTTCCCTTATGTTTTAGACCCACCTACTATCAACACTGCGGAGCATGGGCAGGATAGATAGCTAGGGTTGTGTATGTTTGTATGTCAACTGTTATTTACAATTATTAATGTTGTAATTTAATGTGTTAATTTATTTCTCACACTTTCCTGCTTTTCTATTTTTGTTGGCAAGTATCATGCTGGTATTCAGACGAAGTGCTCTAGTCACGAAACGCGTCGGGAGGACTCCACTGCCGCCCTACTTGTATACAAGCGCTTTATATTCAGCTGAAATGTAAGTTTGACCGCTGCAAATAAATATTTTATTTTCTACATAACGGGATTACGCTATGTGGCCACTTCTTTCTCTTGTCTCTTCTAATATCCATCCATTGTGAGAACATCCATTTGGGGATCGTACTCCTAGTTGGGCTTCGTCCATCCATCCCACAGAATCGCTCTGATGACCAGCCAGCATATTGCCCTGATATCAGCATAATACAAGCCTACTTAGACTTTCAGTGGTGTAAGCCAGCTGAAGTCAATTGGTTCCGGTAAGCCTGCATTGCTTTCGGTGGTGGGAACAACCTAGTGGAGAAGCTATTTAACATTCACCAATCATCAGATTGACTGTTATTTTCACACCAAGATTCACTATTTTTATTTTATATTTATTTATTATTTTTCATTTACTTAATATTATTTTTTCCCTTCATGGGAGATCATTATATTTGGCATCCATTTTGCCACTAATTGATTTATGTTTGTCCAAGAAATGAATTATCACTGTCTGTTGGCATATGTGTTTTATGTATATATGTGAAATCACATTCATCAGAAGTTGAACATATTATTAGAATATTCTGTGTATCACTCACTAGTCACTTAGGGGCAGATTCACATAGATGTAATCTTCCGCTGCGTAATCGAAATACGCTACGCTGCCGTCTATCACCAGACTCTACGCCGAATTCAGGTAGTTTTTTTGCGCGTACGCTATTGTATCGTATTTTTTTTCCGCCGCGCAATCGAAATACGTGAGTAGGGGGCGTGAAGCATTTAAATTAAGCGCGTCCCCGCGACGATCGAACTGCGCATGCTCTGTTCAGGAATTTCCCGCCGTGCATTGCGCGAAATCACGTCATGACGTCATTCGTTGTTTGAGTAGCGGCGTTTACGAACATTCCTATTCCCGGACGACTTACGTTAAAAATAATAAAAGAAATCGAAAAACGTTGAAATTCGACGCGGGAACGACGGCCATACTTAACATGGGCTGTCTAATATTAGACCAGCAAAAAGCTGGTATAGTGAAACGGAAAAAAAAGATGACTAAAGGTGCCGTAAGAGATTGCGTTTGAAGAGCGAAATTTTGTGGATTCCAGGCAAAAGCTCATTAGCATACCATGAAGGCGAAAAACAACAGGAAGTCCGCCCAGTGGCCGCAATTTTCAGGCAGCGTAGATCTGAAGGCGTACTAACACGTAATAAAGTCGAAATTTAGCACGCAGGTGTCTTTTCATGGTTTGAGGATTTCGACTAGCGTAAAAACGCTCGTAAATCGAAATTACTCCTGTCTAACAACATTTACACAGGCGTAATCGCTTTGTGAATCTAGGCCTTAGTGTTTGTCCCTGAATATCCAGGGTCTTTTATTTGGTTTCACAATTTTATTTCACTTTTTTTGTGTGTCTTAGACTACCATTAATAGATAGTCATTTTAAGCGCTACACATTTTTTCACACTTCCAATATTTTTGCTTTTCTCATACGAGCCGTGTTAGCAGCTACTACCTAACCATCATTGGCAGCGCGGGGTATTCTCCTTTCTTTTTCTGGTATTCAGGACTGAATACCTTGGGACACTGGGGACAGTGTATTTTCAAGTGGGGGGAGTATGTAGCACCCCCCTACTTTCAGTATGGGCGCTACGCTAAAGTTAATGGGGAATGGGAGAGTTATTTTTGCTCCCATTCATAATTGTGTAAAATTTGGGCTGCTGTCATTCAGAACTGTACTGTGAGTCAGTCTGCGCTTCGGGGGTGATGTTCTCACCCCTGGGCAGCAGGTGGCACTAGAGGGGTTCTGATGGAGCCACTTCTCCCCAGCAGCTAATTAGAGTAGTTTTCCCTCTCGGGGCATGCCGGGGGGAGGATATATCCGTGGCGGACGCCATTTTCTTTGGTTCTTCACAGGTTCCAGGTTCCAAGTGCGGCACCCACCTTCAGGGTGTGCGCATCCAACAGACCCCGGCATCATGGCCTACCTGGCTGGGGTCATATGCTACGCGGAGTTCCATGCGGATTCTGAAAGGGGCCCCAGTGATTTACTGGGTCCCCAGCTACACTAAAAAGGATCTGTATGCCGTTCAATGGGGGATCGGCTTGAGGAGAATCCGGAGGCAGGTGATCCGAAAGGGCTCAAAAATCCATTTAGCTCATTCAAGTACTAGGCCTGTGGCAGAGGTCTGTTATTCCCAGCAACCTTAATGACACTTCCGCTGCCAGGCTTGTGACAGGAGTCTTTCTAGAGGCGCTTCACCCACTCTGGCTAGAGTGGTGACGAACTGTGCTATTGTTGAGAGCAGGCTTGCTTTCCCTAACTATCCTGGGCCTGATACTGCAAATGTTCTTCTTCTGCTTCATCAACCTTTCCTATCCCACTTCATGTTGATGTTGGCCTTGGAAATAAAGCATTCGAAAAATCCATTGCTGACTAGACATTCGCTCACTACCTGTACTCACTACCATCACCCCTAGAGAAGCCACCAAGGGTAACTTAATACGCTGATCCCAAAAACAACCAGCGGCCCCTGAATGGGGTAGCACTACACATATTAAGCTATAATATTATCTTTTCTTATTACACATATAACATAATCTTTTCAATATCACACATTTATTCCGTTTCTATTCCCACCTCCTCCATCCCCCTCCCCTCTTCTTTGCTATCCGAATTGATGGGTTTTCCTTTCACATGGGATTTCCCGTTTTTTCCAGCCAAGGGTTCCACATTTCGCCAAATTCCCTGATGTTCCTTCTCTTAATATATACTACCTTCTCCTTCCATATTGTTTCAGTTACTACTTTAATCCACTATCTTACTGATGGGGGATTCTCTGCTTGCCACCTTTGAGCAATGAATTTTCTTGCTTAAAAGAGGCACCTTAATACTGCTTTTATTGTACTCGCTACTCCGCTAATTTCTTCCCCCAAACCCAAAATACACGTTCTGGTGTCCATCTTCAACTACGTATTATATGTCGTATTTATAACATTGAGAATCCCTTGCCAATACCTAAACAATTTCAGGCACCTCTATAACATATGTATAAAGTCCCCCGTATCTGGGGCATCTGGGGCATCTCGCGTCTACTCTCCACCAAAAGTAAAATAATCTTTTTGGTGTATAATACGTCCTATGTATCATCTTCAGGAATGAAAACGTATGTGCGGGCGAGACTGTCACCATGTGTCCTCTCTCCAATATCTTCCTCCATTGTCTATCTGTTATGGTCCCCAGAGCTTCCTCCCATTTCTCTCTACTTTTAAGCTGTTCTGGGCCTTCGATGCTTCCCACGCATATGTATAAATAGATTTCAGAGATATACCCCTTCATCTCACTTCTACCGCCCAATTTTTGTGTGATAAGGGTCCTATCCCACATTGGTCCTACTCTGTCAAACTGGACATTTAAAGCATGTCTAATTTGGAGATATCTATAAAACGTATGATTAGGTACGTTGTATTCCTCTCTTAAAGCGGCAAATGTTTTTAAGGGTCTTCCTTCATATAACTGAGCCAATCTAACTATCCCCTTTACTGCCCATTCCCTAATTTACCCCAAGTCACATTATTAACTATAGGCAAAATTTATATTCACTTCCTGTCCTATAGCCAAAACAGGAAGTGAGAGAAAATCCATGCAAAAGAAGGAAATCCTTCGAGGCGCTCTTGGGTCACTAGAACTAATGTTCCCATTGGACGATTTCCCCAGTTATTACTTTTCTGGAGACAACCCAAAATTTGGGGTTTTCCGTTACTTTCACTTTCAATGATAATGGTAAAGAAGATAAATAAAGAAGGTAAATATCCCTAACAAGGGCACAGACAGCAATAAAAACCAAATAGGTATTCTAATTTATTTTCACTCTGCCCAAAACTAAGCAAAAAATGTTACCTCATAGTTATACTTTAACCAGTTCTCATCCTGCAGCCGACTATTTACGGCCGCAAGGTGGCTCTGATCTGCCAGGAGGCCGTCAATACACAGCATCCGGCCGCCCGACCGCCTGGCACACGTAACTTTCCTACCCCAGAGTATCGTGGGTGCATAGTTACGCTGGACGCTTTTTAAATATGCAAATGAGTAAGATACGCCGATTCACAAACGTACTTGCGCCCGGCGCGTTTGTTTTAAGCGGACCAGGGATTGAACGCCGTTGATTTTTACCTCATTTACATAGTACGAGAATAGGGCTGTGCGTAGGTTATGTTCACGTCGTAGGCAGTGTTTTGATGTATCTTAGGCAGTTATTTTGACGTGACTGTGAGCATGCGCACTGGGATGCGTCCAAGATACGACACATTCGCAGTTTGTTTTTATTGAAACTCAGCCCATCCTTTGCATGGGGTCACGCTTCATTTAAATACAAAATATCATGCCCACTTCCACCTACTTTGAGTTACGTCGGCTTATGCCGACGACTATAAGCTACGCCGGCGCAACGTTGGGAGCATTTGCTTTGTGAATTCCATGCTTGTCTCTCAATATTGCACCGGCGTAGCGTAAAGAAGATACGCTACGCCCGCATAAAGATGCGCCGAGGTACATGAATTTACCCCTATATGTGCCCAGTAAGCAAGTGGTTAAAAAGTAACTCCACTTTTGTTGAGAAAAACAAATCTCTTTTCGGGTGATTAATGTACATTGCAAGAATTTTAACAAACTTTGTTGCAGATTCCTATCTGTTTTCACTCTAAAGAAATAGATATTTGTTTGTCAATGTTTAGTGTTAATCTGAATGGAAGTTACTCTTTGATTATTAATTAGCTGATGCACTTACAGTGTTCCAATGAGGACAGTTGGGGGTCTGCATCCCTTTAGAACTGATTAACTCTTTGATAGTATCTCACCAGAATTTTTTGTTGCAGAGGATGCCTAAAATCTGACTTGTATCTTAAAGCAGATGTCTAAGAAAATCAATGATCCAATCATGCAAGAAGGAAATTACATTTCCGGGAATTCCTGTATACTAACTGTGTACAGAAGACCCCCACGTTGCCATATTGCATTGAGTTTTACAGAAAATCAAAGAGTTTCAGATTGAAGTTGGGTGCTCAGTTAAGAGAATTGAGTTTTCCAATCAAATCTGGTATCAACTTGAACTGACCTGCAATATAGTATATAGACAGAAAATAAAAAAAACACAGGCCCAGATTCACATACAATTAGATTCGCGTAGAGTATCAGAAATACACTACGCCGCCGTATTTTACCTGGCTCTACGTGGAATCCCGGTAGATTTTGTCCAGTAAACTACGGCGGCGTAGTGTATTTCTCCCGGCGCAAGCCATCTACGCGAGTAGGGGGCGTGAAGCATTTAAAATAGGCGCTTTCCCGCGGCGATCGAACTGCGCATGCTCCGTTCGCAAATTTCCCGCCGTGCATTGCGCGAAATCACGTCGTTACGTCATTCGTTGTTTGAGTAGCGTCGTTTACGGACATTCCTATTCCCGAACGAGTTACGTAAAAAAAAAAAAAAAAAAAAAAATTAATTTGACGTGGGAACGACGGCCATACTTAACATGGGCTACGCACCGTTAGACCAGCAAATAGCTGGTCTAACAGTACGTAGCAAAAAAAGGACGTAAGCGATTGCGAAGACCACTCGTATCTTCGTGGATCGCTGTAAAAAGTCATTTGCATATCCCGACGCTGAAAACGACGCAGACTCCTCCCAGCGGCCGCAAAAATATCGCAGCGTAGATCCGAAGGCTTACGAAGACGTAAGCCTCTCGGATCGAAGTCCGAAGCTGCCGTATCATGGTTTGAGGATTCAAACTAGTGATACGGCGCGCAAAATTTGAAATTACTCCTGTCTAACACCAGTTAGACAGGCGTAATCGTTATGTGAATCTGGGCCACAATTTTTATCACCTGTTTAAGACAAAAAAATATGGCTAATGTTTAACAGAGCCTGATTAAGCACTTCAGTTCTGAGTACTTTAACCCCCTTCCTGTCCAGGCCAATTTTCAGCTTTCTGCACTGTCGCACTTTGAATGACAATTGTATGGTCATTCAACACTGTACTCAAATACATGTTTTTATAATTTTTTGGAGGCTGATATAACTTTTTTTCAGTGGTAATTGATCTCCATTTTTTTTTTTTTTTTTTTGCTAAACAAACAAAAAATATTGAAAAAAAAACGTTTTCTTTGTTTCTGTTATAAAATTTTGCAAATAAGTATTTTTTCTCCCTCACTGATGCACCCTGATGGGCACTGATAGGCTACACTGATAGGAACTCATGAGATGGCACTGATGGGCACTGAAGAGGCAGCACTGTGGTGGCACTGATGAGGAAGCACTGATGAGGAGGCACTGAGGAGGCTGCACTGATAGACATTGATGATGTGCCACTGATTGTTCTGCCCACCGGACTTCTATTCAATTTACTTATCTTTATGTGCTTGAAATAACATGTTGGTTTTCTTGATGTATACCAAGATAGGTATATGCAGAGTGCAGACGGCACCTACTGTTCCCTTTCTGGTATAGCTTGCTGTTTTGCATAGTTACATATTGTATTCTTCTAGAATGTGTTAATAAAGTTTTTAGCTGGGGAAAGAACACAATGGCGCTACTCTAAGTGCAGTATGTTGCATATAATTTATTGGACAAATAGAGCGAACATACTCACGAACAATGGATGAAATTAGGCATGTAAAACCATGGTACATCCAGAGGACAGTCACTTGTGGATGGTTGCGGTGTAGTGGAGCGGGTGGAGCGGGTGGCGCCGGTGGATACCGATGCTTCCTGTATCTCAATCACACAGGGAGCCGGGGCTGTGACATCAGTTCCAGGTGAGCGATGGGCCGTGTGGATGACGGCACTTCCGGGTTACTCGGGGAACCAATAGGTGACACGTTTACAAAGCATGCACTCCTTTGTCAAGCCTAACGGGGGCCATGTTGGATATGGGCTTTTATGCTCTGTCAGCAAAGCTCCTGAGTCCTAATGTCCTTCCTATTTGCTCGCTCTTAGCAGACAGATGGCATGCATTTATTAGCAAATTACAACAATAATAACCAAAAACATCATACAATACACATATGTATGAGGGAACAGTGGACAAAAATATAGATGGGCAACAATAAATCTATAAAAAAAAAAATGTATATAAAATGATGAGAAATAAGGAAAATTATATGTGTAAAAAATCTATGTAAGGAAGAAGTTAGTAGGTGCTGGCGCCTGCCTTTGTGAAATGAAAATGTGCAGTACTGTGACATAAATGATTAAATACCATAAATAAAAATAATAAATAGTAATAATAAGTGATAACCCTGTAAGTGCACGTGTAGTGCTTGCAACAATCACAAATGCGTTAATAGAATAAATACAAACATAATTCCAAAATAAATATAAATATAAAAGTTAATTGTAAATAAATAGTAAATATATTAGTAGATAATTAGTCCATACAGTATATATTTGAAGTGCTGAATTTTGCTTTTAAATACTTTGTGCTGCAACCAAAAAGTGCTGTATATGTCATGCAAGGTGCTGCGTGCCACTCTTAGTATCTATTGCTGTGTTCCACTCTGTGTCCCCTTCATCCCAGCTCTGGTGTAGCCCGCACTCACCAGATCATATCCCCCTCCTGGGGTAGAAAGCATCCACAGTGTATGCCCTGTGCTGCGCTCTGGCAAATCTTTATCCCACTGTGTGATTCTTTTCAGTTTGAGCTCAAAGAGAAGAGAGTTCCCAAACAGTGTGATATCGTAATAAATATTGTATTTTATTGGTTAAAAAAACTCTAGGTACTTACATTTGGCAATATAAAACAAGCGTTGTACATAAACCTCGGAAGTGTGTGCAGACTGCGTCTGTCTGCTCGACCGGTTTCGTCGTGATGACGTCATCTGGAGCTCTCTTCTCCTTGAGCTCAAACTGGAAAGAATCACACAGGGGCATAAAGATTTGCCAGAGTCCCTTTTTCTCTCTTCTCCTTACCCTCCCAAAATCCCCTTTACCCTATCCAGTAAACTCCCCTAAAAAATAACCAACCCCCTCCTTCTTTCTGGTCTTCTGGTCTGTATAGTATACCCTGGACCCTTAAGGTCTTTCTCTACAAAAAGTAAGTACCTCTTTGGGTTAATGTACATTTACACCCAATAATCATGTGTTAGGACTCATCCCGATTAAGAGCAGAAGCATACACATTCTCCCATGTTAGTAAGTGTACAACCTATCGGTAACACGTTCTCATGGACACATGTGCTTGTCATTAATGTGGGAGTTTTTCCGTACATTTTTTCCCACACATATATATGTTTCCCTTACAGGTATATACAGGTATATATATATATATATATATATATATATATATATATATACAGGGCTTTTTTCAGGGGGAACTTGGGGGAATTCAGTTCCACCACCTCTGGCTCAGACACTTTGGTGCCTGCTCACCACAATCACTTGTAAACACAGAAGTCTGGTTTCTGTGTTTACAAGTGACAGCGTTGTAACCCCCTGAACTCTGCACTCTGTATGTAATGCAATTCTGGTATTTAATGCCCCTTTAATACCCTTCCACTGTTTGTGAAATCTGAACGGGTCGTGGTTGAGTTCCTGCACCTATTTTCTGAGAAAAAAAGCTCTGTGTATATATAGTCATCCATTCTATCCATTTATTCCCATTCTCTTTTTATCCACACATTTTTCATACATTTCTTTTACCATGTTTTTATTCCCATTCTTTTTTCCATTTTCCTCCTATATATTTTTTACACATATATTTTTTACACATATAATTTTCCTTATTTCTCATCATTTTTTATACACATTTTTTATACATTTATTTTTTTATACATTTATTTTTGCCCATCTATGTTTTTGTCCACTGTTCCCTCATACATATGTGTATTGTATGATGTTTTTGGTTAATATTGTTGTAATTTGTAAATAAATGCATGCCATCTGTCTGCTGAGAATGAGCAAATAGGAAGGACATTAGGACCCAGGAGCTTTGCTGACAGAGCATAAAAGCCCATATCCAACATGGCCCCGTTAGGCTTGACAAAGGAGGGCATGCTCCGTAAACGCGTAGCCTATTGGTTCCCCGAGTAACCCGGAAGTGCCGTCATCCACTCATCTGGAACTGACGTCATGGCCCGGCTCCCTGTGTGATCGAGATACAGGAAGTGTTGGTATCCACCGGCGCCACCCACTCCACTACACCGCAGCCATCCACAAGTGACTGTCCTCTGGATGTTCCAAGGTTTTACATGCCTAATTTCATCCATTGTTTGTGAGTATGTTCGCTCTATTTGACCAATAAATGATATGCAACATACTGCACTTAGAGTGGCGCCATTGTGTTCTTTCCCCAGCTGATTCCAGATTTGCTTCCTATCTGCACTGGGCTGCCTTGAAATGCTGTAGTATGAACTAAAAGGACTTTTCAACAGTCTTAAGTTTTTACCAGGGCCTTGCTTTTAAGAGTTTCCTTGTTTTTAGTTTTGTTTACATTGCTGCTGGTGCAAGCGCCAACTCTCTCCTATGTGTATTAAAGTTGTTAGGAACCAGTGCATTCTGAGAGATTTCTCTAGAGGAAGTAAGTCAGCCACCATTTTAAGAATATTCAGCAAGGCAGTAAGGCTGTTTCTCCAATCTCTCGCCATCACCTCTTACGGAGCTTAAAAAGTCTTATGCCCTGTACACACGATCGGTTCGTCTGATGAAAACAAACCGATGGATTTTTCCATCAGATATCCGATGAAGCTGACTTTCATCAGTCTTGCCCACATACTGTACCATCGGTTAAAAATCCGTTCGTGTCCAACGCAGTGATGTAAAACACAACGACGTGCAGAGAAAAATTAAGTTCAATGCTTCCGAGTATGCGTAGACTTGATTCTGAGCATGTGTGGATTTTTGACTGATGGATTTCCCTACAGACGATCGTTTTTTTCTATCATTTTTTTAACCGTACGAAAATTTAAAAACAGGTTCTATTTTTTTTCACCGATGGGAAAAAAACTGATGGCGCCCACACATGATCAGTTCGTCCGATGAAACCGGTCCATCGGTCCGTTTTCATCAGACGAACCGATCGTGTGTACAGGGCATTAAAGAGTATGGGCCAGATTCAGGTACAATTGCCCTGGCGCAGAGTATCAGAGATACACTACGCCGCCATATTTTACCTGGCTCCAAGACGAATTCAGGTAGATTTTGGCCCGTAAGGTACGGCGGCGTAGTGTATTTCTCATGGCGGAATCGAAATACGCGAGAAGCATTTAAATTAGGCGCGTCCCCGCGGCGATCGAACTGCGCATGCTCCGTTCAGAAATTTCCCGCCGTGCATTGCGCGAAATAACGTCGTTAGCGTCGTTTACGTACATTCCTATTCCCGGACGACTTACGCAAAAAATAAATAAAAATTTTAATTTCGACGCGGGAACGACGGCCATACTTAACATGGGCCGTCTAACTATAGACCAGCTAATAGCTGGTATAACTTTACGCAGCAAAAAGATGACTACAGATGCCGTAAGAGATTGCGAAGGACGATCGTAACTTTGTGGATTGCCGGAAAAGGCTAATTTGCATACCCCGACACGCAAAACGACCCGAACTTCACCCAGCGGCCGCAAAAAGATTGCAGCGTAGATCCGAAGGCGTATGAAGACGTAAGCCTGTCGGATCAAAGCCCGAAGCCGTCGAATCATGGTTTGAGGATTCAAACTAATGATACGACGCGCGTAATTTCAAAGTACTCCGGTCTAACAGGAGATAGACCGGAGTAATGGCTCTGTGAATCTGGCCCTCTGTTTTTGTTATCCTGTTCTGTGTTATAGAGCATTGTTTGCAATATTGTACTGATTTATGTTTGTTTTATCAATTTGTAGTTTCAACTGGCTCGTTCTAATAAATTTAAGATCAAATAAATATGGTATCTGAAGTTTATGGAGTGGGAAGGTTTATTTCTCCGTCCTACAGACAGAGCACTCATGGCCACTGATAATTGACACTGATGGTCACTTATAGGCAGCACTAATGGACAGTAATAAGGAGGCACTGATAGATGGCACTGATGATCACTGATAGGCTGCACTAATGGGTACCGATAGGCGGCACTGATGGGCATTAATGAATTGGCCCTGATATGCACTGATTAGGAGGCACTGATGAGGCTACACTGATAGGTGGCACTGATGGGCACCAATGAGGCAGCACTAATGGCCACTAATAGGCGGCACTGATGGTCATTGATGAGTCGGCACTGATAGGCACTAACACTAATGAAGAGGCACTAATGAGGCTGCACTGATAGATTGCACTGATGGGAACCGATGAGGCAGCACTGATGGCCACTAATAGGCGGCACTAAGTAATACTGTTTGGCTACACTGATGGACACTAATTGGCACTGAGGGGGCTGCACTCTTAATCAGGGCACTGATTATTAGTGTAAACAATGTGCTGACAAGATTGCCAGTTAAAGAAGATGTAAAACCCTGATGGGTTTTACTTCCTCTTTATTCCCCTGCAATGTGAAAGCATAATAGGCTAGTATGCATCGCATATGTGCCACTTACCTGCCCTTACCCACTTGTGATGTCCCCACTGAAGGAAGCCTTCATCTTCACCCCTCTTCCTTCCAGGGCCGCAAATTCCGGCTCCACTAATGGCCTGAAGCGTGTGACGTCACTGCCGACTGAGCCAACGGTCAAGACATATGCCCTATTGAAGCGTCCGTGCCATTCATATAGTGTGCATGCGTTGATCATGTCGGCACAAGCGTATATGGTAAATATCCCCTTAACCTAAAAGTGGTTTGTATGGGTTTACTTTAACATCAATCCCTTCCTCCTCACACAGACACAGCCAGTGAGGAAAGGACCGCCAATAACCGGCAAGTCTGTTTATATGTGATCAGCTGTGATTGGACATCAATCACAGCTGTGATTGGACACAGCTGATCACATGGTAAAGTGCAACTGTGCTTGGTCCTTTACCACAATCTGCAATCAGCTGTGTCCAAAGAACACAGCAGTCACAGAGCGTGCTGGATGACTGTGCAGGAGGCGAGGTTCTAGGAGGTAGTCCATAGATGGGCAAAACATTTTAAAAACAGTGCTTCTAAATATTTTGACCTGATTAATCTATTAGATCTATCAGTTCATAGTAACATATAGTTGTTTACAACTGGCAAGAATTTAACACCAATGCTACTTTCTTTCTTGTGCCTTGAGGGACATTCTAAGGTCCCTTTCACATGAGCAGACTGATCGGGTCTGCCTGTGAGTCTTTCAGGCGGACATGATCGCACCCTCCATTGTCCTCTAAATGGACATCCGATCCGCCAAATTCAGATGGATGGTGATCCATTCCCCATCCATCTAACAGTTCAGATCGTATGCCAGTTGGGTGTAAATGGACAGTCGGTCAACTTACATCCGACCGCCCATAGAGGAAAGCAGACTGTGTCTGTGTCTGTGTCAGAAATCAGCCAACAGATTCCCTACTAAGCAGGTGTAGTCCACCCTGTGTGGAAGGAGTCTCAGAACTGGCAAAAAAAAGTCTCCAGAGGAGCGTGGCTGTGTCTTCTTAGCTCTGCTGTTTATTTATTTGAAAAAAAAAAAAAATCTACTGTTAACCGGTGCTTGTGGATTTGTGCTTAATAGAAAAACATTAACCAAAAAAACACACACCACACATCCAACCCTCTAAGGCAGACATTTCCAAAGTCCGTTGGGCATTGATTGGCAGCACTGCGGTGGACATTAATAGGTGCCAATGTTGGACAAAGGTAGGTGGCACTGTGGGCACTGGTAGGTGGCACTGGTGGGTACTGATAGGTGGCATTGGTGGGTACAGCTGCGGCTATCTGTGTGAAGGACCGATGTCCCTCTGACAGAAGCCGGTGATCGAAAAAATGATTACCAATCTTCTGTTTACATCACGTGATCAGCTGTCATTGGCTGACAGTTGATCGTGTGGTAAGGATCCGGAATCAACCCTTTACTCCGATCTGTGATCAGCCAAGTGTCATAGATTCAGAGATCACAGAGTGTGCAGCGTGTGCCCCGCAGGGGGCGTGCAGGCAGCTCATGCATGCGAGGACATCATATAACAGCCTCCCTGCAATTAAGGCTCGTGCTGTAACCAACATTTGGCTATAGCGTGGGCAGGAGGAGGTTAAATAATATTTAATGTTTATATGCTTTGACTATATTTTTATTCTATATTCTTTTTTTTTCTACATTACACACAACAGAGGTAGAATAGATTTATTTTTATTTATGTTTTCATTTTTATGCCATAGACAATCATATTTTAACAGTTTTCAATTTCCTCTCAATCCTAGTAAGATTACTGGTCAGGGTTTTTAGAAATCTGCTCAGAGAGAAACTGAAAAACATGACCTTAGCATCATAAATCACAATCACTAGGATTAAGCTGAAATGCAACAGACTTTGGTGTTCTTTTTTAGTGCTTTATGCTGGCATTCATTTATACATCCAAGTGTCACTGAAAACTTTGATTGCTACAATACTTTGTAAAACAGTTTTATAGATACAGTGGCTAATTTTAAAAGTCTATAAAGCATAAAATATAGTAAAAGTACGATATATTTGTAATTGATGCTTTCTTGGCACTTTTTGGTATGTTTTTTTTTTTTTTAAGTAGCACTGGTTGACGACCTCTTTAAATTGCATAACTTGATCATCAGTTTCATTACAGGTAATCTCTTTTTTCTGATTAATGATGGACAGGCCATCATGATGGAACAAGCAGAGAAACTGGAGCATTAACTGCACTCTAGACACAGAGGCCCGGATCCACGTAACGCGGCGTATCTTTGTGCGGGCGTAGCGTATCTTATTTACGCTACGCCGCCGCAACTTAGAGAGGCAAGTGCCGTATTCACAATGCACTTGTGTCCTAAGTTACGGCGGCGTAGCGTAGATGGGCCGGCGTAAGTCCGCGTAATTCAAATTAGGCTGGTAGTGGGCGTGTTGCATGTAAATGAATGGTGACCCCACGTAAATGACACGCTGAACAAATGACGCATGCGCCATCCGTGGACGTATCCCAGTGTGCATGCTCTGAATCACGTTGCAAATACTCAATGCTTTCGACGTGAACATAACTTACGCACAGCTCTATTCGCGTACGACTTACGCAAACAACGTACAATTCTATGCTGTTCCGACGTCCATACTTAACATTGCCTGTGCCTCATATAGCAGGGGTAACTTTACGCTGCTCATACGCCTTACGTAAACAACGTATATCAATGCGCCGGGCGCACGTACGTTAGTGAATTGGCGTATCTAGCTCATTTGCATATTTTTAATGGGAACGTCTAATGCGCCCAGCGGACAACTGAAGCCATGTTTTCCGGCGTATCTTGCTTTGAGAATCGGCGCAAAGATACGACGGCGCACATTTGAAATTACGGCGGTGTATCTGGAGATACGCCACCGTAATTCCTTTGTTGATCTGGGCCAGAAAGTGTAATCAGGGTGAGACAGGGGAAAGGGGCAGAACTTCAGGGAGCTGGAAGGAGGGGAGGCAGTGCCGCAGTGATGAGCCAAAGCATCCACAGGGGCATAAGATACACAAGTAGCCTCTATTGTATTCATCTCCATCTGTCCTGCAAAGATAGTTATCAGGCTACGTACTGACTGCTAACAGAAATACATCCAAGGGGCACCTGAGTGATGATGGGCCTTTGATTATCTTTGCGCATACTGGATCTGCTTGTTCCTGCTATATCCTCATTACTGTCATTGAAACTCTTTGAGAAGAAGCCTTGTTAAAAAGGCTTGTCAAATCCCCCAGAGGACACAGTGTGTATACATTTAATGAGAAATATTGGATTTAACCCCCCATGTGGAATTCCAATGTCATTAGCAATCAGAACGGTTTTAAAACCGACATGCATTCCTTGATCGTCGATTATTGTAATACATCTATCTAGTTACTCTTTTGTGAGATGTATATTTATTGTATATATTTTTTGACACCACACTGTCTCCTATGAGTAATAATTTGGTATACCATCTCTGGCGTGTCCCATTGGTGATCCTGTCACGGTCGCTACAAGTGCCAAACAGACAGCGAGGCGTGGTCACGCCTCAAGTGGCTTTGGGTGGAATTGAACCCAGGACCTCTGCGTTGCTACTCTGGGTCTTTTCCCTCTGAGCCACTTCTCAGTTTAGATTCTGTTTGCTGTCCATTGAAGCCTGGTGCTGAACTATGTACTGATTGCCTGATCTCCCTGCAATCTGCACCTGACTATCCTGGTCCAGCTGAGGCAGGTTACCCAATTAACCAGGGTATAAAGCCCTGCCTCACTCTGAGAGCCTTGTCAGTTCATTGTTATCTGATCATCCTGCTTGTTAGCTGATCATCCTGCTTGTTAGCTGATCATCCTGCTTGTTATCTGATCATCCTGCTTGTTATCTGATCTTCCTGTTTGTGATCTGATCTTCCTGTTTGTGCCAACGGTTCCTGTATTAATCTTCTGCTGCAAGACTGACCCTGGCTTCTGACCTTTGGCTTTTGTACCTTGGATTGCTGCTGTCTCCTGCCCATTGACCCCGGCCTGTACTTTTGGACTTTCCCTGTCTTCTCCAGCCCCTGACCACGGTTTGCCTCCCGGACCTGGTTCCAGCCCTGCCCTGACCGGTGAAGTACTTGATTCCTGTGAAATACTTTTGTGCCTGGACTATGTTCTGTTTCATCTGCTGCACCCTTCCAGTCGGTGATCCGCTTGTACCTGCTCCACGCACCTGATCATCATCTTCCCGCTGGTACCGGTGCCTCCCGGTGCGTCCGTCCCTCTGTCCCAATCTCAGGGGGCGGATCGCATCAGGTCGCAAAGGTAAGCTCACAAGTCTGCAAAATGGACTCCACTCAAGGTAAGCCCTCACAGATCCTTTTTTGATCTCCTTGAGCAGTACAGAAGTTACGTCTTCCCTCCCTGGCATTAGGGTGGATACCACTGTTTGTTCTTAACTTCTCATCTGCTGAAAAATGTGTGCAACATGTGAGAGTAATGAATACTAGCTACAGTGCCTTGAAAAAGTATACAAACCCCTTGAAATTTCCTACATGTTGTCCTGTTACAATCAAACATGTAAATGTATTTTATTGGGATTTTATGTGATAGACCAACACAAAGTGGCACATAATTGTGAAGTGAAAGGAAAATTAAAATGTTTTTTTCTTTTTTTTTACAAATAAATATGTGAAAAGTGTGGCGTGCATTTGTATTCAGCAAATACTTTGTAGAACCACCTTTTGCTGCAATTACAGATGTTCTCTCATGCGGGGCTGGTCTCTCATGATTTTGGTCATAATGTTTATAAATATCAGGAGGGCAGCAGTGGAGGGACATCCCAGACGATGTCCTAGGAGACGAAACGTATCAGAAGGACTCCACTATTGCCATACCACTTTGCAAAGCACTATTTTATCATCCTAAATGTAAGGCCCTGTACACACGATCAGTCTAGTCCAAACTGATGAAAACAGACTGAAGTTCAGTTTCATCGGTTCACAGACTGATGGTCTGATGTGCGTACACACCATCAGTTCAAAAACCGATCGTGACAGAACGCGGTGACGTAAAACACAACGACGTGCAGAAAAAAATGAAGTTCAATGCTTCCAAGCATGCGTCGACTTGATTCTGAGCATGCCCGAACTGATGCTTTTGCATACTAACCATCGGTTTTGACCGATTGGTAGGCGTCCATCGGTCCGATTTTAAAGCAAGTTCTACATTTTTGGACTGAAGGACAGCAGACTGATGTTTCACAAAAAATGATCATGTGTGGGAAAAAACAAAGTTTAAAACGACGTTTTTAAACCCGTGCATGCTCAAAAGCAAGTTAGGAGACGGGAGCTTCAATGGAACAGAGTGCCATCGAAAGTGTCTTACGTAACCGTGCTTTGCAAGAGCATTTTCAGAAAACGATGGTGTGTATGCAACGTCGTTTTTTAAAATGATGTTTGAAAAACGTTGTTTTGTTTCGTGAGATAAAACAAAGTTTTTTACATCACAAAAAGTGATCGTGTGTATGCGGCATAAGGGTTCCTACTTCATTACAATGTTTACACTCATTACAGATTTACGCTATGTGGCCCTTTTTTCTCCTATTTTATGATACATGCCTTTCCACACTAATTTGGGACTTCCCGCACCACTACTTTCTATGAGATCACCTTGTAAGGACATCACCCTCCTTTGTGGTTTACTCCATCCTGCTGGTGTTTGTCCATCCTCGGTTTAGCCATTCGGAGTGTACAGGATTGTCCAGTTCCCATTGTGGTTCTACCATACAAAGCCTGTTTGACCCATAGAACGTATGTTCTCTTGGGTTCAAATGTTCTGGTAAGCCTTCTACCTATCGGTGGCAGTTTTCTTCACTTCATCATCCCTTCACCTTCACTATTTGTTTTCGTTTGAAGCCATCACCAAGTTTTGAACTTTTGCAAACATTTTACATCTAATAGTGTACTCATCAGTGCATCACTATTTTTTCATTGTTCATATTCACCTTTTGAGCACTATGTTTACCTATGATCAAAGCCATATATTCATTTTGATTAGCGCTACACTTTTTTTGTTATATTCTGCTGCAATTACAGCTGCAAGTCTTTTTGGGGATGTCTCTACCAGCTTTGCACATCTAGCGAGTAAAACTTTTTCCCATTCTTCTTTGCAAAATAGCTCAAGCTTGGATGTAGAGCTTCTGTGAACAGCACTTTTGAAGTCTTGCCACAGATTTTCAATTGTATCAGGTCTGGAATTTGACTGGGCCATTCTAACATAAATATGCTTTGAGTACGGGAGCTGTGGTGGCTCAACGTGATTGGCACTGCGCTGACAAGCCATTCACCTCTGCAGCCAAGGGTTCGGATCCCGGTCTCGGCTACATGTGAATTGAGTTTGGTGGTCTCAGCCCGGCTCCCGGTGGGTGTGCTATGCAAGGTACGCCTGTGCTTAGTACGCCCACCCCCCCCCCCACAAAAACCACCACACTTGCACGCACACAAAATTGGTTTAAAACACACGCACTTTGGCCATGCGGTCTCCTAAAATAAAGAGAGGCGAAGGACCTACGGGGCTGGCTGGGTGGGCTAGGCCCCCTCACTCCCTCATAGGGGGAGTCCCTCTGCCCCATTGGGGTCCCGTTGGGCCCCAGTTGGGCTCCCAAGAGGAGCAGGTAGGGTGGGGTGAGTGGGAGGCCCCCCTTCACACCCGCCATTGCCACCAGGGGCATGGAGAAGGATGGCGATTGCCTCCGGGGGGAGGGTCTGCCTACTCCCAACTCCTGCAGTCCGGCTCCTCTCTCTCGAGTTCACGCACAAAAATACACTTTAAAAAAAAAAATATGCTTTGATCTAAACCATGCCATCGTAGCTCTGGCTGTATGTTTACGAACGTTGTCCTACTGGAAGGTGAACCTCCATCCCAGTCTCAAGTCTTCTGCAGACCCTAATGCCCTGTACACACGATCGGTTCGTCTGATGAAAACGAACCAATGGATTTTTTCATCAGATATCCGATGAAGCTGACTTTCATCAGTCTTGCCTACACACCATCGGTTAAAAATCTGGTCGTGTCCAACGCGGTGACGTAAAACACAATGACGTGCTGAGAAAAATTAAGTTCAATGCTTCTGAGCATGCGTCGACTGGATTTTTGACCAATGTATTTCCCCACAGATCAGTGGCGGCTGGTGCTCAAAATTTTTGGGGGGGCGCAAACGAAAAAAAAAATATTGCAGCCTCACTGTGCCCATCACATGCAGCCACTGTGCCATGCCACCAAATGTAGCCACTGTGCCATGCCACCAAATGCAGCCACTGTGCCATCAATTGTCACCACTGTGCCATGCCATCAAATGCAGCCACTGTGCCATCAATTGTCACCACTGTGCCATGCCATCAAATGCAGCTACTGTGCCCATCAATTGTCACCAATGTGCCATGCCATCATATGCAGTCACTGTGCCATCAATTGTCACCAATGTGCTATGCCATCATTTGCAGTCACTGTGCCATCAATTGTCACCACTTGTGTCACTAATTGTGCCATGCCATCAAACGCCACCACTGTGCCATCAATTGTCACCAATGTGCCATGCCATCAAAAGCAGCTACTGTGCCCATCAATTGTCACCACTGTGCCATGCCATCAAATGCAGTCACTGTGCAATCAATTGTCACCACTGTGCCATGCCATCAAACGCCACCACTGTGCCATCAATTGTCACCACTGTGCCATGCCATCAAACGCAGTCACTGTGCCATCAATTGTCACCTCTCTGCCATGCCATCAAATGCAGTCACTGTGCCATCAATTGTCACCTCTCTGCCATGCCATCATATTCAGTCACTGTGCCATCAATTGTCACCACTGTGCCCGGCCTGTGCTCATTGTTGCCTCTGTGCCCCATGATGCCTCTGTGCCCCATGATGCCACTGTGCCCCATGCTTCTACTGTGCCCCATGCTGCCACTGTGCCCCATGCTGCCACTGTGCCCCATGCTGCCACTGTGCCCCATGCTGCCCCTTTCCCTGTAAAAAAATCACTTACCTGATGCTTCCATGTCCTCCCTCGATGTCTTCTGCCGCCCTGGAGAAGCTTCAGCCAATCAGGTTCCTGAAAACCAGAATCCGGGAACCTGATTGGCTGAAACGGCTGTCAGTCTAATGCAAGGACCGCAGATTGTCTGCGCTCCGAGCATAGACTTCCGAGAGCCGGAGGGCGGGACTGGAAAAGCCTATCAGAGCCACTGGCTTTGATAGGCAGTTCCCCTCAGCCAACCAGCTGTCGCTATTCGGGTAACCGGCGTCCCATGTCCGGTTATACGAATAGACCAGGCAGCTGGCAACAGTAACACACGTCCAATGCATAGCATTGAACGTGTGTTACTTGCGAGAGGGGGTGGCGCTGCAGCGCCCTCTATAGACGGCCGCCAGAACTTCGGCTAAAATGTCAAAATGACATTTTAGCCGAATAAAAGTTCTTAAAGGGCCCGTTTTTTTTTTTTTTAATTCTTTTTTTTTTTTGTGACTGCGGGAGGGGGGGCGGCGCCCGTGCGCCCATATGGGCGGGCCGCCACTGCCACAGATGATCGTTTTTTTTCTATCGTTTTTTTAACCATAAGAAAAATTTAAAACAGGTTCTATTTTTTTTCACTGATTGGAAAAAAACTGATGGGGCCCACACACATGATCTGTTCATCCGATGAAAACTGTCCATCGGTCCGTTTTCATCAGACGAACCAATCGTGTGTACAGGGCATAACAAGTTTTCTTTGAAGATTGTCCTGTATTTGGCGCCATCCATCTTCCCATCACCTCTGACCAGCTTCCCTTTTCCCGCTGAAGAAAAGCATCCCACAACACTTTGCTACCACCATACATTTTGCTTTTAGGCCAAAAAGTTCAATTTTGGTGTCATCTGACCAGAGCATCTTATAAAAGTTGTCGGTGTCCCCCACATGGTTTCTCACAAACTTCATACGGGACTTCTTATGGCTTTCTTTATGGCTTTCTTTCAACAATTGTTTTCTTCTTGCCACTCTTCCATAAAGGCCATATTTGTAGAGTGCAAGACTTATGCCGCCTACACACGATCACTTTTTGTGATGTAAAAAAATGTTGTTTTATTTCACGAAACAAAACAACATTTTTCAAACATCATTTTAAAAAACGATGTTGCCTACACACCATCGTTTTCTGAAAATGCTCTTGCAAAGCGCGGTTACGTAAGACACTTTCGACGGCACTCTGTTCCATTGAAGCTCCCGTCTCATAACTTGCTTCTGAGCATGCGCAGGTTTAAAAACGTTGTTTTAAACGTCGTTTTGCCCACACACGATCATTTTTTATGACACAAAAACAACATTTAGAAAAAACGACATAAAAAATTCAAGCATGTTCGAATTTTTTTTTTGGCTGTTTTATTGAAGACATAAAACTACGTTTTGCCCACACACGATCATTTTAGATGATGTTTTTTAAAACGTCTTTTTTTTCATCACAAAAAACGACCGTGTGTAAGCGGCATAATAGTTTTCCTGTGGAAGGATTCTCCCACCTGAGCTGTGGATCTCTTATAATGAGCCTCTTGGCTGCTTCTTTGATTAATGCTTTCCTTACCTGACCTGTCAGTTTAGGTGGACGGCCATGTCTTGGTAGGTTTGCAGTTGTGCTAGGAATGATGGATTGAACAGGGATATTTTTTTATAGCCTAACCCTACTTTACACTTCTCCACAACTTTACCCCTGACCTATTTGATGTGTTCCTTGGCCCTGATGATGCTGTTTGTTCACAGAACTTCACAGAACAGCTGTTTTTATACTGAAATTAAATTACACACAGGGGGACTGTATTTACTAATTAGGTTTTAGGACTTCTGAAGGCAAGTGGTTCCACTATATTTTAGTTTTGGGTATCAGAGTAAAGGGGGCTGAATACAAATGCATGCCACTTTTCAGATATTTATTTGTAAAATAAAAAATAAAACCAATTAATCATTTTCCTTCTACTTCACAATTATGCGCTGTCAGTACTGGATCCCTCTAGGACCCAGCGCACTCACCTGACACAGCCTTGGCTGGGAAACACTGATTGGCCAGCTCTCCTTTAAAACACCTGTGTTTTCACCCAATCAGTGCTTGTTATGGAGTTACTCTGCTTGCCTTGAGAGATCCAGCCTGACCTGTTTATCTGTAAACTTTGTGTATGACCCAGATTGTTTGACCCTGCTTGTTGCTTCCGATTTGGTACCTTTCGAACTCTGATTATCCGTGTATGACTCGGCTTGCCTAGACCACATCCTTTGCAGTGGTGCACTACTAGCACCAGCAACACCACCAACATCCACACCTGCGGTGAACTACAGTTCCAGCTTTCCTGCTCATCAAAACACCTACTTCAGCAGTGAACTACAAGTGCCAGCTGTCCCGCTCATCTCAACCCTGCATCCGTGGTGAACTACAAGTCCCAGCGCTGACCTGCTTCTCAAGACCTGCTCATGGTATGTGCTCTTGTTATTGAACTATAAGCATATTAGCACACCTGAACTGTTGTCTGCTGCTAGCCTGATATGAAACCTGACATGTGCCTTTTTGTGTTGGTCTATCACATAAAATCCCCAAAAAATACATTTGTTTTTGGTTGTAACATGACAAAATGTGAAAAATTTCAAGGGGTATGCATGCTTTTTCAAGGCACTGTAATTGTGGGTTCCCCCCCTATGTAAATCAATGCCCTTCAACAATGAGTGGTTGCTTAAACAAAAGGAAGGAGACCTTTCAAGACACCAATTTCATTGTTTATTGGTTGAATGAAAAAAAGAATGTACAGAATTAGGATGAAGGAAATAAATATAACTTACTGTATCTTCTCTGGAAAAAATAATAATTTCAATATTTTAAACCATACCCTCCTTTTTTTTTTTTTTATATAGATAGTTATCTACTTTGATATTTTCTTTAAAAAATGTACGCTTAGACTTTCAGTCTCAAGATTAATGTATCAAATTAGTAATTTTCACAGTAACTAATGGATTTTGGAGATTACTTCATTAACTCATATTACAGTGTTTCCCTAACTGATTAATCTGTTATTGCTTGCCTACACCACTACATGGTGTTGATGGCACATGCTACATGGCAGAGGACAGAAAACTCCAACTGATTCATGAAACTAGAGATGTGTTTTTAAGGCTCCATGCACACTGGAGCTCATAAACGGCATTTTTTTTAGAGTTTGGGAGTTTTGAGTTTCTTAAAAGCCCATAAACTCCACTCTATTTTATCTATTTTATCCTATGTGGAGTTTACAGGCTGTTTTCTGAACACCCTAAAATCACATTCAGGAGTAATTTTTCTGACCACAAAAAACAGCAAACGCTCATAAATGCTCAAAAACGTGGCTCACCAGCATTTTTCTAACGTTTTTGATCCATTGGAAAAAAAGAAAAACAAATACAAAATGCGGAAAAATGCTAATAAACGCTATTGAAAAATGTTGAAAACCATTGAAAGAATCACTGCAAAGCTACTGCCGTTTTTATAACATTATTTTAATGTCCAGTGTGCATGAAGCCTTATGCCCTGTACACACACTCGGAATTTCCCACAACAAATGTTTGATGGGAGCTTTTGGTCGGATATTCCGACTGTGTGTAGGCCCCATTGGAAATTTTTTTGCCTGAATTTTCGACAACAAAAATTTGAGAGCTGGTTCTCAAATTTTCCGACAACAAAATCCGTTCTCGTAAATTCCGAGCGTGTGTAGACAAGAGACATGTGCACACTTAAATATTTAGTTTCGGAATTTCGTTTTCACCTGAAAAATACATTTATTTAGTTACTCCCTAAATTTGTTTTTATTTATTTAGTTGCGTTAAAAAATGCATTTGTCTGAAAATCCGAATTAATTAAGGTTGAATCTGTCATTGAAGGCTTATGGTGTCCGTCAAATGTTCTAAGAAGATTCGAAGCAGCAGCTAAACTGTACGATGCCGTAATTGTACATTTCCGGTCGAATGTTCCGCCTACAAGCTATAGAACAATTCTAATGTTGTATGACTAGTAATAATTATATTTATAAATTATTATTACTAGTCAAGCAACATTTAAATTCTTCTATAGCCTATGGGCAGAGCATTTGACCGGAAATGTACGATTGCAGCATCGTACAGTTTAGCTGCTTGTCGAAACCTTCTTAGAACTTTCGACAGACACCATAAGCCTACAATTACAGATTCAACGTCTGTATGTTTTTCGCTGCATCGTCAAACCTTTGTCATTCATTTTGAATGGTCTACCCCAACACTGTCTCTATAATGTCGAATCTTTTCTCTCTATTTTGAATCCTTCCTCTCTATGTAGAATAAACTTGGACTAATAGATTTAAAGTGGATATCAACCCACTCTAATCAATTCTAAACTACTGTCATAGGGGTGAACTATAAGGATATACATGCCTCCTGCATGTATACTTACTTGTCAAATGTCTCCCCTTTCTCTGTTTGAAGCTCCCCAAAACTTTGGATTCAGTGGGCAGGTCTGTTATTTGCCACTCAGTGGGCGGAGTCGTGACACCAGCAGACTCTCCGTCCACCTCTACACTCCCCTTGGACAGTGCAAGCAGGAGAGGCAGAGCGCGTTCTTGTTAAAAGCAGAGCACGCTCACAGCCCCCTGTCACTTCTCCACACACAACGATCAGTGACAGTCGGGGATGATTGGTGCGGGAGACAGCTGTGAGCACTGATCCCCCCTGCATATCCTTTCATCAGCCGCTTCTTCTCCCTCCTGCAGCTTTCACCTGAAAAGCATGCCAGGAGATCGATGCTTACTGCTGTCCCTGCTGCACTGATCATCCCAGAGGGTCTTCAGTGCTGCCTCCTCCAGCACCCGTGTGCTCCTCCACCCCCCCTTTCTTCATCTCTGGGCCCCTCCATATCCTCCTCATCCCCCGCTGTGTCTTCCCCCTCCACCGCCCCTTGTCCCCCTCAGCCACCAGCTTCCCTCTCCTCTCCCCTCCCGTGGGCTGCGAGGGGGAGGAGGGGGGTTGTGTGGGGGGGAGGGGTCAGGATGGAGAGCGGAGAAGGGGGTCCGGTTTATTTTCTGAATGGGACACATAGCGTTCGTTACTGATTGCTCTGTGTCCTGTGATAACTGAGCAGAGTAACCTGTGTGTTACTATGCTCAGTTTATGAATGGAGAGGAGCCGCTGTCTTCCCTCCATTTATCTTCAATGCAGAGAAAAGGACTGGGGAATCAATGTCCTATGTCCTTTTTCTGTCTCAAAGGGGAGATGTCAGGGGTCTCGGAATAAACCCCTGACATGTCATCAATGCCCCCAACAGGGCTGATAAAAAAGATATAAAAATAAAATTGTAAAAAAAAAAGATAAAAAAAAGAAATTTAAAATAAAAAACGAGTGTCACCACAACCGCCCAACCTCCAGAGCCCTAAGGCCTTGTACAGACGAGTAAATCTATCTGTTCAAATCGGTCTGCTGGCATTTTGGTTTGCTCGCGTGTACACACGAGCAAACCAAAATCCCCGCCAGCAGACAGCGCGCTGACGGGTCGGTGACGTTGACGCCGCCACGTCACCGCACCAGGAAGTAAAACACTTCTGCGCATGCGTCGAAAGTGCGAGAAGACATGTCTGCTGGTTAGCATACTAACCAGCAGACATGTCGGGCGGACGGGTTCCCAGCCGACAGATTTCAAAGCATGCTTTGAAATCTGTCGGGTGGCCAAATCCGTCTGTTTGCCCGTACACACGATCGAATCTGTCTGCTGAAACGGTCTAGCAGACCATTTCCAGCAGACAGATTTACTCGTGTGTACGAGGCCTAAGACCACTGACACCAACTACTACCCCACTGACACCGACCACTATCCCTCTGACACCGACCACTATCCCTCTGACACCGACCACTATCCCTCTGACACCGACCACTATCCCTCTGACACCGACCACTATCCCTCTGACACCGACCACTACCCCACTGACACTGACCACTACCCCACTGACACTGACCACTACCCCACTGACACTGACCACTACCCCACTGACACTGACCACTACCCCACTGACACTGACCACTACCCCACTGACACTGACCACTACCCCACTGACACTGACCACTACCCCACTGACACTGACCACTACCCCACTGACACTGACCACTACCCCACTGACACTGACCACTACCCCACTGACACTGACCACTACCCCACTGACACTGACCACTACCCCACTGACACTGACCACTACCCCACTGACACTGACCACTACCCCACTGACACTGACCACTACCCCACTGACACTGACCACTACCCCACTGACACTGACCACTACCCCACTGACACTGACCACTACCCCACTGACACTGACCACTACCCCACTGACACTGACCACTACCCCACTGACACTGACCACTACCCCACTGACACTGACCACTACCCCACTGACACTGACCACTACCCCACTGACACTGACCACTACCCCACTGACACCGTCCACTGACATTGATTGATCACTACCCCACTGACACCGACCACTGACACCGACCACTACCCCACTGACACCATCCACTGACACCATCCACTGACACTGACTACTACCCCACTGACACCGACCACATCGTCTTGAAACGTCTTGAGACAGTCTTAAAATGGTACATTATAAAGGCACTACTTACATAGTTATCTGTTTGATTTATACGTTCATATAGACATAAATAATATTATAAAACATCAGTTTCTGCTTTGGGATAGAGCTAATTTTTATTCACTTGTTATAAAGGCCAAAGCAAGCATGTTACACACATATCATTGCATCAATACTGATGAAAAATGTCTTGTTCGTCTGTGGCTATTATAGGTCTCTAATATAATTATCTTGTTACACAAAGTGAAGACAAATATAAATATGTTTGTCAGTGCACAATGGAAGCTGTTTTACATCATGTATGGCTGTCATATCCAAAAGTTAATGTTTTCTGGTAAGAGCTTCATTCCCTAACCAAGTCTGTTGCATGAATTATAACAGATTCAAACAAATAAAAACAGTGAAAATATGCCTGTATCCAGCATAGGAGTTGTATATTTAATTTGTACAGAACCTACTGCTACTATAAAGGCTTTTTCTGAACAGAAGAGAAATCCAAATCAAAGCAATATTTGGCGTGACCATCCTTTGCCTTCAAGACATCATCAATTTCTTCTAGGTACACTTGCATACTTGGCAGGTAGGTTGCTCCAAACATCTTGGAGAACTAACCACAGATCTTCTGTGGATGTAGTCTGCCTCCTTCAGTCTCTTCATGTAATCCAAGACAGACTTGATGATTTGAGATCAGGGCTCTGTGGGGGCTAAATAATATTTTCCAGGACTCCTTCCTTACACTGAATATAGTTCTTATTGATATTGGTTGCATGTTTGGGGTCGTTGTCCTGCTGTAGAATACATTTGGGCCAATCAAACACCTCCCTGATGGTATGGCATGATGGATAAGTATATGCCTGTATTTCTCAGCATTGAGGACACAAATGATCCTGATCAAATCTCCAGGGAGAAATATTGCAGACTTGGTCTCAATTTGATGCACATACAAATAAATCTCAGTTTTCTGTTAAAATTGCAAAGTTGTTTAGCTTTTCAAGTTTCGGGAGTTTCAGAGGCCATCATTTATAAATAGGTAGGGATGGTCTTGAAAGCCAATCAGCACCCCATATTTTAGTGAAAGTGGAAGGAGATTGATGCTATTCATATGTAAGTTCTTCCATTAAACATACCTGATCTACTTTCTGAAAGCATTGTTTCACAGAAGGAATGCTGCTCCATTTCCAGTAGATGGGTACTAGCTAGGGATTTGGCCACATTTAGTAAATGAGGTGTGATTGATCTTTTATAGTTGCCTATGTGTTCTTTTGTACAGTGAAAGAGAACCGCCCAGAGATTGTACCAGGGAGAATTGAATGCCCTATTAGCCATAAAACGGATGAGCAATATGGTTGTATAAGTGGGCAGTCCCACCAAATATGGGCTTGGTGGCCATTATACCACACACCCTCCAGCAGTCAGGGACTATTTCAGGTAATAACTGATGAAGCCCAGAAGGTGTATAATGTGATCTATTTTACAATTTATATTTTGCTTTAGCCTTTAGAAATGAGACATATGTTAACTGCAGGATTGTGTTTTACTGATCATTAGTGAGGTTAATTTGACATTCTGAGTCCCAGGATGATAGGAAAATGGATAGGGTTTAGTTTAAATCTCCATTAGAGCAAGATAGAACTGTGAAAACTGATAGAAACTGGTGAAAAAAAACATGATAAATATTATACAAATGTGTACGAATAACCCAAAAAGCAAAACTATGATATACTTTTATGATCTCTATACTTTCTGTGCAAAAATCACAAGGACATTCAATGGGTCTATATATCAAATAAACCCTGTGCAATTCATAATAATAATAAAGTCCAGTGTAACTTGCTGTGTTAGTAACCCTCAAATTATGGAGCGAGCTTACATGAGTGACATCATCATGCTTGTAGGAACAGTCTCTCAGCATTGGTAGTGTCAGTGGTAGTCTTGTGGTCTGTCTTCCAGGCTTGATGGCATTTGTACATTATTTTAAATGTTAGTATATGGATCCCCTTCTTTTTTTTTTTTTTTTTTAATCCTTTTAAATGGAGAGCACTGGATTGGTTTTTATTCTGTTGAGGGGCATATGAGACCCTGTGAAAAGAGCACCGTGGATTCCATGGTTTAATAACTTCTGGCTGTGGAAGTTTACATTGCAATTGAGCCCATTTGGACCTCTTATAATTTAGCGTTCAATACGGAGATGAGCAAATTTCACAGCACTGTATGGCAGTGTTTAGCATGGTGGAAGTGTTCACCTGTCACTGAGGGAAGTTTTTTTTAAGTATATTTGTGCACCATTTTTTCACACAAGTTACACTGGACTCTATTATTATTATTTGCACAGGGTTCATTTGATATATAGACAAACTAGGTTTCCTTATTTTTTGCACAGTAATTTTAGGATAAATATATATATTTATATTGAAACAAGTATATTGTGTTTTTGATTTTTGGGTTATACTATATATACATATTTTTAAAATAGCTATTAAGTTTTTTTTTTTTTTAATTAGCACTGCACTTTTTATATAGAATACATAAAATTAGGTTTGAGTTAGAACTTTTCCTGCAAAACATCAGAACTCTAGTCCTGCATATCCCTTTTGCGGCTAGATTTTTAATTATGCATAAATGGGGGCGATCTATAGTACCTAATCTATCCGCTGTAATACTCCAGCTAAACATATCTAAAGAATATGAACTTTGTTTTGCTCTCTGTTTTGGTACACTCAAAAAATTCAAACGTAACTACAGTATATGGGATTAATGGCTTAAATTTCTGGGAGGCTATGGGTAGTGTTAGTGAAGTTTACACTTATTGCAGTTTGTTTACAGTATTGTTGCAATGTCTCTGTATTTTGTCTATAGTTTAGTTTTGACTGTGTACTTTGTTTCATTATATTAATTGCACAGCACAATGTCTGTACTGTGTTTTTTTTTCTCCAAAAAATCTAATAAAAACATATCAAAATTAAAACGTAGGCCGCGTACACACGATCATTTTTCGACATGAAAAAAACCCGAAGTTTTTCGGCATGTAGAAAAAACAAAGTTTTTTCCAACTTCATCATTAAAACGACATTGCCCACACACCATCGTTTTTAAAAAATTATCTAGCAAAGCGCGGTGATGTACAATGGCACTATAAATGGGAAGTTCCATGCTGATGACGCCACCCTTGGGGCTGCTTTAGCTGATTCCGTGTTAGTAAAGGACGATTCACGATTTTCTGTCTGTTACAGCGTGATGAATGTGCTTACTCTATTACAAATGGTAGTTTCACCAGAACGAGCGCTCCCGTCTCATAACTTTCTTCTGAGCATACGCGGGTTTTTAACGTTGTTTTAGCCCACACTCGATAATTTTTTACAACCCGATACACAACATCGTTTAAAACGTTGTTAAAAAAATACAGCTTGTTCGGGAAAAAAAAATTGTCGTTTTTCAGAACCCGAAAAATGATGTGAAGCCCACACACGATCATTTTAAATGACATTATTTAAAAACAATGTTTTTTAATGCTGAAAAATGATCGTGTGTACGCGGCATTGGATTTGAGATTTAAGTTTTTCCTAGTTATCCATATTTTTTTCATTAAAACTAAACAGTCAGACATGGATAATAACCTAGTACTACAATTTTAGTGTTGGGAAGTGAAGCAAGGGATGTCCTTAACATGCTATATTTGCTAATTGTCATGCTATCCTGTGTGAAACAGATGCAAGCATATTAATAAGGCATTAAAAGGTATGGTATGAATAGCTCAAACAAAAGTGTTCAAGCTGTTGCCTGCATGTTATCTCCTATCACTATCATTTTGTTAGATGTGGATTTGACCTTTATTTATAAAAAAAAAGGAAAGAAAAATTGTGACAATAGTTTTTATAGGTTCTACAGCAGCATCTCTATATGAAATATGCATCAGTTTGGTAATTTACAGTATATCATGCTGATATTTGAAGAGTCTTTATTCTCATATAATCTTTATATCTGAGTTTGACAAGAGTAGAATGTTAAATATCTTTCAAAGATAAGAGACTGTCACAAAGTATTTTATGTAACCCACTTTAGACTCTTCAATGCAGTGCCACCATTGGACCTGATAGCTTTACACACAGAAGTCAGAAAATATATGCAACTGTGCCTGTTGGCAATTCATCATGCACTGTAAATATGCTCCATAATTTGCAGATTTGCAAATGGTCATTTATTTGGTTGAAATGATATCACTCCTCTAGGAATAAGAATCACAAACCTTCCTTTGAGCACATATCACCCCTTTTTTGACACAAACACATATTTTTTTTGAACCAAAATAAATATTAAAGGGAATCGTGTTTTGAAAAGGGTGTTTTTTTGTGACCTTTGTTTTAGTATTATTTGGAGACTTTTGGAATGGAAGCCGAGCCGAGTCAAAGGCTTTTTGGAGATCGCTCAAAAGGAGTAGCCCTTCCTGACAACTCCCTTTGACCCAACCCGACTGAAGAATAGATATTATATGTTTCGCTCTCCTGATATGGTCCAGGCCCTGTCTTCCTGGGATGAAACCCACTTGGTCTTTATGGACATATAGACCTATAAAGAATGCCATGTGATTCGCTAGGATCTTGGTCAGAATCTTCATGTCATTATTGATTAGAGATATGGGCCAATAGTTCCCTACCTCTCCTTGGTCTTTGTTCAGTTTGGGGATTACAGAAATGAAAGCTGAATTAAGATGCCCATCCAGAGGCATTTTAGAGTTAAAGAAGCATGTAAGGTGCGGTGTCAAACTTTTTGTAATATGTGGAGTAACCATCTGGGCCAGGAGCAGACCCTCGTTTAAGGTTCTTAATGATCAGTAGCACTTATTTCACTGATATCAGGGTCTCTAGTTTATCACGGTGCCCGGATTCCAGTTTTGGAAGGGGGAGAGAGGGGAGAGAGTCTAAAAACAAATTCATATGGGTCATATTACCATTATTTCTTGCGCTATATAATTTATCGAAATTATGGAAAGTTTCCATAATGCGTTGTGGATTCAAAGTGTGATTCCCACCCGGGACCCACATTTTGGGTAAGGTACGTTGTCGTGGTTGGGGGGATAATTTGGCGGCTAGCCTCGGTCCAATTGTATCCCTTTGATGATAGAATTTAGCTCCGCTCCATCTAATGCTTTTCTTTGCCTTGGCTGTGAGAGCCAGGTTAAGGGACAGACGGGCTCCAGTTTATCAGTAGGGACCTTTTTGGGGTCTTGTTTATGAAGAAAACGCTGTGATTTAATTCCCTTTCTAGCCTTTCGATGTCCACCATTCACTCCTTTTTATCTAGATAGATAGTAGAAATTTGAAATAATTTGCCCCGAAAAGTGGTCTTATGAGCAACCCAGAGGGTTTCAGCAGATGCCTCCACCACCTTGTTTAGGTGGAAATATTCCTTAATGGCTTTCTCAATTTCTGTAACCCTGGCTGGGTCACTGAGAATAGATTTATTAAGTCTGCATTAAAGGAGATTAGGGCGAGTAAAGCTTCTTTTTTTTTGTAAACTTTGTTTATTTGCTTTTTTGCACATACAAAGGTATACCGTTCAAAGGCACAATATCGGGCAAAATATACAGGGGACATACCATCAAGATCACAGTATTCAGGGCAGAGGACAGTGTATTACCCAGTGTGGTTCCGTAGGCCCCAACCGGGGGTCCTAACAACAAATGTACCAGTTTAGGTATACCGGACCCAGAGGGGTCACACCTTATAACAAACTACAACAATGTAAAATTAGCCCCAACAAAAAAACACAAACAAATAATTCAAAAACACACACAGCCAGTCACACACACGCAAACCACAACCACTCCGCTGCCCCCACCCCCCCCCCCCGTCGATCACGGCTGAGAGAACGGGGTATCACTCCAAAAGGAATCCTCTATATCAAGCCACGGCTGCCATATCTTATTAAACTTATGAGGACAACCCCTTCCTTTATATATACACTTGTATATTGGCATAACCTTGTTAATCATACGGAACAGCATGTGGATAGTAGGGGCTGAGGCACCTTTCCAGTGCAGTAGGATTAATTTCCTGGCATAATACAAGAGCAAACGTAGTAAGATTCGAGCATAGACCGTAGGCACATAGTCATTAAGCACACCCAGTAACCCCACTGCCGGAGTGAAGGGGACAGGGAGGTGCAGGGTATCCCTAAAGAAGGAGAACAATGCTGCCCAGTATGCAAACAAATCAGGCCATGACCAAAACATATGCATGCAGTCGGCCTCTGAGGAGCCGCACCTAGGGCAGGAAACAGTAGGAACCAGCCCCATGCGGGCCAGTCTAGCAGGAGTATAGTGCAGCTGATGTATAAATTTAAATTGAACATATCGGTCATTTAACCCAATAATATCTAGAAAGCAAGCCTCCGAGGCCTCCTCCCACCCCTCCTCGGACAATCCCGGAATATCCACCTCCCACTTTCGCTGGGCCACCCGGAAGGGATCAACCCCCGCCGACTGCAGGCGGTAGTAAATTGTTGTAACCAACTTCCTAATATCTGAATATGACATAAGCGTCTCGAGGGGCGATTCAGTGAGTTCCTGGGCCAGACCCCCAAACTGCGCCCGCGCAGCATGGCGCAGCAACAGATACTTAAACAGAAAGTTATCCGTTACCCCATTGCTCACCTTTAGATCCGCAAAAGAAATAAAATTGTCACCCACAAATATGTGGGAGATCCGTGTGATCTCAAATCGGGTCCACCATCGGGCATCTGGATGACCCAGGAGCTCAGGGAGGTTTAAGTTATACCATAGGGGAGCACTGGGAGACACCCCACCCGGGTCCGCGAGCATCCCATTACCTTCATGCCAGCCAGCTCACCTCAATCGGGGAGACCCGGGAGCAACGCCCGGGAGCAGACCCAAGCAGGCCATCCACCAGCGACTCCCCGTGGTCCCCCAGCGCAGTCAACAGGGCAGTGGAGCAGGACAGGGAGGCCCCTGGGAACCAATCGGACACGTACGCCAGTTGGGACGCAATAAAATATTTCCGCATATTTGGGCAGGCCAACCCCCCAGCCAGCGTAGCTGCCTGAAGAGAGGCCCTGGAAATCCGTGGGCTCTATCCGTGCCACAAAAAAGCTAAAAGTAACGAGTCAATTTTCTTAAAGAGTTTTTTCAACAAAAAGACTGGAGAGGCCCGAAACACGTATAGAAATTTAGGTAGGTATATCATCTTAAAGATATTCACTCGACCAATGAGGTTAAGTGGTAGCGAGGCCCAAGTTTTCAGCCTGGTTTCCATATGCGTTATAATCGGGGTAATGTTTAGGCATTAATACGAGGATAAATCTGCGGTAATGTGTATCCCCAGATACTTAAACATCGCTTGGACAGTCAATTTAGAGCAGGCATCCTCAAACTACGGCCCTCCAGCTGTTGCGGAACAACAAATCCCATGAGGCATTGTGAAACTCTGACATTCACAGACATGACTGAGCATGATGGGAAATGTAGTTCCTGAACAACTGGAGGGCCATAGTTTGAGGACCCCTGATTTAGAGCGAGAGAGGTAATCGCAGTCAAATCTAGGGCCTATAGGAAAGGCCACCGATTTATCCCAACTCACCCGCAGCCCGGAGACCTTTCCGAATTCCTCAACCACTCCCATTAGAGAATCAAAGGACCGCTCAGACCCATCCAAGTAGATCAGAGCATCATCCGCGCACAGAGAGATCTTCTCAGAGAGGGAACCATAACAGATTCTGCCCTCTGCCGCACCGCCAGAGCCAAAGGCTCAATGGCCAAAGCAAACAGAAGAGGCGACAGCGGGTAGCCCTGCCTGGTGCCCCTCTGCAAAGTAAACACATCTGAGACATCTTTATTGGTGCCCACCCTGGCCCTGGGATTGGTATACAGTAAGCGGACCCAGCGGATGAATTGGGCGCTAAAGCCCATACGGTGCATCGTCTCCCACAGAAAAGACCAGTTAACAGTGTGAAAGGCCTTACGCACATCCAGTGACAACACCAGACCATTTTTCTTAACCTTAGCAGCCTTATAAATATGTATGTAAAGGCGCCGGATATTGTCGTACGTACTCCTTCCAGGCACGAACCCCGCCTGGTCTCTGTGAACAAGATGAAGGATAACTTTCTGCAGGCGTGTGGCTAGGATTTTTGCAAACACTTTAACATCACAATTTAGTAGTGAGATTGGACGATAGGATTCACACAGCAGCCTATCCTTCCCAGGCTTAGGGAGCACCACTATCAGGGCTTCACACATGGAGGAGGGGAGTTCCCCCTCCTGCAGTGCCCACCCAAACAGGGAGAGCAATTTCTGCGACAGTTCATCTGCATAGTTTTTATACCACTCTGCGGGTAAACCATCCAGGCCAGGGACCTTATTAGGGGGGAGTGAAAAAATAGCCTCAGTGACCTCTTCCACCGTAAGGGGTCCGTCAAGGAGAGCAGTATGCGACTCCTTCAGGACGGGGAACCGGATAGACTCAAAGAATCCCAAAGTCTCTAACTCATCTGGGGGGGGGGGGGCGGTATATAGGTTCAGATAAAAGGCCTTAAAGGTGTGATTGATAATCAAGGGGTCCGACGTGACCGAGCCGCCCAGCAACCGAATATGGGGTATCATCCGATCCACATACTCCGTGCGGGAGAGATAGGCCAGCATCTTACCGTTTTTACCACTATGCTCGTGTAACCTGGCAGATAGAGACAGCTGCTGACCTCGCGTCACATACACCCTGTGAAGGTCCAGAGCCCTATGCGCCCCTACCAGGACCCCGTGAGTGTCCGGGGCAGGTAGCGCAACGTACCGGGCCCTGGCGTTCTCCAGGGAGGATTCCAAGGCCAAGAGAGTAGTCTGGGAGGACTTTCTGTACTGGGCAATGTTGGAAATGTACGAGCCCCGCACTGACGCCTTAAAGGCTTACCATGTGGGACCAAAGGAGGCGGAACCAACATTGTCCCTCCAGTAGTGGGACATACTGTATCATGCCGAACCGACTCCTGAAATTCGGTAGTGGAGACCCAAAGAGGACTGAGCCGCCACAACCGATATGAGGGTCTATGACCCATCATCAAATCAACAGACACAGCAGAGTGGTCAGATAGGGATTGAGTCAAGTGGGACACCTTTCGTACGTTGGGAATTAAATCAGGGGTTCCCAGAGCATAGTCCAACCTGGAAAGAGTATGGTACGTCCGGGATTGACAGGTAAACTCCTGAGACCCAGGATGGCCAAGCCTCCAGAGATCCACATACCCAAAAGAGGAACACCATTGGCTACACAATTTGGACTCATTCTGGAGGGGCCTCAAGCGGTCCCGAGCAGGGTCGAGCACCGAGTTGAAGTCCCCCACAATAAGAGTGGCCAGCACCGGGAAGGTGGCAAGAAGTACACTCAAATCTGTAAAAAGATCTGCCGTGACAGGGGGGGGAGCATATACCACCACCAGCAGCAGCGGCGTGGCATGTACCGTGCAGTGGAGAAAGACATACCGACCCTTAGGATCTGTCACCACCATGACACAGGAGAAGGGGAGGCCCTTCCTTACCAACACTGACACCCCCCGTGCATAATTAGAGTAGGTGGAATGATAGCCATACATGACCCAGCACTTCTTCAACGCTAGCACCTTCGACCCCATAAGGTGCGTCTCCTGTAAGCATAGCAAATGAGGGTTGTGCACCTTAAGGAAGTCAAACATAGACGTCCCTCTTAAACTTGGAGTTTAACCCCCAGACATTCCAGGAGATACACCTGAACTCAGACATAAGAATGCAGTAACAATAGTTAAACACAAGAGTATCCCCAGGAAAGAAGAGGTGGAGACGGAGACAGGGCCAGAAACAGTCACACGCATGCATACCACATCCATTCCAACACACAGCAAAACTAGCACAACCACAGACACACACAGCATGAAGAACGGTCCATTGCTTTTAACCCCTGCCAGACCCCAAAAACAAGGGGCTGGCTTTAGCCCCAAACTGCCTGTAGACATTAGGAACATGGCCCGCACAAACAGGCCAGCGGACAAGATGGAAACAGCTAGTGTTCAAAAATGAGAACAAATGGGGGAAAAACAGTCAGCGGCACAGTCCATCAGTGGAGATCTGCATCCTCATGGTACAACAGTTACCGAAGATCTCCTGCCTCAGGTAGAAGCCCTTGGGCCCAATTGCTGGTGTACCTCGGGATAAAAAGAAAACGAGTAAGAGAAAAATGAAGAAATTCTGGGGAAGGAACGGCATCAGGGAAAAGCAAGTCAGGTGTCGGGCGCCCGGTCTGACATTCGGCCAGGTTGATGCAGGGCCTCAAACCAGGACAGAGCATTGGCAGGGGTTTGGAAAAAGTGCACCTGGCCCTGGTGCACCACTCTCAGCGTCGCAGGAAACAGCATTGAATATTGTATAGCATTCTCCCTCAGCTTTTGCTTGACGTGTTGGTACTTGGCCCTCGAGGTGCGAACAGCCGGGGAGTAGTCCGGGAAGAGAGACACAGAGGCATTATTAATCTTCAGACTCCCCTTAATGCGGGCGGCACGCAAGATGGAGTCGCGGTCCCTGTAATTCAGGAGACGCATTATTAAGGTGCGGGGGGGGGGGTTACCCGGGGGAAGCGGCCTGCCAGGCACCCTGTGGGCCCGCTCCAAAACAAAGCAAGGGGACAGGCAATCTCCCCCAAATTCCTGGGTGAACCAGCTCTCCAGGAAGGCAACCGGGTCAGATCCCTCGACCCGCTCAGGGAGGCCCACCAGACGCAGGTTATTTCTACGTAAACGGTTTTCCAAATCGTCCATTTTGTCTTCCAAAGAACGAATCTTAGTGTCCTGGGCCTTAATGGCCGGGAGAGCTGGGCCTACAGTGTCCTCCAGATCACTAATGCGACCTTCCGCCTCCAAGACCCGGGCCCGCACTTTATGCATATCCTGGCGCATGATATTCATATCCAGCTTAAGCTCCTCCATTTTCCCCATAGTGTCAGCGTGGTTTACCTTAATGGTCCTGAAAACCTCCAGCAGCGTGGGCTCCGGTTCCGGGTCACCCTCCAGGCCATCTTCGCTGGGTGACGCCGGGGCGTGCAGCGTTGGCACGGCCGAGGTTCCAGGGGAAGGAGGAGGGGATGAGTCAGTGTCATCTGCAAAAAGCTCCGGCGTGGATGCAATGGAGGAGAGCGGTGCGATGTTGCGGCGGCCATATTGGCCGGAGCGTGTGGTTATGCTCATCCTGGCCGCGGGCTGTTTCTTCCGCCTTCCCATCCACCAGAATCCTCCAAAGAACGTCCAAGGGGCTCCACCAAGGGAACAGCAAGGTTAGCAACCAATTTGTGGAGACAGGAGATCAGGATGGAGCAGGATTGATTAGAGGGATCCCGGAGCCGCTACAGAAGATGTCCGCTGACATGCTGCGTCAGGCCACGCCCCCGTAAAGCTTCTTTTTAGTGTGAACTATGGATTGGTCTGACCACGCTATGTCTCTAATGCCGCGTTCACACGATCAGTTCATCTGATGAAAACGGTCTGATGGACCATTTTCATCAGACGAACCGATCGTGTGTGGGCCCCATAGTTTTTTTATCCATCAGTCAAAAAACTAGAACTTGTTTTAAAATTATCTGATGGTTAAAAAAACGATAGGAAAAAATTATCGTCTGTGGCAGAGGCGTAACTAGAATCTTCAGGGCCCCGGTGCAAGAAACCATGAAGGCCCCCCCCCCCCATGGGCATTGCTAGGTCTATAAAAGATCTCGGGCTAGAGCCCATAGCAGTGTAGCAAGCAAGTAAAGAAAGTCCTATGCTTGGGCGTGTATACACATGTATACAATATATGTGTGTGTATGTATATATTGTCACATAACTGAGTGCAGATCCTCCTTACATCAGGGTTCACAGAGAGCCCTCCAATACATCAGATATCACAGAGAGCCCAGCCCCCCTCCATACAGAGTCCCCAGAGAGCCAACCCCTCCATACAGAGTCCCCAGAGAGCCCCCCATACATCAGGGTCCCCAGAGAGCCCCCCCATACTTCATGGTTCACAGAGAGCACCCCCCATACATAAGGGTTCACAGAGAGTCCCCCATACAGAGTCCCGAGAGAGCCCCCCCCATACATCAGAGTACCCAGAGAGCTGTCACCTGTTAGTCAGTGTCCACTTGGGAGGGGAGAATGGCTTGGTGAGGGTGAGAGAGAGAAGGGGTGGGAGGGGAGAGAGAGAGGGAGGTGGTAGAGAGAAAGAGAGAGGTGGTAGAGAGAAAGACGAGGTGGTAGAGAGAAAGAGAGAGGTGGTAGAGAGAAAGAGAGAGGTGGTAGAGAGAAAGGTGGTAGAGAAAGAGAGAGGTGGTAGAGAGAGAGGTGGTAGAGCGAGAGAGAGAGAGAGAGAGGTGGTAGAGAGAGAAAGAGAGAGCGTGCGCGAGGTGGTAGAGAGAGCGAGGTGGTAGAGAGAGAGAGAGAGAGAGAGAGGGGGGGGGTGGTAGAGAAAGAGAGAGAGAGAGGGGTGGTAGAGAAAGAGAGAGAGAGAGGGGTGGTAGAGAGAGAGAGCGAGAGGTGGTAGAGAGAGAGAGCGAGAGGTGGTAGAGAGAGAGAGAGGGGTGGTAGAGAGAGAGAGAGGGGTGGTAGAGAGAGAGAGAGGGGTGGTAGAGAGAGAGAGGTGGTAGAGAGAGAGATGGTAGAGCGAGAGGTGGTAGAGAGAGAGAGAGAGAGAGAGGTGGTAGAGAGAGAGAGAGAGAGGTGGTAGAGAGAGAGGTGGTAGAGAGAGAGAGAGAGGTGATAGAGAGAGGGAGATGTGGTAGAGAGAGAGAGGGGGGGTGGTAGAGAGAGAGAGAGAGAGGGGTGGTAGAGAGAGTGAGGTGGTAGAGAGAGAGAGGGGTGGTAGAGAGAGAGAGAGAGAGAGAGGGGTGGTAGAGAAAGAGAGAGAGAGAGAGAGAGGGGTGGTAGAGAAAGAGAGAGGGGTGGTAGAGAAAGAGAGAGAGAGGGGTGGTAGAGAGAGAGAGGGGTGGTAGAGAAAGAGAGAGGGGTGGTAGAGAAAGAGAGAGAGAGGGGTGGTAGAGAAAGAGAGAGAGAGGGGTGGTAGAGAGAGAGAGAGGTGGTAGAGAGAGAGAGAGGTGGTAGAGAGAGAGAGAGAGAGAGGTGGTAGAGAGAGAGAGAGGGGTGGTAGAGAGAGAGGGGTGAGAGAGAGGTAGTAGAAAGAGAGGTGTTAGAGTGAGAGGTGGGAGAGAGAGGGGGGGTGGTAGAGAGAGAGGGGTGGTAGAGAGAGAGAGAGAGGGGTGGTAGAGAGAGAGAGGGGTGGTAGAGAGAGGTGGTAGAGAGAGAGAGGTGGGTGGGAGAGAGAGAGAGAGGGAGAGAGGGTGGTAGAGAGAGAGAGGTGGTAGAGAGAGAGAGAGGTGTTAGAGAGAGAGAGAGAGAGAGATGGATGGGAGATGGAGAGAGAGAGGGAGAGAGAGAGAGGGGTGGTAGAGAGAGAGAGAGAGGGGGTGGTAGAGAGAGAGAGGTGGTAGAGAGAGAGAGAGAAGGGGTGGATGGGAGGGGGAGAGAGAGGGGTGGTAGAGAGAGAGAGGGGGGGTGGTAGAGAGAGAGAGGGGGGTGGTAGAGAGAGATAGAGAGAGAGAGAGAGAGAGAGGATAGGAAGGTGAGAGAGGTGGTAGAGAGAGAGAGAGAGGTGGTAGAGAGAGAGAGAGAGGTGGTAGAGAGAGAGAGAAGAGGTGGATGGGAGAGAGAGAGGGAGAGGGAGAGAGAGAGGGGTGGTAGAGAGAGAGAGGTGGTAGAGAGAGGTGGTAGAGAGAGGGGGGTGGTAGAGAGAGAGGGGTGGTAGAGAGAGAGAGAGAGAGAGAGGAGGGGTTGGGGGAGAGAGAGAGAGAGAGAGAGGGGTGGTAGAGAGAGAGAGAGAAAGAGAGGGGTGGTAGAGAGAGAGAGAGGAGGGGATGGGAGAAAGAGAGAGAGAGGAGGGGATGGGGGAGAGAGAGAGAGAGGGGTGGTAGAGAGAGAGGGGTGGTAGAGAGAGAGAGAGAGGTGGTAGAGAGAGAGAGAGAGGAGGGGATGGGAGAGAGAGAGAGAGGAGGGGATGGGAGAGAGAGAGAGAGGAGGGGATGGGAGAGAGAGAGAGAGGAGGGGATGGGAGAGAGAGAGAGAGGAGGGGATGGGAGAGAGAGAGAGAGGAGGGGATGAGAGAGAGAGAGGAGGGGATGGGAGAGAGAGAGAGAGGAGGGGATGGGAGAGAGAGAGAGAGAGAGGAGGGGATGGGAGAGAGAGAGAGGAGGTGGTAGAGAGAGAGAGAGGTGGTAGAGAGAGAGCGAGGTGGTAGAGAAAGCGAGGTGGTAGAGAGAGCGAGGGGGTGGTAGAGAGAGTGAGGGGGTGGTAGAGAGAGCGAGGGGGGTGGTAGAGAGAGAGAGAGAGGGGGGGTGGTAGAGAGAGAGAGAGAGAGAGGGGTGGTAGAGAGAGAGAGAAGGGGTGGATGGGAGAAGGGGAGTGGGAGAGGGAGAGAGAGAGAGAGAGAGAGAGAGGGGTGGTAGAGAGAGCGAGGTGGTAGAGAGAGAGAGAGAGAGAGGGGTGGTAGTGAGAGAGAGGGAGAGAGAGAGGGTGGTAGAGAGAGCGAGAGGTGGGAGAGAGAGCAAGAGGTGGGGGAGAGAGGGAGAGAGAGAGGGGTGGTAGAGAGAGAGAGGGGTGGTAGAGAGAGAGAGAGAGGAGGGGATGGGAGAGAGAGAGAGGGGGTGGATGAGAGAGGGGGTGGGAGAGAGAGAGAGGGGGGTGGGTGAAAGAGGGTGGGAGAGAGAGAGAATAGGGGTGGATGGGAGAGAGAGAGGAGTGGATGGGAGAGAGAAAGAGAGGGAGAGAGAGAGAGGGGGGAGGGAGGGAGAGAGAGAGAGAGAAGGGGTAGATGGGAGAGAGAGAGAGGGAGAGAGAGAGGGAGGGGGAGGGAGAGAGAGAGAGAGAGGGAGGGAGAGAGAGAGAGAGGGAGGGGGAGGGAGAGAGAGAGAGAGAGAGAGGGAGAGAGAGAGAGAGAGAGAGAGGAGGGGTGAATGAGAGAGAGGGGGGTGGGAGGGAGAGAGAGAGGCTGGCCTGCAGTCCTTCCTGTACCCCCTGTCCCAGCCCCTGTCTGTGGGTAGGTGTGTGTGATGCACCTACCTCCAGCCCATCCTTGTCCTCTGTCCTCTCGGTCAGCCTATGTTTCTTCTTGATGACAGGCACAGCTGGAGCAGACGTTGGGAGAAGGTGTGCAGGCTCTGGGACTGGGAGGATGTCACTGCTGCTCAGGTCAGGTCTTCTCTCTCACTCTCTCGCGCTGTTCCTTCCAGCCAGCCTCTTGCTGCTCCCCAGGTCACCACTCTCTGTTGTTGTTTTCAGCTGCTGCTGCTGCTCTTCCTCTCAGATGTTGTGAAACTGTGCCTCTCTGGTATGTCAAGAGGCAGCCTCTGAGCTCAGCTGTGTTGGACCCCAGGAGGCAGAGCAGTAGCGCGGAGGTCGGAGGAGGAACTGAAATCCTCCCGCGCTTTCAGCTCTGAACACGGAGGGGGGGCACTGCAGCCGTGATGTCACCGGTTGCTACACGCCAAGCGGCTCTAGCAACCAGTGGACAGAAGATGGAGGTGGTTCTGCGTGCCGGAGCTAGCGCTACCGCAGCTCAGACTCCTCCACTGAAATTCACACTACATTACTGTATTAAACCGCAATGAAGGCACCCGGCAATTAGGGCCCCCCCACAGCGGCAGAACGGCAGAGCCCAGTCGCGATGGTGACTGCAGCGACACTGAAAGTTCCGCCACTGGTCTGTGGGTACGTCCATCGGTTAAAAATCCACGCATGCTCAGCACGTCGTTGTGTTTTACGTCACCGCATTGGACATGATCGGATTTATAACCGATGGTGTGTAGGCACGACTGATCATCAGTCAGCTTCATCAGATATCTGATGAAAAATCCATCAGACCGTTTTCATCAGATGAACTGATCGTGTGTACAGGGCATAATGGAGTACTTGGCTGTGTATGGGATTTTGGCTGTGGAGATGAAAATGTAGTCGATCCTAGCATAGGGCTGGTGTAGGCAAGAAAAGTGGGTCTAATCACTATTAGTTGGTTTCACCTCTCTCCAAGCATCGACCAACCCATGTTGAAAGATTATGTTAAATGTTTAATGGGTTATTACCATACTAAAGGTACAAAAAACAAAAGACATATAGCGAACAGATATAGAGCTAAGAAGCTCAAAAACATAGTAACAGAGCAGCGGACACAACAATCAAGGGGAAGGATGGGTAGAAAAAGAAGAAAAAAGAGAAGAGGAAGAAAAGAGAAAGAGGGTAAAAAATAAAATAAAAATAAAATAAAAAGGTGGGGGCGGTAAGGGGGGTGTATTTACCTGAGCACCCTATTAAACAAAAAATACCGAACATGAAGACAATGATAACAGTACAACAAAATATAAAACCCTCAGGAGTGGAAGCAGTATTTTCTAAACTAAGGGGAGAGCTGTCATGAGCTATAAATAGACAACATTGTTAGACAGATTTTCCAGTTAGGGACTATGAAATTGTGATCTATGGAGAATGCTACTACAGTAACACAGTGAGGGGGGATCAAAGTGGCAGGGTGTCGGAAGGATTGGATAGATCGGTTATTTTGAGTTTGCCCAAGCTGTTGGTAAGGTCTCGCTTCAGGTACCAGTCAGTATATCGGAATGCATGTACGATGGAAGATAGTTCCTCAGTAGTAAATGTAAATTCCATGCATTTTCTCCATCTGGAGAAAAAACGGGTGGTAGAGCAGAAATTTAAGACTATAGTGTCTAGCCTCTGAAGTGGCTACCAGTGAAGGACAGAATCACTTTTAAGGCACTCTGCCTTACACATAAGTGTATTCAAGGAAACGCCCCCCAATATCTATGCGAAAAAATAAAAGCCCATAACCCCAATCGCATTCTGCGATCCACAAATCAAAACCTACTGCACATACCCAAGGCAAGATACAAATCCAAAGGAGACCGGAGATTTGCTGTCCAAGGACCGCGACTGTGGAATGCACTACCAACCACCATCCGACTGGATTCTGACCACTTGGCCTTCAGGAGAATGATTAAAACTCATCTCTTCTGAAGGCAGAGCCTTCCTTTATCCAAGGAATGGAAATAGCGCCCAGAGGCGATTCAGTTTGCAAGTGTTGCGCTCTATAAGTTTTTCACTCACTCACTCACTAGCCTCTCAATATAAAAAAGCCACAGTAGTGCTCGCTTCACAGCTTGAAGGGAAGGAGGAGATGTCATAATCCAGTGGCACATGATCGTTCTGCGAGCCGCAAATAGGCAGATGTGAGTCCAGTGTGTAAGCTTGGATGGATCAGCTGATGAGGTAGGATAGGCCGGTGGGTCACAACCAAATAGACACAAGAGTAGACTTTTGAGTAACCATATCTTATTGACTTTGAATATATAATTGAGCACTGAGTCCCAGTACTTGGAGATTTTCGAACATTCCCACAAACAGTGTAAAAGTGTAGGGATGTTGAAAGATTAATTTAGCTATTTTAGGGCTCCTTTTGAGTGAAAGGGTAAGCTGGGATATGGGAGGTCTGGATTTGTCTAGTCTCTGGTCAAGGGCAATATGGGAATCACCTCCATAAATAACCATCCCTCCCACCATGGGTCCCAGTGTTCTAAGATTAGGTGCATAATATGAAATGAAGGAGTACAACTGATCATCTTCGTTCTAAGAATAAATCTGCCCTCTGGGTCCCTGTGTTCTAGTTGGGGTTTAAATTTACAATGACTAGAAATTAGAATAGCTACTCCATTGGTTTTGTCCTTAGCATTCAAAAGGAAAAACAGGGAATTTGGCATGTAAGAAGGGAGGGTTATACCGCTTTGGAAAATGCGTCTCCTGAAGTAGGACAATGTCTGTTTTTTGGGAATTCAGAGATTGTAGGATTTTACGTCTTTTTACCAGGGAGTTCATCCCCTGTGTGTTGTGTTAAGTAACACGCAGTGGAGGAGTGGGAAGAGTGTTATTAGCTATTGAGCAGAGGGGTATGGTCCTCATCTGTTACTCTCTCACTTACCCCAGAGATGCACGTGGATCTAACACAGGTTTCCTCCCAGCAGCATAGGAATTACCAGATAGGATCTGTAGAGACATGGGGATCCTGGAGGTCGGCTAAAAGAAAACAGAAGTAAGTGCAAGCTAAGAAAAAAGAGAAGAGAAAGGATTAGAGAAGAGCCCCCTAGGAGCTCCAGTGGACAGGAGAAGAATAGTATCTCTCTGCCCACAAAACCAGTAGTGGATTCCATCTCCTCCTAGGTAGCTGAAATCCTACTAAATGGGAATGGAATATTCATAACTACCGGGTAGAGGAGGTGCATGAACATGCCACCCCGGCCGAGACACACCAAAACATATAAACAATCGAAAAAAGCAGAGATATGACTGCAACTTGTTCATTTCAATAGATAACCTAAAATGACCCATATCAATTAGGTGAGGGTTAGGAGTAGGGGAGGGAAGGATACAGGGAATTAGAGCGTGGGTGAGGTAGGGAAAAGGTATAAGGGAGGGTTAAGGTATTCAGGGATGGGGAGTGGAGGGAGGAAGCAGTGTTGAGGTTAGCGGCACCAAAAGGGTAGAGGAAATGTTCACTGGATATTGTGGTTAGATCACATGAAGTGAGTGAATAACTTGTATAGTGCTGCAAATGCGAACTGAATCACCTCAAGGCGCTTGTTTCAATCCATTGTCATCTCTATCCTTCAGAAGAGATGGGTCTTCAGTTTTTTTCCTGAAGACCCAATGGTTTTCTTCCATGCGGATGTCTGTTGGTAGAGCGTAGCATAGCCGTGGTCCTTGGACTGCGAATCTTCGTTCTCCCTTTGATTTGTAATTGGACTTGGGGATGTAGAGAAGGTTTTGGTTTGATGATCGGAGAGTGCGATGGGGGGAGTAGTGTTTAATTTTCTCGCATAATTATTGAGGAGCCTTTCCTTGTGTGCATTTGTGGGTGAGGCAAAGGGTCTTGAATGTGACCTGATCCTTTACTATTAGCCAATGAAGGGCCCTCAGGGATGGGGTGATGGATTCCCAGGGTTTCTTTTCTGTTACCAACCTGGTTGCTGTGTTCTGTAGGCGCAAGATCTGGTATTTTGGTAATCCTAAGTAGAGGGAGTTTGCGTAGTCAAGTCTAGAGTTGATGATTGTACCGACTACTACCGCTGTATCCTCTTCCGGGATGAAGGGGATGAGTCTACGCAGTAGGCGGAGCAGGTAATGGGATCCACTGACTACTGATCCTATTTGTGCATCCATCGACATCTCTGAGACAAAGGTTACTCTGAGGCTTCTGACCTTGGTACTTGGGGTGATGATCTGTCCCAGGATGGTGGGTGGTGTCCATGAGGTCCTCGCAGTAGTCTTTCGGTTTGCGTGGAGGAGAAGTAGTTCTGTTTTGGATCCGTTGAGTTTGAGTGAGCACTCAGTCATCCATTCGTCGATCAATGCCAGGCATTTTTCTAATCCACGATATTGGTAATTTTTTCGGTGATCCGAAAGTAGAGTTGAGTGTCATCCGCGTAGGAGTGGTAGCACAAATCTTGCTCACTGATGATTTTAAGGAGAGAACGTAGGTAGATGTTGAAGAGCACTGGTGATAGGGGCGATCCTTGAGGGACTTCGCAAGAAACGGTGCGCGTTTCCGAGGTGAAGACTCCTAGTTTCACTGTTTGGGAACGATTTACTAGGAAGGAAACGAACCAGGGTAGATCATGTGTATCTGTAACTCTGGCTACTTCTTTGAGGCAAAGGAGTAGAGTTTTGTGATCCACTGTGTCGAATGCTGCATTGAGGTCCAGTAGCACCAGTAGGCATGATTCTCCGTCATCTGCTGCTTCGAGGGCATCATCCCATATTTTGAGCAGTGCTGTTTCTGTGCCGTGGCCTAGGTGGAAGCCTGATTGTAGTGGGTCAAGGAGTTTGTGGGTGTCTAAATGGAGTTGTAGCTGCTGTACTACTGCTTTCTCCATGGTTTTGGAGAAGGTGTTCAGGCTTGTTATCGGTCTACGGTGGTTTGGGTGTTTGGGGTCGAGGTTGGTTTTTTTTAGGAGGGGTTTTATTATCCCTTGTTCAAAGGAGATCAGAACAATACCTTCTTTAAAAGATTGATTTACAAGATGTGTTATGGTGGGTGCCAAAATATCGGTACATTCTTTCATTAATTTTGTGGCAATATTACCTGGAGATGTGCTGTCTCAGGGGGTTCTGATGATGTTTTTGGTGATTGGAACCAGCGAAAAATTTGCAGATTGTGGAAATTTTGTCTTGTTTTCCTCTTCTTGTGTTAGCCAACTAGGGGTTGTTGTTTTTTTCTGTTGAATTATTTCCTGAATGATTTTAATTTTGTTGATAAAGAAATCCGATGATTCATTGCAGAATTCTTAAGTGTCGTTTTCCGGCGGCTCTAGGCAGGTAGGGTTCATAGTCTGAGCGAATAATTTGAACAGTTCACGGGGTCGGTTTAGGGCTTTTGAGATGGTGTTTGAAAAGTGTTCTTTTTTTCATTGAAGATTGCTTTGTGGTATTTCTTGGTGAGTGCTTTGTAATTTGTGTGGTTTTCCTTTGAGGGGTTTCTTCTCCAGGCTCCTTCAGCTCTTCTTCGTTCTTGCTTCGGTAGCGTGAGCATGTTGTTAAACCAGCCGGAGTTTCTGCGGATGAGTACTCTGCGTTTCAGGGCGACTGCATCTGCTGTTTGTAGTAGTGCTTTGTTTAAAAAATTTAGTGTTTGTTCCGTTGAATGGGTTTGATTTGGTACTCCGATTTTCTCCGATAGTGTGGTTTTGAAGAGTTCGGAGTGGAGTTTCTTCTGAGATCTTGTCCAGTGTGTTGTTATTGAGTTTTCTGTTTTTTGTAAAATGGCGTTGGTGGTAAGTGAGATTTCTTCTAGTGCATTACAGTTCTGGATCATATAAGTCATTAATTTCTTGGGTCTAGATAGCCATACGTGGAATTTTGCATCCAGAACAACAATAAAAGATTTGGACAGTGCATGAAACTGGGAAACAAGTGAAAAACAATGCAAACCAACTTGGAGGTATCTCGGTTCATGTTTGAACAGATCATATCTCTATGTCTGGTTGGGATCAGAAGTAGATGTGTATCAGCATTGATCCTTCTTAAGTCAGGGAGGTCTTCCTTTCTTCCTTGGGTCGCTTGAAGTTGGTCTTATTCCACACCAAAGAGATGGGGCTAGACAGTGTTTGACGCATTGTGGCCCCCGATTGGGAGTTTGGGGGTGTGAGGCGGGCCAAGTGTGATGAATCTTAGGCCCATAAAAAGCTTCTCACCTTCATGAAAACTGGTGAAGGAGTAGGTTTTGAATTTGAAAGTAAACTTGAGAGCAAATGGAAAGGCCCACCAGTGCTTGATTACTTTCTGTGAAAGAACAGTAAGCAGGGGTTTCAGGGGTCGCCTTCTTTGTATGGTCGAGGGAGAGATGTCTGAAATGATCTGAATAGAATGATTTTGGCAGAGAAGTGCTGTTTGCGAACGTGACTTTTTCATGATCTCTTTTTTCACTGTGTAGAAGTGTGATTTTACCACAACATCCTTAAGAGCACCATCTTTATGGGGGGGCCAAAGCTCTGTGTGCCCTATACAATTCCAGCTTATGCGGTGGAATGCCAGGGATGAGGCCCTTAATGATGTCCTGGACTGCAGTTGTGACGTCAGTGATGCACTCTGGGAGACCCCTTATTTTAAAATTGTACCTCCTTGATCTGTAATACCTGAATGTGATCAGAGTTTTGGTTGGCCTTGGCTACTGTGGTGTTGTAACTGCACTGGTGAACGGGAGTTACCAAAACTGCGGATAGCAAGGATTTTAATGCCTATGTTATGCCTATGTTATGCGAAATTTCAGTACTGAGCCTCAGGAGTTTGGGGGTTCTCTACATCATCTCTCTATCACATAAAGGAATGCATTGAGCTACTAAGGGTGGACGCATTACAACATGCGACCAAACCCTAGCGTTAAAAAGATACGATTCAGGAGAACGTTCCAATGCACAACTGTATGCAAGTGGTTTTCAGCATTGGACCCCAGGCGTCACTCCAATCAGAGAACAGGAGTTTGGGGGTTCTCTACACCATATCACTTAATAATACAACAGTGCATTAGGCCACTAAGGGAGTATGCATAAATTATCTTCAACCCTTAGCATAGAAAAGTTAGAGCGAACATGTTCATTAACTTAGGGCATTGGCCCTTCAACAAGTAAGAACTTATGTCAAGCATGTAGCAATTAATAATACTGTATGCAAGTAATATTTGCATAGGAGAGACAAGTATAGCTGAGTTGAGAGTATATATCTCTTTAAGATATTCTACACCAGTCAATCCCAAGAGGTATGTTAATAATTAGCAAGCCAGAGTAATTACAATAAATGTTTAAGAGCAATTATATGTAGCAGGTCTTCCTGTAGAACTACAAGTGAAACAATTGCTACTTATCCATTTTGTAGGGATGAATGGCTGCAGTAGGTTGGTAGCAGGCCTGGGATTCTTAAGAGCAGGGTGTCCCAGCAATGGCAATCTCTTCACAATAGGGCAGGCATCCAGGATGGCATGGGTTGCAGGGTGAGGATTCCTGGTAGCTATTGATCGGAAGCCGAGCCGGCTACGGCCGACAATAATAGAACAAGGTTCCTATTGACTGTGAATGCCTTTATAGGCAGATAACAGGTGCCTTGAGAAACAGCGCTGATCCGCAACACACTTCCGCATTCCAGGCTGGAACGCACGCAGCGCCAGGCGATGACGTCATTGTGCGGTTGCCGTATGCATTCCAGCGGCGCCCGTTACAGGTGTCTAGCTTGTGGTCAATTGCCTCCATTCTATCTACCAGGTTCTGGAAGTCAGCATTGATATCTCCTGTGATTTTAGCTGCGATGGTGCTCAGGCCCCTGGCCAGAGTGTGGCAGGTACTCAGAGTGACCCAGAAATGCCTTTGTGAAGTCCAGATTCATGTTCGACCCGAATAATAAAGCTCATCCCTAGTGCTATATGTGGGAGTGCCCTCTTATTTAAAAATACAGTCAGGAGCTGATTGTGAAGATCAAGCCCACAGTTTGTTTACCAACATCCTATGGGGATTTGTTAGCATAGTCATAATACCTTTTTTTGCTCAATGGGAGTTGTTTTTCAACTTTAGTTATCCTCCCTGGCGGTATGATTCTTTAAGATTTTAGGTGCTAAAAGCGGTACCATTATTTGCAAGGGAATTTGGCGTTTTATAATGTAGGCCTGTAATTCTTAGGAATAACTCACTTAAATCTATTCAAACAAGAGTCTAATAGGCATCCCGGGTATGATTTTTTTTTTTTTTTAATTAAAAATTATAATATAATAAATAATTATAAAAAATGATCACAAATGATAATATAATTATAGTAAAAATTATTCAATAATGTAATCAAATCAAAATCACTGAAATTTGCTCAGTTGCAGAATTTTTGCTGTCATTTTTTTTTTTTTTTTATGACGAATTTCCCCATAAATCGCTATCGCTAAATTCTGCAAGTGATTCTGATTTATTATCGCTGTTTTTTAGCTGCTCTAAAACAATTTTTGCCATAAAGGGACACTTTTGGTTGCTATGGGCAATCTACAGTTTGCAGGGAGAAAGAACAGTTTTTATTATATAAAAGAACATGTAGTGTACAGGGAAGACCACTAGGGACATGGGGGGTGTGTATTTTTTACATACAGTACTGTAATCTATAAGATTACAGTGTACTGTATGTATAGTGTTTGTTTACATTTTTGAATTTGGCGCCGTTCCCCCCCCCCTACGTCGCGACGCTCGCAGGGAAGGGAATCGGCGGAACACACAGCATCAGGCGGACATCCGCCCGCCGAGTACTGCAGGGATTCATCGCTGGATCGCAGAGAAAAGGTAAGTAAACTTTTTCTGCATCCAGCGAGGTAAGCGCGTGTGTGGCACGGGGTTACCGATATTAGCTTAAAAATCTCACCCCGTGCCACACACGTGAAGACCGCCAGGGAGGTTAAATCAACTATCTTAAGTTTCTTGCATACTGTGACCACTTGGAGGTGTGCAACACTAGGAGCAGAGAGTAACTGGGCTTCTGCTTTTCGTTATTGATTCGGTGATTCTGTAAATTGAGCTTTGTATGAGTGGTGTTTGATTTGAGGCGAGTACCAACAAATATGCATTGTGCTTCCCACAGAGTGGACACCTTGATTACTGTACCTGTATCCAAACTGACATATTCCAACAGAGCCTGAGAAAGTTGTTCCCTGAGGCCTTTATGTGAAAATAGCATCTTATTCAGTTTCCAGGTGCATGAGTTTGGGTAAGTATTAGCTATTGTTAAATCTAGAACTATGGAGAGGATGGGTCAGACCAAGTAATACCTTTTATCTCAGTGGTAGTCAATGATTAGAGCAATGGGGGTTTGTTTAATGTTTGCTGCTGCCTAAACTTCACCCTGGCCCTAGAAATGTCTCTCCATTTGGGCAGCCTATAGCTGCAGGTCCCTCCCACAACTATACCTAGAGTGCCCTGTCTAGAATAAATTAAGTAAAACTATATATTATATATGTTGTGTCTGCTGTATGCAACCCAAGCATCACATCAATATAAAAATGATAGAAACATTTGAATATATAAATGTATATGAAAAAATAAACCATTAGTACAACATTTTTTTTGTATTGATAATGGGAATCTGGCACTCGGTGGGAGGAGGCCAAGAAATTTCTAGTAGATTATACAGGGGAGAGGTTGCAGTGCAAAGAACTTGGAAAAAAAGTGTGGCTCAGACTATCAGACCTGGAGGTGGTTAAGTGCAGCTTTTCTTGCGGTCCCAAAAGGCAGCTGCCATCTGGAACTGCAATGGCCAGCCACTGTACAATATTTGTATCTGATACACTCCGATACTCTGATACACTCTAATGTTAATTTCTAGATAAAACCGGCTTTATCTTTTTTATACTTCGGCCTAATCAGCTTACATACTGTTCAGCCACTGAACAATATTTAAAGCAATTGTGTCTTAGATAATACTCTCTAAGTTTTACTGAGCAATAAGACCTGCATTTTCCCTTTCTACTTCAAATCCAAACACATATCTATATGTCTATATCGATACCCCCAAAGGAGCTGCTTAAGTTTGTTCAGTCCGTTTCTCTGCCTCTCAACCCCAGGATTGGCCTCAGTCCCTCTGGCACACCTGGCAATTTGATTACTAGAATACCACAGTAATGACACACTGACACAGTTCAAGTATTAACGTTTTCTTCAATTTACTTAGACAGTAAGGAACTCAAAATGGCATTGGTCAACCAGATGCCGAACAATAAATCAGGATTTGGTTAACTGCTTGCCGACCTGCCGCCGTCATTTTACTGCGGCAGGTCGGCACGCCTGGACGAGAGCCCGTAGCTCTACGTCAGCACTTTAAAGGCCACTAAGGGGTGCGCGCTGCCGGAGGCCCACACGGCGCGCCCCCGCTCGCCCCCGAGTGCCGTGCGAGGAACGGGAGCTATGTGTGTAAACACAAAGCTCCCGGTCCTGTCAGCGGGGAAACGCTGATCTTCTGTTCATACAATGTATGAACAGAAGATCAGTGATTTCCCCTAGTGAGGCCACCCCCCATACAGTTAGAACACATCCAGGAACACACTTAACCCCTTCCCTGCCCCCTAGTGTTAACCCCTTCACTGCCAATGGCATTTTTATAGTAATCCAATGCATTTTTATAGCACTGATCGCTATAAAAATGCCAATGGTCCCAAAAATGTGTCAAAAGTGTCTGAAGTGTCCACCATAATATCGCAGTACCGAAAAAAACCGCTGATTGCCGCCATTACTAGTAAAAAAAAAATATTAATAAAAATGCCATAAAACTACCCCCTATTTTATAAACGCTATAACTTTTGCGCAGACTAATCAATAAACGCTAATTGTGATTTTAAACTGAGGGAAAAAAATGTTTTTTTATATATTTGTTGGGGATATTTATTATAGCAAAATGTAAAAAATATTGCATTTTTTTCAAAATTGTCGCTCTATTTTTGTTTATAGCGCAATAAATAAATACCGCGGAGATGATCAAATACCACCAAAAGAAAGCTCTATTTGTGGGAAAAAAAGGACGCCACGTTGCACGACTTCGCAATTGTCAGTTAAAGCAACGCAGTGGCGAATCACAAAAAGTGCTCTAGTCATTGGGCAGCAATATGGTCCGGGGGTTAAGTGGTTAAAGTGATTTTTATAGTGCTCTCAAACAAATATGCAAATAGACAGCATCAACACAGTCAGGGACAGATAATCCGTAAGTACCTTCTTTAAAACTATTGAATACATGTAGATATTACCAATACTAAAGGGGAACTCCAGGCCAAACTATTAAGCGTTAACTCCAATTAGATATCTGACCTAAAGGTAATGGTTTAAGGGCCCTTATAGCAGCAATGTTCCCGTTGCAGATCTGATGTTCTTCACCGGCTTGTTGGAGCTTGTTAACTGAATCCAATTAGGTGTAGTTGGAACAGTAAATATCTTGTAATGAAAAGTGATAAAGATGTCTAAGCACAGTGTTCAAATAAATGCAGTAAAGTATTCCTGGAGTAAAGATGTCTGTGCAAAGTGTCTCAAAGTGTGACAAAGAATGGGTAAAGGTTGAGCGATTTTTCCTTCTCACCAAAGACCAGATCGTTTAGATGTCTCATGGACAGGAAATAGTGTAGCAACACTCATTCAGCAGATCCGCTGTCTCGATCTCCCATTGTGAAGCTTGACACACACCGACTGGCAGGCGATCAAAGTGGTGCTGGATGGATAACGGATGAACAGCAAATAGAGCCAGGCTCTTTTCTTCTGGGTTGGAACGTGGTACACTGCGTGGTAGGCCGCAATTCCCCTCTCACAGCGATGGGATGGTGTCCACATCAGGGGATCCAGGAAGCAAAGAGGCCTGGGCCTAGTCGCCCTGTACTTTTATATCAATCTCAGTTTTCATTAAAAAAATATAACAAATAAACAAATATTCATCAATATACATCATTATACATCATTAGCTCTCATGACCAGAACATCAAACATACAAAAAATAAAAAACAACATAAAAAAAGGAGAAAAAGGGGGAGGGAAGATGTCAAGGGACTACGACATACAGACATCCCTAGGTGATATCTTATCGAGTCATATTTTAGATTATATTCTAATTCTATTTCCCCTCTAATTTCCTGTTGATTCTCTAAATGTCCTCCAGGGGGGGCCCATATCTGACAGCATTTTTCGTATGTGTCTAATTCGCGTGCCAGGAGGGTCTCCATCTTCTCTATTAAGTCCATTTCCACTGTCCATTCATTCACTGATGGGGTTTGTGTTGAACGCCAATGCAGTGGAAAAACTATCCTCGCCGCTATTATCCAATGTCTGAGCAAACACTTTTTGATATTTTTATAAGAGCCTGGTTAAATGGATAATAGTGTAATTTGAGGTGTGTTGGGGATTGCCTCCCTTGTAACTATAGTATACAGTTGAGTAATCTTATCCCAGAATTGACAAATTATTTTACTTTCATAGTCTCTCCCACAATCCTCTTAGCTCTCTGCAGTGCAGCCAGGGAATTGCAGTCCTGTCACCTTAAAAGTCAGCCAGGCTGCTTTGTGTTGTGACTTCATATTCCACACTTCCTTCTGCTGCTCTCTGATGATTGTCTGTCTGCCTCTGCCAATAGAAAGGCAGGAGAAAAAGCAGAATGGGCGGTAGCCTTGTGTGTGAGTGTCATTCTGCACACAGGGAAACAAGAGGGTGAAAGGAGAATCCCGTGCAGCGGATGACAAGTGTGTCCTTGCCTGTGTCAGTTTTTGCTTGGCAGGGTATAACAGGAGGTGCGGGAGCCATGGGTGGCAGAGCAGTCCCCACTATATTTTGTTTTTGTTTTTTTTAATAATTATTTTCAAGTGTATTTAACATTTTATTGAACCTGTAAGAAAATGCAGTGTGGTACTGTGAAAAAAAGCTCACACGTTAAACTATTAAACTGTTTTACTGGCCATTGGTATAAAGCTGAGAGCTTTAGCTATATTTTTTTCTAAGAGTATGTAGCATTACCCCCGTAGGAGGTGCTGGTAAAATTTTGGGTTTGCATGTTACCTTTGTAGCTTCGTTGTCAGGGTGGGAATGTTCATAATAAATACAATGTCCAGACAGATGTAAAACCACCAACAGTTTTATTTCTTTTCACTGCAAGGTAACTTGAAATAGAGGCTTCCTGCTTCAGGAGGGAGGAGAAGAGCAGGGGAAGGTTCAGGCACACGGTACAGAATAAATCAGTTTCCATTCTCGACTATTGAGTGGCTATTTCTCACCCAGATAGTGCCCTCTCACTTTGCATGGCAGCCGGGATGATGCACAAACTAATGTCCAGACGGTCTCTGCCACAGACCTCTTGGAATGAGCTGGGTCTCTGCCACAGACCTTTAAATGTACTTGGATGCGTCCAGGAATCCTCTGCCACAGGATTTCAAAGTCCCGAACCTCCGGCCGAGCAGCAAGAGAGACTTTAAGCCAGAACTGACAGACTGCAAGCTTTCAATGTAGTGGATCCATCCTTGATTGGGTCACCAGGCCTCACCCGAGACACTAGCACTTTGCCAGTCTCTTCCAGGGCAGGTCCCCCAGTTTCCTTCATCAAGATAGCTTCCTCCCTTGTGGACAGACAGCTTGGTATCCCCCTTTAGAATTGTAGGCCCCAGCCAGCGTAGCTGGGCCTACTCAATAGCAGAATCACTCCGGGCCACATGTCCCCAAAGTCAGGCTTACACACATGCACCCCTCATGACAAGAGCGCTGCGAGGCGAGGAAGAACCCCGATCAATGGCGTCTGTCTCTTAAGTACCCCTCCCAGCATGCACAGGGGGTCACCACTCCCACTGCACCGCTGCCGAGAAGGGACACCCAACACACCATGGTACACCCGCTTTCTAAGATAAGGCCAGGGTGGCAACACCACCTGCAGGCAACAAGGGAAACTACCAAGTAGTACCACAGCCAGAACAGAGGCAAATTTGTGTTGATCAAACAGGTCTGGGCCCAAGTTTCGGCCCAGACTTCCCCTAAATTTGAAATAGCGCCCCCTAGATTAGGGGTGGGTGCTACAAGTAACATTTCCTACAGCTTTTAAATCTGTTATGGCAGCCACTTTCACTGTTCAATTAAGGCATATTACTACTGGATTACTACTGGATAAAAAAAATCAAATGCCATAGCCAAAACTATATAAAAGGCCCTTTTTTTCAAAATAAATACATAAAATTGGGAGTGCTGCTGTTGCATTTAGTACAAGCTAAATGCAAAAAAAATAATCTATTACACATAAAAAAAATATGTGATTACAGGATATAGTGCTGCTGAAAATAGTACTGTCCTGTAATATAGCTTAAAGGTATTTTTATAGAATGTAATTTAAATGTTTGTTGCCTTCAAAAACACATTAAAAGGACCCTCTCTTTGTAAGGTAATGTATTTCTTAAATGGCATGGCAGTGCCTAGCTCCCTATGCCCTTTATACTGTAGATAGAATCATGCCTATTAGACTTGAAAATTGCAAGAATTTAATATCAAGATGCACAGCCATAAACTCTAATGGGGTTTACAGATAAGTTCAGTTTTCATAGAACTCAAGCAGGATTTTTTAAAATGTAAACCTGTACAGATTTGCTCATACCTAATGCCGCGTACACACGATCATTTTTTGTGATGAAAAAAACGACGTTTTCTGTGAAGTAAAAAACGAAGTTTTTGAAACGTCACTTTTCAAAGACGATGTTGCATACACACGTTTTTTTTCACAAAAAGCGAGGTTACGTTCACCACTCTTTTCCATTGAAGCTCGCTTCATAACTAGCTTCTGGGCATGCGCGGGTTGAAAAACGTCGTTTTAAACTACGTTTTTGCTACACACGGTGACTTTTTGTGAAACAAAAAACGACATTTTGAAAAACGACACAAAAAATTCAAGCATGTTGGAATATTTTTTTGGTCGTTTTTTTTAAGACAAAAAACGACGTTTTGCCCACACACAATCAATTTAAATGACGTTTTAAAAAACAACGTTTTTTTTCATCGCAAAAAACGACCGTGTGTACGCGGCATAAGGGTCAGTAAAAACTGAATGTTCTGCTTTCAACACCCGATTTAAAAAAAGGACGTAGCAACATAAAACAAAATTAAACAAACAAAAAAAAATACACCTCCTGAAACAAAACCCCCATTTTTAATTGAAGCCTTGCTGAAAAAAGAATAAAATAAAATGGATCTTGACAATGAAACAGCTAAAAGTGACTTCAAAACTGCCACAAAATATTCTGACAAAGGTGATAAAGAGGTCAATAATTGGTTCCTATATTTTAATGGGATTGGTCTGGCTTTCCTTGATTTTTTAATTGCAAAAAAGAAAACTAAAGCAGCCAGATTACAGCAAGAAATTATTGATATTAAAGAAAGATTAATTCCCATGAACAAAGAGGGTTTGTACCAAGTTTATACCCAGAAACTAAGAAGAAATTATAGCAGAAGAGGAGGAGGAACAAAGAATTAAAAAACACAAAAAGTATCTTAGAGACGTGGATGACTATAAGTTCCAGAACGTCTTTAAGTGGCAAGAATTATATAGAGAGACCCCTACACAGGTTTCTGAAGTGGCCAATATGGAAAGTGAGGAATCTGAGCCTAATATCCCAATGCCTCTTCCAGTTGCCAACTTTGTTCGACAGCTTGAACCCCAGAATTCTAGGGAGGGTGGGCCCCCCAGATCAGGGGGTAATCGTAGCCCTCAAGTCCAGCATCCTAAGAAAAAGGATTCTGGGGTAACCAAATCACATAATCCTCCCAGGGAACATCATTATCCTCCCCCTAATCAGTCCCCAAGGACACAGGGGAGATTTCCAAATACGGGCGGAAATAGAGGAAATAGACAGACCTCGGCACCTTATAATAATTATAGTAACACCTATTATTATTCCCAGGGGAGGCAACCTTATATGGACCATCATGGAGGATATGAGGATCCTCCCCAGAATCGGTCTTGGGGGGGGGGGCTATGGAGACACCCCCCAATCCCCCAAGACCCACTTGGAGATATGATCTACCCATACAAAATCGTTATGGATCTTTGGGTGTTTGTGAAAATGTTTATGAGACAAGTAGAAAGTATTCTACTAGTGAATATGGCTCCCTGAGGGATAACCAAAATAATCCATCTGAGGGCCCCTCAGGTTTTGCCCCTTTAGGGAATAAGACGGTCAATAATATTTTTTTCAGGAAAGGAACCAAAAGGGAAGAATTAGACGCCCTTATTTTGATAGGAATTTTCCATGTTCAGATTATTATCATATATGAATTTTTTTCTACCTTTAGTGTCTGGTAAATATTCCTCATGTTCTAAATTTATGGAGATTAATAATGTTTTTTTTACATATATATCATTTTTATGTATTTTTGCATATTTATATTTATGTATTTTTTAGTATTCATTGTTTCTTATATGGTAATGTTTTGGTAAACATTGTCGTATTTAGACTCTACTAATGGGCGTTTTTATATGTGCTCATTTTGATAGAGCCTTTTTGAATTTTAAGAATCAGGATATTAACATTGAACTTGTATACCTTTTTATATTGATAATTGCAGATTGTTAACTTTGTGATGTGCAGCTCAGATCCTTATGTGGTAATCTCTAATTATTTGCTTATTATGATCCGACTGCACGCATTTGTGTATGGGACACACCGGTGACACAATTGTATTTACTCCTTTTGTTGTTGACCGTGTCTCTCTTGTGGTCCACACCCTCTTTTGGTATTTAAATGGTGTGGTGCTTGGTGTCTGGATATGATCTCCTTTCCCTGAAGAATCCTTATGTGGGGAAATGCATTGGGTGGAGTCACTATCCTAGACGCTATCATACGTGAGCCAGTCAGGCTATGTGCTATGGTTGTGCTTTTTTGATTTTTTGTGTGGAACTATGGGCCAGATTCAGGTACACGTAAATTTGCGCAGCGTTTTCGAAATTCTCTACGCTGCCGTATTTTACCAGGCTCTACATCGAATTCTGGTAGATTTTTGCCCGTACGATACGGCGGCGTACTCTATTTCTCGCCGCGTAATCGAAATACGCAATTAGGGGGCGTGAAGCATTTAAATTAGGCGCGTCCCCGCGACGATCGAACTGCGCATGCTCCGTTCAGAAATTTCCCGCCGTGCATTGCGCGAACTAACGTTGATACGTCATTTGTTGTTTGAGTAGCGTCGTTTACGTACATTCCTATTCCCGGACGACTTACGTAAAAAATAAAAACAAACGTCGAAATTCGACGCGGGAACGACAGCCATACTTAACATGGGCTGTCTAATATTAGACCAGCAAAAAGCTGGTATAGTGTTACGCAAAAAAAAGATGACTAAAGGTGCCGTAAGAGATTGCGATTGAAGATCGTAATTTCGGGGATCGCCGGCAAAAGCTCATTAGCATACCCCGACGCGGAAAACGATGGGAAGTCCACCCAGTGGCCGCAATTTTATTGCAGCGTAGATCCGAAGGCGTACGAACATGTAATCCAGTCGAATTGTAGCCCGCAGCCGTCTATTCATGGTTTGAGGTTTCAGACTAGCTAAAAAACGCGCGTAATTTGAAAGTACTCCAGTCTAACACCAGTTAGACAGGAGTTACGGCTCTCTGAATCTGGCCCTTTGTTTTTAGCTTGATGTTATGTTCTGATTTGGAGTAATAAATCTTTTAAACTAATTGCACCATGAAGCCTTTCTCTTTCTGCCCCTATTAACAATACCGGTATGGTGAGCAAGTTTGGATATCCATTTGATGTATAAAATCCATTGAAAAAGGAGTTTTGCATAGCATGGATGGGATATCTGCACCTTCATTGGAAACTTCAGATGCTGATCCCTATCTGGCTGATGGTGTTCTGACATGCCTATTTGATCTCTATTACCTGAGATCCAACAGATTTGGTAAGCGCCAGTGAATGCCTTTTTTCTTTGATGAACAGAAAATCTTACCTGCAGACAAGTTGTCATTCTGTTGTAATTGTGGATACCGGGAATTGTGAAGCTACTCCGATCATTTTTTGGATCCCTAATTGCTTGTTTAGGACATTGTATCTATTTTTCTAGATATTCTCTCATTTAAGGTTTTTCACTCATTAAACACATTTTCACCTCATTTATGTGGTAGCGCACTATTTTTGTTTTACACTTTTATGGACTGAATATTTAAGGTTTTTTAGTTGCTGCACCACTTCACTTATATTTTTTTTTATACCATCTTGATCATCATTAATTTGCAACACGGTTGTTTACTTGTTCATTTATTTATTTAGTTTTATAGGGTTTAGCGCAGATTTTTTTGCTTTTACACAAAATAACATGAAAAACACCTAATTATTATTATTAATGATATGCAGCAAAGGAGTTGATTATCCAAAGACCTGGCAATCAGAATTAAAGTATTTTCCTAACGCACTGGCTGTAGTTCTTTTTTTTATTTTATATTTAAGCGTTTTATTTGGGTAAGTACTGTACATACAATGAATAAGCATCCATCACTCTATACAAACAATATCTTAATGGCTCACACTTTCCATTTCGAGTAAAATTAACCTTTCATTGCATGGAAAAAATTAAACATTGTCATAATTGACTAAAAATAGTAATAATAATAGTCTCCTCCGCTACTGGGGGGAGATATAGGAAGAGGAGAATTAGGGCAAGGAAAAGAAAAACCCATAAACCAACCTAGGTTCTCATCCTAGACCAGGTTTCACTCCTTATTTATCTAAGGCTCATCTTCCAGGTCTGGATAGGTTCCTTCTAGGCCAACAATATCCCGATTCCCCCATCCTCTTTTAGTCCCACCCTATAACTCTATCTTGCCTGTACTCCCTTCCTATATCTATTACTATGTAATGACCCCTTGTGTTCTATTTATAATACCTACCCCGTTTTGACCCTAGTCACCTCCCCACCCACCCCTCCAACCTCCTACCCCCCTCCCACCCACCAAAAGAGAGAGAAAAAAAAAAGGAAAAAACCCAACCCGGGGGGGGGGGGCTCGCCAATATAAACCAATAGTATGGTTAAATGGTTAGTTAACCCCTCTCCCCGCCTCCTCTAGATCCCCCCTATCCTCCTCCTCCCCTCCGGTATTGCCTCCCTCCTGTTCTCCATCCCTTTTCCCCATTAATTCCTTCCCTTCCTCTGAGTATATAAATACATTCCATGCTCCCCAAATTTCATTATATTGCTCCTTTCTGTCTTGTGCGGATAGCACCAGGTCTATCGCACCCACCTTTCTGACTCTATTCAGCCAGTCCCTTATCGTTGGCACTTTAGTCCTTTTCCAATTTAATGTTATACCCGCCTTAGCTTCGTTCATCATATGACAGATGATTGATTTTTTGTATGTTTTTATTGGGATCTGTGATAGATGTAGCAGGCAGAGAGCTGGGTCATCTTGTATTTGGTAAGTTGTAAATTTTTGAGATATCTTTTGGACTTCCAGCCAATATTTCCTGATTTTAGGACATGCCCAGAATATATGATACAGAGTTCCCTTACTCTTCTTACATCTCCAACAGGAGTCTAATGTCCCCTGAACATCCTACTCAGCTTCTCCGGTGTATAATACCATCTATTTAAAATTTTATAGTTTAATTCCTGTAGCCTGGTGCAGGTTGATGTTTTCATAGCTAAGTGGATTATCTTTTGCTGCTGGGTTGGGGTGAAATTCCTCTCCATATCTTTTGCCCATTCTTTCATTGATGGTAGTTCCTGAGCTTCTGGGGGTGATATTATCAATCTATACATTTTAGACAGTAACTTGCCGGGGGTTCCTGATCCTCACAATATCTTTCAAATAGTGTTAACTCCCTTTTGAATCTACTCGTTGGACCTAGGGAGTTCAAAAAATGGCATAGTTGTATCACCTGCCAATAGTTAACCCCAAATTGTCCTTCTATGGATACCAATGAGGTCACTGTCGGCCATCCTTCTAGTTCTACAAAGTGTGCTGCCTGTGTAAAGCCCCTCTCCCTGAGGTTTCTATATGCTCCTTTCTCCAATCCTGGATGGAAGTTTGGATTTCTCAGTATTGGGTATAGAGGAGAATATCTTGATGTATGATTACCCAACTGGCATATCTTATGGCCTACAGATAGAGTCGCACCTATAGTTGGATGTTTTTTTAACTGGGCCGGGAGTGTTTGATAACACCAAATTGCTCTTTTTAACGGGACTTGACTTATTTCCTGTTCAAGGTCTACCCATAGTTTGGTTCCTTTACTCCTACCCCATTCTATGACCCTTCCCAAATGTACTGCCTGATAATATTTATTTACATCCGGTACCGCCAGTCCTCCATCGCCCTTAGGTAGGAACATCCTGTTCCTACTAATCCTTGGTCTTTTATTAGACCAGATAAAATTAACTACTTGAGATCCGCGCTACAGCCAAATGACGGCTCTAGTGCAGATCTAAATTGTCAACAAGCCGTCAATTGACGGCTTGTCACTAGCTGTTTCCCGGCGCGCGCTCCAGAGCGCGCTGCGGGGAAACACTGTGTTGCCCGTGTCCCTTGGACACAGCCAATCACAGATCGCCGCGAACGGCCAATCAGAGTGGCCGTTTGCGATGCGATCTGTGCGGCCAATGAGAGATGATCTCATAGATCATCTCTCATTGCCGTTTTACATAGAGACAGCGTCCTGTCTCTGGAGAGCAGGAGACGGATCTGTGTCTCTTGTACATAGAGACACAGATCGGTCACCTCCCCAGTCACCCCCCTCCCCCCACAGTTAGAACACTATGCAGGGAATACATTTAACCCCTTCCTCACCCCCTAGTGTTAACCCCTTCAATGCCAGTCACATTTATACTGTAATTAGTGCATATTTATAGCACCAATCGCAGTATAAATGTGAATGACGCCAAAAATGTGTCAAAAGTGTCCGATGTGTCCGCCATAACGTCGCAGTCACAATAAAAATCGCAGATCGCCGCCATTTCTAGTAAAAAAAAAAATAATAAAAAATAATAATTCTGTCCCCTATTTTGTAGGCACTATGAATTTTGCGCAAACCAGACGCTTATTGCGATTTTTTTTTTTTTTTTTTTTTACCAAAAATATGTAGAAGAATACGCATCGCCCTAAACTGAGAAAAAAAACGTTTTTTTTTTTTAATTGGGATATTTATTATAGCAACAAGTAAAAAATATTGTATTTTTTTCAAAATTGTCGCTCTTTTTTGTTTATAGCGCAAAAAATAAAAACCGCAGAGGTGATAAAATACCACCAAAAGAAATCTCTACTTGTGGGGAAAAAAGGACGTCAATTTTGTTTGGGAGCCACGTCGCACGACCGCGCAATTGTCAGTTAAAGCGACGCAGTGCCGGAAGCTGAAATATCACCTGGGCAGGAGGGGGGTATAAGTGCCCAGTAAGCAAGTGGTTAAAGAGCAGCCTGTTTACTCGATTTAGAAAAGCCAGGGAGATTTTAATTGGTATTGCTTGGAATAGGTACAATAGTTTGGGGAGTATACTCATCTTAATTGCATTACATCTCCCGAACCAAGAATGAAATCCCTTCTGCCATTTCTCCAGAGTTCCCTTGATTGTACTTACCAATGGGGGGAAATTTACTTCAAAGGTGTTCCCTATTCTTAATGGGAAATGGATCCCCAGATACTTTAAGGCTGTCTTTACCCATTTAAATTTACAATTAGATTCTAGAGTCTGTTGTAGTGTACCTGAGATTTCCACCCCCATTGCTTCAGATTTCCCATAGTTGATTTTTAAATTTGTTAATTTCCCATATTCCTCTATTTCTTTCATCACATTTTGTAGTGATTTCCGGGGGTTGGATATAGTAAACAACATGTCATCCGCAAATGCAGAGATTTTATATTCCCTGTCTCCTACCTCCAACCCCCGGATCTCAGAGTTCTGTCTTATCCTGTTCAGCAGAGGTTCCAATGTCAAGACATATAGTAACAGGGACAATGGACATCCCTGTCTTGTTCCATTCCTTATTTTAATTGGCTCTGAGAAAATCCTGTTTACCTTAACTAGAGCTTGGGGGGTGGTGTATACCCCCATAATCCATCTACACATATGCTCTCCTAGTCCAATATGTCTTAACATCCCTGTCATAAACTTTCAGCTAACTCTATCAAAGGCTTTTTCCGCGTCTGTGCTAAGAAAGATAGAGGGTGTTTTAGTTCCCCTTGACCAATGCACCAGATTCAGCACTTTGATAGTGTTATCTCTTGCCTCCCTAGTCGGGACAAAGCCTACCTGATCTGGGTGTATCAACTGTCCCAATAGGGGTTGTATTCTAGAGGCTATTAATTTCGTAAATAATTCTGTGTTCAATAATGAGATCGGGCGATAACTACCGCACTCCGCCGGGTCTTTCCCCTCTTTCGGAATTACTACAATGTGTGCCGTAAGGGCTTCCAGGCGGAATGCGGTAGATCGGCCGAGCTCATCGAACATCCTAGTCATATGTGGTCCAAGTATAGGTAAGAAATATTGATAATACTGGATGGAGAACCCATCCGATCCTGGGGCTTTCCCCGGTTTAACCATTTCCATCACTCCTAGGGTTTAGCGCAGATTTTTTTGCTTTTACACAAAATAACATGAAAGAAACACCTAATTATTATTATTAATGATATGCAGCAAAGGAGTTGATTATCCAAAGACCTGGCAATCAGAATTAAAGTATTTTCCTAACGCGCTGGCTGTAGTTCTAATGCCAAGCAGTCCATTATGTTTTGAGAAAAATTCTGGGAAAATCTGCACATACAGTATATTTTCAGGACCACAAAACTCTAACCCACAGTATTCGTTTTGAATCCATTGCAGTGGCAAACCTGACCCTTATGCCTACGCGACATGCTGGCTTTCGCACAGTAACACGCTGTGCATACCCATGCGATTCACACGGTACAGTATCTTACAAAAGTGAGTACACCCCAAACATTTTTGTAAATATTTTTATTATATCTTTTCACATGACAACACTGAAGAAATTACACTTTTGTGGCGGATTCGCCGCGAGATCGCCGTTATCGGTGGCGGGAGAGGGTGCCCCCCCCTCCCGCCGCTCTCCTGCGCCCTCCGCCGCTTACCGTTGCCGTCGGTAGCGGCGGAGGTGATCGGGTCTGCTCATCGTCTGTCCGGGGATGCGACTGAGGGAAAAATGTCCCTCAGCCGTCCCCATACCTCTGCTGGGCGGAAGTGACGTCAAAACGTCAGTCCCGCACAGCATCTTAACCACTTAAGGACCCCTGCACGCACATATACGGCCACAGAATGGCTCATACAGGCACAAGGGCGTAAATTTACGTCCCCGCCTTTGTGCGGTTCGGGGGTCCCATCGGGACCCCCTCCGCGGCATGCGGGGGTCCCCCTGGCTCCGGGAGCGATCCGGGACGAGCGGGCGGATGTCGGCATTTACCCGCCCCCCCGCGATCGCTCCCAGCCAATGCGCGCGCTCCCCCTTTGTGTCACTTCCTCCTCCTGTGTAAACACAGGAAGGGGGAAGTGATGTAATCTCCCATCGCAGCGGTATTTCCAACCGCTGCGATGGGAGAAACACCTCACAGTAAGTGTGCACCAACATTACACTGACACACACTCACATAGGCATACTTAACCCCTTGCGATCTGCCCCCCCACCCCCCCCGTCACAGTGTCACTGAATGCAGTGATCTAATCACTGCATTTAGTGTCAGTGTGACAGGCAGTGTAAAATCAGTTAGTGTTAGGTTCAGAATAGCCCCCCCACCCCCCCCTAATAAAGTTTTAACCCCCTGATCACTGCCCTAGTTAACCCTTTCACTCCCTATTGCCAGCGTCACTAAGCGATCATTTTTCTGATCGCTGTATTAGTGTCGCTGTTCCCGCTAGGTAGCTATTTTTTTTTTTTATCGCAATTTTTTTTTTTACTAAAGACATGTGGCTAAATACATTTTGGCCTAAATGTTTGACTAAAATTTAGTTTATTTGATTTTTTTTTTAACAAAAAGTAAAAAATAGTGTTTTTTTTTTCAAAAATGTCGCTCTATTTTTGTATATAGCGCAAAAAATAAAAATCGCAGAGGTGATCAAATACCACCAAAATAAAGCTCTATTTGTGGGAAGAAAAGGACGCAAATTTTGTTTGGGAGCCACGTCGCACGACCGCGCAATTGTCTGTTAAAGCGACGCAGTGCCGAATCTCAAAAACACCTTGGGTCATTTACCAGCGTATTGGTCCGGGTCTTAAGTGGTTAAAGAGACATTTTTTTTTTACTTTTTTTCTTTTGCATTTAAGTCTAAATATGAGATCTGAGGTCTTTTTGACCCCAGATCTCATATTTAAGAGGACCTGTCATGCTTTTTTCTATTACAAGGGATGTTTACATTCCTTGTAATAGGAATAAAAGTGATCAATTTTTTATTTTTTATTTATTTCAGTGTAAAAAATTTAAAAATAAATTAAAACAAAAAAAAACAATTTTTAAAACGCCCCGTCCCGACGAGCTCGCGCGCAGAAGCGAACGCATATGCGAGTATCGCCCGCATATGAAAACGGTGTTCAAACCGCACAAGTGAGGTATTGCCGTGATTGTAAGGCCCCATACACACGATCGGATATATCCGATGAAAACGGTCCGCGGACCATTTCCATCGGATATGTCCGATCGGGAGTTTGATCCGATGGCGTGTACACACCATCGGATCAAATTCCCCGCCGCCGGACGGCGCGGTGACTTGGTGATGACGTGGCGGTGACGTTGACGCCGCCGCGTCACCGCTACGTCACCGCACCAGGAAGTAAAACACTTCCGCGCATGCGCCGAATCCATTCGGCAGCGGCGCGGCGGCGGTGGGAGCCGACATGTCTGCTGGTAAGTGTACTAACCAGCAGACATGTCGGGCGGACAGATTCCCACCGGATAGATTTCAAAGCTTGCTTTGAAATCTGTCGGGTGGACAAATCTGTCCGCTAGCCCATACACACGAGCGGAGATGTCTGCTGAAACGGTCCATCGGACCGTTTTCAGCGGACATATCCCCTCGTGTGTACGCGGCCTTAGAGCGAGAGCAATAATTCTAGCCCTAGACCTCCTCTGTATCTCAAAAAATGCAACCTGTAGAATTTTTTAAACATCGCCTATTGAGATTTTTAAGGGTAAAAGTTTGACGCCATGCCACGAGCGGGCGCAATTTTTAAGCGTGACATGTTGGGTATCATTTTACTCGGCGTAACATTATCTTTCACAATATATAAAATAATTGGGCCAAATTTATTGTTGTCTTATTTTTTAATTCAAGAAAGTGTATTTTTTCCAAAAAAAAGGTGCGCTTGTAAGACCGCTGCGCAAATACGGTGTGAGAAAAAGTATTGCAATGACTGCCATTTTATTCTCTAGGGTGTTGGGGGTTTTAAGTAATTTTCTAGCAAAAAAAACTGTTTTAGTCTCGTAAACACCGAATCTGAAAAACAGGCTCGGTAATCAAGTGGTTAACAGTGTAAATTTTCTGTCCCCTTAAAATAACTCAACACACAGCCTTTAATGTCTAAGCCATTGGCAACAAAAGTGAGTACACCCCTAAGTGAAAATATCCAAATTGGGCCCAAAGTGTCAATATTTGGTGTGGCCACCTTTATCTTTATGTAGAGCAACAATTCTTTTTCTGAGAGAGTTCTTTGTCATGAGGTGCCATGTTGAACTTCCAGTGACCAGTATGAAAGAGTGAGAGCGATAACACCAAATTTAACACGCCTGCTACCCATTCATAGCTGAGACCTTGTAACACTAACAAGTCACATGACACCAAGGAGGGAAAATGGCTAATTGGGCCCAGTTTGGACATTTTCACTTAGGCGTGTATTCACTTTTGTTGACAGAAGTTTAGACATTAATGGCTGTGTTGAGCTATTTTGAGGGTACAGCAGATTTACACTGTTATACAAGCTGGACACTCACTACTTACATTGCAGCGAAGTGTCATTTCTTCAGTGTTGTCAACACCACCCCGGCCAGGAAGAAGGAGATATTGCAGAACATCACCGACCAGGTATGAGGCGATTCAGTTAGCATGTGCCGCGCTATGTGCCGCGCTATATAAGTTTTCATTCATTCATTCATTCAGGTAAATTCATTGGGGGGGGGGAGACCCGGACACGCGAGGGGATCGCACAAGCCCACCATGCAGAACTTGTGAGCAGCAACACCACACCACGGCTCCAATTACAGTGCAGAAAATAAGTATTTGAACACCCTGCTATTATGCAAGTTCTCCCACTTGGAAATCATGGAGGGGTCTGAAATTGTCATCGTAGGTGCATGTCCACTGTGAGAGACATAATCAAAAAAAAAATTCCAGAAATCACAATGTATGATTTTTTTAACTATTTATTTGTATGATACAGCTGCAAAGAAGTATTTGAACACCTGAGAAAATCAATGTTAATATTTGGTACAGTAGCCTTTGTTTGCAATTACAGAGGTCAAACGTTTCTTGTAGTTTTTCACCAGGTTTGCACACACTGGAGGAGGGATTTTGGCCCACTCCTCCACACAGATCTTCTCTAGATCAGTCAGGTTTCTGGGCTGTCGCTGAGAAACACGGAGTTTGAGCTCCCTCCAAAGATTCTCTATTGGGTTTAGGTCTGGAGACTGGCTAGGCCACGCCAGAACCTTGATATGCTTCTTACAGAGCCACTCCTTGGTTATCCTGGCTGTGTGCTTCGGGTCATTGTCATGTTGGAAGACCCAGCCTCGACCCATCTTCAAAGCTCTAACTGAGGGAAGGAGGTTGTTGCCCAAAATCTCGCAATACATGGCCCCGGTCATCCTCTCCTTAATACAGTGCAGTCGCCCTGTCCCATGTGCAGAAAAACCCCCCCAAAGCATGATGCTACCACCCCCATGCTTCACAGTAGGGATGGTGTTCTTGGGATGGTACTCATCATTCTTCTTCCTCCAAACACGGTTAGTGGAATTATGACCAAAAAGTTCTATTTTGGTCTCATCTGACCACATGACTTTCTCCCATGACTCCTCTGGATCATCAAAATGGTCATTGGCAAACTTAAGACGGGCCTTGACATGTGCTGGTTTAAGCAGGGGAACCTTCCGTGCCATGCATGATTTCAAACCATGACGTCTTAGTGTATTACCAACAGTAACTTTGGAAACGGTGGTCCCAGCTCTTTTCAGGTCATTGACCAGCTCCTCCCGTGTAGTCCTGGGCTGATTTCTCACCTTTCTTAGGATCATTGAGACCCCACAAGGTGAGATTTTGCATGGAGCCCCAGTCCGAGGGAGATTGACAGTCATGTTTAGCTTCTTCCATTTTCTAATGATTGCTCCAACAGTGGACCTTTTTTCACCAAGCTGCTTGGCAATTTCCCCGTAGCCCTTTCCAGCCTTGTGGAGGTGTACAATTTTGTCTCTAGTGTCTTTGGACAGCTCTTTGGTCTTGGCCATGTTAGTAGTTGGATTCTTACTGATTGTATGGGGTGGACAGGTGTCTTTATGCAGCTAATGACCTCAAACAGGTGCATCTAATTTAGGATAATAAATGGAGTGGAGGTGGACATTTTAAAGGCAGACTAACAGGTCTTTGAGGGTCAGAATTCTAGCTGATAGACAGGTGTTCAAATACTTCTTTGCAGCTGTATCATACAAATAAATAGTTAAAAATGCATAAATTGTGATTTCTGGAATTTTTTTTTTTGATTATGTCTCTCACAGTGGACATGCACCTACGATGACAATTTCAGACCCCTCCATGATTTCCAAGTGGGAGAACTTGCAAAATAGCAGGGTGTTCAAATACTTATTTTCTGCACTGTATGTCACTGTACATTCAAACACCATTCACACGGACCTGGGGATCACTTCTCCCTGGTCCTGGGGAACCCTTCTCCACCACAAATGAGGGTGACACCCCTTTTCCGGCAGGAATGCCACCCCCACATTCAAAAATCCGACAAAACCAAAAAAATAAATAAAAAAAAATGGCCAGCAAAAAAAAAAAAATGGCCAGCAAAAAAAAAAAAAAAGGGGGAAACAAAATGAATGCCGCTGGCATGACCCACGCCTGGGGCGCCCACGGCCCGGGCTCCTCAGGGTGGACTCATGGGGGTGGTAATCCGGGGAAGGAGGAGCAGCCCCTGGTCTCTGCCCACCTGGCGGCCTGCCCTGTCCTCACGACCTCCTCAATGGAGTCAAAGCCAGGCAGGCCCTCCACTTGCTGCCTGTTAAAGGTCTGGGCCACCGCACGCTCCTCCGCTGTCAGCCTAACAGGGCATGGTAGGCCCCCTCCAGTGCCCCTGGCATGTGCTGCCATCTGCCCCAGCTTCCCACGGACCAGACGCCGAAGATCATTGATCTTCTTGGCGATCCCCTTGCGTGTCCGGGTCTCCCCCCCCTAAATGAATTTACCTGGTCGGTGATGTTCTGCAATATCTCCTTCTTCCTGGCCGGGGGGGTGTTGGCACTCTCCGTGCCGTGCAGGAAACGCCCATATTGGGTAAGGGCCCGGGCAATAATTTGTTTCTCCCCCAAAGAAAAATTGGTCTTGCACTTCCTTTCAGTCATATTAATACAACAACTCTCTCCCAAACAATCAACAAAAATCACTCACAAAAACAAGCAGGAAAAATCAAGCAACGAAACAATCAAACAAAATCTATCAACAAAAAAGTCTCAAAAACAGTCAACAAAAACACTATCAAATATATTATACAAAACACTAGCCCAAACAGTCAACAAATATATCGAACACAAGTCACTAACCAACAAACGCGAACAAACAACAGAACAAAAGCACCTTGCTGTATAGGAAGGGATACAAAGGGATGTACTTTTGCAAAGGAAGTGCGTTTGTGTCTGTCTATTTAAGCTCTCTGCGTAGCTCACTAAGTTGACCGGGTCCACTTCCAATCTCACTGATTGCGCCGTTCCCAAGTTGTGAGCATGCGCAGAGAGGTGCTGACCATGGTCTGCTTCATGTGCGATCCGGCCGGCCCTTCATTTGCATGGGGTCAGGGCTCATTTCAATGTAACACGCCCACGTCCTTCCCAATTTTAATTACTCCGCCTTATGCCTCGGAAATTACGTTGCACCAACGCAAATTTCTGCGCAAATACTACGAGGATACGGTAATTGCGCCTCTACATTGCGCCGGTCTAACGTAAAGGAGGTGCGCTACTCCGGTCAAAAAATGTATATATATCTAGGTGCAAAAACAGGATATGAAACATGAAAAATAGTCACCAGGTGAATGCTGTGCAATTAAAATCAATATCAATATACTGTATAACAGATGTGAAAGTCCAAAAAATTATATATAAACTGGGTGAAGCTTGACTAGTAATATTGACTAAGTGAATGATTCTTAGGTGAGAAGAAACCATACGATAATTCCACACTTTAAATGTGACACACACTTGTGAAAAGACCGCCAACGAATCCACAGAAGCTTACCGGAAATGTTGAACCCTGAAAGCATATGCTCAGAGGGTCAACAAGGCTGCATATAATCAATAGATGTATCAATACGAGACCAAATCTTCAAAGGCAATAAATATCAAGTCCACCAATCTAATGGAGAAGATGTATGATGCCTGAAGGTGATGACCCACAGACGGTCAAACCATGAGCCCAATATAATTGAATAGAGTTGAAAAGAAGAAGCACATAGTGTAATACTGTAGGCAGTGAGTGTTTAATAAAAGATGGAAACACTTACATGAAAGTGGAAAAAAATGTGTGTGGGAATTTTTTCTTTTCACACACAGCTCCCGGTTCTCGCTCTGTAACGAGCGATTGCGGGTGCTTGGCGGTGATCGTGCCCACCGGGCACGCGTGTCGGCACCAGGGACGAGCGCCCCTATTGGCTGAAATGCAAGATGACGTATAGCTACGTGATCTCGCGCAGCCGAGCCGACCTGCCACCGTATAACTACGACGGCTGGTCGGTAAGTAGTTGAGGAAAGTTTTCCTGCCCAGTAGGAATGATATTTTTAAGATACAGATTCAATCGAATATGACCACAGTCTAAAAATATAAAATGTATTCACCAGACATGTATAGCAATGATAAACTTGATAAACTTCCCTGTAGAATCAATAACCTCTGTATTTTACAAATTCAACCATTACTATACTGTAGATAAATGGTTAACAATGTGAAATAAAATCTGACATTTTTTATGTCAATAAAATGGAAACTATGCAAATGAAAAATATATTGAAACTGTAATCTTTAGAGAAAAATCTACAATGCGGTTATTAATTTGAGAGAATAATTATCAACTGTATAATACTCAATAAATCAATACTTAAGAGAACACAAATGAATATAAGATAAAAATCAACACAACATAATTACCTGTTCCAAAACGGCTACTGGTCTGAATTGCTGGTTACCAGAGTTTTCAGAATGGCTGCTGTGGCTTTTAAGATGGAAATTTTGAAGAGGAATTACAAAGCATAAGGTGTTCAGGTATCTTCATGAATGCAAATGTTGATGAATGGTGTACAGTATGTGTCTGCGTGTATGATTGATGGTAATCAGGTGTTTTGAGTCTTCTTGAGTGTCCTTTCATGGCATCTCTATTGCCTCTAAATACCATATCAGACAATAAGATCATACGACTCGGATCCCAAGTCGCCCCAGTGTGAACCGACTCTTATACTTGTACTCGGGGGAAATGCTCCGATGCTTCACCTGATACCTGGGCAGTCAAGGTGATCGGTGCTTGTAACCACCCCAAAGCCCTCTATGCCGCTCTCCCCCTCAATTTGTCAGGATGGAGAGCGGAGGTAAACCCGGCTCCCATCTTTTCCGAATGAACAGAGTCAGTGATCACTGACAGGATCGGGAGCTTTGTGTTTACACCAGGGGTCTCAAACTGGCGGCCCTCCAGCTGTGGCGAAACTACAAGTCCCATCATGCCTCTGCCTATGGGAGTCATGCTTGTGCCTGTCAGCCTTGCAATGCCTCATGGGATTTGTAGTTTTGCAACAGCTGGAGGGCCGCCAGTTTGAGACCCCTGGTTTACACACATAGCTCCCGGTCCTCGCTCTGTACCGAGCGATCGCGCGTGCCCCCTAGTGGCCTTTAAAGAGCCGACGTAGAGCTACGGGCTCTCGCCCAGGCGTGCCGACCAGCCGCAGTAAAATGACGGCGGCTGGTCAGCAAGCAGTTAAAGAGACCCCTGATATCTCTTCACAGACCCCCAACAGGGCTAATTAAGAAAAGAAACAAAAAAATGCAATATATATATATATATATATATATATATATATATATATATATATTAAACAAATAGTGAAAAAAAAGAGAATAATAGGCACTCCTTCTGATTCCTTCCACCCCACTGCGCCAATGACTGTGCAAACCTCAAAAAAAGCAGCTACTTAAAATAATAATAATAATGTGTACCAAATTTCTGAATGAACAAAATAGTAGTGCTAAAGAATACCTAAAAATTTCTAAATATTAAACAATATATTCGTGGATACAGAAAATATTGTGAGGAATGCAGGAATATATAAAAAAGTGAAAAATATATATATAAATATATGTGAAAAAAGCGTCCACATAGAAAATTCAAAAGTGATAATATTCCAGGTGTAAACAATTATAGTGTCCAAAAGAAAACAAATCTTCAAAAAATCTTCTTAATTTGAGACCTTTCACCACACCAAAGTGCTCAGTGACTCCGCACCCATAACAATTGCGCTTACAGTAGGTGACTGCGATATTGTGTCAATCTCGCTCCCTTTCTCGGCGATATTGACCACCTGCGAGCCCCATCGCGTGGAGCCAGCGCCGAGCTGGCTTGCCGCGATGGAGACAAAGCCGTCATAGAAGCGACTGGGATCCGACGTGGGCGGCGTTCGTTATGAATCCTGAAAGGGAAGTCCCCGCCGGATTTTAAATAAATATCCGGCATGGGTTCCCCCCTCAGGAGCATAACGGGCCCTTAGGTCTGTTATGGGTTGTAAGGAGACCCCTCTACACCGAAAAAACGGCGTGGGGTTCCCCCCACAATCCATACCAGACCCGTATCCAAAGCACGCCGGCCGGTCAGGAGGGGAGTGGGGGCGAGCGAGCGCCCCCCCCCCCTTCTGAGCCGTACCGGGTGGCATGTCCTCAACATGGGGGGGTCAGGTGCTCTGGAGCAGGGAGGCGCACTGCGGCCCCCCCACCTCAGAGCACCCTGTCCCCATGTTGATGAGGACAGGGCCCCTTCCCGACAACCCTGGCCGTTGGTTGTCAGGGTATGCGGGTGGGAGGCTTATCGGAATCTGGGAGCCCCCTTTAATAAGGGGGCCCCCAGATACCAGCCCCCCACCCTAAGTGAATGAGTATGGGGTACATCTGGCACGTCGTCTTCTTCTCTTCTCCAGATGTTGACGCGACGCTTCCTCCGGCTGTTACGCCGGGCGCGCGGCTCCCAGCGAATTATATAGGCCTATCTTGTGACGTCGCAGTCCCATCATGCTCCGGTAGGTACCATGTGCTACCTACCCACGTGGTACCTACCGGAGCATGATGGGACTGTGACGTCACAAAATAGGCCTATATAATTCGCTGGGAGCCACGCGCCCGGCATAACAGCGGGAGGAAGCGTCGCGTCAACATCTGGAGAAGAGAAGAAGAAGACGACGTGACAGAAGCGGTGGACAGTCCTGAAGAGAAAGAAAGCACCGGAGAGCGCCGAATCAAGAGCGGAGAGTGGGAGAAGACCCCCCGGAGAGCGGAGAAGACCCCCCGGAGAGCAGAGAAGACCCCCGGAGAGCAGAGAAGACCCCCCGGAGAGCGGAGAAGACCCACCCCCCCGCCGAAGATGTCAGAAGAAGCCCGCCGGAGCGGGGCGCTTTTATAAAAGCGACCACACCCCCCCCCGGCAGCCAACTAATAAAATATTTCAATACCCTGTGTGGTTTATTTGTGTTTACACATTTCTTGCAGGTGAATGGGTAGGGGTACGATGCGATGTACCCCATACTCATTCACTTAGGGTGGGGGGCTGGTATCTGGGGGCCCCCTTATTAAAGGGGGCTCCCAGATTCCGATAAGCCTCCCACCCGCATACCCCGACAACCAACAGCCAGGGTTGTTGGGAAGGGGCCCTGTCCTCATCAACATGGGGACAGGGTGTTTTGAGGTAGGGGGGCCGCAGTGTGCCCCCCTGGCCCCCCCGGCCCCCCCATGTTGAGGGCATGCCGCCCGGTACGGCTCAGGAGGGGGGCGCTCGCTCGCCCCCACTCCCCTCCTGACCGGCCGGCTGGCGTGCTTTGGATATGGGTCTGTTATGGATTGTGGGGGGACCCCCACGCCGTTTTTTCAGCCTAGGGGGGGTCTCACTACAACCCATAACAGACCTAAGGGCCCGTTATGCTCCTGAGGGGGGAACCCATGCTGGATTTTTATTTAAAATCTGGCAGGGACTTCCCTTTCAGGATTCATAACAAACGCCACCGACGTGTAGAATTGGCGGGAATCCACGTCGGATCCCCGTCGCTTCTATGACGCGCTCGCTGGAATGCGCTTTTACTATTCCAGCGAGTGCGAGATGTCGGCAGCCTGTCGCCGAGAATCAGCGCGATGCTGTCGTGATAAAAACACATTCTCGGCGGCAGGCACTGTACCAATGCGATTTGCCTTGCATTCTCATGCTTGGCACAAACAGCAAAATATTTCTCCACACGAACTGATCAATTCCACCAGTGATTCTCACAAGCCGAATCGTTGTTCCACATGAAAAGTAAAGTGACTTCAATGGTGAAGTATATCAAATTTATTTATTAAAATCAGTAAAAAAGCTTCACACATTGCACTCGCATTAGATACAGCAAATCAAGGCACTTCGATAGTGAACTAAGCAACAGGTTCCTCAAAGGTGATTATCTTGTTGCATTATGGTCACAATGGACCTAAATAAAAACCGTCAGCCTCACCCCCTGCTTCGTTAGTCTCACTTGTCACTCGTCACTTCAAAAACACACTACACATGCGATGGTCGGTACTCGGACGCTTCCTTGGTGTGCCGTGTAACTTCCCCTAGACTAGTTTCGTCGCTCAGGACTTCTTCACGCAGGGTTGGTTACACAGACTCATAGCTTCCCTTTTATCACTGGGCTGACCTCTGACACGCATCATGTTACGCCCACACGTCCGCCCGTCAGCCCAAATGTGAATCACACTCTGTTAATTAAAGATGCTAATCAATCCATCCACCTGTCTGTTCCAAAGAACCTGCATCACATTATGTCAGCACTCAATGCGTGTCCCCATGACCACAATGCAACAAGTGTCTACAAACAGGAAATGGTTGCAATCCATCAGTAATTGGCAATACATCGCAATTATACATATTATGACATTGCTATTTGATTACTCTCAGCGCACAATGGTTCTATGTATCAAATGGATAATCCAAAGCCTTAAATTAAAATAAAACATCATAACTGAAAAATAAAATAAAGTAATGCGCTCATCTGAGTGCATAATTAAATGCCTGTCTGGGTTGGGAAAAATGTGTGTATATATGACACTATCCACATACATATAACAAATGTAAATGTGAGTGACCATACTCCCACATTATTTGTACCTTATAAAATACCTATCAGGTCAAGCAAAAGGAATCCACTAACATGTATATACCCCCCTTCATATCTGAGAGACATATCCCAAACAGACGGATAGGCTTTAACGTTCCTACTGAAACTGCATACATGAGAAAATAAAATAAAATACAATTTAGGAGTCACTAATAAAGCAGTTCAGGTCAAGTTCGATATTTAACCCTCTAGGGTGGAGACTCCCAAGAAGAAATATCCACTTTGTTTCTCTCTTAGAGAGTTCCCTTACTCGATTAGAACCCCTCCAGGCAGGGAAAGTACAATCTATTCCACAAAATTGAAGAACTGAGGGATCTTGATTGTGTTTTTCCTTAAAATGCAGGGAAACGCTGTGATGTATAAATCCTTTCTTAATATTAGCCAGATGTTCGGCTATACGTATCCTAATGAGACGCTTAGTTCTCCCTACATAGTACAGCACCATATGAGATAGACCACAAAGGATGAGTTACAAGTGATACATTGTTCAATCTCATAAACACGACCATCCTTATCTGACAATTCCTTCTTCCCCCCCTATTGTTGATTCTCACTGTCCTGCAACAAATACACCTCCGGCAGGAATAAAAGTCCTCACTACGGCTTACCTTTTTAGGTGGATCTAGGATTTTCCATACCACCCGATCCCCAAAGTTCGGGGCACTCTGGCAGGATTTCACAGAGATGTCTGTCCCTTCCCAGAATTTCCCAATGTTTACGGAAAATATCCTCTATTTCCCTATACTGATAGTGAAAGTCTGATATAAACCCCAACTGATGTAAATTATTAGTGACCACATCCTCCTTCTTTCTTAAACATTGGTCCCTAGGCATATATATATATATATATATATATATATATATATATATATATATATATACATATAATTTTTAAAATAAATAAAATGTAAATTAAAAAAAAAACACATTGACAGTCCACTTCCAACCCCCCCCCCCCCCCAAAAAAAATAAAATAATAGTAAAAAAAAAAAATACTGCCACTGTCATGTGACATTAAAAAAAAGTATCGGTAATCGGTATCGGCGAGTACTTGTAAAAACAGTATCGGTACTTGTACTCGGTCTCAAAAAAGTGGTATCGGGACAACCCTAGATTTCTAACTTTTTTCTACGGCAGTGATTTGTCTCCTTAATCTACCCAACAAGGACAGGTAAGTATCTTTGGTTTCGTGAAAAGAGCTACTATTGTTCAAGTGACTTTGTTTCAACATAAGGCTTGTATAATTTTAGACATGTTGATCCATTAAAACTTGGAAAACATATGAAGTCACAAAGACCCCTAGTCCATCTGTCCTGAGGCCTAACCGAACCTAACATCTCTGCCAGAAGATTATAAAATGTAAAACAGCCTGCACACCCGATCGGATTTTCCGATGGAAATTGTGTGATGACAGGCTTTTGCCAGAAAATCCGACAGTTTGTACAGTATGCTCCATCGGACAATTGTTGTTTTCCGACAACAAATGTTGGAAAGCAAGCTTTAAATTTTCTGACAACAAATGTGTGCTGTCGGATTATCCAATCGTGTGTACAGAAGTCCTTCGGAAAGAAATCCAAAGTACAAACATGCATGCTCAGAAGCAATGCTCACCATAACACAACATTAGCAGAAGTTGCCCAAAGGGTGGCGCTAAAAAGCTGAAAAAACAAACACATTGTTTCGTGTTTGTTGGCCGACAATTCTTTGCCATTTGTATGCAATACAAGTTCACGACCAACCCCCTTCGGACAAAAGTCGTACGCTTTGTCCGCAGAAAATGTGATCGTGTGTACCAGGCTTTAGAGTGTGCATGCTGGACTCTGTAGAAATACTGAACAATGGTACACAGAACTTTACAAAGACTAGACAAATGATATCCTAATGACAAGTAGGATTGCATACTGGCACATTCCCACCATCTCAGCCCATATGAGATACAGTAAGTGTTCTCGTGTTTTAGAGCTTAATGTGTTATTTTTTACTTTGAATTAAGACTAAGCAGCCGGAATTATACCACGCGGTACAAGATCTTCCCTAGCACAGAATTCGTGAAAGTTCTATGTACTACACTGTCCTTAATGAGTTAGTCAAGTTAAATGAATTTCTTTCCTCTCTAGCTCTTTATCTACAGGGAGGAATGCTAAAAGAACAGACCTTTCCTATGACTCATTAAATTATACTGCTGTGGCTGTGATTCCAATTCAAGCAGAACGGTCAAGTCAAATTACAGAACAGCCATGACATGCTGACTCTCTGGAAAAGATTCATTAGAGATGTTTGTCATTTGCACACGTTCAATACAAATCTATACCTGAAATGATTTTATTCTGCACTCAGTATAGTATAGTATTATTAGCATATAGCAATAATGCAACCAGTAATTGATATCAGAAATAAGATTTCAAATGCATTAGTAATACATTTAAATGTAAAATGTAACACGTATAACAAGATTGGTTAAGCTAAGGGTTAATGATTTCTATGCAGTTCTTCAAAACCAGACCTCCTCTGTTGCACATCCCAGAACTTGTTATTTTAGTTAAAATTTCCAATTTTATTAGAAGCAGAAAATCTGAACACTTAAGTATTTATTAATAAGGCATCCCGAAATCCCTCTTGGTATTTAACCACTTGCCGACCGCCTCCTGTATATTAACATTGGCAGAATGGCACGGCTGCGCAAAGCAACGTACAGGTATGTGGCTTTGAATTTGACGCTGTGCGGGAGCTGCAGAACGGGGAGATGCCTTTGTAAACAAGGCATTTCCCTGTTCTGCCTTGTGACAGGACACTGATCTACTGCTCATCGGGAGCAGTGATCAATGTTGCATCACTGGTAGCCAAGCCCCCACACAGTTAGAATCACTCCCTAGGAGACACCTAACCCCTTTCTCACCCCCTAGTGGTTAACCCCTTCCCTGCCAGTGTCATTTACACAGTATTTGTATAACACTGATCACAGAATAAATGACAATGGTCCCAAAATAGCGTCAAAAGTGTCTGATGTGTCCGCCATAATGTCGCAGTCATGATAAAAATCGCAGATTGCCGCCATTACTAATAAAAATATAATAATAAATAATAATAAAAATGCCATAAAACTATCCCCTATTTAGTAGGCGCTATGGCCCAGATTCACAGAGCGATTACGCATGCGCGGCGTAAGTCTAAATGTGCGCTTGCGTTTCGATGCACGGCATCTCCAAAACGAGATACGCAAGAAATCTACTTTTTTTATGTCCAGCGTAATTTCGTTAGACATCCGTCCGCGCAAAACTGCGCTAGACAGACCATTGATTTGCTAGTCAAATATGCTAATGAGGGACTTACGAGGATCCACAAAAGAACGTTGGGGCAGCGCAGGCTACGCAGTGTGCGCAACAGCAAAATGTCCTGTTTAAAATTAGACCATATAAAAGCTGGTCTAAAAAGAGAAAGATCGTCTACATGTGAGGCCGTGTACACACGGCAGAGAACCTCGACGGGCAGAACACATTGTTCCGCCCGTCAAGGTTCTCTGCCGGCCGTCGAAATCGGCGACCCGCCCGTCGGGAATGGCAACCAGCCATTCATCCAGGCGGGCCGTCGAGCAAAAAGAGAGCGTGCTCTCTTTTCGCTCGACGGGATTCCCGACGGGCGGGGCGAGCGCTCTGTGTACACACGGCCGAGGTCCTCGCTGGAATGCAGCTTCCAGCGAGGTTCTCGCTGGTTTCCAGCGAGAACCTCGGTCGTGTGTACGCCGCCTCAGATAAAGCAACACTGTTAGTGAGGAGCTCAGCAGTCACACGTTTTGCACAACAATCTGTATGCCAACATGCCAGGGGCATCGTCGCGCATAGCTATACTACTGACTTTAGATGAGCAAAGAAGAAGGAGGGCAGGGAGGATGGCACGGGAGAGGATATACCGCACACACATAGACCTCTTTGGCATGAGTGATTCTGAGGTGTATCGCATCTTCAGATTCACCCCTCATGCCATCCTGGAATTAACCATAACCCTGCAGGAGGACATCACCAGCCCAACACACCGCTCACATGCAGTGCAGCCACTGGTCAAGGTCATGGCAACACTCCATTTCCTTGCCAGTGGCTCTTTTCAGCGTACAAGTGGAGTGGTGGCTGGGATGTCACAATCCTCCGTGAGCAGATGTGTGCACCAGGTTGTCCCTGCAATTCTCAGACGCATGGCAAACCAAATCATCAAACCCACCACTGAGGACCTGCGGCTAAAGGCAATGACAGATTTCTACAGAATTGCCAGATTCCCACGCACCGTGGGGGCCATTGATTGCACACATGTGGCACTCCAGCCCCCCCAGGAGACAGAGCACATATACCGCAATCGGAAGCATTGGCATTCCATAAACGTACAGGTGATAGTCGATGCCCAAGGCCTCATATGGCACGTCCCCATCCGAATGGAATTCGATCAGAACGTGTATGGGGACACCTGGCTGGTTGGTGAGTGACATGGGTGGCAGGCATGACTGTCCCCCCCCCATGATGCACACATCACAAGGGGCACATGCATGACTAACATCCTCCTGTCTTTTCCCTTACAGGTGACTCTGCATATCCACTGGGACCCCATCCCATGACTCTTATCCGGAACCCCCAAACCCCAGGAGAGGAAAGATACAATCAAGCCCACGCCCAAACACGTGCAGTGGTGGAGCGCACCTTTGGCCTCCTGAAGTCACGTTTCCGATGCCTGGATAAGTCTGGGGGTACCCTCTTGTATTCCCCAAACTTTGTGTGCCATATCATCGGTGACTGTTGCCTGCTGCACAACTTGGCACTGAGAAAGGGCCTGCAGATTGACCTACGTGATGACCTGACCCCTGAACCAGACAATCCCCCCCTAACCGAGGATACCCCGTCTTCTGAGAGAAGAGCAGCCAGGAGACAGCTCACATTGGGCATCTTTGCACGTTAAACACACACATTAATCATGGCACAATGAGAATGCATGCATGCACACCACTGTGGTCCCTAGCACACACACCCCACATCCTCATCAAATTGGATTGGCACCAGTCCACCATGCAGGACTTGTGAGCAGCAACGCCACGCCAAGGCTCCAATTATGTCACTGTACATTCATACACCATTCACATGGACCTGGGGATCACTTCTCCCTGGTCCTGGGGAACCCTTCTCCACCAAAATTGAGGGTGACACCCATTTTCCGGCAGGAATGTCACCCCCACATTCAAACAGCATTCACAACCCAAAAAAAAAAGAATTACCAGCAAAATCAAAAAATCTCCACCCAAAAAAAAGGCCCAAAATAAAGGGGCCCGGCTCCTCAGGGGAGACTCATGGGGAGGGGGGGGTAAACCGGGGAAGGAGGAGCAGCCCCTGGTCTCTGCCCACCTGGCGGCCTGCCCTCCAAGGCCACGGCTATTCTGTCCAGGGCAGCACCTAGTGTTGCCATGTTGGCCCGGATAGCCTGGGTAAGGGCCCTCACATCCTGCCCAATGCCTGCTGATGTAGTCTGCAGGTCATTAAGGCAGTTTGTGAAAGCCCGGGAGTGGCAGTCCAGGTTCCCAAGCGTATCCTTGATGGAGGACAGGCTCTCCTCCATCCGCACCAATGTCTGGCTGACCTGTCCCAGATGGCGGGTCTGGAGGAACTGGTCCCTTCTCAGAGTGGCGGGCAGGAGATTGGCCACCCCCCTGGTCTTCTGGGTCACCTTCCTGCCTCCAGCTGATGCTTGTGGCCGGGGAGAAGGGGAGGCCCTCAGGAGGGGAGCCATGTTGGGGGAGGAGGGGGGGCTCCCCCTTAGGGATGGCTGGCTGCTGCCAGCCAGAGGGGAACAGTCCTCCAACAACAATAGTCCAGTGCCTGACATGGACTCCTCCTCCTCCACAACCTCCTCCTCCTCTTCAACCTCCTCCACGGACTCCGGCCTTGTCGGGGGGGGCCTCATTAGGCTGCTGTCCTGGGGATGGTGCGGTCAGGCCAGATAGCCCAGCACCCTCCTGCACATCTGTGGATGACACAAAACATTCACAGGTTTGAGGATCCACACACTTGCCACATATTCCCTTTCACCCCCTCCCCCACACATGCTACACACCTGATAGAAAAAAAAACCTTACCTGGCATCACGCCTTCATGACTTGAGTCATAGCCGGGCAGGCCCTCCACTTCTTGCCTATGAAAGGTCTGGGCCACCGCACGCTCCTCCGCTGTCAGCCTAACAGGGCATGGTGGGCCCCCTCCTGTGCCCCTGGCATGGGCAAGCATTCTGGCCAGCTTCTTTTTGACCAGACGCCGGAGGTCATTTATCTTTTTCTCAATCCCAGACCGTTTCCGTGTCTCCCCCTCCCCCGCTGAATTCACCTGGTCAGTGATCATGTCCAAAATCTCTCTCCTCCTGGCCGGGGTGGTGTTGGCACTGTCCGGGCCATGGAGGAAACGCCCATAATCGGAAATGGCCCGGGCAAGAATTTGTTTCTCCCTCAAAGAAAAATTTAATTTTCTCTTCCTCTCAGTCATACTCTGACCAAAAATCACTCCCAGTCAACAAAAATCACTCACAAAAACAAGCACGACCAATCAAGCAAACAAACAAACAGAAAAATATCAAACAAAATATCTCACAAACACTTATCAAAAATCACTTTCAAAGATCTTCTTTTTTTTTATAAATTCTTTATTTTCTAGTTTTTTTTCCTTTTACAGAGTTTCAAGTTACACATTAACATATTTCTCAACGTTCATTTAAATCATTTATAACCAAGATAGAGAGAGCTCGAGAGAGAAAATAAGTAAATAATAATAATTGATAATTAGCTGAGAAGGAGGAAGCAAATAAACCCCCTTCCCTTCAGCTCCTCTCTCCCTCTCCCTAACTTCTATGGATTAGTGTACCCTCTTTTTTCTTACCGGTCTAATCCCCCCCTGTTTCACCGCCCTCCCTACAGAACAAAAAAAAAAAAAAAAATTCCCCTTTCCCCTTTCCCTCACTTTTTTAAAGGGGGTTTCCTTGTCCACCCCCCCATCGGCCAACTCTCCCCCTCTCGCTCGTCTAGTCCCCCTCCTCCTCCCTGTACTTTAGATATGGAGCCCATATCTTCCGGTATCTCTCATCTTCATCCCTCAATGTCAGTGTGAGATTTTCCATTATTTGAATCTCCGCCACTCTCACAATCCACTGAGCTTTAGATGGGGAGATCTCTTGCTTCCAAAGGATCGGGATACATGCTCTCGCAGCTATAATGAGATGTCTTAACAGCGAGTTTTTGTATTTTTCTACTGAGACTGGGATATCTAGTAATAGCACCGCTGCTGGTCTGTCTTCTAAGTTAACCCCTGTGATTTTTTGGATCGTTTCTAACACTGTTTCCCAGAATTCTTTTATTTTTGCACATTCCCAAAAAATGTGCAATAGTGTCCCTTCTGCTGCATGGCATCTCCAACACCTATCTGAGGTCTTCGGATATATACGATGTAATACTGTTGGTGTTCTATACCACCTTGTTAAGATTTTATAACTCCCCTCCTCATATTTGCTTGCCACAGAGGCTTTATGAGTAAACCGGAGGATCCTGTTTTTTTGTTCTTGGGAGAATGTTAATCCCAGCTCGTTCTCCCATGCTTGCAAGAACGGGAGGTCTAGTGGTATTTCTAATTTAATAAGTATTGCATAGAAGTAAGATAGCATATGTCTCTTAGGCTTCCCTTCTAGACATATCTGTTCGAATTTAGAGAGGTCTCTAACTACTATATAGGTCTTTGCTAATTTCCGTAGAAATGCTTCTAGTTGCAGCAATCTTAGAGAGTCCAAATCTGGTGTAGCTTCTTTTGCGAGCTCTTCCCTTGTCATTATTCGGTTATTTTTTGAAAAATGAATAATTCTACTCATTCCTCTATATCGCAAGGCTTTGAATCTTAGATCTACCACACCTGGTTGAAATGTCTTAGTACCCAAGATCGGAGTCATTGGGCTGGGATATTTTGACATATTTGTTTTTTCAAAAATCTTTTTGGTTATTTGGATAGTTGCTCCTACCATTGGATGTCTTTTTACATCTATTGTTAATTCTGCTTCAGGGATCCAGCTTAGACCATCCAGTGGTATTTCAACTGTTGTTTCTTCTATTTTTATCCATGGTTTCCTATTTTGCCCACACCATTCTGTTACTCTGACTAAGTGGGCTGCTTCCTGGTATTTTACCAGGTCTGGGAATCCAATTCCTCCTTCCCCCTTCGGAAGTGATAGGATGGCTCTTCTTATCCTTGCAGGTTTTCCTGCCCAGATAAATTTCAGAAAACTTGATCTTAGTTCCCTTAGGAAGCTTTGTGGAATCTTGATTGGTAGGGCCTGAATTAGGTATAAGACTTTTGGTAACACATTCATTTTCAGTATGTTCGTCCGCCCAAACCAGGTGAATATTTCCTTATCCCATCTCTTTAGGTCTAGTTTTATTCGCCTGGCTAGTGCTACATAATTAATTTCATATAATTTGTTTAAGTTCCTTGTTATTTTTGTTCCCAAGTAGCTTATATGAGAGTTTGTCCATCTGAAATTAAATTGTGTTTTTATCTGTTCAAGTAATGCCGCATTTGTTTCTATCCCTATTGCCTCTGATTTCCCATAGTTGACTTTGAAATTTGAGAGTTTTCCGTACTCTCTAATTTCTGCCAGTAATACTGGTAAAGAGATAACTGGGGAGGTTATAAAAAATATTAGATCGTCCGCATATGCTGCTACTTTCTGTTCTTCTTTTTCTATTTTTAGTCCTCTAATGTTTTGATTTGCCCGTATCTTCATTAAGAATGGTTCAATTGTTAAAATGAAAATAATAGGTGACAGTGGGCAGCCTTGCCTTGTCCCATTCCGAATAGGAAATGGTTCAGATATCTTACCCGCTATACTAACTTTCGCACTCGGTTGTGAGTATAGATTTGAAAACCAGCTCAGCATTCCCTCTCCCAACCCTATATGTTGTAACATAGCTTTTAAAAACGTCCACTCCACTCGATCAAAGGCCTTCTCTGCGTCACTAGAAACCAGTATCATTGGCTTCTTCTGTTTTTGAGACAGATATATCGCATTTATCACCCGCTGCGTATTTTCTCTTCCCTCTCTCCCTGGTGTAAATCCCACTTGATCTGGGTGTATAAGATCTGAAATATATTCTACAAGCCTTAAGGCCAAGATTTTGGTAAATATTTTTAGGTCTACATTCAGTAATGATATAGGGCGATAGCTGGCACATTGTGAAGGGTCCTTCCCATCTTTTAGGATGACTATTATGTGTGCTAGCAATGATTCACTTGGTATTTTCTTACCTTCTCGTAGTGAATTATATGCTGCTATAAATCTTTGGGCCAATTTCTCGGAGAACAGCCTGTAGTATGATAAAGTAAACCCATCTGGTCCTGGGGCCTTGCCCAGTTTTAATGTTTGTATTGCTTCCATAAACTCTCCTGTTGTTATTGGTTCGTCTAATTTTCTAGCTACTTCTTCTGATATTTTTGGCATCTGGGTTTCTTTAATATATTCTTTAGCTCTTTTTAGTTTCTCTTGTTCCTTCTCCATTGGGATCTTCTCATCTAGCTGATATAGTTTCTCATAGTATTCCTTAAAACCTTCTACAATCTCCTGTGGGGTACTTACTATTTTATCTTTGACTGTCTTTATTTGCGTAATGTATTTCACTGCCTGGGTTTCTTTTAGGGCATTTGCTAGCATTCTACCTGGTTTATTACCATACTCATATAGTGTTCGCCTTCCCCTTAATAATTTGACTTTGGCTTTGTCGATCAGCAACAGATTCAATTTTTCTCTTATTTCCTCTTTCTTTCAAAGATCTTCTAACAAACACTAGATCACACAGTACACAAATCTGACAAATACAAATCACAACGCAACTAACAACGGAACAAAAGCACCTTACTGTATAGGGAGGGATACAAAGGGATGTACTTTTGCAATGGAAGTGCGTTTGTGTGTGTCTATTTATGCTGTCTGCGTAGTTCATGATTTTGCCCTAGTCCATTTCCAATTTCACTGATTGCGCCGTTCCCGAGTTGTGAGAATGCGCACAGAGGTGCTGACATGGTCTGCTTCAAGCGTGCATGCGTGAGCCGGCTGGCCCTTCATTTGCATGGGGTCACGGCTCATTTCAATGTAACACGCCCATGTCCTTCCCAATTTATATTACTCCGCCTTGCGCCTCAGAAATAACATTGCGCAGGCGCTATTTTCTGCGTAAAAGCGACGAGAATAGGGTGATTGCGCGGCTACATTGTGCAAGTCTAACGTAAAGGCGGTGCGCTACGCCGGTCCAATAATGCGCAGATGTACCTGAATCTGGCCCAATAACTTTTGTGCAAACCAATCAATTACCAAAAAATATGTAGGAAATCACATATCGGCCTAAACTGAGAAAAAAATTTAGGGCCAGATTCAGATAGAATTGCCTATCTTTAGGCGGGCGTAGCGTATCTCAGATACACTACGCTGATGTAACTCAGAGAGGCAACTACAGTATTCATAAAGCACTTGCACCTAACTTTGCGCCGGCGTAACTTAATTCCTTCGGCGTAAGCCGGTGCAACTGCAAGTGGGTGTGTCGTTATGCAAATGAATGGTCTAGTGATTTACGCCCGGCGTATCTTGGACGGAGCATGCTCAGTACGTTCGTTCCCTTGTGAGCATGCTCACAACTATGCCAGCCCAACTTACAGAGATACGCCGGTCCAACTTACGCCCAGCCGATGCAAAAGTACATACAGTTTTATTCCCCCCCCCCCCGAGGGAAGGTACTTTTACTGTGAGATGGCTGCTCCCGTTCCCCACAGGCAGAGGAGGAAAAAAAACTTTAACACCCAGGAGATGTCAGCCCTCATAACAGCAATGGAGACTTATGACCAGGGCTGCCATCAGGGGGGTACAGGAAGTACACCTGTAAGGGGCCCGGGTGTCCCCAGGGGCCCGGATGGGAACCCCCCCCTTTTTTTTTTTTATATATTTTTATTTATATTTTTTTAATGGACAAGAAGGCCTGGCTTGCAATCTCTGCTTTAATTCATTTCTAAGGTGTTCTATCGAGTTGAGGTCAGGACTCTGTGCAGGCCAGTCAAGTTCCTCCATCCCAAACTTGCTCATCCGTGTCTTTATGGACCTTGCTTTGTGCACTGGTGAGCAGTCATGTTGGAACAGGAAGGGTCCGTCCCCAAACTGTTTCTACAAAGTTGGGAGCATGAAATTGTCCAAAATGTCTTGTTATGCTGACGCCTTAAGTGTTCCCTTCAATGGAACTAAGGGGCCAAACCCAACCCCAGAAAAACACCCCCAGACCATAACCCCCCTTTTATCAAATGATTTGGATCAGTCCACAAAGCAAGGACCATAAAGACATAAATGAGTGAGTTTGGGGTGGAGGAACTGGACTGGCCTGCACAGAGTCCTGACCTCAACCCGATAGAACACCTTTGGAATGAATTAGAGCGGAGACTGTGAGCCGGGCCTTCTTGTCCAACATCAGTTCCAGACCTCAAAAATACACTTCTGGAAGAATGGTCAAACATTCCCATGGCCCAGAGGTCCCGGATGGAAAGCTCCCTTTATTTGGTAATTTATTTTTATATAAAAAAGGGGGGTTCCCATATGGGGCCCTGGTGGCCTCCGGACCCCTAAAAAAATAAAAATATAAAAACGTTTTTTTTTTTTAAGGGGTTCCCATCCGGGCCCCTGGTAACCCCTGGGCCCCTTACAGGTGTACTGCCTGTACCCCCCTGATGGAGGCCCTGGTGGCAGGGGACCCATTAGTAGTGCTAGGACCACGGCTGCCATGTGTTGTCCTGTAACGATGCTGCTGAAGCTGCTCTCCAGCTGACTTAAGCAAGTCTGGAGCAAAGTTACCCCTGCTTTTATGAGGGGTAACTTTAGGCCGGCCAAACAGCTTAGACACACCGGGGTAGATTCATGTAGATCAGCGGATCTTTTGATCCGTGTGATCTATCTTTTTTACGATCCGCCTGCGCCAGTTTTTGAGGCAAGTGCTGTATTCAGAAAGCACTTGCCTCGTAAGTTGCCCTGGCGGATCTTAAATCCCCCGGCGGAATGCAAATTCCGCGGCTAGGGGGAGTTTACTATTTAAATCACGCGCGTCCCCGCGCCGATCGTACTGCGCATGCGCCGCCGGCTAAATTTCCCAGCGTGCATTGCTTCAAATGACGTCGCAAAGACGTCATTGTTTTCGTCGTTAACGCAATTAACGTATGGCCGTATTCCCGAACGACTTACGTAAACAACGTAAAAAATTCAAAACTCGACGCGGGAACGACGCCCATACTTAACATAGGATACGCCGCACTTACCCCGCATATAGTAGGGGTAACGATCCGCCGGAAAAAGCCGAACGCAAACGACGTAAAAAAAAAGCGACGGCCGGGCGTTCGTTTTTGAATCGGTGGTTCTCCTCATTTGCATATTCGTCGTGTATAGTAATAGAAGCGCCACCTAGCGGACGGCGGGAGATTGCAGCCTAAGATCCGACAGTGTAACTCACTTACACCAGTCGGCTCTAAGGGAGATCTATGCGGAACCTGATTCGAGGAATCAGTCGCATAGATCCGAGCGTCGGATCTCACAGATACGACGGTGTATCAATAGATACACCGTCGTATCTCTACATGAATCTACCCCACCGCGCGTAGCCTACTCCGAACGGGCCTATGTTCGGGAATCGGCGTTTCTCCCTCATTTGCATATTTGCATTGAAAAATCAATGGGTTTGCCAGATGCGTCCGGCATAAATATGCACCTAGGATGTGCAGGCATAGGCAAGTTACACCGATCGGGAGTAGCCTATTTTGGTGCGTATCTAGTTCTGTGGGTACGGTGCATAGATACTCCGGCGCAAATTTACACTTGCGCCGCGCATCTCCATATACCCCGGCGTAACTTCTTTGAGAATCTGGCCCTTAATCTTTTTTGGGGATATTTATTTTAGAAAAAAAGTAAAAAATATTGTTGTTTTTTTCAAAATTGTCGCTCTTTTGTTTGTAGTTCAAAAAAATGCAGAAGTGATCAAATACCACCAAAAGAAAGCTCTATTTGTGGGGGAAAAAAGGCCGTCAATTGTGTTTGGGAGCCACGTCGCACGACCACGCAATTGTCAGTTAAAGCGTCGCAGTGCCGAATCACAAAAAGTGCTCTGGTCAGGAAGGGGGTAAATACTTCCAGGGCTGAAGTGGTTAAAGTATAATTAAAGGCAAAACTATTATTGGTGTCTGTGCCCCCATTAGGGATATTCTTCCTCTCTATTTGTCCTGTTTACCATTATCTGTGAAAGTGAGAGTAACAGAAAACTCCAAATTCTCTATTGTCCCCAGGAAAGTAATACCTTACAGTGGGGACTCTAGTTCAGGTGACCTGGGTCCTCAAAAGATTCCCTTAATTTTCAGAAATTTCCTCTTACTTCCTGTTTAGTTATGGGTCAGAAAGCAAAGGTGAATCTCCCTAATGGGACCAAAATGGCAAAAAAAACTTACAGGGGTTTTAACCCTCTCTTACTCTATCCAAAATGAAATAAAAAACTTGTTGCCTATAGTTTTACTTAACACTCATAGAATTGTAATGAGGTCTCAAGTTATAGAGGAGACTTGTGGCAGGAGATTTGGATCCCACTTGGGACAATGTAGCAAACTATGTATTGGATTACACAAGTTATGACATTAAAGATGATACACATGTCCTTTCTGTGTAGTCTTTGACGTGTCAGTAGTAAACATGCAATGTATGGCTTATTTTATAAAGCAAAGGAACATGTGCAAAATTCAATAACTTGTTTTACTGTTTGAACTTTTAAAAAGTTTATTTCCTTTTAAGCATGAATTACTGCAAATAATTTTCCTTTTGAAGCCAGCAATACTCATTACCTCAACTCTACCTTTTGAAATTCACTTGTAGCCATATCCCAACACAACAGTTATGCCACGTACACACGACCGTATTTCATGATGTGAAAAATGCAATTTTTTTAAATGGTCATTAAAAACGTTTGTGTGTAGGCTCCAGAGCATTTTTCTTGTCGTGAAAAATGGGCATTAAAAATTTAGAACATGCTCTAATTTTTCTCATCGTTTTTTGCGTTGTCATTTTTCACGTCTAGAAAAACGGTCGTGTGTAGGCTTTAACGACGGGAAAAAAGCTCAAAAGCAAGTTATGCGACGGGAGCCCACGGTCTGGTAAAACTAGCGTTCGTAATGGAGATGGCACATTCGTCATGCTGTAACAGACTGAAGAGCACATAGACTGAAAAGCATGAATCGTCTCTCACCAAACTTTTACTAACACGAAATTAGCAAAAGCAGCCCAAAGGGTGGCGCCATCCGAATGGAACTTCCCGTTTATAGTGCCGTCGTACATGTTGTACGTCACCGCATTTTGCTCGAGCATTTTTTTTTTTCACAGTCGTGTGTAGGCAAGGCAGGCTTCACAAGAATCACATCGAGAAAAAAGTTGTTTTTTTAGGACATTAAAAACGGTCCTGTGTATGCGGAATTACAGTTTGTTTTAGCAACTCTATCCAAATCCGGTTGTATCACTGCCATTATTGCTTAAAGTAAATGGGGTGAAGCTCTGTTGACTTCCATCACCCAACCATGTGCAAGAAAAAATGCAATTGCTTGCTATGTTTGTGCCCCTTTTCCTTGTGTGTCCGATTCCGGTGTTATACAGGCTGAAAGCTGGGTTCTGGGCATTATTTCTGAGACACGTCCATTTAAAATGGAACTTCAGGCTCTTAATCAAAACTAACCATTTTTAATCTTTATGCTGCTACCATTAGTACATTTTTAAGTTTTAAACTTTTAAACTTTTTGGTAAATTTTTTCAGTTACTTCCTGATTTTCAGGTCTAGGCAAATGGTGTCTTACAACCTGGGAGCCTTCAGGGTGGGAGGGGTTGGTTCTCAGCTAAGCACATCCTCCTGCCTGTATGCCTAAACTACCTGAGGCCCCATACACCCGATCGGACATATCCGATGAAAACGGTCTATCGGATCAAATTCCCCGCCGCCGGACGGCGCGGTGACGCGGCGGTGACGTTGACGCCGCCGCGTCACCGCCGCGCATGCGCCGAATCCATTCGGCGGCGGCGCGGCGGCGGTGGGGGACGACATGTCTGCTGGTAAGTGTACTAACCAGCAGACATGTCGGGCGGACAGATTCCACCGGATGGATTTCAAAGCATGCTTTGAAATCTGTCGGGTGGAGAAATCTGTCCGCTAGCCCATACACACGAGCGGAGATGTCTGCTGAAACGGTCCATCGGACCGTTTTCAGCGGACATATCCCCTCGTGTGTACGAGGCCTAAGAGTAAATGGACTACTGGAAGTAAATGCAACTTGGAATCATCTGCTCTTACTCAAGATGGTCACAAACAGAAATGCTTGGGGGGGGGGGGGGATTTTCAAAGTGATTTCTCAGCAAAAAAAAAAAAAAGCATAGAAGACATGGATGGATGGGTAATGTTGTTTTGAATATTAAAAATTAATTAAATAGCGGTTTTCATTTGTGGTGCTCATGTGTAGGGTAGATTTGCTTGCATGTTGTTATTCTATTCTATACTGTTGTTTTTTCCTGTACTACTCTGTTAATTTCTATTCTATTTAAATTTCTATTCTACTTTTTTTATTATATACTTTTCTATTCTATTCTTTTCTATTTTAATTTCAGATTATATTATTTCTATTTTAATCTATTCTTTTTTTATTCTCTTCTATTAATTTCTATTCTATTTCATTATATTATTTTGTATTCTATGTTGTTCTGTTTTACTCTATTATATTATATTATTTTATTTCATGTTATATTTTTTTCTCTATTATATATTTTTTTCCAGTCCATTATTTTCTATTCTATTTTATTCTCTCTGGAAATTCTAATTTAATCGCTATTCAATTACTATTCTAAATAGATTTGAAAACTATTTGAATCAATTCTAATTTGAATACCAAAAATTCAAATCAATTTGAATACAAAACAAATTCCGAAAATGAATTAAACGGGTTAAACTAATTTAACTAAACAAATTTATGTAAATAATTAATTCTGCACGTCTATAAATTACCCATTACAGGAAACCAGGACTGTACAGAAAGACAAGCCAGTCTTTGACTTACATCTCCTGTGTGCCATATCAATACCTTGACTTTCTCATTCCATCCTACAACTATACTTCCAAAAACCTCTCTAAATAAATTCCCCCATTTTAACTTTTTGGTTATTACTTTGGAAGAAAGGGTACCACTGGTGTAGATCCAATAACACTCCTCAGTAGGGAGCATGAACTTGTTGGTGACACAGACAAAGCTGCTCTTTGTTAGCAGCACTTTACCACATGCTATTAAAGGGATACTAAAGGTTTGTTTTTTTATTATTTTTTTAAAACAAACATTTCATATTTACCACTACTGTGCAGTTAGTTTTTCACAGAGTGGCCCCGGACGTCCTCTCTCCCAAGGGGGTTACCATGTGAGCCCGCTCCCGTGTGATACATAGCCGCCAAGTGTATAACTCGGCCCCGCCACCCAGCATATCGTGTTATTGATTTGATTGACAGCAGCAGGAGCCAATGGCTGCACTGCTATCAATCATCCAATTAAGAGCCAACTAGAGCTCGGGGAATGCAACGCGGGGTCGCGCCCAAGGAAATATGGGGCTCAGGTAAGTAAAACGGGGGCACGGGGGGGGGGGGGGGGGGCAGTGACTGCAAGGTGTTTTTTCACCTTAATGCATAGGATGCATTAAGGTGAAAAAACAAAGCTTTAAAACCCCTTAAGGCTTCATTCACACCTAATCGCGCGTCCTAACCCGCGAATTGCGGCGACAAATGTGAGGCGTTTTGTACTGCGATTTGCGGCGACAAAACGCCTCGTTTTTAACCCCCCTTTTTGGAGAGGTCCATCATCTCCTATGCCGAATGCCGAAGACGCCTGAAAAAAAGGGTCCGGGACTTGTTTTTGGCTTCAGGCGTTCGGCGTTTCGGCATTCGGCGTGGAGATGTGAACCATCTCCATAGAGGGGAATGTTAAATTTCCCCTCCATGTATGCGGCGTTGGGCGTAAAAACGCCTAGATGTGAATGCAGCCTTAAGGTAATATTTCCTACACCAAAGCATCACATATCCATTCTCCCTGTTGCCACAGCTGTGAATAAAATAAAATAAACCACTTGTTGCCATCATGCCAAGGAGGTCTAAAGCAAGAGGCAGATATATTCCAGCTAGTAAAGCAAAAGGTTATGCAAACACAGGCCAAGCAGGGGTTGGGCCACAGCTTTGAGAGGCAGGGCATATCTGCCTTTCTTTTCAGGCAGTGCATGTACTTTACAGACCTGATCACGGGTGTGGAAATACAGGGACATTTAGGAAACAGTGATCACAGGTCAATTCGTTTCAGTATAAATCACAATAATATGAAACATAAGGGGAGTACAAAGACACTGAATTTCAAAAGAGCCAACTTCCCTAAGCTACGAGCCTTGCTAGAAGATACAAATTGGGATAACATCTTAGAAACAAAGAACACGGAGAAGAATGGGTATACTCTAAGAATCCAGACCACGACACCATCTGCCTGGAGTTTGCATGTTCTCCCTGTGTCTGCGTGGGTTTCCTCCGGGTTCTCCAGTTTCCTTCCACACTCGAAAGACATGCTGGTAGGTAAATTGGATCTTGTCCAAATTGGCCCTGTATATATGTATATATGTGTGTATGACTGTGTGTCCCTAGCGTGTCAAGATCCTATGGGGTAAAAATGATTCAGTTTGCATGCGTTGCGCTATACAAGTCATTCATTCATTCAGATCATAATAAGGTAATCTGGTTACTAATGATGGAGAGATGGCGAAGACATTGAATTTATTCTTCTCCTCTTCACTAGGGAATCGGGGGCTTCAGTGACCAAAACTGCCATGTTTATCCTCATGACACACCACATTAAAGGAACACTAAAGGTTAGTTTTTTTTATTAGATCAATTGATTGCTGTAAGCTAGAGCATTTAAATATCACTTACCTCATTTTTCCTTTTGACCTTCAAAATACAGTAATCCAGGTTTGAAAATGCCATTTCCTGTCTCTCCTCTTCTTGCTTTCCACCAACACCTGAGCCGTTTTGCATGGTGGAAAGCAGAATGTGGTCACCCCCTCCCTATGACTACAGCCCTGCGTGAAGATGCTCTCTTATCCCTCACAGTCATGGAGGCTAAGCCTAATGGGAACTGTAGTTCCTATTAGGCCGTGATGTAGCAAGAATGAATGCGCAGCGCAAACCAGGAAGTCAGTGAGAATAACGATTCAGGAGTGATTCAGGAGTGATGGAGGTAAATAAAACAGCTCGATTTCAACAGGTATCAAACTAGTTATAATGCAAAACATTACTTTTTACTTTATCAGCTACTGTCAGACTTTAATTTAAGAGGAAAATATTTCTGTCCTTACAACCTCTTTAACCACTTGCCTATTGTGCACCTACACCCCCTTCCTGCCCAGACAAAATGTTAGCTTCCGGCACTGCGTCGCTTTAACTGACAATTGCGCGGTCGTGCGATGTGGCTCCCAAACTATTTGACGTCCTTTTTTTCCCCACAAATAGAGATTTCTTTTGGTGGTATTTGATCGCCCGTGGTTTTTAATTTTTGCGCTATAAACAAAAAAAGCGACAATTTTGAAAAAAGACACAATATTTTTTGTTTTTTGCTATAATAAATATCCCATTTAAAAAAAAAAGACATTTTTTATCTCAGTTTAGGCCGATACGTATTCTTCGACATATTTTTGGTAAAAAAAAAAAAAAAAATCGCAATAACCGTATAGTGACTGGTTTGCACAAAAGTTATATTGCCTACAAAATAGGGGACATAATTATGATTTTTTTTTTTCACTAGGAATGGCGGCGATCTGCGATTTTTTTTTTCGGGACTGGGACATTATAGCGGACACATCGGACACTTTTGACACATTTTTGAGGACCATTTACATTTATACAGTAAACAATGCTATAAATATGCATTGATTACTGTATAAATGTAACTGGCAGGGAAGGGGTTAAATGTTTCTCCTAGATTGTGTTCTAACTGTAGGGGGAGGGGGGGTGACTGGGGAAGGTGACCGATTGTGTCCCTATGTACAAGGGACACAATCGGTCTCCTCTCTCCCTGACAGGGATGTGGAGCTCTGTGTTTACACACAGAGCTCTATGTCCCAGCTCAATTGTTGGCAATCACGTGTGCCCGGCGGCCATCGCTGCCGCCGGGCACACGCACGGTGTTCTAAGTGACGCAACAGGTGTGTGTGCACGCCGCCGGCGGTGCGCGCGCGCGCCCATAGCAGCTTTAAATGACAGGACTACATATAACGTCCTGTCAGGACACTAGAGTATCCCGTCCGTCGTCATTTGACGGCGGGCAGGTATCAAGTGGTTAAGCACCCTAATGGATAACAGAGAACAGAATTAGAAATAGATTGAAAACTGGCTACAGGGGCGAGTTCAGAGGCTAGTGATAAATGGGGAGTACTTGGAATGGGCAGGGGTGGGAAGTGTGGTTCCTCAGGGTTCTGTCCTGGGACCAATCCTATTTAACTAGTTACCGACCGCCCACCGCCGTTATACGTCCTCACTTTAAAGATGGATATCTCGGTAACGGCAGCAGCTGCTGCCACAACCAAGATATCCATATTTACAGTGGGCGGTCCTGTACACGATAACGGTGGTCTCCATGGCAGATTCGCCGCGAGATCGCCGTTATCGGTGGCGGGAGAGGGCCCCCCCTCCCACCGCTCTCCTGCGCCCTCCGCCGCTTACCGGAGCCGTCGGTAGCGGCGGAGGCGATCGGGTCCGCTCGTCTGCTGTGTGGGGATGCAAATGAGGGAAAAATGTCCCTCACCCGTCCCCATAGCTCTGCTGGGCAGAAACATCAGTCCCGCCCAGCGTCTAAGGCCCCATACACACGAGCAGACAGATTTGTTCAAATCGGTCGGACAGACCGATTTGAACAAATCTGTCTGCTGGGGACGTATTGGTTTGATCGTGTACACACGATCAAACCAAAATCCCCGCCGGCAGACGGCGTGCTGACGTGGTGGTGACGTTGACGCCGCCACGTCACCGCACCAGGAACTAAAACACTTCCGCGCATGCATCGAAACCATTCGACGTGTGTGCGAGAAGACATGTCTGCTGGTTAGCGTACTAACCAGCAGACATGTCGGGCGGACGGGTTCCCAGCCGACAGATTTGAAAGCATGCTTTCAAATCTGTCAGCTGGCCAAATCTGTCGGCTCGCCCATACACACGATCGAATCTGTCTGCTGGGACGGTCTGGCAGACGGTTTCCAGCAGACAGATTTGATCGTGTGTACGCAGCCTTAAAAAAAAACATTTTTTTTTTGTCATTTGAAAAAATGACAGTTTCAATTTTTTTTTTTGCATTTAAACCTAAATATGAGATGTGAGGTCTTTTTGTTTACATTCCTTGTAATAGCAATAAAAGTGATATTTTTTTTATTTCAGTGTTAAGAATTGAAAAATAAATACAAATAAATAAGAAAACAAAAAAAAAAATGTTTAAAGCGCCCCGTCCCGACGAGCTCGCGCGCAGAAGCGAACGCATACGCGAGTAGCGCCTGCATATAAAAACGGTGTTCAAACCACACAAGTGAGGTATCGCCACGATCGTTAGAGCGAGAGCAATAATTCTAGCCCTAGATCTCCTCTGTATCTCAAAAAATGCAACCTGTAGAATTTTTTAAACGTCGCTTATCGAGATTTTTAAGGGTAAAAGTTTGATGCCATGCCACGGGCGGGCACAATTTTTAAGCGTGACATGTTGGGTATCATTTTACTCGGCGTAACATTATCTTTCACAATATGTAAAAAAATTGGGACAAATGTATTGTTGTCTTATTTTTGTATTTAAAAAAGTGAATTTTTCCCCAAAAAAGTGTGCTTGTAAGACCGCTGCGCAAATACGGTGTGACAAAAAGTATTGCAATGACTGTCATTTTATTCTATAGGGTGTTAGAAAAAAAATATATAATGTTTGGGGGTTTTAAGTAATTTTATAGCAAAAAAAATGATTTAGTCTCGTAAACACCGAATCTGAAAAACAGGCTCGGGGCTTAAGTGGTTAATTTATTCATAAACGACCTGGAGGATGGGATAAACAGTTCAATCTCTGTATTTGTGGACAATACTAAGCTAAGCAGGGCAATAATTTCTCTGCAAGATATGGACTCCTTGCAAGAAGATTTGAACAAATTAATGGGGTGGGCAACTACATGGAAAATTAGGTTTAATGTAGAAAAATGTAAAATAATGCATTTGGGTGGCAAAAATATGAATGCAGTCTACTCACTGGGAGGAGAACCTTTGTGGGAATATAGTATAGAAAATGACCTGGTGGTCCTAGTAGATGACCAGCTCAGCAATGGGATGCAATGCCAAGCTGCTGCAAGCAAAGCAAACAGAATATTGGCATGCATTAAAAAGGGAATTAACTCAAAGATAAAGCGATAATTCTCCCACTCTACAAGACTCTGGTCAGGCTGCACCTAGAGTATGCTGTATCCTGTTGTACCATTCACTTGTATTAAAAGTATCCTATTCTCTTTGTATTGCTTCCTTTGTGAGAAATTATTGGTGATCCTGCCAGTCCCCCTGCTTTCCTATTTCAAAATGACTATGCAAGAGTTTGGAAACTCATTCGAGCGTGGTCAATTTCTAACTGTGCAGTGAGCACAGTCTGCCTGACCTCTAATGCCGCGTACACACGGTCGTTTTTTGCGATGAAAAAAAATGACGTTTTTTAAAACGTCATTTAAATTGATCGTGTGTGGGCAAAACGTCGTTTTTTGTCTTAAAAAAAACGACCAAAAAAAATTCCAACATGCTTGAATTTTTTGTGTCGTTTTTCAAAACGTCGTTTTTTGTTTCACAAAAAGTCACCGTGTGTAGCAAAAACGTCGTTCAAAACGACGTTTTTCAACCCGCGCATGCCCAGAAGCTAGTTATGAAGCGAGCTTCAATGGAAAAGAGTGGTGAACGTAACCTTGCTTTTTGTGAAAAAACGATGGTGTGTATGCAAAATTGTCTTTGAAAAGTGACGTTTCAAAAACGTCGTTTTTTACTTCACAGAAAAGTTCGTTTTTTTTCATCGCAAAAAACGACCGTGTGTACGCGGCATAAGGTCTCGTACACATGATCAAATCTGTCTGCTGGAAACTGTCTGCCCGACCGTCCCAACAAACAGATTTGACCGTGTGTACGGGCAAGCTGACGGATTTGGCCACCCGACAGATTTCAAAGCATGCTTTGAAATCTGTCGGCTGGAAACCCGTCCGCCCGACATGTCTGCTGGTTAGTATGCTAACCAGCAGACATGTCTTCTCGCACACGCGCCGAATGATTTCGACGCATTCGCGGAAGTGTTTTACTTCCTGGTGCGGTGACGTGGCGGCGTCAACGTCAGCGCCACGTCACCGACACGTCAGCGCGCTGTCTGCTGGCGGGGATTTTGGTTTGCTCGTGTGTACACGCGAGCAAACCAAAATGCCAGCAGACAGATTTGTTCAAATCGATCGGACAGACCGTTTTGAACAAATCGATTGCCTCGTGTGTACGAGGCCTAAGGCCGCGTACACACAATCAAATCTATCTGCTGGAAACGGTCTGACAGACAGATTCGATCGTGTATACGGGCGGACAGACAGATTTTTCCAGCAGACAGATTTTAAAGCATGCTTTAAAATCTGTCTGCTGGGAATCCGTCCCTCCGATATGTCTGCTGGTTAGTACGCTAACCAGCAGACATATCTACCCGCACATGCGTCGAATGGATTCGACGCATGCGCGGAAGTGTTTTACTTCTTGGTGCGGTGACGTGGCAGCGTCAACGCCATCGCCACGTCACCACGCTGTCTGCCGGCAGACAGCCGGCAGACAGCCCAGCAGACAACTCTGATCAAATCGGTCTGTCAGACCGATTTGAACAGATTTATTCGGTCGTGTGTACGCGGCCTAATACTATGACTTGTAAATTGAGACAGGTTAACAGGTATATTCGATTTACACTATACAGTAAAACCTTGGATTGCGAGCATAATTAGTTCCAGAAACATGCTTGTAATCCAAAGCACTTGTATATCAAAGTGAATTTCCCCATAAGAAATAATGGAAACTCAAATGATTTGTTCCACAGCCATTTATTCATAAATCCTTCAGTTTATAGTCCATATACAAGGATTATAGCAATGTGACCAGGTTGTGTAACCATAAAATGTTCATCCACTAATGGAAGTCTCCACAAGGGGATTGAAGCAAAATCCAGCATGAACTACAGAGTATAAAAGAGAAGAGAGGCACCTCTAAGTGTAGCAATAAGTTGCTAAATGTTGTACCTTTATTAAAAGTAACCATATTGCTACACTTGGAGGCGCCTCTCTTCTCTTTTATACTTAGTTGTGACATGACACTACTTGTATATAAAGTAATCGCTTGTATATCAAGTAAAAAATATTAAAAAAATGTGCTTGTCTTGCAAAATGCTCTCAAACCAAGTTACTCTCAAACCAAGGTTTTACTGTATTACCAAAAGTATTGGGACATCTGCCTTTACACGCACATGAACTTTAATGGCATCCCCGTCTTAATCCGTAAGGTTCAATATTGAGTTAGCCCACCCTTTGCAGCTATAACAGCTTCAACTCTTCTGGGAAGGCTGTCCACAAGGTTTAGGAGTGCGTCTATGGAAATGTTTGATCATTATTTCAGAAGCTTAAATATATATATATATATATATATATATATATATATATATATATATACACACATACATACATATAGCGCATATAGTGTATACAACCTAATTTTCAGGCTCCAAATAGATAAGGTTCATCATATAGCATATCTGTCTATTATTCCACATCCCATGAAAGATGCTAAGGGGGGTCTTGTTTGCTTTTTTTTATAGCTGCTAGAGTAATTCTACCAAGACAGTGGAAGCCATCCTTTCCGCCTATTTTAGGGGGGTTAATAGATGAAATGCAATACTTACAAAAAATTTGACTATCAGCTACCTTATATGATAACTATGTCACATTTTGGAGATCTTTCTGCTCATCTATGAAACTAGAGACTGAATATAAGATTAAGGTGAATTGGTAGATGGTGTGTCGAGGTGTGTGGGTACTTCTTTCCACGCAGAGGAGACATGGGGAGAGAAGCATTGATGAGGAAGAGAAAAAAAATGTGATTTTCTTTTTCATTCTTTCTTCTGAGTGTTTGTCAGGGGGTACTCCCATTTGGATAGGTATAATGGATAATCGTAGATATAAGTGGATTATTTTAGTGTACTAATATATAAGATGTGTGAATTATAATAATTCCATGAGTGATTATATAAAATATTCCTGTGTTGATAAAAACCAAATAAACAAATTATAATAACAAGTATAATAACAGACTAGTGAAATGAGGGAGTCTATATGAGAGCTGCTATTTATGTTACATTTCTTAAAAAATAATAATAAAAAAATAGCTAGTGAGCTTTGAAGACATATAAATTAGCTTTTTTAACAACTTTTTATTTTGAAAGATAACATTTTCTCTGAAATGTTTACATTTTTGTTAAGTAGTGAGTCTTTAACTGTACATGAGTATAAATATATTTGAGTATGTAATTGCCTATAATTGCTTATTAGTATTTCCCACTGTTCACATATTTTATCCTAAAGCATAACAAATAAGATATTATTTACAAATGGGATTAGCTTTCCAGAAAAAATGATCTTTGTCTATAGACGATGAGCATATTGATGTTTACAGTTATTTTGTTTTTTGTACTGTAGTGTATGACCAGCTCATTAACGGAACTTCCATTAGCATCTATTACATATTCCAAATAATGAGCAGTTGCATTGTACTCTTGTTTTACTATCCACTTGCCTAACTGGGAAAATATGTCATGACTTTAATGTTTAATACCAGAGTTATGGCTGAAGCTAGATGCCATAACCCCAGTATTAATTTTTCCTTCAGGCAGTAGTCTTTCTGCTAAAAGTGATCTGAGAGGCGCAATTGCCGCTGAATCACTTTTAGAAGTGGTGGGAGGTGTTGCCTCCCTCCTCCCGCCGCTTTCTGGGGGTTCCTGGGCTTACCTGGCTGATCGATAGCTCCGGGAACTGACGACAGCTGGTCACAGAGATGAGCTAAGGAAAGGTGGCCTCTGCTCATCTCTATGACCTAGGAGGACCGGAGAAACGTCATGGCATCATGTCCAGTTCCGTCCCATTGTAAATAAGGCCAAAGATCAACATTTTTTTTGATCTTTTGCTTTTAAAGGTAGAGGAGAGAGTTGGGGTATTATAGACCCCAGATCTCTCCATAAAGAGGAAAATGCAAAAAATAAAAATTAAACGATATAAAGTGTTCCTGTCCCCCCGTGCTTGCGCACAGTGGTAAAGACATACATAGGTCCCGCTCACATTTGTAAACCACACATATGAAATACTGGCGTGAACATTAGAGCAAGAGCAATGATTCTAGCACTAGACCTCCACTGTAACTCTAAACTGGCAACCTGTAGACATTTTTAAAGCATCACCTATGGAGATTTTTAAACACCATAGTTTGGTGCCATTCCACAAGCGTTCGCAATTTTAAAGAATGACATGTTAAGTACCTATTTACTTAGCGTAACATCATCTTTCATATTTGACCAAAAATTTGCACATATATTGTTTATTTTATGTAAGTGTACTTTTCCCATGAAAAATTGCATTTGAAAAAAAGCGTGACATAAAAAATTGCAATGGGCACTATTTTATTTTCTAGGGACTTTGCTAAAAAATATATATATAATGTTTGGGGGCTCTAAGTAATTTTCTGGCAAAAATATTGATTTTTACTTGTAAAGAGTCAGGAAAGTCCTGGTGCTTAAGTGGCACTGGCTCACCTGAGTAAAGATGGTCATATTTTGACCAGTTCCTAATGAATCACATAGCATTTGTTCAGTAGGTGGCCTTGTCAGATGCCTCCCACCAGACTTCCCTTGACTGAAAAAGCCAGGTTGAGGATTGTCGAAAAAGCCAGGTTGAGGATTGTCAGTCAAACAGTACCTGAATTCAGTCAGATTCAGCCACTGTTCAGATAATATGACAGCTGCAAGGGATATCTGTCAAAATATAGTAGCCACAGGATGGGGTTCATCCATCCGTGTTGTGTGGTGTGGATGAAGGAAACTGTTAGTTTTTTTTTCCCTTCAGCTATAGGATTAATGGAAAAAAATCTGTATGTGTATGACCAAAGAATGACCCATGATCGATGGCTGTCCATTTAGTGACACTGAGTGAGTGAGTAACTTGTATAGCTCTACAAATGCAAACTAAATCGCCTCAAGGTGCTTGTGTCCAATATCGTCCAGATCCTTCAGAAGAGGTGGGTCTTAAGTTTTTTTCCTGAAGGCCCGATGGTTTTCTTCCATGCAGATATTTGTGGTTTCACTGGTTTCTAATGCACAGGATATAAATAGATACTGTGTCAGGGCCGATCCTGGGCGGGTGCACTGGGTGCCTGGCATCCAGGCGCCCAGAGGGGGGGGAGGCGCCGAAGTGTCAGAGTGCTTCCTCCCTCCTCCTCTCCTTGAACTGTGCCAAAGAGTCACTCGCACGTGCGGTGCAGTCCGCGAGCAGACACAAGCACAGTAGCACTGTTAGTGGCGGCGCCGGGAGTGCAAGGAGCCGCGGCCGCCCGCTTACATGTTTTTTTTCTTGTTGCTTCAGTCCGAGCGAGCGCGTCAATCGTCTGGGTTGGAGGAAGTTGCGGACTACAGCTCCCAGAAGCCACAGCGGCGGCCGGCATGTCAGCTGACTTCACTGACGTGACGGCCGCTACTGTGGATTCTGGGAGCTGTAGTCCGCAACTTCCTCCGACCCAGACGATTGACGCGCTCGCTTGGACTGAAGCAACAAGAAAAAAACATGTAAGCGGGCGGCCGCGGCTCCTTGCACTCCCGGCGCCGCCACTAACAGTGCTACTGTGCTTGTATTGTGACGGCTGCCGATGTGGCTTCTGGGAGTTGTGACTTCTGAGGGAGGCTCCCGGTGGGTGGTGAAAACAAGGAAGAGAAGTTGTGCTACAACTCCAGGCCTGTCAATGTTATTGACCCCACAGAAGCATCAAAACCACCCCCCCCAGGACTGGAGGAGGCCATGCAACTTGGAAGCAGGAGGACCTGTCTTGCTGAGCTGGCAGCTGCCATTGGACCATGGATGAGGTGAGAGATCCTGACCCCCACATGATCATTCTGCCCATTACCTGTGGGCCCTGCTGGGAGCTGCCCATTACCTGTGGGTCCTGCTGGGAGCTGGCCATTACCTGTGGGTGCTGCTGGGAGCTGCCCATTACCTGTGGGAGCTGCCCATTACCTGTGGGTCCTGCTGGAAGCTAGCCATAGCCTACAGGCCAGCAGGGCCCACTGGTCATGACCAGCTCCCAGCAGGACCCACAGGTCCGCTGCCAGCCCCCTGCAGGACACACAGATCACCAGCCAGCTCCCTGCAGAACCCACAGGTCCACGGCCAGCTCCCTGCAGGACCCACAGGTCCGCAGACATCCCCCTGCAGGACCCACAGATTCTTAGCCAGCCCCCTTCAGGATCCACAGATCCGCAGCCACCTCCCAGCAGGACCCACAGGCTGTAGGTCCTGCTGGGAACTGTCTGCGGACCTGTGGTTCCTGCGGGCCGCTGACCTGTGGTTCCTGCTGGCCTCACCAGGTGACCCCAACCCTAGCGATGCCACTGCTTGTGTGTGTCTCGCACATCGCACAAGCTTTGGTCTAAAATTCCTGGTGGCACTGTAACAAAGTCCCGCCTCCTGTGAGATAGACGGAACACTGATCCAATGCAGTAAAATTTAATCAGTGTGACGTGTATCATAGAAGCCACAAGCTGGTCTAGGAGGCGGGACTTTGTTACAGTGGCTGCCCGGGAGATTTAAATCCAAGCTCTGTGACAGCAGGAGATCGTCGCTGCTCTGTGTGATCGAGGAGCACTAAAAGGCTGCAATTGGTGTACACTGATGAGCTGGATTTGGTGGGAACTGGTAGGTTGCATTTGATGGGCGCTGATGGGGCTGTAATTGGTGGGCACTGGTAGGCTGCATTTGATGCATTGATTTCTTGTATCATGCCCGCAGTCTCTGACCATCTCTTGTATCATGCCTGCAGTCTCTGACCATCTCTTGTATCATGCCTGCAGTCTCTGACCATCTCTTGTATCATGCCTGCAGTCTCTGACCATCTCTTGTATCATGCCTGCAGTCTCTGACCATCTCTTGTATCATGCCTGCAGTCTCTGACCATCTCTTGTATCATGCCTGCAGTCTCTGACCATGTCTTGTTTCATGCCTGCAGTCTCTGACCATGTCTTGTATCGTGCCTGCAGTCTCTGACCATGTCTTGTTTCGTGCCTGCAGTCTCTGGCCATGTCTTGTATCATGCCTTCAGTCTCTGACCATGTCTTGGATCATGCCTGCAGTCTCTGACCATGTCTTGGATCATGCCTGCAGTCTCTGACCATGTCTTGGATCATGCCTGCAGTCTCTGACCATGTCTTGGATCATGCCTGCAGTCTCTGACCATGTCTTGGATCATGCCTACAGTCTCTGACCATGTCTTGTATCATGCCTGCAGTCTCTGACCATGTCTTGTATCATGCCTGCAGTCTCTGACCATCTCCTGTATCATGCCTGCAGTCTCTGACCATGTCTTGTATCATGCCTGCAGTCTCTGACCATGTCTTGTATCATGCCTGCAGTCTCTGACCATGTCTTGTTTCATGCCTGCAGTCTCTGACCATGTCTTGTATCATGCCTGCAGTCTCTGACCATCTCTTGTATCATGCCTGCAGTCTCTGATTATCTCCTGTATCATGCCTACAGTCTCTGACCATCTCATAAGACCTCCTAACATAAGCCCTCTCTCTATCTATCAAAGAGACCCCCCCCCAGGTCCCATTAGTGTACTCTTTTCTTGTAATTTGTTTATTGTTAAGAGGATCCCAGGATAATGAAGACTTCTTAAGGGAGCATCTCTGTGTCTGAGTCGTTGAAACATTTTGTAAATGGGAGGAGTTAGTAAGATGACTACGCCCATGTGGGGGGCGCCAGAAATATTTCTGCACCCAGGCGCCTGTGACCCTAGGATCGGCCCTGTACTGTGTATTAGTGTTGCTCACGAATATTCGCATTGCGAATATTCGGTACGAATATTGCATATTCGAGTATTCTCGAATATCGCGGCGAATATTCGCTATTTCGAATATTCGCTATTTCGAATATTCGCTATTTCGAATATTCGCTATTTCGAATATTCGTATTTTTTCAAATTTCGCAATCAATTTCGCAATCAATTTCGCATTCGCACTAGCGAAATTTTGCATTAGCAAAATTTCGCAATTTTTATTTTTTTATAAAATATAGCGAATATTCGTAAATATCGAATATTCGTGATATTTTATCAAAAAAAAAAAAAGCGAAATTTCGCAATCATTTTCGCTTTCGCATATGCGAAATTTCGCTATTTTTTTTTTTTATAAAATATAGCGAATATTCGTTAATATCGAATATTCATGATATTTTATAAAAAAAATAAAAATAGCGAAATTTTGCATTAGCGAAATTTTGCATTGGCGAAATTTCGCAATTTTTATTTTTTTTATAAAATATCATGAATATTCGATATTAACGAATATTCGAATATTCTTCGAAATATTCGCGAAATATCGCGAAATCGAATATGGCGTATTCCGCTCATCACTACTGTGTATAAGAAATATGTATATAATGGCCCGGATTCACAGACCACTTACGCCGACGTATAACAAATTACGCCGACGTAAGTGCAAATGTGCGCCTTCGTATGTGCGCCAGACCCACAAACAGGGATACGCCTAAAACCAGGCTATACCCCGCCGACGTAACTAACTTACGCCGGCGTAGGGTGGGCGTACATTTAGGCTGGGTGCATGGTGCCGCTTCCATTGATTAGCCATTCAAACATGCAAATGAGGTAAATACGGCGATTCACAAACGTACGTGCACCCAACGCAGGCTACGCGCGGTGCGCGTAAATTGTACGTCCGGCGTAAAGTTATTCCCCATAAAGGAGGTGTAACTCAGCAACATACATGCTCAGGTCTGCACAAGGGAACACAAGCCTGCGTATTTTACGTTGGACGTGTGTCTGGCTGGGAGTAGGTTACGTTAACGGCGTACAGAGTGATCCGGCGTATCTTAGGCAGTTGTTCTGACGTGGTTGTGAGCATGCGCAGTTCATTATATGTACTTGTCTGGCGCTCGGCCCATCATTTGCATGGGGTCATGCCTCATTTGCATGGATTACGCCCACTTCCACTTACGCTGGCCTGCGCCTTTGAAAATACGCTACATTGGCACATCTTGGTGAGCAATGGCTTGCTGAATGCAGTGCTTTCCTCTCCGCACTGCGCCGGCCAAGCGTACTGTGTGTGCGCTACGCCGGCGTAAATGTGCACCCACTCTCTGTGAATCTGGGCCACAGTGCCTTGCAAAAGTATTAAGCCTCTTGGCTTTTTACCTATTTTGTTACATTACAGCCTTTAGTTCAGTGTTTTTTTAATCGGAATTATATGTGATGGATCAGAACACAATAGTCTAAGCTGGTGAAGTAAAATTAGAAAAATATATACATAACATTATTTTTAAGGAAAAAAAAGCCCATAAAAATCTCTGGTGCAACCAATTACCTTCAGAAGTCACATAATTAGTGAAATGATGTCCACCTGTGTGCAATCTAAGTGTCACATGGTCTGTTATTACATATAAACACCTTTTTAAAAGGCCCCAGAGGCTGTAACACCTATGCAAGAGGCACCAATAACCAAACACTGCGATGAAGACCAAGGAACTCTCCAAACAAGTAAGGGACAATGTTGTTGAGAAGTAAAAGTCAGGGTAAGGTTATAAAAAAAATATCCAAATCTTTGATGATCCCTAGGAGCACCATCAAATCTATCATAACCAAATGGAAATGACATGGTACAACAGCAAACCTGCCAAGAGACGGCCGCACACCAAAACTCACAGACCGGGCAAGGAGGGCATTAATCAGAGAGGCAGCACATAGACCTAAGGTAACCCTGGAGGAGCTGCAGAGTAAAAGGCAACAAGAATGAACTAAGCTGTGATTTATCCAAATAAATGGTAATTGGTGTATATTCCTCCTTTATTGTGATACTAAGGATGTTCTCAAATCTGATTATAAGAAACAGTAATGTGTATTGAACAGATGCATCTGCTGTTTGTGGTCTGTATAGCAATAGGTTTCACTTCCTTGGAACTACAAGTCCCATCAGCCAGTTTGTGTCACACGATCGAATATATCTGCTGAAACTGGTCCGCAGACCAGTTTCAGCGGACAGATTCGATCGTGTGTATGGGCTAGCAGACAGGTTTCCAGCAGACAAAAGTTTTAAAGCATGCTTTAAAACTTGTCTGCTGGAAAGCCGTCTGTCGGATATGTCCGCTGGTTAGTACGCCTAACCAGCGGACCGAAATCTCCTGCGTGCGTCGAATGGATTTGACGCATGCGTGGAAGTATTTTACTTTCTGGTTCGGTGACGTGGTCGGCTTCAACATCACCGCCACGTCACCGCGCTGTCTGTCTGCGGGGATTTTGGTTTGATCGTGTGTACACAGATCAAACCAAAATCACCCAGGAGACATGTCTATATATCTCCTCGTGTGTACGGGGCCAAAGTGTTATTCAGCCGTATTGTACCTATCTATCACCAGGGCTATGCCCGCTCACCACTACGAATGTCAGATGGATGGATCGTATAAGGAGAAGCTTCCAGACGTAATTCTCTGTATCTGTATCTTTGTTCTGTAAAGATGGCGGCGCCATGCCACGCTGCAGGCTCAATGGAAACTGGATTGCAGGTACTTCTGGATGTTTCCGGTCTGCTGCACAGAAGTAGCGATGCTGTGCTCAGAGATCCCTCTGGGTCTGCAGGTTCATCAGCACTCCCTATCACACAGACCTTCTGCTGGCAGGGTCAGAATGGCATCCAGAGAGAGCGATCCAGGCCTCCAACCATCCCTCTTATAGTCTCTCCCAGGAGTTGATTTTTCTCCCTCTGCAGTGTGAAAGTTGTAGTTCATATACAGTGAAATTGCAATGTGAGACTTGAGTCCTGGAATTACAATTCCCTGTATACTTTGCTTCCTGTATCGGTCTGCTAGCAGGACGTGATGACACAGTCTTTGCTGCCACTAGAGGGAAACAGCTTCACTGTAGCAATGTTACAAAGTGTCTCTGATTGCAGGGATATATCTATATCTAGCTCCCTGCTACACTAGTATCTATGTAACTTACATTGTATACAAATGCACAATTTACAGCAGCCTCAAGATTAAAAACGAGTAGTGGTGTCCATCCTGATGCCAGGGAGCAATGACATGACTGTGGTGCCGCCCAGAGAGATCAAACAAGGACCACCAGAAAAGCATGCCGTAGATGGGAGAACCCAAAGTAGCCAGTAGGAGGCAGCCTAATAAAAAAAAAAAGGAGAATGTATATATTAGATACCAGTGAAGTGTCTATCACAAAACTAGATAACTAAGTCAGAGTGTCTGTATAGTTGACTATATAGAAATGCCTGTGGATTTTATGTACAGTCCATGGGGCAGATTCACAAAACAATTACGCCTGTCTAACTGGTGTTAGACAGGAGTAATTTCAAATTTCCCGCGGCGTATCACTAGTTTGAATTCTCAAACCATGATACGCCGGCTTCGGGCTTCGATCCGAGAGGCTTACGTCTTCGTAAGCCTTCGGATCTACGCTGCCATCTATTTGCGGCCGCTGGGAGGAGTTCGCGTCGTTTTAATGCGTCGGGATATGCAAATGTGTTTTTACGGGGATTCACGAACAAACGAGCGAGCGTCGCAATCGTTTTCGTCTATTTTTTTATACGTAAAGTTAGAGCAGCTTTTTGCTGCTCTAACTTTACGTAGCCCATGTTAAGTATGGCCGCCGTTCCCGCTTCGAATTTATTTAATTTTTTATTTTGTTTACGTAACTCGTCGGGACGTGGATCGCCCGTAAAGTACGCTACATAAACAACGAATGACGTCACAACGTGATTTCGCGCAATGCACGGCGGGAAATTTGCGAACGGAGCATGCGCAGATCGATCGCCGCGGGAACGCGCCTAATTTAAATGTTTCACGCCCCCTACTCGCGCAGATGGATTACGACGGGAGAAATACACTACGCCGCCGTCGTTTACCGTAGAAAATCTACCTGAATTCCACGTAGATCAAGGTAAAAAACGGCGGCGTAGCGTATTTCTGATACGCTACGATAATCGATTTCTCTGTGAATCTGCCCCCTAGTTTCCAACAATATTAAAACTCTGTATAAAGATTTAGATACACTATGGGGTGGATTTACTAAAACTGGTTCACTCAGAATCTGATACAGCTGTGCATATAAAGCAATCAGCTTCCATGTTTTATTGCAAAAGCTTCACTGAATGAATGAATGAATGAAAAACTTATATAGCGCTGCACATGCGAACTAAATCGCCTCTGGGCGCTAATTGTTCCTATCTCTCTAGACATCAAAAGAGCAGAGTTTTGATCTGTCTTCTGAAGATCAGGTGGTTTTCCTCCAACCAAATGCTGGGTGGTAAAGCGTTCTATAGTCTAGGACCTTGTACCGCAAACCTTCTTTCTCCCTTGGACTTGTATCTGGCTTTGGGTATCTGGACCAGATTTTGGTCGGTGGATCGCAAAACGCGATTGGGGTTGTGGGCTTTTATCTTTTTGCATAGATATTGCGGAGCCTTCCCATGGATGCACTTATGCGTCAGACAGAGTGCTTTAAAAGCAATTATGTCCTCTACTGGCAACCAGTGAAGGGTTCTTAACGAAGATGAGATTGATTCCCATGTTTTTTTTCCCAGTCACAAGTCTGGCGGCCGTATTCTGAACGACTTGCAGACGAGAGATTTGGTACTTTGGGAGTCTGAGGTAAAGGGCATTTGCATAGTCCAGTCTGGAGTTCACAATTGTTCCCACCACGACTGCTACGTCTTCTTTGGGAATAAATGGAATAAGTCTGTGTAGTAGGCGCAGCAGATGGTAAGTTCCGCTGACTACTGACCCTATTTGTGCATCCATTGTCATGTAGGTGTCAAAAATGACCCCGAGACTTTTGACTTTGGAGCTAGGGGTGATGATTTTGCCCAGAATGGGCGGAGGAGTCCAGGTTGTTGCCAGTTGATTTTTACGACTGGCGTGAAACAGAAGAAGTTCTGTTTTGGAACGGTTGAGTTTAAGATAACTCTTTGTCATCCAGTTTTCTATCAAAGAGAGACATTTCTCTAAACTGCGATGATGATCCTTATTGTTACAGATGCGAAAATACAGTTGCGTGTCGTCTGCATAAGAGTGATAGAGTAGCTTTTCGCTACTGATGATTTCAAAAAGAGGGTGAAGATAGATGTTGAAGAGCACCGGTGAGAGGGGAGATCCTTGAGGCACTCCACATGATACCGTGCATTTTTCAGAAGTGAAAGGTCCCAATTTCACTGTTTGTGATCGGTTTTCCGATCTGAATAAGATGAAGTTAGAAGCTGATTGGCTACCATGCAGAGCTGCACCAGATTCTGAGTGAACCAGTTTTAGTAAATCTCTCCCTATGTGTTATTATATGCATACAACAGCATGTGTGGCTATATCTCCAATAGTGTCAAAAAGGCCTGTCTATGGAATAAAAATAATTTAAAGGCTACATATACCAGGGCTGACAATAAATAGGAAAAAAGGCAGCATAAAGATGCTGGATATGGTGGAGAAGCAAAACCTTGTATATAAAACTATTGTGATATAATGTTAAAAAGTATGCTTTATGCAGAAAATAAAAGATAAGAGACACAATAGAGGACAAAGATGTATAACTCACCAGCTCCAGCAAAGTTGTCAAAAAAAAAAAGCAAGTGAAGGGGGTTTTCTAGCTCTCTCAGCCATTGGTCAGGATTGATCGGGAGTTGGTCAGCTGTTGGTTTTCCAGCATGTTTGGCCAAATGGCGGGTTTTTGTTGGACCGGCTGACATTGCCCACATGTACGGGGCTTAGCTTTGGAGAGAGATAAGTAAGCAGTCTGGCTCGGGGTGGAATTTCAGAACCAAAAGCAGTAACCCCAAGCCAGACTCAGGATCGCCTCGCACAGTGTCCACAGGCAGGGAATTACTTACCTTGTCCCTGGATCCTGCGATGCCTCCCCGCTGTGTGGAAGAGCTGTGTCCTCGCTTGATTCACACTGTGCCTGTGTGCCACCGAGCTCCGTTCCCTGCGACGTTACGACGCATGGGGCGGAGATCGGCACCAAATTCAAAAAAGTAAATACACACAATACATACAGTATAATGTAATCTTATAGATTACAGCAGGGCTACTAGCCAGGCCTCAAGAGTTACTCGCCACCAGTTGCCCCACCTAATTCATACACTGCCCTGCGCCCAATTGCACCCGTAAACACAGCCTCGTAGATTATCTCATGGAATGACACTGTTAAATGTTTTATGCAGAATCAAGTTACAAAATTAAATGTTACCAGCAACAACTTTAACAAATTGGGGCAGGGCACTGGGGGCAGACCAGAGGGACAGGGCACTAGAACTGGGTCTCTTCCCTATTCTCTTGCTGTCTCCTCTGCAACTCCCATTCATCCTCTCTCTCTCTCTCTCTTCTCTCTCTCTCTCCCCCTCTCCTATTCATCTCATCATCAGGAGCCTGTGTGTGCGGCTACACACTTGCATGTCCCCACTTCTCCCTTTTATTCAGGCTGGCAGTGAGGAGAGGAGCTGCAGCACAGCGGGAGGATGTACAATCCGGCGCTGAAATCCACACAACTGCACAGCCATTGACACCATAGCACAGCGCACACTGACACCGCACAGCACACATTGAGACCAGTCTGTTCACAGTGCTCAGGCTGAACTGTTGGACACTTACATAGAGCACAAGGAGAAGAAAACTGCACAAACTGGAAGGCTGCCACTCTCATGTCAGGGCAACTTTCAGTGAGCGCTGCACCGGAGTGGTAATTTTCACAATCCTCCACCTCACTCATTACTTTCTGCTCTCCAGTTACATTGGTCGTGGGAGGGGGGGGCAGGCTCAGAGAGGTCATACTCTTAGGTCCCATGGCTTAATGAGAATTGTAAGAAGAGCACCTGTGTACTGCTCTGCCTGTGCGCGGCTCACCAGACTACTTTTCCCGACCATGCACCTTTCCTCTTCGGCCACCAATCTCATCGGGACTCTAAGTGTAGGCACAGATTGAAGGGAGATTGGTCATGCAGCCCTGTCATCACTCGCCCCCAGCTTAAATCCACTCGCCAAATGCTAGTAGGTAAATGGAAATTTTGAGGGCTGGATTACAGTACTGTATGAAAAAAATACACACCCCCTTTGTCCCTAGTGGTCTGCCCAGTGTCCTAGATGCACTTTTATATAATAAAAAACGTTCTTTCTGCCTGCAAACTGGAGATTGTCCATAGCAACCAAAAAGTGTCCCTTTAGACCAGCTGGAAAACAGCAATAATAAATTAGAATCACTTGCAGAATTGAGCGATAGCGATTTGTGGGGATATTCATCATTAAACAATAAAAGAAATGACAGCGACAATTCTGCAACTGAGCAAATTTCTGTGTTTTTGATTTGATTACATTATTGAATATTTTTTATTATAATTAAATTATTATTTGTTATAATTTATAGTTATTTATTATATTATAATTTATGATTTTGTTTTTCAAACTTTATCATACCTGGGATGTCTACTAGACTCTGGTTTGGACAGCTTTAAGTGAGTTATTCCTAAGAATTACAGGCCTACAATATAAAAAGCCAAATTTCCATGCAAAATAATGGTACCGCTTTCAGCACCTAAAATCTAAAATAATCATACCGCCAGGGAGGTTAAGTTTTATATATCAAATGCAAATTATTCATATTGTAATGGTAAATATACATGCTTTGAGTCCCATTCTCTTAGTATTGCATTTTAATTACTTACTCTTGTCTTTGGAAATAAAGTTACAAGACATATTGATTATCTAACCTAAGCTTTTATATTTGAGTTTGACTTAATAATTAGATGTTTTAATCTATCACATCACAGGGCCAATTCAATCTTCACCAAGTTTGAAAGACATCTGTCAAGACCGAGCTTTCTACAATCACTTCTAAAGTTAAGATTTTCAAACTTTAAAATCCCTAGATAAAATTGGGAGATTGGAAGGGGGATAAAGAGGACAAAGCCCTCTAGACATAACACCATAATGAATGCAAGTGATATATCCACTTGTCTGTCTGAGCTTCTTGTCTCCATTACAAGAAAACCGTTCAGCCTGATTTCAAACTGTTTGGGTGTTTCACATGCTGCCTGGTATGTCTGTGTAGTTTAATAATGTAGACAGCTTTGCTCTGAGCTTCTGATGCTAGCTGATTGTTCAAGTATTGGGGAAGCATCACAGAACTAGGTCACAAGTGAAATGCCAAAGTTAATCTAATGAGATCCTACAAGTGGACGTTAGAAGACATCTTACATTTGAAAAGCTTAAGAAATCTAACTTTCCTTAATGTTTTACATTACAATTTTTAGTATTTGTTGTAGGTGTTGTGTTTTATGTTTTTATATATTATTTGATTTGATCTTTTACACTTGTCTTTTATTTACAATTTTTAGTACTTGCCATAGGTGTTGTGTTGTATGTTGTTATATGTTATTTGATTTGATCCTTTACATTTGTCTTTTATTGTACTTTAATATATTTTCTTTGGTTAAGGTTTCTATAACGCCCTCTATAATTTCTTTCTTTATAACTGTAAAACATTTAAATGCATAAAACATACAAAAACATTGCACACCTTTAACAACTATTATATTGTATGCAAAACGATATTGCATATTTTTATTTATTTTTTATTAATGATGTATTGTATAGGCAGTGAAGTCTGGTTTTAATTTTTTTGTTTTTGTATGATTATACTGAGCAAACATTTTACATTTTTTTATCTGTGGTGATTGTAGTACAAATATTTGATTAATGCAGTAAAGAACAAAAAACATCTTTAAAAATGTATAGGGATATTTTGAATAGCACTGTGCAAAAGTGTGGATCAATTTACAACAAAGATGTATTTATTAAAGTATTAAACCCAAAAGCAGAAATCTATTAAATTGCAGCGTACCAATTCTTAGAAGTGATGACTGCATTTGTTTTTGTTTTTTGGCTTTTACTTTATTTTTACTTGGTCTGGCCAGTAAGTCTGTTGTTTTTCAACAGAACAAGGTCCCCTGTAAATGTAGCAGTAAAGCCTGGTACACATGATCAGATTATCAGACAAATAATCATCCATTTTTGGATGCATGCTAGTCTCATATTGAAAGTAAAGAGGTTACTAAACTTACAAAAGAATACAACTTCAGAAGTGATGTAATGTGAATTATTTTGCTATGTGTTCTTTAGTTTCGGAGCATGCATAGTCTTGCTCTTTTACTTTTTTTCAGAAAAAAACTGTACTAATCGAAGATCGGGCGTTGTGTTCTTGTATGATAACATTTTTACAGCATGCACCTTTTGGTTTTGTCAGCCGAAAAGTAAGAACCTGCTTTTAAAAGCACTATATTTATGATCAGATAATCAGCCAATCGTTCGTCGTATAAAATGTTATTTCCGATTTTCTTATCGTGTGTACGGGCCTTTAGAGTGTTGAAACAAACCATTTAACATTGGCAGAGGCAGCTTGTATTTATTCATGTAAAACCTTTATCACAAAAGAAAAAAAAAGTGGCTGTACTTGCTTGTGTAACTGCAGAGTGAGCTAGACTTTGGCTTCAATTTGCAATTGTAATCTAAATCTGCAAGGACGTGTAACACTTCCCTTCCCCAGACTGACACCGCTGTTGTCCAAAGGGCCCCTGTGCTTCTTCATCCAGATTTGGATTACTCTAACACAAGAGGTGCATTACTGGCCAGATCACTGGGTGAAAACAGAGGGGAAGAAGCCTAAACAAAAATGAATGCAGCCATCACATCTAAGGATTGATAAGCTGCAATATATAAAAAAAATTGTTTTGGGTTTAATACTGCATTTTTTCCTGCCTGTTATATTTTTGAAAGGGTAAGAGACAGTATAACCATGCAGGTTATGGTGGTAAGGGAATAAAGCAATCTAAAAGCTCTCCAACCTGTCTTGACTAAGCCAAGTCCTTATCCAAGAAACCGTGGGACAGATTCAGGTAGAATTAGATTGCCGCAGAGTATCAGAGATACTCTACGCCGCCGTATTTTACCTGGCTCTACGAGGAATTCAGAGAGATTTTGGCCTGTAAGGTACGGCGGCGTAGTGTATTTCTCCCGGCGGAATCAAACTACGCGATTAGGGGGCGTGAGGCATTTAAATTAGGCGCGTTCCCGCGGCGATTCAACTACGCATGCTCCGTTCAGAAATTTCCCGCCGTGCATTGCGCGAAATCACGTTGTTACGTCATTCGTTGTTTGAGTAGCGTAGTTTACGTACATTTCTATTCCCGAACGACTTACGCAAAAAATAAAAAATAAATTGAAAGTCGACGCGGGAACGACGGCCATACTTAACATGGGCTGCATAACGTTACACCAGAAAATAGCTGGTTTAACTTTACGCAGCAAAAAAATTATGTAGGCGATTACGAACGACGCTCGTAACTTCGTGGATCGCCGGAAAAAACTCATTTGCATACCCCGATGCTGAAAACGACGCAAACTCCACCCAGCGGCCGCAAAAAGATTGCTGCGTAGATCCGAAGGCTTACGAAGACGTAAGCCTGTCAGATCGAAGCCCAACGCCGCCGTATAATGGTTTGAGGATTCAAACTAGTGATACGGCGCACGTAATTTGAAAGTACTCCAGTCTAACACCAGTTAGACAGGAGTTACGGCTCTTTGAATCTGGCCCCATGTTTTCTATTTACTAGACATGTAAATTAGTTTTCGTCCGAATTCATTTTCGTCCCAATTTCAGGTATTTTCGTTTTAACAAACAATAACGAAAGCACAGAATCCGAAAACTGAAAGATCCAACATAAAAAATGCTTTATTTTTATTGCGACAACAGTTCGATATAGATAGGAGATTCGACATGACACTGACAATAACAATCTGTGTCTATCGAACCTGCAGTCAAATGTGCCTAACCTTGGCTCTATAAGTCCGAGATTATTCTACATAGAGTGAAAAGATTTGACAATTATAGAGAGAAAAGATTTGAAATAGAGAGAAAAGATTCGACATTATAGAGAGAAAAGATTTGACATTATAGAGAGAAAAGATGAATGACGAAGATTCAACAAAGCAGCAAAAAACATACAAATGTCGAATCTGTCATTGAAGGCTTATGGTGGCTGTCGAAAGTTCTAAAAAGATTCGACGGAGCAGCTAAACTGTACAACGCTGCAATCGTACATTTCCGGTCAAATGCATCCGCCCATAGGCTATAGAAAAATTCTAATGTTGGTTGACTAGCAATAATAATTAATAAATATAATTATTACTAGTCATACAACATTAGAATTCTACTATAGCTAGCTTGTAGATGGAACATTGTACATGTATCATTGAGGCATTGAACAGTTTAGCTGCTCCATCAAATCTTCTTTGAACATTCAACAGACACCATGAGCCTTCAATGACTGATTCTACCTTAATTAATTCAGATTTTCGGACGAATGCAATTTTTAACGAAAAAAAAAAAAATATTAAACAAATTTTGGGAGTAACTGAATACATTTATTTTTCGGATTAAAACTAGATTCCGAAACAAAATATTTCAGCGTGCACATGTCTACTATTTTCTGCACTTATGATGCCCTGAAACAGTTGTATGCAGTTTGGAATAAGTAACTGAATAATACTAGAATAAATTTTCACTATACGCCAGTGGTTATGGAGGTGCATCTGGCTAATGGAGCATAAAGCAATAATTTTAATGGCTGTGCCCACTGCCCTTAAAGGGGCTGTAAAGGAAAAAAAAATTCCCTAAATAGCTTCCTTTACCTTAGTGCAGTCCTCCTTCACTTACCTCATCCTTTGATTTTGCTTTTAAATGTCTTCTGAGAAATCCTCACTTCCTGTTCTGTCTGTAACTCACCACCGTAATGCAAGGCTTTTATCCTGGTCTGGAGAAAGCCTCTTGAGGGGGGGGGGGGCGAGCAGGCAAGTCAGGACACTCTCTACTTTGCAGATAGAGAAAGGAGATGTGTGTTATTCCACGTACACACGATCGGTTCATCCGATGAAAACGGACCAATGGATTTTATCATCAGATATCCGATTAAGCTGACTTTCATCAGTCTTGCCTACACACCATCAGGTAAAAATACGATAGTGTAGAATGCGGTGAAGTAAAACACAACGACGTGCAGAGAAAAATGAAGTTCAATGCTTCCGAGCATGCGTCGACTTGATTCTGAGCATGCGTGGATTTTTGACCGATTGATTTCCCCACAGACGATCATTTTTTTTTCTATCGTTTTTTAACCATCAGAACATTTTAAAACAGGTTCTATTTTTTCACCGATGGGAAAAAAACAATGGGGCCCACACACGTTCGGTTCGTCCGATGAAAACGGACACCCCTGCTTGCCCCCTCCCCCTCAAGAGGCTTTCTTCACACCATGAAGAAAGCCTCGCATTACGGTGGTGAGTTACAGACAGAAGAACAGGAAGTGAGTATTTCTTAGAAGAAATAAGGACATTTAAAAGCAAAATTGAAGGATGAGGTAAGTGAAGGATGACTGCACTAAGATAAAGGAAGCTATTTAGGGAACATTTTTTTCCCTTTACAACCCCTTTAAATGAGGGATAATCCTCCCATTTATGGAATATGTGATAAAATTATATATGAATAAGGGTATGATAAAGATATACTGTTCTTTTCTTGAACAAGTTCTGGTACATTGTATAGAAATGTTTACAGCCATATAGACGTAATTAGAGTGGATGTAAGTAGATCTAAACCTCCAACTGCATGACAGTTTGATAAATACAAATAAAAAATGTGGGTTCCTTACGATTTGCATTAAGGAAGGTGGTAGACTAATGCTAAACTGTGTAGGAAACATCACTTTCCAGTGATCTTGCCCATATAGCTTTATCTCAATACACCCCTTCTATGAAATCCTCATAAATCATACTACAAAGAGAAAAAAAATCAAAGTCACGCTTAACGTGGAATTTAACCTTTAGATTGCTCAAACAACATTAACGGGGTTGTAAATCGCTGTGGTTTCTATGCATCTCTAATGCTATGCAAAAAGGTGTAAAACCTTCTATAGTGCAGCACTTCCCCCACCAGAACTGTCCTTTTACTCACTTGAGCCCAGTTTTTCCAGCGCCAAAAACGAGCACACCAGCTCAAACCGATGTCTTGGGTCCTTACTGGATGGATTAATATCAGCACAGCCATCGGCTCCCACTGCTGTCAATCAAACTAATGATGCAGGAGCCAGGTGTGGGGCCGAGTCCTGCTACTTGTGTCAATAGACACAGCAGCAGGACACAGGAGCGCACCCGCAGGAGTGTCCTGAGGGAGAACGCTTCTCCAATGAGCACTGTGATTCTGTACTTGCCAAATATGCTGCAGAAATCTCCTTTCACTAAGTCTGGCTGCATTAATTTTAAATGTGGGCAGCTGAAGCTGCTGCCTGTTCACTCCCTGGATTTACACAGACACACAGAGGCACACCTCCAGCTCTGCAGCTTTCTTATGACTCATCCCCCTCCCTTCCTGGTAAACTATGACAAGAGTGAGAGAGAGAGAGGGAGCTGTGCATGATGTCATACGCCTTGGCTAATGACCAGACAAGAAATCGGAAGTGGGCTGTACACTGTACACTAAAAAAAAAAAAAAATTGTTTACCTATCCAAAGTTAAAACAAGGGCAGAAGATTTAAAAGATGGAAAGATGAAAAAATCTTTGAAGCTCTGCTTTAAGTTTGAACCCATGTTTCAGTTGTTCGCCATGAAACTCATGCAATCTACTTTCTGTTATGGATAGCATCAGGGTACAGAAAAAGCATATGCAACCTGTTCCCATGTCAAGCTTAGCAAGATGTAAAAATCATGAGGAGGATAAATGACATAATGAAGTATATGGTGTACAGTAGCCTGCCTGCGATAATAGCCTGCAGTGTCCATTGCTGATTGCGGTAAAAGCATAGTATGGACAGGATTAAAACATTGTGCTATGCATTTAATAAAGCGGAGGTCTGGCGGTAAAAAATAAAAATAAAACATTTTCGTCAGCAGCTACAAATACTGTAGCTGCTGACTTTTAATAAGCACACTTACCTGTCCAGGTTGCCCGCGATGTTGGCCACCCAAGGCGGAACCGTCCCTCAGACCAGGTCCCGGCACCGCCATCCTCACGAAGAGAAACAGGCAGTAAAGCCTTGCGGCTTCACTGCCAGTTTCCTACTGCGCAAGCGTGAGTCAAACAGCTTTTTCTGAATGTCCCAGAAGGAAACGTGCCTCCATTTCCTAGGAGGCAACGCGAGGAGGAGAATACAGAACCTCACAGCGGACAAGGAAGAGGCAGATTAGGACGATCTGCTTAGTATCAGCCTTTTTTGGAAAGTATAATTTTTTTTTTGCCTTTTTGGCAATTTTTTTTTCTTTTTAGGGTGGACCTCCACTTTAAGGCTCGTGTTATATGGCTGCATTACATTCACTGTGTAATTCTAGGTTGAATTTCTGCTTTAATAACATTATTAAGAAATAGTTTTATGGTTAAAAGTTAGAAATCTCAGCCAAAGTCTGTTTATGTGCATCTCCCATGATTTTCCAAGGCATATCACTTAACCACTTCAGCCCCGGAAGGATTTACCCCCTTTCTGACCAGAGCACTTTTTGTGATTCGGCACTGCGTCGCTTTAACTGAGAATTGCGCGGTCGTGCGATGTGGCTCCCAAACAAAATTGGCGTCCTTTTTTTCCCACAAATAGAGCTTTCTTTTGGTGGTATTTGATCATCTCTGCGTTTTTTATTTTTTGCGCTATAAACAAAAATAGAAAAAAACAAAAAAACTATAGGTACAGCGCTAAAAAAATCATGACATAAATGATAATGAAAGGTAATACTAATTGAATGTAAAATAACTTATAAATAAGGTGAAAATAATGTGATTATAAGAGGTGAGATTCAAAAGTGATCAAAAGACCTCGGGGAATCCCCGACGACGTCTTTTGATGACGAAACGCGTAGGTGTGGCCTAAGCAGTGGTGCGTCATCACATCCACCAGATACGGATTACACAGCACGGAGCCCTAACACACCAGCATGGAGCAGAGGAGACGCCGCAATCTTGCATTACTATTTCGTGCTGTATTTACAACTAAAGTGTGAGTGCATTTCCATTTAACTTTTGTTCAATAAACCCATTATCTTTACATACTACACCATGGGTCTTTTTGTTTTCTCTCCCACGAGCCTTTGAAAACATCCCTATACCTTGTTCAAACAACGCCGTGGAACCATCATATGTTCTGTCTGTTTGCTCTGGAGAGGTCTGTCTGGGAAGACTTTAATTATCCCTAGGTTCATCTGACCGGTGTATATACGGTCTATCTTTGTGGTAAGGAGCCAACCTTATTCACTGGGTGTCGTTTGGTGGAAGAAGATATTATGTTTAGTTTCACAGATTATGGACTATATCTATTGGATCACTTTTGAATCTCACCTCTTATAATCACATTATTTTCACCTTATTTATAAGTTATTTTACATTCAATTAGTATTACCTTTCATTATCATTTATGTCATGATTTTTTTAGCGCTGTACCTATAGTTTTTTGTATTTTCGTGGATTGGTTTGGTTTAAGTAATTGGTACTGGCAGCTTGTATATTCAATATATTTTGAACATTTTTTCACTTATTCACGTTAGCGCAGTGTTTTTCTCCCTTAGGGGGGATTTTTTTGTTTTTTGTTGTCCCCATAAACAAAAATAGAGCCACTATTTTGAAAAAAAAAATGCAATATTTTTTACATTTTGCTATAATAAATATCCCCAAAAAATAAAACATTTTTTTCCTCAGTTTAGGCCGATACGTATTCTTCTACATATTTTTCATAAAAAAAAAAAAAAATCGCAATTAGCGTTTATTGATTGGTTTGCGCAAAATTTATAGCGTTTACAAAAAAGGGGGTAGTTTTATGGCATTTTAATTAATATTTTATTTTACTAGTAATGGCGGCGATCAGCATTTTTTTTCGGTACTGCGATATTATGGCGGACACATCGGACAATTTTGACACATTTTTGGGACCATTGGCATTTTTATAGCGATCAATGCTATAAAAATGCATTGGATTACTATAAAAATGCCATTGGCAGTGAAGGGGTTAACACTAGGGGGCAGGGAAGGGGTTAAGTGTGTTCCTATTTGTGCTCTAACTGTATGGGGGGGGTGGCCTCACTAGGGGGAAATCACTGATCCTCTGTCCATACATTGTATGGACAGGAGATCAGCGTTTCCCCGCTGACAGGACCGAGAGCTATGTGTTTACACACATAGCTCCCGGTCCCCGCTCTGTAACGAACAAGCGCACGTGCCCGGCGGCGATCGCGCCCGCCGGGCGCGTGCGCGGGACTTGGGGGACACGCGCGGGACTCGGGGGGGCGTGCGCGCCCCCTAGCGGCCGCAAAAGATAGGACGTAGAGCTATGTGCTCTCGTGTAGCAGTGCCGACCTGCCACAGTAATATGACGGCGGCTGGTCGGCAAGTAGTTAAAGCACTATGGGGGTTATTTACGAAAGGCCAATCCACTTTGCACTACAAGTGCAGTGCAATTACACTTGAAATTGCACTTGGAAGTGCAGTCGCTGTAGATCTGAGGGGGACATGCAAAGAAAATAAAAAAATGCATTTTTTGCTTGTACATGACTGGATGATAAAATCAGTAGAGCTTCCCCTCTACAGCGATTGCACGTTCAAGTGCACTTGTAGTGCAGAGTGGATTTCCCTTAAGTAAATCAACCCCTATGCATCATAACCAATTTGCTATGTTTTTTTAATTATAAAATTTTAAAACACTGTTTTCATCCTTGCTGCTGATCTTCTCTTTGTTTGTTTTTTATGCCACTTCGTGTTTACATGTTCTCGGCTGCAATATATTTTAGCAACGGTTTCCCTATACTGACAATATCTGTCCAAAATATGCTGACTCAGCTTCTTATGTTACTAAAATCTGTGGGGCAGATTCACACAGAAATGGATTATCGTAGCGTATCAGAAATACACTACGCCGCCGTTTTTTACCTGGCTCTACGTGGAATTCAGGTAGATTTTGTCCAGTAAACGACGGCGGCGTAGTGTATTTCTCCCGTCGCAATCCATCTGCGCGAGTAGGGGGCGTGAATCATTTAAAATAGGCGCGTTCCCGCGGTGATCGATCTGCGCATGCTCCGTTCGCAAATTTCCCGACGTGCATTGCGCGAAATCACGTCGTGACGTCATTCGTTGTTTAGGTAGCGTCGTTTACGGGCGATCCTAGTCCCGAACGAGTTACGTAAACAAAAAAAACAAAAAAGCGGGAACGACGGCCATACTTAACATGGGCTACGTAACGTTAGAGCAGCAAAAAGCTGCTCTAACATTACGTACAAAAAAATAGACGAAAGCGATTGCGACGACCACTCGTATCTTCGGGAATCGCCGTAAAAAAAACATTTGCATATCCCGACGCATCAAAACGACGCAAACTCCTCCCAGCGGCCGCAAATAGATGGCAGCGTAGATCCGAAGGCTTACGAAGACGTAAGGCTCTCGGATCGAAGCCCGAAGCCGCCGTATCATGGTTTGAGGATTCAAACTAGTGATACGGCGCGCGAAATTTGAAATTACTCCTGTCTAACACCAGTTAGACAGGCGTAATTGCTCTATGAATCTGGCCCCGTGTATTTAACCACACACACACACAAAAAGCACCATTTAGCATGACATCTGCATTAAAGCACAGTGGCTAAATGGTCAACACTACTGCCTTGCAGCACCGGGGTCCGTGGTATGTATTTCAGCTAGGACACTATCTGCATGGAGTTTGCATGTTTTTCCTGGCTTTTCTCCCAAATTCCAGAAATATGTCACTAGTCTTATGGGCTCCTGTTTAAATTGTCATTAGTATGTGTGTATGTGTGCATGGGAAATAGGGGCCTTAGATTGTAAGCGCCACAAGGGTAGGGACTGACATGAATGTACAGTATGTAAGGCACTGCATAATTTGTCAGAGCCATTTAAATACTTGCAATAGATTATACTTCCACTGCTTAGTTTAACTTTCCTTTAGCCAGCTGAAAGGGATGAAAGATACATTGATGCGAGTCTAATTATTGTACACGCCATTCTCTGAGCAGAGTGTAGTTTTATCCTGACATAAAGAAAGCAGGTAGGGAAGAACAGGATTCTTGCAAATTATAGGGGCATGGTTTATACTGTATTGGTATTTCCTATTCTGCATAACAGAGCAGAGTTTTTTTTTTCTTTAAGATGCTTCATTGTGCGATTCTTACGAGGAGCTATAGCGAAAAAAGAACAAATCACCACATGTAAAGGACAGATGTATACACTCTCCCTGCTTACAGGTACTACTAGATAAAAAAAAAGTAAAAAAATATTAATATTCCGCATTTCATATTTACCTGACTTAAACATATACACACACACACACACTGTATATATATATATATATATATATATATATATATATATATATATATATATATATATATATATATATATATATATATATATATATATATCATATCCATAAGGGCATGCTCAAATGTCTGCATTTTAGACCTTCTTGCATTACACTCAAGTTATACTAGGTGGGGGTTTCTTCTGAAAATCACTGAAATAGTCATGTTGGATTCTGACTTACATTTTGATATTAGACGATGGTGCTATTATTTGTTCCATTATCCACTTATTTCAGTTCTGTTTCATAAATTATCTGAAAAGTAGCTTCTTTCTACTGCTCAAATTGACATTGTCAGTACACACTGTGCAGTCAACCAACCCCCAGTGATGTATTTTCAGCCTAAAGCCAGCCATAGAGAGAGTGATTTTGTTTTCTGCCACCACGGGTAGCAGGAAAAAAATGATTTCCCCAAGTGTTGATGGGCAAATCTCTCCCATGCAGCCATTGGGGGTTATTTACGAAAGGCAAATCCACTTTTTACTACAAGTGAAAACTACCGTATTTGCCGGCGTATAAGATGACTGGGCGTATAAGACGACCCCCTAATTTTCCAGCTAAAATGTTGGTTTTGGGACATACTCACCTTATAAGACGACTCCCTTCCTATTAGTCATGCCTCACCTCACTGTGCCATTACATGCCTCACTGTGCCATTACATGCCAGACTGTGCCATTACATGCCAGACTGTGCCACCATTACATGCCTTACTGTGCCATTATATGCCAGACTGTGCCACCATTACATACCTCACTGTGCCATTACACGCCAGACTGTGCCACCATTACATGCCTCACTGGCCAATTACATGCCAGACTGTGCCGCATTACATGCCTCACTTTGCCTCCATGACATGCCTCACTGTGCCTCCATTACATGCCTCACTGTGCCTCCATTACATGCCTCACTGTGCATCATTAAACGCCTCACTGTGTCACTGCATACCTTACTGTGCCATTGCATGTCTCAAAGAAACCTTACCTTATCCCTGACATGAAGAATCTGTCAGACCGCGGCCGTCCATTTTTCAAAAGCCACACCTCCTCCTCGTGCTGTTCCATGATAGGAGGAACCCTCAGCTTCCCAGGAGACACTGTGTTCAGTGTCCTGCCTATCACGGATGCCCTCTCGTCCGAGATTGAGGATGAGAGGGCATCCATGATAGGCGGAACACTGAACAGAGTCTCTGCTTCGAAGCTGAGTGTTCCGCCTATCACGGAACAGCAGAAGGAGGAGGTGCGGCTTTTAAAAAAATGGACGGCCTCGGTCTGCATGTTAGGTTGCCGGCGTATAAGAAGACCCCCGACTTTTAAGAAGAATTTCAGGGGTTGAAAAGTCATCTTATATGCCGGAAAATACGGTACTTGGATGTGCAGTCACTATAAATCTGAAATGAGTGGAAGCTCTGCTGATTTTATCATCCAATCATGTGCAGGCTAAAAAAATGTATTATGTTTTCCTTGCATGTCCCCCTCGGATCTACACCAACTGCACTTCCAAGTGCAGCACCTGTTGATGACACTCCCATCACCATGCTTGACTGCAGGCAAGACAAACTTGTCTTTGTGATCCTCACCTGGTTGCCACCACACATGCTTGTTACCATCTGAACCAAATAAGTTTATCTTGGTGTCATCAGACCACAGGACATGGTTCCAGTAATCCATGTCCTTAGTCTGGTTGTCTTTAGAAAACTGTGGGCTTTCTTGTGCATCATCTTTAGGAGAGTGCATTCTATTTTGCTATCCTAAATATGTTTTGCCTTATTGCTTCTGAATTTGCACCTATTTGATAAACTAAGTTACAGTTACTCTGTCAGATCATGCAGACAGTTTCCAAGTTTGTTCAAATTATTTTCAGACAGGTTTATTGCATAGAAAACTGTCATTAGACAGTTTAAACGCAGTTGCTTTGGTAAAATAGTTGTTTGGTGGAACAGCTGGCCTGGAAAGAAGGAAGTACAATAAAACCTTGGTTTGCGAGTATAATTTGTTCCAGAAACATGCTTGTAATAAAAAGCACTTGTATATCAAAGCATTTTTTTACAGGATATAAAAAGAGAAGAGAGGCACCTCTAAGGCTGCGTACACACGATCGAACATGTCCGCTGAAACTGGTCCGCAGACCAGTTTCAGCGGACAGATTCGATCGTGTGTACGGCCTAGCGGACAGGTTTCCAGCGGACAAAAGTTTTAAAACATGCTTTAAAACTTGTCCGCTGGAAACATGTCCGTCGGGCATGTCTGCTGGTTAGTACGACTTCAATAAACAAAAAGTGCAGCGCAAAACATAACAAGTGACATCTAAAATTAAACAAAAATGAAATGAACAAAGAAAGTCCATATAAAGTGCACTGGTGAGTAAAATAATCTGATAATGCTCCAATCCAAACGTGACTGCGTGCAAATAATCCAAGATCAGTGACCCACAGGACAGATCCTCCACCAGAAAATTAGAGATGGCCTCTCACCTGAGCTAATCGACCCAGGGTTAGGTCATACAGCTTAAACACAAATGCATCCAGATCGTATATTAAGGGCACCAAACAGCAGGCAGCTCAGCAGTTCCCGGATCCATAGAAATGGTTATGCAAATAGAAGAAGGGACAGACTAGTGCTCTCTGTAACCAACTCGTTTTAATAAAATAAAAGTATAAAACTTACATAGCTGACACTGGCGGCAGAGTGTATGGTAAAAAGCATGTCCTGGATCTCCAGGTAAACAGACAGCAAACAAGCGTGAGGTGCCGTACACACGGCAGAGAACCTCGACGGGCAGAACACATCGTTCCGCCCGTCGAGGTTCTCTCCCGGCCGTCGGATTCGGCGACCCGCCCGTCGGGAATGGCAACCAGCCATTCTTCCAGGCGGGCCGTCGAGGAAATAGAGAGCGTGCTCTCTATTTCGGCTCGACGGGCTTCCCGACGGGAAGCTCGCTGAGACCGTACACACGGCCGAGGTCCTCGCTGGAATGTGCATTCCAGCGAGGTTCTCGCTGAGTTTCAGCGAGAACCTCGGCCGTGTGTACGGGGCCTGAGACTTTCTTTGTTCATTTCATTTTTGTTTAATTTTAGATGTCACTTGTTATGTTTTGCACTGCACTTTTTGTTATTGAAGTTACTTTGGGACGTTTTATTTGAATTGATCCTTCAGTGCTGGCTTGCATCATTGTAATTTATTTAATTTGTTTTGTTTATTATTTCCAGCGCTGAATTCCTTTTCTTCTTTAGTTTCGGTTAGTACGACTAACCAGCGGACAGAAATCCCCCGCATGCGTCGAATGGAATCGACGCATGCGTGAAAGCATTATTTTTCCTGGTTTGGTAACGTGGCGGCGTCACCACCACGTCACCGCGTTCACTGTCCGAGGGGATTTTCGTCCGATGGTGTGTACACACCGCCGGACCAAAATCCTGCAGGAGACATGTCTGATGAAAACGGTCCGCGGACCGTTTTCATCGGACATGTCTCCTCGTGTGTACGGGGCCTAAGTGTAGCAATAAGTTGCTAAATGTTGTACCTTCATTAAATGTAACCATATTGCTACACTTAGGCCTCGTACACACAATCAAATCTGTCCGCTGGAAACGGTCTGCTGGACCGTTTCAGCAGACAGATTCGATCGTGTGTACGGCCGAGCCGACGGATTTGGCCACCCGACAGATTTCAAAGCATGCTTTGAAATCTATCGGGTGGGAATCCGTCCGCCCGAAATGTCTGCTGGTTAGTACACTTACCAGCAGACATGTCGTCCCGCACCGCCGCCGAATGGATTTGGCGCATGCGCGGAAGTGTTTTACTTCCTGGTGCGGTGACGTGGCGGCGTCAACGTCACCGCCACGTCACCGACATGTCAGCGCGCCGCCTGCTGGCGGGGATTTTGGTTTGCTCGTGTGTACACGCGAGCAAACCAAAATCCCAGCAGACAGATTTGTTCAAATCTGTCGGACAGACAGATTTGAACAAATCTGTCTGCTCATGTGTACGAGGCCTTAGAGGCTCCTCTCTTCTTTTGTATACTCAGTTGTGACATGACGCTCTTATATCAAGACATCGCTTGTATATCAAGCAAAATTGATTAAAACATTTTGCTTGTCTTGCAAAATGCTCTCAAACCAAGTTACTCTCAAACCAAGGTTTTACTGTATAAATCTGGCCCTGGATGTATGGCTTAGGCCTCTTACACATGACCGAGAATCTCGACGTAAAAGAAACTTTGTTTTCCTCGACGAGGCTCTTGTCAGGCTTGACGAGAATCTTGTCTAGCTTTCCTTGCATACACACTGTCGAGACAAAATCATGTAGTTCTCAAACGCGGTGACATACAACACGTACGACCGCACTATAAAGTTTGATTCCACTGGCGCGACCCTTGGGGCTGCTTTTGCTAATCTCATGTTACTGCGTGTTAAGTAAAAGTTTGGTGAGAGATGATTCGCGCTTTTCAGTCTGTTACAGCGTGACGAATGTACTATCTCCATTACGAACGCTACTTTTACAGAAGGCGCGCTCCCGTCTCATACTTTATTCTGAGAATGCGCGGGTTTCTAAGTGTAACGGAATGAACCGTGACAGACTGAGATCCTCCTATGTCTAGGGTCACCTTATGTCCACTAGGGCCATAGGGTGACAAAGAAATCATAATTCATATATTGCAGAAGATGGGACATTAATAATAATTCATATTGCAGGACTGGAATATTACAAAGTGGATGTCTTGAGATATCACACGCTGTTGCCTATTCAATATGGGCACACATGCTTTTGAAAGGTGTTAATTCAGGTCTAAAAGACAAGTGACACTCACAAGACATTGTATAAAGGCTATTGAAGTGTCTTGAGGTGTTGGCTATTCACTGTAAAAGACACATTCTGTTGAAAAGGTGTTAATTGCATCTACTTCTAGACCATACATTGTCTATGGTACACAAATGTGCCAAGCCCTTTAGAGACAGTACAAGTCTGTCTAGGTAATGTGATTGAGGTCAAGGCATTGTGTAATTGTAGTTTGGAATGTGACAGATCTGTCAGTATCGGTGCCTACCTGTCTGCTAGATAATTAGCCTCAGTGAGTGAATAGGGGGGTGGAGATGGCATTGTCACTTTGATTACTGTCACATGCTTGTAACTGGATATAAAAGCTGAGAAGAAAACCAATAAAGTGTTCAGATCTTTTGAAGCAAGTACGGAGCTGAGTCTCGTCTTATTCTGGGGAATGATATGGATCATGTATGCAGGATTGTGGAGTGTCGGATAAGCTTGTCGTGGTTGGATGGAAGGTCGTAAGCGGTGGTGACCGTTACACTAAGCATACACACGAGCATGTTTCTCGTCGTAAACCAGCCCATCGAGAAACACGACAAGGAAATTGAGACTCCTGACGAGAAAAAAGAGAGCATGTTCTCTTTTTTTCTCGTCGAGATCTACGACAGTTTTCTCGTCGAAAAACATACACAACCGTTTTTCTCGGCAAAAATGCTCTGCCAGCATTTTTCTTGAGGGATTTTGTCGAGGAAAGCGGTCGTGTGTACGAGGCCAGACACTTTATCATGTGAGTTTACCTAGATTAAGCTGCCCAAGGTGTAAGTAAGCCCCAAGGTGAGAGGCTGCATTACCAGTGGAAGTACTATAATCTGTGAGAGTTAAACAAAAATGTGTTATGCCGTGTACACACAATGGGCCAGATTCTCATACATTTTCGCTGGCGTAGCGTAAGCCATTTACACTACGCCGCCGCAACTTAACAGAGCAAGTGCCGTATTCTCCATGCACTTGCTTCGTAGTTTGCGGATGCGTAGAGTAAATGGCCCAGCGTAAGGCCGCGTAATTCAAAGGGGGCGGCTTGTATTTAAATTAAGCGCGCACCCGCGTCAATCGAGCTGCGCATGCGCCGGCCAGGCAAAAAGCCCAGTGCGCATGCTCCAGCTCACGTCGGAAAGCGTCGGTGAAACCGACGTCAAAACGACGTGATCGTCACTTACGCAAATGCCCTATTCGCGAACGACTTAGTAAAACAACGTAACCGACGGAAAAAGCCGACGCTGACCCGACGCCATACTTAACATGGCATCCGACGGCACCCGACGGCATCCGACGGTACTACGTAAGGTTACAACACATCTTTGCAGGGGTAACCTTACGCGGCCGAAAACGACGTAAGCGACGACGGGCGGCGTAAAAGCATTCGGGAATCGGCGTGAAAGCCTCATTTGCATAGGCAAATGAGAAAACAACGTAAAGGCCACCTAGTGGCCGGAGTTGTAATTACATCTACGATCCGCAAGTGTAATACAATTACACTTGTCGGATCTTCACCCGTATCTATGCCAAAGTGATTCTAAGAACCACTCGCATAGATACCCGGTGAAAAAAACGGCGATACGACGGGGTATCTGAGATACCCCATAGTAGCGCCTCTGAGAATCTGGCCCAATAATTTTTCGGGTTGTAAAAAACAAAGTTTTATAAAAATGTAATTTAAAACGGTCGTATGTGGGCTTCAGAGCATTTTTTTAAGGTTCTGAAAAACGTCCCATTTTTTTTTTCCGAACATGCTCATTTTTTGGGTTGTAAAAGATTAGTTCTTTCTGGTAAAACTACCGTTCATAATGGAGTAAGCACATTCATCACGCTGTAACAGACAGAAAAGCGCAAATCGTCTTTTACTAACACAAAATCAGCCAAAGCAGCCCAAAGGGTGGCGTCATCTGAATGGAACTTCCCCTTTATAGTGCCGTCGTACGTGTTGTATGTCACCACGCTTTGCTAGAGCATTTTTTTTTAATGATCGTGTGTAGACAAGGCCGTTTTAATGCCTAAAAAAAGTTGTTTTTTTACACCCTGAAAAATGATCGCGTGTACGTGGCATTAGTGTTATACATTACTTTCCATGCATTTAAAGTAAATCTGGGTAAAATCTAAAAATAACATATTCAGCCCAACACTCCAATACATGGACAATTTTTAGTGTTAAGCATCTTGAAACACTGAAGGTACTGAATACTAAGCCTGATGATCCTGCCATAAATACAATCATCTCTAACTTCCTACAACTGCCCATTTCTGTGCTGAAACAGTGGGGGACAGAAAGACAGCTTGTAAGGCCGCGTACACACGATCAAATCTATCTGCTGGAAACGGTCGGACAGACAGATTTGTACGGGCGGACAGACAGATTTGTACGGGCGGACAGACAGATTTGGCCAGCAGACAGATTTTAAAGCATGCTTTAAAATCTGTCTGCTGGGAATCCGTCCGTCCGATATGTCTGCTGGTTAGTACGCTAACCAGCAGACATATCTGCCCGCACATGCGTCGAATGGATCCGACGCATGCGTGGAAGTAATTTACTTCCTGGTGCGGTGACGTGGCGGCATCAACGTCACCGCCACGTCACCGTGCTGTCTGCCGGCGGGGATTTTGGTTTGATCGTGTGTACAGCGATCAAACCAAAACAGCCCAGCAGACAAATCTGATCAAATCGGTCTGTTAGACCAATTTGAACAGATTTATTTGGTCGTGTGTACGCGGCCTAAAGGAAGGTGGAGAGGGCTAAGCATGTAAGTAAGTAGCTGTTATGAAGACGAGAAGTGGCAAATGTGCTGACAGCAGAGAAGAACTGAGGCAAGACTACCAAAGCTGTTTGGGATTTTAGTGCCACACCACTGCTAAGAGATCCAGATATACTTTTATTACAATAAAATCAAGGGTACAATCCAAAAAGAAGCCAATTAATTTTGGGGTCCAAGAGCATCCCCTACATCAGGACTTGATTGACAACAATACAAATAGACTAGAGGTGACCTGGACCTCTGGGCAAAAAAAAAGTTTTCACATGCAGTGGGTCCTTGCTCGCGCACAGCATGGCTCAAATGCTTATTTTGTCTAGGGATGAGGAGAAAAAGCTTATATTTGATGAATTCATTGTTTCACTGGAAAACGGCACTCCCCCCACAGGATTAGCTAATTTAATCTTTTATATATATATATATATATATATAATATAAAACATATATGTATTTAGTCGTTTTTGTTCTAAGTGTTGTAAACTAAAATTGGTGCTAATAAAAAATTATGAATTGAAAGCTAATTAAATCTCCTTTCTCCTCTCCCCTAGACAAAGTTTTTCTTGTCCGGGGTTGGGCTTTAATGTTATTTTTCCAGCGTGATTGCAAGCATAGGCCTTGTCAACAGCTAGGTTGGTAGCCAATATACTGTATTTGGACCACGTAGCAGTAGTGCGGTGCTTCAATTACCATTTTTGTTACAATACACTACAAACCAAATAGACCGTGGGGTGTAGAATAGACATGTGCACACTGAAATATTTTGTTTCGGAATTTTGTTTTCGTCCAAAAAATAAATTAATTGAATTAATCCTGAAATTCGTTTTTATTTATTTTGTTTTGTTAAAAAATGCATTTGTCTGAAAATCCAAATTAATTAAGAAAGGGGGGGGAGGGTGGGAATGGGGGAATAGTTGCTGACGCTAGACCCAACACATACCCGCCCAGTTGAAGTGTGGACTATCTCGGTACAAAATAGGTCAGGGTAAACAATATGATAAATAAGGAATAATTTATTAAATTAAAATATTGCACTAAAAATAATAGTGCACATCGAAAGATTGGTCGATTCTCGACTAGTTTCGCGGGGTGTCCGCTTCTTCAGGAGAACCAATCTGAAGGACAATAATGCAATGAAGAGTAAAATACAAATAATAAAGTTCAGCAATAAATTAAATAATAAATAGACATAGAGGTTTTACCCAAAGTGTAACGAAGCAGGCGCGGGGCCAGGTCTGCCCAATAGGTGTTCCCCCCGCAGCTAACAGAGGGATGGGGAGGGAAAGGGGGGGAAAAAAGGGGGGGAGGGTGGCGAGGTAGGGGAGGAGAGAGGGGGGGGAAGAGCGAAGGGAAGGAAAAGGGGGGGAGGGGAGGGGGGAAGGGAAAACAGGAGAGAGGGGAAGAAAGAAGGAAAGTGGACAGATTTGACCCTAGGGAGTGGTCGGGGATGAAAACTCACCACAGCGATAGTATCCACGGATGCATAGGGGGCCAAGGCCAAAGATAGTGGCAAAGGATAGGTCCCGATGGTAGGGGGAACAAGTGGGCTGGCTATGGACAGGGCAAGAGCTGATGCAGGCATGTGAGCGGGGTCAGTTAAGGGGCAGGGTCCTGTGTAACTGGTGAGTGACCAGTACGCTGTCACTCATGGAGGTATCCATGTCAGTGACTTGAATGCACGGTAATGCATGGACAAATAATATGGCTCCCATAAGGATCCCCGCTATGCTGTCGGCAGCAGCCTAGCTGGGTGTCTCTCTGGAGCCAGCCTGTGTGAGATCCGCGCTGGCTCATCCACGGGCCGAAGCCCATTAAATGAGCATCCCCAACCGGGACACGCCTTGACGCCGTCGGAACAGCGGCCTCTGATGTCACCAGGTCTGCTTCCCCACACCGTGCAGATGCGGAGTCCGCAATGCTGCGCATGTGCGGCCGAACCAGGCCAAGGGGCGGAGGGCCCCGAGCCTGGACGAGCAAGCGGGGATGGACTGAAAGAACATCCCTGCCAGGGGAAACACACGTCCGCCATTAGGGGGGAGGGGGGGAACCATGGCCAGGCATGCGACGTACAGCTAGAGGGTAATAAAGTTACAAGGGAAGAAACATAAAAATTAACATGATTAAAATGTACATTACAATAATATGATAAGTGGGAAGATAATTCCCACAATTTGATTACTATGCAGTGGTAACTTGTGGCATGGAAACTTCCATTGGCAAATGCAAGGTGTCAGGGAAGGCTACGGAAGGGGGGTTACTCAAGGCAACGCATATGTATTGATTGAACTGAATAACAGGATTAAACACTAAAAGTGATGATAAAGAGGTGGAGAGAGTGAACAAGGTAGATGTGTGTGAGCAGGATGACAGAGAGCGAGCAATGCAACATCACAAGCCTCCCTGAACTCAGGTGATAGCATTGCGTACTCTGCATCTGCGCGGTGTGGGGAAGCAGACCTGGTGACGTCAGACGCTGCCGTTCCGACGGCGTTGAGGCGTGTCCCAGTTGGGGATGCTCATTTAATGGGCTTCGGCCCGTGGATGAGCCAGCGCGGATCTCACACAGGCTGGCTCCAGAGAGACACCCAGCTAGGCTGCTGCCGACGGCATTGCGGGGATCCTTATGGGAGCCATATTACTTGTCCATGCATTACCGTGCATTCAAGTCACTGACATGGATACCTCCTTGAGTCACAGCATACTGGTCACTCACCAGTTACACTGGACCCTGTCCCTTAACTGGCCCCGCTCACATGCCTGCATCAGCTCTTGCCCTGTCCATAGCCAGCCCACTTGTTCCCCCTACTATCGGGACCTATCCTTTGCCACTATCTTTGGCCTTGGCCCCCTATGCATCAGTGGATACTATCGTTGTGGTGAGTTTTCATCCCCGACCACTACCTAGAGTCAAATCTGTCCACTTTCCTTCTTTCTTCCTCTCTCTCCTGTTTTCCCTTCCCCCCTCCCCTCCCCCCCTTTTTCCTTCCCTTCTCTCTTTCCCCCCCTCTCCTCCCCTACCTCGCCGCCCTCCCTCCCTTTTCCCCCCCTTTCCCTCCCCCTCCCTCTGCCTTCCCTCTTTCCCCGCTTCCCTATCCCCCCTCCCCGACCCACCCCCAACTTTATTCATGTCCTGGGCCTCCTCCCTTCCTAATCTAGTGTATGCCAATTTTTCAGAGATCCACATACAATCCCCCACGTTCGCCGCAGGGGGACCACCTATTGGGCAGACCTGGCCCCGCGCCTGCTTCGTTACACTTTGGGTAAAACCTCTATGTCTATTTATTATTTAATTTATTGCTGAACTGTATTATTTGTATTTTACATTTCGTTGCATTATTGTCCTTCAGATTGGTTCTCCTGAAGAAGCGGACACCCCGTGAAACTAGTCGAGAATCAACCAATCTTTTGATGTACACTATTGTTTTTAATGCAACATTTTAATTTAATAAATGATTCCTTATTTATCATATTGTTTACCCTGACCTATTTTGTACCGAGATAGTCCACACTTCAACTGGGCGAGTATGTGTTGGGTCTAGCGTCAGCAACTATTCCCCCATTCCCACCCTCCCCCCCTTTCTCATCAATACTTGGATGATGGTACCCTATTACCTTTATTATTAATTCTTAATTGAGGCCATACTCGCATGTTTTCCGAATTAATTAAGGTTGAATCTGTCATTGAAGGCTTATGGTGTCTGTCGAATGTTCTAAGAAAAATTCTTCTATAGCCTATGGGATTAGCATTTGACCGGAAATGTACGATTGCAGCATTTTACAGTTTAGGTGCTTGTCGAATCTTCTTAGAACTTTCTACAGACACCATAAGCCTACAATGACAGATTCAACTTTTGTATGTTTTTCGCTGCTTCTTTGAATCTTCGTAGTTCATGTTGAATGGTCTACCCCAACACTGTCTCTAATGTCGAATATTTTCTCTCTATGACGAATCTTTCCTCTCTATGTAGAATAATCTTGGATTAATAGAGTTAAGGTTAGGCACATTTTGCCACATCTATATTGAACTGTTGTAGCAACGAAAACAAAAATAAAAGCATTTTTTATGTCGGATCTTTTGGATTTCGAAATCTGCGCATTTGTTTTCTATAATGAAAATACTGTCTTTTTAGCACCATAAGACGCACCTTACCATAAGATGCACCTAGGTTTTAGAGGAGGAAAACAACAAAAAATTAATTATGAGGATTATACATTATAAATTATACATTACTGCTCGCTTATTGGTTGCTAGAGGTTACTACACATTGCCACTTATTATTCAGTTACTAGAGGTTACTGCACACTATTTGCCTGCAACTCAGTGTCCCCCTCTGCAAGCTGCTAAGTCCTGCTGCTGCTTTATCAATCCCAACTCCTGCTGCAGACAGAAGAAGGGTGAGGAAATAAAATGCCCTACTCAGCTCATGCTGCTGCCCAGAGAAGGAGTAGGGAACAGAGAGACTGTTATGCTTGGAGAAGGAGTGTGAGAGAAAGTGTGGTGTGCCTGAAGGAGGGGGAACAAGGGAGCCCGCTATGCCCAGAGAAAGAGTGGGGACAGAGAGTGTGGTGTGCCTGGAGAAGGAGGGGAAACAGAGTGCGGTATGCCCAGAGAAGGAGGGGGGACACGCTCCCTGTCACGTAGTCACAGTGCCTGCTTCTCTCCTGACAGGGAGAAGCAGGTAAGCCACAGCTGAGAAGCCGAGCGGCCGGCCCGGTATTCGGCGGAGGGGCTGGTCTATATTCGCTCCATAAGATGCACAGGCATTCACTCCCATTTTATGGGGGGTAAAAAGTGCGTCTTATGGTGCGAAAAATATTGTACCCGAATTTCGGACAAAAATGCATTCGGACTAAAACAAATGCACATGTCTAGTGTAGAAGTTGCTTGACCCAGGAACCAGACCATTTGCAATCAACATTAATACTTTAGACAGGAATACTAGTGATATCATTCTATGGATCCAGTGCTATTTTTCCATATTCCTCAACTGAGATTTCAGTGCAGCAATGACAGTGTTGTAAGTCCACTACAGGAAATTAGGAGCTGACTGCATGCAGTGAGTAGATGTGTTACATTTTGTTTTTTGCATTTGCCAATTTAAAATTAAAAATGTATCCTTTTAAATGAAAAAAATATCTAATACTAGATACCCTTTAAATATAGACAATACAAGCCTAGCATTTGTTTATTGTAACTACTGTAGATGGTAAAAACTTTTTATAGAAAGCGAACAATATACTGTATTGGTAAGTTGCACTATATCTCTCTATTACAAGTCATTTGTGCTAGTTACTGATCACCCATGGCCTATTAGGATTGACAAATATTTTCTTTTGAACACATTTTAAAGCCTTTGTAATATTACAGCATAGGTACACCATAATCAAGTTCTCTGTGTATTACAGACACAGTCGCATCTAATAAAAACGTGACCCTAGCAGAGTTCTGACAGCCTTATAACATGAGACCATAGCTCGTTTGTGAAATCTCAGTGACTTTTTGCTGAATCCCAAGTGGTGTGTTCAGCGTTATGAGCTACGTGCATGAAATGAATTGTCAGTATTAATTTCCATGCTTGCCAGTCACAACATTCCCCACAGAAGAACATGTTATATTCTTTGGATAATTGTGATCTGTTTAAACTAAGCAACTTTCCAAATTGCTTTTGTTAAAGATGTAGATTTAATGCAATTTTTTTGATGAATACTAATACTAATCAATTTAGATCAGCCACATTTTTTTTAATACAAATCGTATTCTTTTAAAAAGTAACATAAATATACTTTTCTTGTTATATTTTCCTCAATGTCAATAAAATAAAACAAAATGTCCAAGAAAAGTGTAATTTGATTGTTTTACTGTGGTTTTTAATGATTAATTAATGTAATATTTGCCTCCATTGTAGTGAATTGAGCAGTGATTCATTGTGTAGGTCTGCTCAGGATTTCAAATGATTGGTTGCATATGTAACATGCCCAAGCCAATCCTTGAAAAGAGGCATCCAAACGGTGGCTGGGGAGTTGATAAATGTGCAGGAGGCCTGAACAGATTTCTAATGGATGTTTGCTGGAGAGCACTGCACCTGGTCTGGACTTAACACTATTTAAGGACCTCTCTACAAACTTTAGTCTATCTGAACACCTCTTTTTATATAACTGCATTTGCAATCCTCAGACTATGTAAAATCCTTCTGTTCGCAGAGGGCTAATATAATCCAGCCTTCCCTGATCAGTCAAAGGTTTGATAGAGAAACAAGCTTACTCTTTTGCAGATATACATCAATCAGCCAACATTATGACCACCCACCTAAGATTGAATATGGCCCACTTTTGCTAAAACAGCTCTGACCCATTGAGGCATGGACACCAAAGTAACATCCACATGAATGGCGGGACCCAAGGTTTCCCAGGAGAACATTTCCCAAAGCATCACACTGCCTCTGCCGGCTTGCCTTTTTATAAGACATTTGCCTTTTTATAATAACATTTTTTTTACTGTTCTACAATGTGCATGTATGCCTTCTGTACTATACATTATTATGTCTATATTGGTTAGTTTGTTTTACCTAGTAATGCACTTCATACAAAGTCCCACCATCCTCCTTTATTCCTAGGATTAGTTGATGTTTTTGCTCCTGTCATATAGTTGTATATCGTGTTTAAGTATTCACTTCAATGATCCAAACTGTATGTAGCTTTCCTTTGTAAAACCCAATACATTTTTTTTTTTTAATCTGATTTTGCTCTATGTTATCTTCCATCAAGGTTCAGTTGTTCCTAAAGCCTAGTACACACGATAGGTTTTCCCGATGGTCAAAAGACCGCCAAGAAAACCCAGGGAAAAACCGGGAACCGGCTCCGTCCCTTTTCCCCAGTACACACAGCCAGTTTTCCCGATAGGAAAACTGCCAGGTGAACTTTGGTCGGGAAAACACAGCAGTTTCCCTGACGGGTAAAAGCATTGTGTGTACTAGTCATTATGCTGCGTACACACGATCGTTTTTCGTCATGAAAAAAACAAAGTTTTTAAAAACGTCATTTAAAATGATCGTGTGTGGACTTCACATCGTTTTAAACCCGTGCATGCTCAGAAGCAAGTTATGAGATGGGATCTTGAATGGAACTTCCCCTTTAGAGTGCTGTCGTACGTGTTGTATGTCACCGCGCTTTGCTCATCATTTTTCAAAACGATGGTGTGTGGGCAACATCGTTTTTAATGATGAAGTTTGTAAAACTTTGTTTTTTTCTACATGCTGAAAAACAAAGTTTTTTTCCATGCCGAAAAATGATCGTGTGTATGCGGCATCAGCCTGTAAAACTGCCTTTTAGTTATATTTTCAGCCCACCTGGAGTGATGACAGCTGGTAAAATGCAGGTATGAATTTCCTGCCATGGATTTGAAATTACTCTTTGAAATTATGGTGTTCCCTTTAAAGTCTATTTTAAGATCCAAAAAGATCAAGGAGGTAGCATTGCATTTGTATGTGTAACAGCTAGGCCAAATGGGATGTTGTTACAATAATCAACGAGCTGGACTAACGTTGGAAGGGGCTGTCCCAGATAATCACAATGTATATCTATATATACGAACCAAAAAAGATGATATTTTTGGCAAAAGGATTAGTTTTGAAAATGTGGCAAAACTTCAAAAGCCCATGGTCAGTTGGAGTAGCTTGGTACTAAATGTGTTCCAAAATTATGCCGGTCTGTTGTATATTATAGCTCCCATTAAATTAGAAGTAGTCGTGTTCAAAACTAAACCTGGTATACTTCAAGACAAATGCAGCATGCTTATAATAAAGATCCATGTTGGAACTGAGAAAATGATTTATTTCATGCAGTCAAATCTCATGGGGGATAGACGTGTACAAAAAGCATAGGGCCAGATTCAGGTACATTGGCACATATTTTGACCGGAGTAGCGCACCTCCTTTAAATTAGACCGGCGCAATGTAGAGGCGCAATCACCGTATCCTCATAGTATTTGTGCAGAAATTTGAGCCGGTGCAACGTAATTCCCAAGGCGTAAGGCGGAGTAATTCAAATTGGGAAGGACGTGGGCGTGTTACATTGAAATGAGCCGTGACCCCATGCAAATGAAGGGCCGGCCTGATCGCGCATGTGCACATGAAGCAGACCATGGTCAGCACCTCTGTGCGCATGCTCACAACTCGGGAACGGCGCAATCAGTGAAATTGGAAGTGGACCCGGGCAACTTAGTGAGCTACGCAGAGAGCTTAAATAGACAGACACAAACACCCTTTCTTTGCAGAAGTACATCCCTGGGTATCCCTTCCTATACAGCAAGGTGCTTTTGTTCTGTTGTTTGTTCGCGTTTGTTGCTTTGTGACTTGTCTTTGTGATATTTGTTGACTGTTTTGGATAGTGTTTTGCAGAGTGATTTTTGTATTTTCTGTGTTTTCTTTGTTGTGTTTTTTTTTTAATTATATTTTTGCTGGGCATTTTTTTTTTTTCTGGTAATTTTAATTTTTTTTTTTTTTGGTTCTGTTTGTGAATGATTTTGGAATGTGGGGGTGACATTCCTGCCGGAAAAGGAGTGTCACCCTCATTTGTGGTGGAGAAGTGATCCCCAGGACCAGGGAAAAGTGATCCCCAGGTCCGTGTGAATGGTGTATGAATGTACAGTGACATAATTGGAGCCGTGGCGTTGCTGCTCACAAGTCCTGCATGGTGGGCTTGTGCTAATCCAATTTGATGAGGATGTGATGTGTCTGTGCTAGGGACCACAGTGGTGTGCATGCATGCATTCTCATTGTGCCATGATTAATGTGTGTGTTTAACGTGCAAAGATGCCTAATGTTTCCTGGCTGCTCTTCCCTCAGAAGACAGGGTAGCCTCGGTTAGGAGGGGATTGTCTGGTTCAGGGGTCAGGTCATCACGTATGTCAGTCTCCAGGCCCTTTCTCACTGCGAAGTTGTGCAGCATGCAACATGCACCGATAATCTGGCATACAAAGTTTGGGGAATACAACAGGGTACCATGGGGGGTTCCGGATAGGAGTCATGAGATGGGGTCCCAGTGCATATGCAGAGTTACCCTGAAGGGATAAGACAGGAGGATGTTAGTAGTGCATGTGCCCCTTGTGATTTCACAATACATGTTCTGTTCGAAATCTGTGGGGATGGGGCTAGGATTGTATATGTAGCTGTCATTGGTGTCATGGGTGGTGTCATGTGTTGGGCTGGTGATGTCCTCCTGCAGGGTTGTGGTTAATTCCATGATGGCATGAGGGGTGAATCTGAAGATGCGAGACACCTCAGAATCACTCATGCCAAAGATGTCTATGCGTGTGTGATATATCCTCTCCCGTGAAGAGTGAAGTGTGAGGGGCTTGTATCAGATAAGAATATTGTATTAGATTAGATTATTATATCCTTCAAGGTTTTAAAGGGCTATTGAAAGATAGTGAGACCGTGTTTGTAATTTGTATGTATGTTATGTATTGATGTATATATGTATGTATATTTTTTTGTAATGTTTATAAAAGCAAATAAAAAGTTTTTGGAAAAAAAAAATCCTCTCCCGTGCCCTCCTTCTTTGCTCATCTAAAGTCAGTAGTATAGCTATGAGCATGGATGCCCCTGGCATGTTGGCATACAGTTTGTTGTCCTGCAAGTGTGACTGCTCAGCTCGTCCCTAACAGTGTTGCTTTAGATGACATGTAGACGGATTGTCTAATTTTATACCACCTTTTATATGGACTAATTATAGACAGGACGTGCAGTTGTTGCGCACAGCGCGTAGTCTGCGCTGCACCAACTTACTTTTGTGGATCCCCGTACCTCCCTCATTTGCATATTTGACTAGCAAATCAATGGTGTGTCTAGCGCAGTTTTGAGTGCACGGATGCGCCGGTCTATCGAAATTACGCCGGCGAAAAAAATTAGATTTCATACGTATATAGTTTTGGGGATGAGGCGCATCGATACGCATGCGCAGATTTAGACTTACGCCGCGCATCTCCTGTAACGCCGGCATAATGGCTCTCTGAATCTGGCCCATAATGTCTAATGAGAGCCAGCAAAATCAGATTCTCTATAAGGTGTGTAGAATCTTGAATAAAAGTGGGTAATGCAGTGATAAGTGGCTGTAAAAAAATGATCTGCTTATAAAGAAAGACTGCTAGTTATGTTTCTGGACCTTGGACAGATGGAAATAATATGGTACTTGAAAAAAGTCCTATACCACTGGACCAAACCCATTCAATTTGAATTGATTTAGCAGAAATCTAGCTGTTAGATGTGTTTTTTTATGATGAAAACACAACAAAGTCAATCTAGTAATACCGTCCTTCAGAGACTTGTTTCTTAATATAATGTGAAAAAGATGACTTAAGAGCTGTAGGCATTCTTAAAGTGGCTGCAGTATACCTCTGATGGGGCCGCATAATCTTGTCCATTTTCCGCTGAAATATTGCTGGTGCATTCTGTAACCCAAAAGGCATTCTTCCATACTGGAATGCCTCATCTGGGGTTACAAATGCAGTGTTCTCCTTTTCCAACTTGGTTCGAGGAATCTGCCAATACCCCTTGGTCAGATCGAGTGTTTGTCATGTGCCGGGCTTCTCCCAGCTGGTCAATCAATTCATTTATATGTGGCATGGGGTAGGTGTCAAAATGTGTAACTATGTTCAACTATCGAAAATCGTTACTAAATCGCCTGCTCCTATCCGGTTTGGGCACTAACACAATGGGACTGGACCAGTCACTCTGGGACTCCTCTATCACACCCAATTCAATAATTATTTGTACTTCCCCAAGTATTGCCTCCAGATTCCCCTAGCCGGTCGCAAAAGGAGAAAACTGCATTTGTAACACCAGATGGGGCATTAAAGTATAGAAGAATGTCTTTTGGGTTACAGAATGCTCCAGCAACATTTCAGCGGAAAATGGACAAGGTTTAAGTGTTACCCTTTCACCTGGGGTGATAATGTCATGCTCTACCCTAGATGTTTGTCCTGGCAGCTCAGAGGAAACAGAGGTAACCGCTCCAGGTTGATATGCTTAGGTAATCAACCTCCTCTCAAAGACCAATGGTGCTGGCAATGCGTATAGCAAAGAACAAAAGGGATGTTTGGACAGCCACACTCCAGAAAAAAATCCTTAAATTGCTTTTATTGGTAAAATTGGATAAAAAGCACTATAAGCCACAGCAAGAAAAATGGGACACGCTTCGCACTAGTACTTAGTGCCAATGTTTAGCTATGACTAAGCACTAAGTACTAGTCTGAAACACGTGAGCTGTGTGTCCCAACCTCTTTGTTGTGGAGCACAAACTCTTTAACCTCCCTTTTTTGGGGTTTCAACAAGATGACTGCTATTCCAACCTCAGGAACGAAGCAATCAGACTGAGCTGGTGACAACAAATTCTCTGTGACTAGGAGTTCCCTATCCCTCCAGGCTTTCAACAGATTATTGTGATATATCTGATTTGCCTTTTTGCCTTTTTGGTTGTCTGACCCTATAGTACACCTTACTCACTTTTTCAATTATCTTGTATGGGCCCTGCCATTTGGCCATGAATTTACTTTCAACTGTAGGGATTAGTACCCGTACCCTAATCCCCAGTGAAAAGTTATGTGTCTTGGCCCCACAATTGTACACTTTTTGCTGTAATAACTGTGCTTGGGCCAAATGTTCTTTTACGATTAGCATTATCTGTGCAATTCTATCTTGCATCTTGGCAACATGCTCAATCACACTCCTGTGGGGATAACTCTCACTTTCCTTGGTGATGTCCAACAGTCCTCTTGGGTATCTCCCATAGAGTAGCTCAAAGTGTGAAAAACCTGTAGAGGATTGTGGTACCTCCCTGATGGCAAACACCAAATAGGGTATTGGGCAGTCTCAACCCTTTACAACTCTATCCACCACCTTCTTTAACATTTGCTTATGGGTTTAGTTGAACCTTTCAACCAACCCCTCTGTTTGGGGGTGATACATAGATGTCCGCAATTGTGTCACTTTGAACAACTTGCATAGCTCTTTCGAAACCCGGAACATAAAGGGTGTACCTTGGTCCGTAAGCAATTCCTTACAAATGCCACATGACTAAAATAAGAAGCTCTTTTGGCTATCATCTTGGCAGAGGTATTTCAAAGAGGAATCGCTTCTGGATAGCAGATGGCATAGTCCAGTATAACCAAAATGTACTGATAAATGTGCAAGTGTTGGGATGGTGGCGCTGCTAAATGTGTCTAGTGGGTGAGACGTGAATTTTCCAAATATAAGCTGGTGTGTGAGTAAACCAAGTGTTGGGTAACCTGTGAAGAGGAGAATCCCAAAGATAGGGGATCCCTATGGACCCGCTCTGAATAGGAGCGTGTAAGGTTACCTCATTAATGATATGGACTCTCTAGGTGTCCTGGTTGTGTGGGTGCCGAGCAGACTGCCACCACTAGGTGGTGTCTGCTAGTGTATATAAAGTGGTTCAAAAAACTGGTGTGATCACCCAGAAGAAACTAAAGTGCCAAAGAGACACAGGTTGGTCAGGACTCTGTGCAGACGAGTGAAGGGGAAAACCCTACAATGAAAGTGATCAAACTGTGACTTATGTGCCAAGTGAAAAATCCTAGTTGCCCAAGGACGTGGGCCTGACTGGCCAAACTGTGTAAAATTACAACAAACTAAAAAACAAAACAATCAGAAAGCATGAATGTGTACCAAACCACAGTGGTATAAAGACCACCCGTGATGTTCAACATATATAACTTGTAGTTTCCAAGTGTATCCTGCAATAGCGTCAGGATACTGTGCAGGCCACTGAATATGGTAGTTAAAACCTTAGAAAGAGGTGTATGCCAAAACACAGAGTGGCATCAATTGTAGATGCAATACTACCCCCTGGGGCAGGAGTACTGATAGTATATATATATACTAACTCTTCAAACAGAAAGAAGCATTGCAAATTATGACAATAAAAAATGCATTGCAAACTAAACAATAAATACGTCATACGACGAAACGCGTCAGGTGACCACAACGTAAGCTCGTACGCACGCCTAACACATCCAGCTGCACAGCTGATCCACACGCTGCAATACACGACCGCGAGCTGCTGAGGACGGAATCACCTAGGGACTATACACAACGGGTGTAACGGCAGACTTGCTCCCCTAGCACTTCTAGGGTCAGGTGGACAACTGAGATAGCTGAGGCTTAAACACGTACCACTTCTTTTTATGTTTTTCATTTATATTTTATTGTATACATATTTTTAATTAGCCCAGGTGCCTCTGGGAATACAACAGTGGAGAAGTCCACTTATAGTATTTTAATAAATACACTCAGTGTTTTGGAAACCTATCACACTATGTGGATACTTCGTTTTTTGTCTTCCTGAGTGACACCGGAAGTTCCCTACTACAAACAGCTGGAGGGCCATTCCTACAGCTGACAGCGGGTGCAACGCGGAGAGAGGGAGCCATGGAGTAGGTGCATTCAAGGTACCACCACCATCTGCCTAAAGCCCCTGGAGGGTGCCAACATCTGGTGAGTGGGGACCCAGGAGGGGGAGCACTGAAGTCACAAAGCAGCATTCCAGTAGAGAAAAACCGCACCAAGTCACTCAGACATTTTCTGTATTAATATTTTTTATTGTTTAGTTTGCAATGCATTTTTTATTGTCATAATTTGCAATGCTTCTTTCTGTTTGAAGAGTTATATATATATATATATATATATATACTATCAGTACTCCTGCCCCAGGGGGTAGTATTGCATCTACAATTGATGCCACTCTGTGTTTTGGCATACACCTCTTTCTAAGGTTTTAACTACCGTATTCAGTGGCCTGCACAGTATCCTGACACTATTGCAGGATACACTTGGAAACTACAAGTTATATATGTTGAATATCACAGGTGGTCTTTATACCACTGTGGTTTGGTACACATTCATGCTTTCTGATTGTTTTGTTTTTTAGTTTGTTGTAATTGTACACAGTTTGGCCAGTCAGGCCCATGTCCTTGGGCAACTAGGATTTTTCACTTGGCACATAAGTCACAGTTTGATCACTTTCATTGTAGGGTTTTCCCCTTCACTCATCTGCACAACCTGAGTCCTGACCAACCTGTGTCTCTTTGGCACTTTAGTTTTTCTGGGTGATCACACCAGTTTTTTGAACCACTTTATATACACTAGCAGACACCACCTAGTGGTGGCAGTCTGCTCGGCACCCACACAACCAGGACACCTAGAGAGTCCATATCAAGGTAACCTTACACGCTCCTACTCAGAGCGGGTCCATAGGGATCCCCTATCCTTGGGATTCTCCTCTTCACAGGTTACCCAACACTTGGTTTACTCACACACCAGCTTATATTTGGAAAATTCCCGTCTCACCCACTAGACACATTTAGCAGCGCCACCATCCCAACACTTGCACATTTATCGTTAGATCTTCTAGGAGATCCTTAGGGAGGCAGCAGCTACTCCACATGTCCTAAGCGCGGATCCTTCATTTCACAAAATGTACTGATGCCCCTTATCGGACTTCATTATTGGACCTACCAAATTCATAAATGATCCTTTCAAAGGAAAACCTCAATGATGGGAAGAGGTACCAGCGGGTTACGGAAATGTGGCATAGGTGCCGACTTCACAGGGCAGGAGGAACAATCATTTTTTTTTTCTTCATGACCCCAGGCCAATAGAATCTCTGCAATACTCTCTCTCGGATTTTCTCTGCCCTAAAATGACCTTCAAGAATGTGCCGATTGGCTAACTCCAACACCAACTTCCTGTAGGTTTTGGGCACCACAAGTTGCTTAATGGTTTCTTCTGCCCTTTTGAGTAACGCAATACTGCAGATCTCTTTCTACAATGAAGTACGGGTAAGCAAAAGACTTATCTGGGTTCACTAGTTCGCCATCTATTTTTACCACATTTTCCTGTGCTTTTATCAGCGTAGGGTCTTTAACTGTTCTGTGGCAAATATTTTCTTGTGAACCTCGAGATCATAAAACTCAACAGACGCCATGCTTTTGTCTGAGGTTGTTCCTCAGAGTCCTCACCACTCTCAGAGGATTTCTGTGTTTCACCTTCCTGGTCTATAGGGGGTAAGGACAATCCCAGAGTTCCCAGAATTCTGTAAAATATCTCCCCACAATGGTATCATGTGGTAAGTGATACACTAACCCAACCTGGTGAGTTTTCATTTGAGGGTTTCAAAAAACACTGTAGCCACAGGACACTCGCAGGTGTCCCCATGCACACAAATAAAGCCACTTTGTTATTCTCAGAGATCTCTGTAGTAACTAATTCTGCTTTTATCAATGTTACCAGGCTACCTGAATCAAGCAACACAACAACATATCTACCAAAAATATACATTTTGCATAAATGTTTTTTCAGTTTCCAGAGTGGCAGTACATGCAACTGTTGCAAACAGTGACTGACGTCTGTCCCTTAGAAAGTCACATTGCATAGGTTCATCCACAACTGGGCAATTTTTGTAATATGTTGCCGGTAGCAGTAGCAAATAATCTTTTCCGCTGCCTCTTGTGGTCTAGACTTCCCAGGCTGCTCTCGCCAGACAGGTACAATTCCCACCCTCTCATTCTCTCCATCCTCACCCCTTGGTATTATCTGACCTGCCGCTGGGGGTGGTTTAGTCTTAGGGTAAAAAGTCTGTGAGTCCTTGAGAGAGCAGGTCATGTTCTCTGTAGCTAAGTACCTTTCAACTAAATCCACAAGCTTGTTGGCCATTTTTGGTCTTTATGACTTACACACTCTTGGATGGCAGTAGGAAGAGATCTCAGGAACCAATCCATAACAACACTTTTCACAATCTTTGGTGTGGTCAAAGTCTCTGGCCACTTCCTGCTCAGGTGAATGAGATCATACATTTGAGACCTGGTTTTTTTTCCAAGCCAGAAAGTCCAGTTATGCACACGCTGAGCCAGAGAGCCAGGGTGATACCCAGCCATGCCAATATTTCTGTTTTTAGCACAAAATATTATTTTGCTTTGTCAGGCTCTAGCTCATAATAAGCTTTCTGCGATTCACCCGATAATAGGGGGGCCACCAGTCCAGCCCACTGCTGCTTTTCCCTTTCAGCAGTCCTTTCCAATGTGGTCAAAAACACTTAAATATCATCCTTTCCAGTCATTTATGGCAGTAAATGGCTCACACAAAATGATGCCATATTAGTGGAACCACTTGCCTCACTGGTCTGCGGACGCTGCTGCATTAATGTCTCCTCTTGTTTTTGGAGTCTCTGCTTTTACAACAGGTCTATGGAGCGAGCCTCAGATTGCTGCTGGGTTTGTTGCTGAGCTTCCAGACTCTGCTGGGGAACTTGCTGCTGAGCTTTAATGCAGCGTACACACGATCATTTTTCGGCATGAAAAAAAGTTGTTTTTAAAAAATGTCATTTAAAATGATCGTGTGTGGGCTTCAAATCATTTTTCAGGTTCTGAAAAACGTAAAAAAAAAAAAAAATTCAAACATGCTGCATTTTTTAACGTCGTTTTAAACAATGTAGTTTTTCGGGTTGTAAAAAATGATCATGTGTGGGCTAAAACGACGTTAAAAACCCACACATGCTCAGAAGCAAGTTATGAGACGGGATCGCTCGTTCTGGTAAAACTACCGTTCATAATGGAGTAAACACATTCACCACGCTGTAAAAGACAAAAAAGCGTGAATCATCTTTTACTAACATGGAATCAGCTAAAGCAGGCCAAAGGCGAATGGAACTTCCCCTTTATAGTGCCGTTGTACGTGTTGTACGTCACCGCGCTTTGCTAGATAATTTTTTTAAAACAATGGTGTGTAGGCAACATCGTTTTAATGATGAATTTGGAAAAACATAGTTTTTTTGACATGCTGAAAAACAATGTTTTTTTTCATGCTGAAAAATGTTCGTGTGTACGCGGCATCAGACTCCGCTGCACTTGTTCATTGGCACGACTTTGCTTAAAGTTTTGCTTGTTGATTGGCATTTGCCAAAGCAAGCTGTCTTAGCAACTCTTCCATGCTGGCCTTTTTTTTTTTAAAAAACCTCCCCTGTCTTCCTCCACTAACTGTGAGGGGATTAGCTTGGCAATGGATGCGTGTGTGACCCTCTGGATGTGTTCACTATACAAAATTAGGTGAGGATTATTCACACTATATACAATGGACAAATACCAGCAAAACAAAAAGAAACATGAAAATAAACCCTTGCCAACTTGGCCACTTATTACACACGCAGGTTCCTTATATGTCAACTAGGTGCAGCCTTTTGCTACCCGAAGCACCTATCTCCCTGTTTTTGAGGTTGGCCACACAGGCTTTGTCTCACCGCACAGGACAGGTATCAGGTTCCCCAATCTATACAGACACAGAACTTGTTCCAGGATGGAGTACCCTCTCTAAGCATGCTGAGAATTTTTTAGAGGTCCTAATGATCCAACTTAATTCAGATGGGCTCAATTACTGCAACACTGCAGGACTCTCAACACTTCACCCTAGTGGAATAAATCGTCAGAGAGCCTGAATATAAGACAGACATACCCGCCATCCTGGAGGCAACCAGGCAATTTTACCTGCCTGCTGTCACAGGAGTTATTGTATGAACATGAAAATTGGAATCTGGTTTTCACCAGCCATACGCTGTCATACCCCTTACAGACCGAAATCAGTCTTTAATCCTATATGAAAGGGTTGTTTCTTGAGTTTTTTTTTTACTATGTATGCTGAGCTTCTTGATATGTGCAGGCATAAGGATCATAAAAGTTATACCCAATATAACAATCTTAGCACACAGGAATTACAGGCCCCAAAAAGTCTCACTGGTAATAAGAATTACATTTTAAGGCTTCAGATAAGGGAGGTAGCACAGGACAAATCAGGGTACCTAAAAAAGCTTTAATGCGTATGCTCCATCGGACTTTTGCTGTCGCAATTTCCGCCAACAAAAGATTGAGTGCTGGTTCTCAAATTTTCAGACGTAAAAAATTCCTATCGGAAAATTCAATCATCTCTTGCAATTCCGACGCATGCTCGAAAACAATTCTAAACAATTTGACGTGGCTCGTCGTAGTGTTGTACGTCACCGCGTTCTTGGCGGGTGAAAGTTCAGAGAAATTTTGTGTGACCGTGTGTATGCAAGCCAAGCTTGAGCGGAATTATCCAAGGTTTTTCCGACGGAGTGGTTACGCGGAACTTTTGTCAGACAGTAATGCTTACAGGAAATGAACTAAAGACCAGTTGGATGGTCCTAGCATTTAAAATGTTGAGGTACTGTACATACCAAGTGGTGAAGGATTCTAGAATATATATAATGCACATCCTATGGTCATATACAGGTCCTCTCTGTTGTCACTGCCATTTTGCAAACGCTTTGATAGCCATCTTTATGCATAACAAAACTGATGGAGTTCTGTCCTAGAACTTTCTGCAGCAACAGGTCACTTATGATAGTGATCCATTACTTACCGATAGCTGTGAGAAGTAGAACACCATTGTAAGTAAACTTTTGCTGTCAACAAAATGAAAAGATAACACTATAAAACAACACTTAACTACATCAGTAAAAAAAAATATATATAAAAAAATGTAATAACTTCTTTACTGTATGAGGATCAAACATTTAAGCAATTATATGCAAAGCCCTAGGTAAGCTACCATATTCACAGGTGTGACTGCAGGCTGCAACCTGGCATACCCTCTAGTTAATTTTTTCACCACTCGCAGGGTGCTCTGCTAAAGTTCTGGTGGTATGTACTTAGACTCTGTGCCTCAACCCTTTAAAAGGCTCACGCTTTCTCCAACTTGCCTATAGCATAGAGCAGGGGTAGGCAACCTTGGCACGCCAGCTTTGGTGAAACTACAAATCCCATCATGCCTCTGCCTCTAGGAGTCATGCCTGTGATTGTCAGGGTCTTGCAATGTCTCATGGGAATTGTAGTTTCACCACAGCTGGAGGGCTGAGGTTGCCTACCCCTGGCATAGAGGGTCCACTATCCATTCTCTCTATGGGCCAGATTCATGTAGAGTTAGGCTGGAGTATCAGTGATACTCCAGCCTAACTCTCACTTTGAGCCGGCGTTTCTGTTTTCAGTAAGCAATTGTATTTCGCCGTCGTATCGTAACTTCAAGTTTAAATATGGCGCGCGGGGCGTTCCCGCTGATTAACGCTGAGAATATGTTAATCAGCGGGAATCGGAAATTCACGATCGTATTCGGGCCCGACGCAGTGACTTTCCGACGTTTCCGTAAGAGATACGCGGCGCAAAGATAAAGCAGCCCCCTAGTGGAGTATCCTATGTTAAGAATGGCCGTCGTCATCGCGTCGAAAAAAAAAATTTGCGTCGTTTGCGTAAAACGTCCGTGAATGGGGATTGACGTCATTGACGTTCCCTGAAAGAATTTGGAGCATGCGCACTGACAGTCGACGCATGCGCAGTACGTTCGCCGCGGGATCGCGCATAGTTAACATAATACACGCCCCTACCCGCCCAATTTGAATTCCGCCGGCTCATTTTCGCTACGCCGCCGCAACTTTAGGAGCAAGTGCTTTGTGAATAACAGTACTTGCTCCTAAAGTTACGGCGGAGTAACGTAAATGAGAAACGTTACTCCAGATTAAAGATTCGCCCATCTACCTGAATCTGGCCCTGTCTTTTTCTTACCCTTAAACCATAGTCCAAGTGGAAGTAGAGCATTTTTCTACCATTGTTGCTGACTCCAAGGTAAACAGAGACTACAAGAAAAAAAACATTACCAAACTTGGACTGGACCTTGGTGCTATCTCAAGGTGGTAATTCTAAGGTCAGACTATTGGTCAATACTTTTTTAGAACATCTTCTTTGCAATCCTGCATAAAGCGTTTTTGCTAGCAACAGGAGAGGCTTTGAGTTTTTTTTTGCTATGATCTTGTTTTGGGGATATACAGTATGTAGGTCCTTAGGCAAGTATATTTTTAGTTAAAAACAAAAATAAGAACAGAAGGAAAAAGAAAAACAAACTCTGTTGCACTTAAAAGCTCTCAGCTATTACTTACTACCCAATAGTTTTCTCTTTCTCTTGCACGGCAGGGATTATAATAATGAGTCGCACATATAGTAAAATACCGAAAGCTTGTTAAATATCAAATAATGTGCTGATGGTACACTATACTTTGGGTATTCTACTTCTGTATTTGTTGCAAAATACAACTGACCTTTACTGATACAATGCTGAAACAGGCTACATTGCCTGCAGTGTCTTGAAAACTGAATATTTCTGTAACAATCCAATTCTTTGGAGAAAAGAGAAAGAATACTCTCCATAGACATAACGCAAAAAAATTTAATTAAGACTCTCTACACAAACTGAAACCCCTGATATCCCACTGGCACCCACTGGCCCACATCTTCCACAACCCTCGGTTTCCTCCTGGGCTGGACATTTTAGCCTTCAAATGGTGGCTTGACAAAGGCCTTTACAGAATCGGACACTTCTTTAATTCCAATGGGCCCCTCTCTCTAGGTTATTGCACTTCCAAACTTAAAATGCCCCCTTCCGAGAAATTCCGGTTCTACCAGATCTCCCACTTCCTTCGCCAGGTCATAAAAACCAGTGTTGACCCACCATCAGTAACCCCCTATGAACAATGGTGTTCCTCAGCCAGGGACACAAAAGGGGGTATCTCTCTTATTTATTCAGCTTTGGCCGAGCCATTGGAGAAAGCGTCATATATGACCAGTTGGGACCGAGACCTTGACCTCGACTGGACGTTGGAACGTTGGCATTCTAACTTAGCCCGCTCATATAAGGGCATTATGAATACCTCGCTGGTAGAAGCGAACCTTAAGGTCATGACCCGCTGGTACTTGGTTCCCACTCGCCTTGCCAAATTCTATCCACAATCCTCCCCTCTATGTTTTAGGGGCTGCGGACACACGGGCTCCCTACTCCACATAATGTGGGAATGTCCTAGGATTCGGTCCTTTTGGTATAAAACATTCAACCTCATCCGTAAAGTCACAGGGGTGGGGGTAACCAGAGATCCCACGATTGCTTTACTTAATAACCCAATACCTGAAATACCCAGGTACACGCATGTTCTGATCTTTTTTATCTTACTTGGAGCCAAGATGACTATTACTAAGGCCTGGAAGTCCCCAACAGTCTCTTTCCTAATGGCCAAAAGGAAAATTTCCTGGATAATGTCGAATGAGAAGATCTCCAACACTATCCTTGATACTATTGATAGATTCAAACTCATTTGGGAACCATGGGCTTCGTATGTTGGAGTCCTTCTATGAATTGACTCTGACGTCAGTTAGAATATTGCAGTTTTCGGGCCCGAATCCTCTGAACTTGTGTCCCTCCGTGTAATTCCTGACCCTTCCGCTCCTTCTCTTTCTTTTTCTCTGCTCCCTTTTCCCCTGTCTCTTCTTTCTCTGCTGTCTCAACTCCTTTAGCTATTCTAATATAACAGTCAAGAATGTTATGGACCATAAGGGCCCTTTAGTTATGTTTCTTTCTTTTCCTTTTTTTATAGTTATGGTTTAAATTGTTATCATCTGTGTTGTGTGTCTCTCGCGTACCACTTCCCGGACCCAGGGGGGTTTGGAGTTCTCTCCTCTCTCCTGGGCCTTGGACTACCTTGACCCTTTTGCCTCGATAGCTTTCGGTCAAGCTCTATGCTTTCAGCGGGATAGCCCGCCTATCCTGGATTCAGGTGCTTCTCACCGATCAGGCGCTACATTGGAGATGGCTCGTGCCACACACCCCCCGCGCAGCACGGTCCCATCTGGGGCGCGGGGATGAGGTGGAGTGGTTGCTACAGGCCCCATGGTATGCAACGGTTAGACTTGCTCTTCAGTGCCTTTGTGGTTAAGGTATATTAACATGTTGTACTTGATCTTGTTACTGTTTGCCTTACCTTGGTATTATTGTAAACTTTCAATAAAAATATATTAAAAAAATAAATAAAAATTTAATTAAAGTTCAGAATTTGAATTGTAAAAACTTTGGAACAGATACATTTGCATTCAAAATAAGTTTGACTACCATGGATAGTTTTTTTACTCTAAAGAAATGAACTCCCTGTATCATCTGCTGACACCAACAGCCAGGGCATGAGAGCGAAGAAGAAAGTAAGAAAGCATGAAGAACAAAGAGCATAGTTTTGACAGTTAAAAAAAAAAAGAAACATGGAAAAGGTCCAGGTAACATAATGATCTGTTCTAAATATCTATAGCTATAAAAAGTTTATCGGATCACAGAAAATTGCAGATGTAGCTACAAAATGTTTGATTCTCTTTTTACAAAAAATCATTATAGGGATATACAGTATCTCACAAAAGTGAGTACACCCCTCACAATGTAAAGCAGTGAGTGTACAGCTTGTATAACAATTTAAATTTGCTGTCCCCTCAAAATAACTCAGCACATTAATGTCTAAACCGCTAGCAACAAAAGTGAATACACCCCTAAGTGAAAATGTCCAAATTGGGCCCAATTAGCAATTTTCCCTTCCCCTGTGTCATGTGACTTGTTAGTGTTACAAGGTCTCAGGTGTGAATGGGGAGCAGTCATTTTAAATTTGGTGTTATCACTCTCACTCTCTTATACTGGCACCTCATGGCAAAGAACTCTCTGAGGATCTTAAAAAAATTGTTGCTCTACAGAAAGATGACCTAGGCTATAAGAAGATTGCCAAGACTCTGAAACTGAGCTGTAGCATGGTGGCCAAGACCATACAGCTGGTTATTAGGACAGGTTACACTCAGAACAGGATTTGCCATGCTGAACCAAAGCAGTCAAGTGCACCTGTTCAACGTCATATCCAGAGGTTGTCTTTGGGAAATAGACATATGAGTGCTACTAGCTTTGCTGCAGAGGTTAAAGGAGTGGAGGGTAAACCTGTCAGTGCTCAGACCATACGATGTACACTGCATCAAATTATTTTTCATGGCTGTCATCCCAGAAGGAAGCCTCTTCAAAAGATGATGCACAAGAAAGCCCACACACAATTTGCTGAAGACAAGCAGACTAAGGACATGGATTACTGGAGCCGTGTCCTGTGGTATGATGAGTTTAAGATAAACCTATTTGGATCAGATTGTGTCAAGCGTGTGTGGGGGCAACCAGGTGTGGAGTACAAGTGCAAGTGTGTCTTGCCTACAGTGAAGTATGGTGGTGGGAGTGTCATGGTCTGGAGCTGCATGAGAGCTGTCAGCACTGGGGAGATACAGGTTATTGAGGGAACCATGAATGCCAACATGTTCTGTGACATGCTGAAGCGGAGCATGATCTTCTCCCTTTAGATACTGGGCCACAGGGCAGAATTTCAACATAATAACAACACTTAGAGCCGGTTCACACAGGGGCAACACAACTTCCAGCACGACTTTGGGAGGCAACTTGAACACGACTTGAGTATGAATCACAACGCGACCCACAACACGACTTGAAGTCACCTCCAGGAAGGGGAACTCTATGCCAAATTTTAAATAAAAAACCGGCATGGGTTCCCCCCTCTAGGAGCATACCAGGCCCTTAGGTCTGGTATGGATTTAAAGGGGAACCCCTACGCTTAAAAAACAGCGTGGTGGTACCCCAAATTCATACCAGACCCTTATCCAAGCACGCAGACCGGCCGGTCAGGAAAGGGGGCGGGGGTGGGCGAGCACCCCCCCTCCTTATCTGTACCAGGCTGCATGCCCACAACATGGGGGGTGCTTTGGGGCAAGGGGGCACCCTGTGGCCCCCACCCCAAAGCACCTTGTCCCCATGTTGATGGGGACAAGGGCCTCTTCCCGACAACCCTGGTCGTTGGTTGTTAGGGTCTGCAGGCAGGGGGCTTATCGGAATCTGGGAGCCCCTTTTAATAAGGGGGCCCCCAGATCCTGGCCCCCCACCATATGTGAATGAGTATGGGGTACATCGTACCCCTACCTATTCACCTGGTGGTAGAAAAATGTCAATACAAAACACTACACAGGTTTTTAAAGTAGTTCATTAGGCAGCTCCGGGGGTCTTCTTCCGACTTTGGGGGTCTTCTGACTTCCCCCTTCTGCTGGGCACCACCGCTGTCTTTTAGCTCTTTTACCAGCGGTGGCCCGGTCTTCTCCCTTCTTCCGACTTTGGGGGTCTTCTTCCGACTTCGGGGAGTCTTCTGACTTCTCCACTCTCTTCTCCCACTCTCTGGTTCTTTTTCTCTTCTGCCGGGCACCACCGCTGTCTTCTTTCAGCTCTTTCACCAGCGAGGGTCCGGTCTTCTGCATCGCCTTCTTCTCTTCTTCTCCTCTTCGATGTTGACTCAGCGCTCCCTCCCGCTGTAATGCCAGGTGTGCGGTGCGCGGCGATTTATATAGGCCTCTTATGGCGTCACAGTCCCAGAATGCTCCGGGTGGTGTCGGGAAGCCAGGGTTGTCGGGAAGAGTCCCTTGTCTCCATCAACTTGGGGACAAGGTGCCCCTGCCCCAAAGCACCCCCCCCCAGGTTGAGGGCATTCAGCCTGATACGGCTCAAGAGGGGGGGGTGATCGGCCGCCCCCACCCCCTTTCCTGACTGGCCGGTCTGCGTGCTCGTATAAGGGTCTGGTATGGATTTGGGGGTACCCCCACGCCGTATTTTCAGCGTAGGCGTTCCCCTTCAAATTCTTACCAGACCTAAGGGCCTGATATGCTCCTAGAGGGGGAACCCATGTCAGTTTTTTATTTAAAATTTGGCGTGGAGTTCCCCTGTGGGAGGTAGAAGTCAATGGGTACAGGTCGCCTAGAAGTCGGATTGAAGTAGTACAGGAACCTTTTATGAAGTCGGAGCGACTTCAATAGTGTACATTAAGACGCCTCCCATTCATTTTATCGAACCGCGCGACTTGGCGCGACTTGGGGCGCCTTAAAGTCGGATCCTGGGTCGCCCCAGTGTGAACCGGCTCTTAAACACACCTCCAAGACAGCCACTGCCTTGCTAAAGAAGCTGAGAGTAAAGGTGATGGACTAGCCAAACATGTCTTCAGACCTAAACCCTATTGAGCATCTGTGGGGCATCCTCAAACAGAAGCTAGAGGAGCGCAAGGTCTCTAACATACACCAGCACCGTGATGTCGTAATGGAGGAGTGGAAGAGGACTCCAGTGGCAACAGGCAGTGCTGAAAAATAATGGTGGCCACACAAAATTTGGACATTTTCACTTAGGGGTGTTCTCACTTTGTTGCCAATGCTTTAGACATTAATGGCTGTGTGTTGAGTAATTTTGAGGGGACAGCAATTCTACACTGTTATACAGGCTGTAAACTCACTACTTTACATTGTAGCAAAGTATTATTTCTTCGGTGCTGTCAAATGAAAAGATATAATAAAATATTTACAAAAATGTGAGAGGTGTACTCATATATATATATATATATATATATATATATATACTGCAAATGAAAATATTTAGTATTTTTTACAGCCTTTTGCAAACGTTAGAAGGATTTATGGATTTTTAGTCACACTGGGCTGACTGTCTCCCTACACCTGTGTGACAACACTGGGCCAATCACCATGCACAAGCACTGTCGAATGGAGTGAATTACATGTTACGTTGTACCCAAAAGTAACTGATATGGTCTTTATTACAAATGGAGCAAAGGAAAGATGAGTATCTGTTGCTGAGGGATTAGGCTTTAAATAGATTCTGGCACTAGAAGAAAAATAAAAAGCTGCTGAAGTGAAGGAACTTTAAGGTGTATATACACACTTGCAGTCACTTTACGTGTCAACTCTGCTGCCTCTCAGGCCGCGTACACACGGCAGGGAATCTCGACGGGCAGAACACATCGTTCCGCCCGTCGAGGTTCCCTGCCGGCCGTCGAAATCGGCAACCCGCCCGTCGGGAATGGCAACCAGCCATTCTTCCGGGCGGGCCGTCGAGGAAATAGAGAGCGTGCTCTCTATTTCGGCTCGACGGGCTTCCCGACGGGAAGCTCGCCGAGACCGTACACACGGCTGAGGTCCTCGCTGGAATGTGCATTCCAGCGAGGTTCTCGCTGGTTTTCAGCGAGAACCTCGGCCGTGTGTACGGCGGCTCAGAGTATTAACTCAGAAGTCCTTCAGCCTCCGAGTTCAATATAAACACAAAACAGAAGCAGACATGAGAGGGGATATCAGAGTAATGTCTTTAGTGTTTCTACTGTGAAGTTTGAGGATTAATTACTACATGGTGCCTGGAGCTACAGAGGTCAGTAATGATTTGTTTTAAAGTGTTTTTACCTGAAAAGAATATATATAAAAAAATACAATATCCAGAACCTGTATACAGGTTCACTTTAACCACTTGCTGACCAGGCCATAGCCAAATGACAGCTACAGTGCAGTTAGGTAGTTCTGGGAGGGCATACTATGACGTCCAGAGGACCCGGCGCATCGCAGATTGGGGTAAAGGGCCAATTGACAGCAGCCCTTTACCAAGTGATCGCTCCATCCAATGATGAGTTTGCTCAAATTTCAGTTGGAATCCCTCCAGTGTTCTAAGACAGAGTACCTAATTGGGAAAGGACCCAGGGCCAATTACACATTTCACTTATATACAGGCAGCACACAAGCAAATTATGAAAAAAAAGTTATACTAAATACAACCAATAACAGTTAAAATGGCAATTATTACTATTAAGCCGTGTACACACTATCGGGTTTGTCCGATGGACTGTTTTCATTGGACAAACCGATCGTGTGTGGGCCACATCAGTTTTTTTTCATCGCTGGAAAAAAATATAACATGTTTTAAATTTTTCCTATGGATAAAAAAACGATAGAAAAATCCGATAGTCTGTGTGGAACTCCATTGGAGAAAAATTCATGTATGCTCAGAATCAATGCTCAGAAGCATTGAACTTAATTTTTTTTGGCTCGTCGTAGTGTTGTACGTCACCACGTTTTGGCACAGATTTTTGACTGATGGTGTGTAGGCAAGACTGATGAAGGTCAGCTTTATCCGATATCCGATGAAAAAATCCATCAGATTAGATTCCAACAGATATGTGTACAGGGCTTAGGAATTATTACGTTAAAATAATGAAAACAATAACACCAGCCCAGTTCAACAATGTGGAATCTATGACAGTAAGATATTTGGTTGAACCCATTATGCCGCGTACACACGATCGGTCAAACCGATGAGAATGGTCTGATGGACCATTTTCAATGGTCAAAACCGATCGTGTGTGGGCGATATCAGTTATTTAACCATCGGTTAAAAAAAGCCAACTTGTTTTAAATTTAACCGATGGATTCCTAACCAATAGAACAAAACCAATCGTTAGTAGGCACGACCATCGGCTTAAAAATCCACGCATGCTCAGAATCAAGTCGACGCATGCTTGGAAGCATTGAACTTCATTTTTTTCACCACGCCGTTGTGTTTTACATCACCACGTTCTGACACAAGCGGTTCTCATCGGATGGACCGATCGTGTGTACGCGGCATTAGAAGTGCATTGTTGGTCTACATAAAAGTTTTACCAAAAAGAGTAATCCTGTGAGTAGTTACAGAGACCTAAAGTCAAATATGTTATATAATGTCATGTGTGAGTTAAAAAAAAACATTATACACATAGGGCCAGATTCACAAAGCACTTAAGCCGGCGTTTCATGAGATGCGCGGCGTAATTGCAAATATGCGCTTGCGTATCTATGCGCCGTATCCACAAAACGATATACGCCTGAAATCTAGAAATTTTCGACCGACGTCATTTCGATAGACCCGTGCATCGTGTGCGCAAAAATGCGCTAGACACACCATTGATTTGCTAGGCAAATATGCAAATGAGGGAGATACGGCGATCCACAAAAGTAAGTTTGTGCGGCGCAGGCTACGCGCTGTGCGCATCAGCTGCATGTCCTGTCTAAAATTAGTCCATATAAAAGCAGGTTTAAAATTAGACAATCCGTCTACATGTCAGCCACACTTGCAGGACAACAATCTGTATGCCAACATGCCAGGGGCATCCTTGCTCATAGCTATACTACTGACTTTAGATGAGCGCAGAAGGAGGAGGGCACAAAGGAGGGCACGGAGGATGGCACGGGAGAGGATATACCGCACACGCATAGACCTATTTGGCATGAGTGATTCTGAGGTATATCGCATCTTCAGATTCACCCCTCATGCCATCATGGAATTAACCACAATCCTGCAGGAGGACAACACCAGCCCAACACAACGCTCACATGCAGTGCAGCCACTGGTCAAGGTCCTGGCAACACTCCTTTTTCTTGCCAGTGGCTCTTTTCAAAGAACAAGTGGAGTGGTGGCTGGGATGTCACAATCCTCCATGAGCAGATGTGTGCACCAGGTTATCCCTGCAATTCTCAGACGCATGGCCAACCAAATCATCAAACCCACTCAGGAGGACCTGCGGCTGAAGCAATGACAGATTTCTACAGAATTGCCAGATTCCCACACAACATGGGGGCCATTGATTGCACACATGTGGCACTCCAGCCCCCCCCCCCTGTGAGACAGAGCACATATACCGCAATCAGAAGCTTTGGCATTCCATCAACGTACAGGTGATAGTCGATGTCAAATGCCTCATATGGCACGTCCATGCCAAACACCCCGGATCCAGCCATGACAGCTACATATACAATCAGAGCCCCATCCCAATGGAATTTGAGCAGAACGTGTATGGGGACAGCTGGCTGGTTGGTGAGTGACATGGGTGGCAGTCATGACTGTCCCCCCCCCCCCATGATGCAGAAATCACAAGGCACATGCATGGGTAACATCCTCCTGTCTTTTCCCTTCCAGGTGACTCTGCATATGCACTGGGATCTCATGACTCTTATCCGGAACCCCCAAACCCCAGGAGAGGAAATATACAATGAAGCACATGCCAAAACCCGTGCAGTGGTGGAGCGCACCTTTGGCCTCCTGAAGTCACGTTTCCGATGCCTGGATAAGTCTGGGGGTACCCTCTTGTATTCCCCAAACTTTGTATGCCACATCATCGGTGCATGTTGCATGCTGCACAACTTTGCAGTGAGAAAGGGCCTGGAGATTGACATACGTGATGACCTGACCCCCGAACCAGACAGTCCCCCCCTAACCGAGGCTACCCCGTCTTCTGAGGGAAGAGCAGCCAGGAGACAGCTCACATTAGGCATCTTTGCACGTTAAACACACACATTAATCATGGCACAATGAGAATGCATGCATGCACACCACTGTGGTCCCCAGCACACACACCCCACATCCTCATCTAATTGGATTAGCACAAGCCCACCATGCAGGACTTGTGAGCAGTAACGCCACGCCATGGCTCCAATTATGTCACTGTACATTCATACACCATTCACACGGACCTGGGGATCACTTCTCCCTGGTCCTGGGGAACCCTTCTCCACCACAAATGAGGGTGACACCCCTTTTCCGGCAGGAATGTCACCCCCACGTTCCAAAAGCATTCACAAAAAAAATTGCCCTGCAAAAAAAAAATGCCCAGCAAAAAAAAAAAAAAACAGAACAGAGAAAAAAACTACCGCCGCTGGCGTGACCCACGCCTGGGGCGGCCACGGCCACGGCCCCGGCTCCTCAGGGGAGACTCATGGGGGGGTAATCCGGGGAAGGAGGAGCATCCCCTGGTCTCTGCCCACCTGGCGGCCTGCCCTCCAAGGCCACGGCAATGCGAGTTAGACCAGCATTGAGTGTTGCCGTATTGGCCTGGATAGCCTGGGTGAGGGCCCGCACATCCTGACCGAGGGCCCGCACATCCTGACCAACGCCTGCTGTGGTAGCCTGCTGTTCATTTTGGCAATTGATCAGAGACAGGGAGTTGCAGGCCATGTCCCCAACTGAATCCTTTATGGAGGACAGGCTCTCCTCCATCCGCCCCAAAGTCTGGCTGACCTTTCCCAGATGGCGGGTCTGAAGGGCCTGGTCCCTTCTCAGATTGGCAGGCAGAACCTTGGCCACCCCCTGGTCTTCTGGGTCGCCTTCCTGCCTCCAGATGAGGCTTGTGGCCAGGGAGAAGGGGAGCCCCTTGGGAGGGGAGCCCTGTTCCCCTGCTGCCAGCCATAGGGGAAGACTCCTCCAAAAGTAACATGAAGTCAGTCCCTGACATGACCTCCTCCTCCAACTCAAACTCCTCAACCTCCTCAGAGGATTCCGGCCTTGTCTGGGGGTCTTCCTCAGACTGTTGTGCCGTGGATGGTGCGGACAGGCCAGATGGCCCAGCACCCTCCTGCACATCTGTGGATGACACAAAATATTCACAGGTTGGAGGATCCACACACTTGCCACATATTCCCTCCCCCCCACACATGCTACACACCAGATAGAAAAAAAAACTTACCTGTCCTCGCGGCCTCCTCATTGGAGTCAAAGCCAGGCAGCCCCTCCACTTGCTGCCTGTTGAAGGTCTGGGCCACTGCACGCTCCTCCTCAGTCAGCCTAACAGGGCATGGTGGGCCCCCTCCAGTGCCCCTGGCATGTGCTGCAATCTTGCCCAGCTTCCCACAGACCACACGCTGGAGATCATTGATCTTCTTTTGGATCCCCTGGCGTGTCCGGGTCTTCCCCCCCCCCCCCAACTAATTTACCTCGTCGGCGATCTCCTGCAAAATCTGAGCCTTCCTTCCCCGGGGTGGTGTTGGCACTCTCCGGGCCATGCAGGAATCGCCCTTATTGGGTAATGGCCCTGCCAATAATGACCTTCTCCCGCAAAGAAAAATGTAACTTTCGCTTCCTCTCACTCATGTTCACACAACAACTCTCTCCAAAACAATCACCAAAAATCACTCAACAAAAATCACTCACCAAAACAGTCTCCAAAACAGTCACCAAAAATCACTCTCAAAAACACTATCCAAAACACTATCCAAAACAGTCAACAAATATCTCAAAGACACGTCACAAACCAACAAATGCTAACAAACAACAGAACAATGGATGTACTTTTGCAAAGGAAGGGCGTTTCTCTATTTAAGCACTGTGCGTAGCTCACTAAGTTGACCGTGCCTAGTTCCAATCTCACTGATTGCGCCGTGCCGAGTTCTGAGCATGCGCAGAGAGGTGCTGTCCATAGCCTGCTTCATGTGCGCATGCGCAATCCAGCTGGCCCTTCATTTGCATGGGGTCACGGCTCATTTCAATGGAACACGCCCACGTCCTTCCCAATTTGAATTACACCGCCTTACGCCTTGGAAATTACGTTGCACCGGCGCAAATTTGTGCGCAAATACTACGAGGATACGGTACTTGCACCTCTACATTGCACCGGTCTAACGTAAAGGAGGTGCGCTACGCCGGTCAATATATGCGCCAATGTACGTGAATCTGGCCCATAGTTAGTGCAGGCTAATGATAAACATGCTATCCAAATTTAAGTTTGAATGGAACCAAACATGCTATACTATGATGAGTGGCTTACTATTTACTGTAGAAATTTGTGAAATGATTTTATTTTTTCAGATGGTGTCCTGGGCGGCATCCATCGGCGGGCTTGTCCGGTCCGGTGTCCATCTTCGGCATCAGTGGTGTCCTCCAGCTTCTCCAGCGCGTGCCTCGAGTCGAATCCCCGCTTCCCGCGCTGTGTTTGAACCACTCCGCTGACATATACCGAGCGCAGTACACTCGGGTATAGTCGGGTAGGCTCGGCTCCTCTCGCGTAAAGGACGTACTGGACGCACAGGACGTGACTGCGAGGGGAGCCGAGCCTGCCGACTATACCCGAGTGTACTGCGCTCGGTATATGTCAGCGCAGTGGTTCAAACACAGCGCGGGAAGCGGGGATCGGCGTATATCGCGCACCCATGATTTTGCCCTGATTTTCAGGGCAAAAAAGTGCGCAATATACGCCGATAAATATGGTATATATTGTATATTGCAGAGTCACAGTCCCTGCCATCAAGGAGCTTACAACCTAAGGTTCCTAACTACATATTAGGGCCAATTTAGACAGAATCCAATTAACCTACCAGCATGTTTTTGGAGTGTGGAAGGAAACCCAAACACCTGGAGAAAACCCATGCAGGCACAGGGAGATCATGCAAACTCCAGGGAGGTAGTGCTGTGGTTGGGATTCAAACTGGTGACCCTCACCCTAGTGCTGATACAGTGCTAAACAGCCGAATTTATGTCTTCTTTTTTGTCAATATAAAGTGCAAATATCTCTGCACTCTGATGACCTTAGTTTTAACAAAAATATGTTTGCCCCTAAATTAGATCAGAAGAAGAGCTGGAAATTCCAGGAAAATTACTCCAAGTGCCCTCATTCTACTGGTAATGTAAAGGATATATAGAAGATTGTCATTGACTTTAAAAACAATTCGGGAACTATTTCCACTAGATTATGGACTCACAGACCACATAGTGATTAAGTGGTTTATATAAAAAAGAGTTATATAAAAATGTATTAAACACCATTCAGCAATGAAAAAAAATGTTTCCACTCAAAATACACTGCTTTTATGTAAATGTATTTTAGAGAATTTGTATCACTTGAATAATGCAAAAAAAAAAAAACTTGCTACTTGACTTATTTAAGATTGAGCTGGGTAGCGAGAACACGGTCCGATTAGATTAAATAAAGGCATAAGTGTTCAAGAATCACTTCTCTGAGCTCTAGAGAAGGAAAAAAACCTGATCACTTCCAACTGTTATATTATTAGCTAAATTAAACATTCTCTGCTTTTCTGCAAAATATATAGAATTCCTGGATAGAACAGTAAACATGGAAGATGTTTTTAAATATTACAATCATTTGAATCCTAGTGAAGCTTTTGACCCAGACAGTTACAGATCCATATTTAAAAAAATATTAATATTGGTAGGCACTTCTAATTATGTTAAAAAAAATGCTTTTTCTTTTCACATTTACTTATACACATACCTAATTACTTAAAAATAGAAAAACCCTTTACTCCAAAGTCCTTTCAGTCTATTGCTCTTTTAAATAAAGTTATTAACCACTACCCAACGGCCGTACGACTTTGTACGGCCGTAGGGTGGTTCTACTTCTCTTAGGCCCGTACACACGAGCAAATGAATCTGTTCAAATCGGTCTAACAGACCGATTTGATCAGATTTGTCTGCTGGCTGTTTTGGTTTGATCGCTGTACACACGATCAAGCCAAAATCCCCGCCGGCAGACAGCGTGGTGACGTGGCGATGACGTTGACGCCGCCACGTCACCGCACCAGGAAGTAAAACACTTCCGCGCATGCGTCTAATCCATTCGATGCATGTGCGGGCAGATATGTCTGCTGGTTAGCGTACTAACCAGCAGACATATCGGTCCGACGGCTTCCCAGCAGACAGATTTTAAAGCAGGCTTTAAAATCTGTCTGCTGGACAAATCCGTCTGCTCGCCCGTACACACGATCGAATCTGTCTGCTGAGACGGTCTGTCAGACCGTTTTCAGCAGATAGATTTGATCGTGTGTACGCGGCCTAACACGCCAGGCCACTGGGGGGCCTGCGCGTGCCCGCCGCATCGCTTAGATGCCGATGCGCGTGCCTGGCGGCCGCGATGTCCGCCAACCATTTGGGATCGGTGGCTACAGGGACAAGACGTGGATCTGTGTGTGTAAACACAGAGACCCATGTCCTGTCAGGGGAGAGAGGAAACCTGATCTGTGTCCCTTGTACATAGGGACATAGATCGGTCACCTCCCCCAGTCACCCCCCTCCCCCCACAGTTAGAACACTATTCAGGGTACACATTTAACCCCTTGCTCACCCCCTAGTGTTAACCCCTTCAATGCCAGTCACATTTATACAGTAATTAGTGCATATTTATAGCACTGATCGCTGTATAAATGTGAATGGCGCCAAAAATGTGTCAAAAGTGTCCGATGTCTCCGCCATAATGTCGCAGTCACAAAAAAAACGCTGATCACCGCCATTGGTAGTAACAAAAATAATAATAAAAAATAATAATAATTCTGTCCCCTATTTTGTAAGCGCAATAACTTTTGCGCAAACCAGACGCTTATTGCGATTTTTTTTTTTTTACCAAAAATATGTAGAAGAATACGTTTCGCCTAGACTGAGAAAAAAAACGTTGTTTTTTTTTTTCAAAATTGTCGCTCTATTTTTGTTTATAGCGCACAAAATAAAAACCGCAGAGGTGATCAAATACCACCAAAAGAAAGCTCTATTTGTGGGGGAAAAGGACGTCAATTTTGTTTGGGAGCCACGTCGCACGACCGTGCAATTGTCAGTTAAAGCGACGCAGTGCCACAAGCTGAAATTTCACCTGGTCAGGAAGGGGGTATACATGCCCAGTAAGTAAGTGGTTAAAGTAAAAACTTGCTTTATTATAGATAATATCTAAAAACATAAATTGTGCCTGAAAATGTTCCCTTTATTATTGCTTCTTGAAAAATATCAGTTCAGTTCCTGATGTGTGAACTTGCCTAGGCACTCTTGCTTGTAGCCTCATAGCTGTATACCTGGAGTGTGTGAAGCACTGTTGCCTGTAACTGCCAGCCCCAGGAGATTTGGTATTAGAAGTGGTGTGAGATTCAGTGATATTACTGCTATGTTGCTTACCAGAGAAGAATTGGCATCCAATTCATTTCATTTCTAAGGATAACTTTTTTTTCAAAGATCAGTAAAGAATTAAAAATGTTTGACAAGCAAAATATATTGGACCATGTTTTGCTTTCATGCCGCTTACACACGATCATTTTTCGGGTTGTAAAAAACTACGTTTTCAGGCTCTAGAAAAATGGCCCAGATTCACAGAGCGATTACGCCTGCGCAACAGGAGATGCGCGTGCGTAAGTCTAAATGTGCGCGTGCGTTTCGTTGCGCGGCATCCCCAGAACGAGATACGCAAAAAATCGACTTTTTTTGTCCCGCGTAATTTCGTTAGACTGGCGCATCCATCCGCGCAAAAGTGCGATAGACACACCATTGATTTGCTTGTCAAATATGCTAATGAGGGACTTACGGGGATCCACAAAACAACGTTGGGGCAGCGCAGGCGACGCAGTGTGCGCAACAGCAAAATGTCCTGTCTAAAATTAGAGCTGATAAAAGCTGGTCTAAAAAAAGAAAAAAAGTCTACTTGTTAGATAAAGCAACACTGTTAGTGAGGAGCTCAGCAGTCACACGTGTTGCTCAACAATCTGTATGCCAACATGCCAGGGGCATCGTCGCGCATAGCTATACTACTGACTTTAGATGAACAAAGAAGGAGGAGGGCACGGAGGATGGCACGGGAGAGGATATACCGTACCCGCATAGACCTGTTTGGCATGAGTGATTCTGAGGTGTATCGCATCTTCAGATTCACCCCTCATGCCATCCTGGAATTAACCACAACCCTGCAGGATGACATCACCAGCCCAACACACCGCTCACATGCAGTGCAGCCACTGGTCAAGGTCCTGGCAACACTCCATTTCCTTGCCAGTGGCTCTTTTCAGCGTACAAGTGGAGTGGTGGCTGGGATGTCACAGTCCTCCATGAGCAGATGTGTGCACCAGGTTGTCCCTGCAATACTCAGACGCATGGCCAACCAAATCATCAAACCCACCACTGAGGACCTGCGGCTGAAGGCAATGACAGATTTCTACAGAATTGCCAGATTCCCACGCACTGTGGGGGCCATTGATTGCACACATGTGGCACTCCAGCCCCCCCAGGAGACAGAGCACATGTACCGCAATCGGAAGCATTGGCATTCCATCAATGTACAGGTGATAGTCGATGCCCAAGGCCTCATATGGCACGTCCGTGCCAAACACCCAGGGTCCAGCCATGACAGCTACATATACAATCAATGCCACATCCGAATGGAATTCGATCAGAACGTGTATGGGGACACCTGGCTGGTTGGTGAGTGACATGGGTGGCAGGCATGACTATCCCCTCCCATGATGCACATCACAAGGGGCACATAATTGACTAACATCCTCCTGTCTTTTCCCTTCCAGGTGACTCTGCATATCCACTGGGACCCCATCTCATGACTCCTATCCGGAACCCCCAAACTCCAGGAGAGGAAAGATACAATCAAGCACATGCTCAAACACGAGCAGTGGTGGAGCGCACCTTTGGCATCCTAAAGTCACGTTTCCGATGCCTGGATAAGTCTGGGGGTACCCTCTTGTACTCCCCAAACTTTGTGTGCCAGATCATCGGTGCATGTTGCATGCTGCACAACTTTGCAGAAAGAAAGGGCCTGCAGATTAACCTACGTGATGACCTGACCCCTGAACCAGACAACCCCCCCCCTAACCGAGGTTAACCCGTCTTCTGAGGGAAGAGCAGCCAGGAGACAGCTCACATTGGGCATCTTTGCACGTTAAACATACACATTAATCATGGCACAATGAGAATGCATGCATGCACACCACTGTGGTCCCTAGCACACACACCCCACATCCACATCAAATTGGATTGGCACCAGTCCACCATGCTGGACTTGTGAGCAGCAACGCCACGCCAAGGCTCCAATTATGTCACTGTACATTCATACACCATTCACACGGACCTGGGGATCACTTCTCCCTGGTCCTGGGGAACCCTTCTCCATCAAAATTGAGGGTGACACCCCTTTTCCGGCAGGAATGTCACCCCCACATTCACACAGCATTCACAACCCAAAAAAAAAAAATGACCTGCAAATGCAAAAAAATTCCAGCAAAAAAAAAAAAAATTAGAAAAAAAAAAAAAATTTGGGGAAAAACAAATTACTGCCCTCTGCGTGAGCCACGCCTGGGGCGCCCCCGGCCACGGCCCCGGCTTCTCAGGGGAGACTCATGGGGAAGGGGTAAAACCGGGGAAGGAGGATCAGCCCCTGATCTCTGCCCACCTGGTGGCCTGCCCTCCAAGGCCACGGCAATTCTGTCCAGGGCAGCACCAACTGTTGCCGTGTTGGCCTGGATAACCAGGGTAAGGGCCCTCACATCCTGCCCAACGCCTGCTGCAGTTCATTTAGGCAGGTTGTGAAAGCCTGGGAGTGGGAGTCCAGGTTCCCCAGCGTATCCTTGATGGAGGACAGGCTCTCCTCCATCCGCACCAATGTCTGGCTGACCTGTCCCAGATGGCGGGTCTGGAGGAACTGGTCCCTTCTCAGGGTGGCGGGCAGGAGATCGGCCAACCCCCTGGTGGTCTGGGATGACATCCTGCCTCCAGCTGATGCTTGTGGCCAGGGAGAAGGGGAGGCCCTTGTGAGGGGAGCCATGTTGGGGGAGGAGGGGGGGGCTCCCCCTTAGGGAGGCCTGCCTGCTGGCAGCCAGAGGGGAGGAGTCCTCAAAACCCAAACGTCCAGTGCCTGACATGGATTCCTCCTCCTCATGATTCTCCTCCTCCTCATGATTGTCCTGCTCCTCATGATTGTCCTCCTCCTCTTGAACCTCCTCCGCAGACTCCAGCCTTGTTGGGGGGGCCTCATTAGGCTGCTGTCCTGGGGTTGGTGCGGTCAGGCCAGATGGCCCTGCACCCTCCTGCACATCTGTGGATGACACAAAACATTCACAGGTTGGAGGATCCACACACTTGCCACATATTCCCTTTCACCCCCTCCCCCCACACATGCTACACACCTGATATTAAAAAACAAAACAACTTACCTGGCACCACGGGCTGGGGACTGGAGTCAAAGCCGGGCAGGCCCTCAACTTCATGCCGATGAAAGGTCAGGGCCACCGCACGCTCCTCCGCTGTCAGGCTAATACGGCATGGTGGGCCCCCTCCTGTGCCTCTGGCATGGGCATGCATTCTGGCCAACTTCTTTTTGACAAGACGCCGGAGGTCATTGATTTTTTTGTCAATCCCAGACCTGGTCCGTGTCTCCCCCTGCCCCGCAGAATTCACCTGGTCAGTGATCCTATCCAAAATCTCCCTCCTACTGGCAGGGGTGGTGTTGGCACTCTCTGGGCCGTGGAGGTAACGCCCATACTCGCTAATGGCCCGGGCAAGAATCTGTTTTTCCACAACTGTAAAATTCAGCTTTCGTTTTCTCTCAGTCATCCTTCCAAAAAAAAACAGTCCCAGTCAACAAAATTCACGCACACAAACAAGCACAACCAATCACAAAAAAACACACACACAGAGAGAAAACTACTCACCAAGAAACAGTCCCCCAAAAAAAAAAAATATATACAGCAGGAAAAGAAACAAAAAGAAATATATCAATCAAACAAACAGTCTCTCAAACACTTATCAAAAACCACTTTCAAAAATCTAACAACAACCACTTGATCACACAGAACACTAATCTGACAACTACAAAACACACCGCAACGAACAACAAGAACAAAAGCACTTTGTTAAATGGGAAGGGACAAAGGGATGTACTTTTGCAAAGGAAGTGCGTTTGTGTGTGTCTATTTATGCTGTTTGCGTAGTTCACAACGTTGCCCTAGTCCATTTCCAATTTCACTGATTGCGCCGCTCCCGAGTTGTGAGCATGCGCACATCGGAGCTGACATGGTCTCGTTCAAGCGCGAATGCGCGAGCCAGCCGGCCCTTCATTTGCATGGGGTCACGGCTCATTTCAATGTAACATGCCCACGTCCCTCCCAATTTGTATTACTCCTCCTTACGCCTCTGGAAAAACGTTACGTATGCGCAATTTCCTGCGCAAAAGCTACGAGAATAGGGTGATTACGCGGCAAAATTGCACAGTCTAACGTAAAGGCGGTGCGCTACGCCGGTCCAATAATGCGCAGATGTACGTGAATCTGGGCCAATGTTTTTTTCAACTTGATCATTAAAATTGCCTACACACGATCATGAAAAAAAAAAATGCTCTAGCAAAGCGCGGTGACGTACAACACGTACAACGGCGCTATAAAGGGGAAGTTCCATTCGGATCACGCCACCCTTTGGGCTGCTTTAGCTAACTTTGTGTTAGTAAAAGACGATTCGCGCTTTTCTGTCTGTTACAGAATGATGAATGTGATTACTCCATTATGAAAGGTAGTTTTACCAGAACGAGCGCTCCCATCTCATAACTTGCTTCTGAGCATGCACAGATTTTTTGCGTCTTTAAAGTCCACACACGATCATTTTTTACAACCCGAAAAACGACAATGTTAAAAATGTTGTGAAAAAATAGCGCATATTCGAAAAAATGTTTTCCCGTTTTTCAGAACCCGAAAAAAGCCCACACATGATCGTTTTTAATGACATAAAAAAAACGTTATTTTTAGAACCCGAAAAACGGTCATGTGTTAGTGTTTTACTGGAGCAGTGTATGATGAATATTGTATGGGTCTAAGCCCAGGTTCACACTGGGTACGATTTAGTTTGGTTTGAGATGCGATTTCACATGTGAAATCGCATCTCAAATCGGCTGCAATTGCCGGCAATGACACCGTCCTAATCGGTGCGACGCCGCATCTGCGGCGCTGCACCGATTTCAAAAAGTAGTTCCTGTACTACTTTTTTCGATTTCAGGACGAGATTTACATTGACATCTGTACAGAAACCTGCACAGATGTCTCCTAAATCGCGGCCGAAATCGGGACTGCCAGAGGGAGTGAAATTGCGCGATTTCAGCTGAACTTGCGTGATTTCACTCCCGCAGTCCAGTGTGAACCAGGGCTGAGGCTGAGTTCACACTGTTTTTCTGCAGTAACCACAACATGCTAATTGAGTGTTGGTACACTGTGGTGCCATTCATTTATAGGGTAACATGATATGAACCTTGCCAAACGACATGTGTCACGGTAACTACCTTGTGAAGTGCTGCAATAAAAAAAATAAAAGTATGAACCTTTTTGGTACCATTTGGTGTGTTAGACAGTCTATTAATTGGGCATTAATGTTAATGTGTGATGTAATGCACCAAAGATGTTCAAACCCAATCTTAGGGTCTCTGGCCTAACCTCTGGAAAAAAAATATTTAAAGAACATGTATATGAGTTTCATATTCCATGTACCTACATGCTTTAGGCTTGGGAACCCTAAATTTCTATGTCATGTTGATTGAAATGACTTAAAATCTTCCATATTCTATATAAAAAAAAATCAAAACAAATCGGATGCTATGTTATGGACTGGTTATTTGGTATATATACTTGTTTTTGAGTCCAAACTCTTGGTGGGAAGCTTAGTACTCGACCAAATAATACAAATAACATGGATCTGATGGCAGATGTGGAAATAAGGGACAGTTTGGGAAACAGCAATTTACATTCACATCACATTTACATTGAAAGTAAATCATAGGAGGCACCCCTGAGTCAATACTTTGTAGAACCACCTTTCACTACAATTACAGCTGCAAGTGTTTTTGGATATGTCTCTACCAGCTTTGCACATCTAGAGAGTGAAACTTTGGCTGGCAGAAATTCTGACAGCAAAAGTCTGATGGAGCATACACACGGTCGGAATTTCCGATGAAAAACTCACATCAGATTTTTGCTGGCGGAAATTCCACTCGTGTGTATGGGGCATAACAGGCTCTCTTCTAAGATTGCCCTGTATTTGGCTCAATCCATCTTCCCATCAACTCTGACCAGCTTCCCTGTCCCTGCTGAAGAAAAGCATCCCCACAACATGATGCTGCCGCCACCATGTTTAATGGTGGGGATGGTGTTCAGGGTGCGATGCTGTGTTAGTTTTTAGCCACACATAGCATTTTGCTTTTAGGCCAAAAAGTTACATTTTGGTCTGATGTGACCAAAGCACCTTCTTTCACATGTTTGTTGTGTCTCCCACATGGCTTCTCGCAAACTGCAAACAGGACTTCTTATGGCTTTCTTTCAACAATGGCTTTCTTCTTGCCACTCTTCCATAAAGGCCAGATTTGTGGAGTGCACCATAGTTTTCCTGTGGACAGATTCTCCCACCTGAGCTATGGATCTCTCCAGAGTTACAATGCTTCTCTGATTAATGCTCTCCTTGCCCAGCCTGTCAGTTTAGGTGCACGGCCATGTCTTGGCAGGTTTTCAGTTGTGCCATACTATTTACATTTTCGAATGATGGATTGAACAGTGCTCCGTGAGATGTTCAAAGCTTGGGATTTTTTTTATAACCTAACCCAACTTTATCCCTGACCTTTTTGGTGTGTTCCTTGGCCTTCATGATGCTAATTGTTCTATAAGGTTCTCTAACAAACCTCTGAGAGCTTCACAGAACAGCTGTATTTAAACTGAGATTAAATTACACACAGGTGGACTTTATTCAACTAAATTCTAGTTAGGGGTATCAGAGCAATAGGGGCTGAGTACAAATGCACTTTTCACATATGTATTTGTAAAAAAAAAAAAACATTTATTATTTTACTTCCACTTCACAATTATCTGCCACTTTGTGTTGGTCTATCACATAAAATCCCAATAAAATACATTTACATTTTGGGTTGTAACATGACAAAATGTGCAAAATTTCAAGGGATATGAATACTTTTCAAGGCACTGTAAAAACACATTGTAAATGAAAAAAATTCCCTTTTATACGTGATCACATTCCCTCTGTTCTCAGCTGCATAAGCAAGCACACTGAGCTTCCCAGTGAATGGCTGTGCAGTGGGATTGTGTCAAGACTAGTCGGATCATTGAAGGAGCGCAGGCTGAGTTTCCAGCACAGCTAGAAAACTGATCACAGTGTGCTCTCCTGCTTAGTGTGGTCAGTTTTTAATAGGATATCAGGGGGACTGTCAGGAATGCCAGGAATTTCACAAAAAGGAAGCAATACAAAAAAAAAAAAGGATACTTTCTCAAGTACATGGTAAATCAGGCACAAATCAGGAATAAGAAGTGTTGGGGTGTTTGTTACAAATAAGACACGTAGCTATTCATTGAAAATGGAGTAAATGGTGTAGGGGCTTATTTACTGTTAGAGCTGTAAGGATGTAAAATGCCCTTTCACGATCTGTGGTGTTAGCAGGAATTGTTGATAGTTTTACAAAAACTCTTAGGTAGGCATCCTAGTGAATGCAATATACAGGGATATGAGAAATTATATTGACATAAACACACACATACACACACACACACACGTCGAACTAGATGAACTGGTTTCTTTATTCAACCTTAACTATGTAACTATGCGTACCAGCTTTACTTTATTTATCAATCACAAGGCCCTAATGAAATCTGTAAAGGCAAACCTATTATTTATATATATATATAAAGAGTCCAGAGAATGTATAGTATTAGACTACTACCCAAAAAAGATTGTTAGTGATCATTCCATGTGGCGGCGATGTACAAGTAAGGAAAGCTTACTTGGCTTATAGAAACTGGAACTGCTATAGGTGACGCTACATTACATCATCCTCCCTGACCACTTGTATAAAGGCATCTATTACAGAACATTTATTTTGACACAAGTGGTTGATTTGTGTGATACACAAGATACAATGTCCAGTATATATTCAGCCTAGACACTGAAAATGTCTCACACGTGTGTTATTACTATATTCAGGAGGAATAGTAGAATGTGTTTTGGGGTGAAATTCTAAGCATGCCCAAGCTGCATGTAAGAAATATCTTATTAGATTGCAACCTTGTGTAAAAAAAATATTTACATTTTCTTTCTGCATTTTCCAAAATCTTGTGGCAAAAAAATGTTCAAAAGACTCACCTTGCTTCATAACAAATAAACAAAAAAATACCTTGGAATGTTTATTCTCCAAAATGTTGGTAATTTTGTGGATGCTTCCAATGTCTTGGTTCTCCAGGGCCTCCAAATATATGATAGATAGTCAGGAAATGAGATGCATAATTAATGACCCTGGAATGCCTGAAGGTGCTTCCTTGGATTTTGGGCCCCTTTGTATGGCCAGGCTGTAAAAAAGTGTCACATGTGCAGGACTGTCTTAATGAGAGGGCACACCTGGGCACTGCCCAGGGGCCCCAGCTGCTTGGGGGGCCCCTGCACTTTCCCCAAGCAGCTGGTCCTTGAGCCCACGCTGACCCAAAATTGGGGGCCCCATGGTGGCACTGAGAGTGATAGATACACAGGGGGGCAGTCTGCCTCCTTCCTAATTGATGTCAGTTTCCCTGCACTGTCATCATTGTAGGGGCCCCAGAGCATTTCTTTGCCCAGGGGCCCATGATGCAATTAAGACGGCCCTGCATATGTGGTATCCTCATACTCAGGAGAAGTATCAGATTGCCTATTAAGTGTGTTAGAAATATTGTATTAATTGATAACTTTCCTACATTTCCAAAAACTTGTGGCAAAAATTACATTTAAAAAAAACTCACTATGCCTTTCAGAAAATACCTTGAAGTGTTTTCTTTCCAAAATTGGGTCATTTTGTGGGTATTTCCACTGTCCTAGTACTCTAGGGCATCCAAAAATGTGATAGGTAGTTAGGAATTGGATTTCAGGCCCCTCTATGCATCTAGTTCAGTGTTTCTCAACTCCAATCCTCAAGCCACCCCAACAGGCCAGGTGAATTGATCAGTTTCACTGCCTTAGTAATGCACAGCAATTTCATCTAAGGGAAATCCTGAAATCATTACCTTTTGGGGTGCCTGTGTTGAGAAACACTATCTAGGAGGTGAAAACGTCTCACACACGTAGTATCCTCATACTCAAAAGGTATAGTAGAATAGGTCTATGCTGTGAGAAAAAAAAATGTCATCTTTGTTAAAACAAAAAAAAATGTCTTAATTTTTCCAAAGAATAATGTCAAAAAAATGTCAACTTCAAAAAAACTAACCATGTCTCCAAAAATTGGTCATTTTGGGTGGTATTTGTACTGTTCTGGCCTTTTAGGGCTTCAAGAAATAAAAGAGGTAGTCAGTATATCACGCTTGATCAATTTTCAAATATACTGTATATATACCATAGTTTGTGAACCATAACATTCATGCAGCCTAAGTAATATACCAAAGAAATTTAACAGAATTTAACAGAATACATTTTGGCCCAAATTTGTGAAGAAAGATTATTTATGTGCAATATTTTATAACAGTAATTCACACATCACTGATTTAATAACAGACATATCAATATGGATGTCACACCACTTCCACAAACTCAATCTATTTAAAACTGAGCTCATAATATTTCCTCCCCCACATACCCCTTCCCCTGACTAAAGATTATTGGTACAACAATCAGTCAGTCCCCGCATGCCAGAGTGCCAGGAGTAAGCCTGGACTCTGAACTCTCCTTTTGGCCCCACATCCAATCGCTGCCCAAATGAAACAGTGTGAAATTTGTTTTGGTCCGAATACAAATTCAGACACATTTTTGGTTATTCTGGGATTCGGATGTATTGGAATCTCTGAATGAAATAGTAAAAAATAGTAACGAATTTAGTTAAAATATGTTAAAATCTGTTTAGTTTATTCATTTTCTAACAAAGTCCAACTTTATAGAACAATTAGAATTTGGATCAGTCGAAAAATGATCAACCAATTTGAATTCTGTGTGAAGAAATAGCTGGTTGTTAAGCAGTGGGCTTAACAACCATGAGCAATCATCTGTCAGCGGGCTTTCCCAATGACAGATGAATATAAAGAATGCAGGCAATTGCCCAGCAATAGAAAAATGTAAAAAAAAAAACAGGGTAGGGTCCCCCCTCCCAGTCCACACCAGGCCCTTTGGGTCTGGAACACCAAAATGTATAAAAAAAATATGTGGGTTCTCCCCAAAATTCATACCAGACCCTTATCCAATCATGCAGCTTGACAGGTCAGGAAAAGGGGGGGGGCGAGCTAGTGCCCCCCTCCCCTCCTGAACCATACCAGGCCACATGCCCTCAACATAAGTAGGTGCTTTAGGGGAGGGTGGCTCTGCGCACAACCACCCCAAAGCACCTTGTCCCTATGTTGAATTATACAAGGGCCTCTTCCTGACAATCCTGGGCTGTGGTAGTCTGGGTCTGCTGGCGGGGGGCTTATCGGAATCTTTACACCCCCTTTAACTAGGGGGTCCCCAGATCCCAACCCCCCCCCCATGTGAATTGGTAGGGGTACATTGACACCTCAACTTTTGCAATATCTCGTAAATACGCCCCTTTCTAACCAATGACACCACAAAGAATCTTCTTTACTCCCTGGTTATCTCTCACCTGCACTACTGCAACTCCCTCTTCATTGGCTTAACTTTACATAGGCTATCCCCCCTTCCGTCCATTATGAATGCTGTTGCCAGACTCATCCATCTTACCAACCCTACAGAGTCTGCTATCCCTTTCTGCAATTTTCTCCATTGACTTCCACTCACCAAATAAATACAATTAAAAATTCTAACAACTTACAAAGCCATCCACAACATCACTAACTTGGTCTCAAAATACCAACCAAACTGCTCTCTTTGGTCCTCTTAAGACCTCCTGCTCTCAAGATCCCGTGTCACCTCCTCTCATGCTCACCTCCAGGACTTCTCCAGAGCCTCTCCATTCCTCTGGAACTCCTTGCCCCAATCTGTCCAACTATATCCTAATATATCCATCTTTAAGCCATCCCTGAAAACCCATCTATTTAAAGAAACCTATCCTGCTACTAACTAATATACTGTGTTTTTACTCTCTCCGTAAGCTCGTCCCCCACAGTAATTACCTTTTGTATCATTTGACCCTCCCTCTTGGATTGTAAGCTCTGATTCCTGTTGTATTGAATTATACTATAACTGTAATGTCTGCCTTTTCTAAAGCGCTGCGCAAACTGTTAATGTTAAATAAATCCTGTTTATTAACCACTTACGGATCGCCCGCCATCGTTATACGTCGCTACATTGAAGAGGGCTATCGTTGTTATGGCAGCAGCTAGCTATCCTCTTCGTCAACGGTGGTCCACTTTTCAGATAAAAGTGGTCGCCGCAAGATCACTTTTTTTCCTGCGGCAGGAGAGGGGCCCCCTCCCGACGCTTTCCGGTGCCCTCTGCTGCTTACTGGGGAAGTTAGTAGTGGCGGAGGAGATTTCCTCTGTTCTCCTGTGTGGTATGGAGATGAGTGAGGTGAAGATGTTACCCACCCATCCCCATACCATTGCAGGGCAGAAGCAACGTCAAAATGTCACTTCTGTCCATTTCAAATGACATTAAATTGTATTTATTTTTGTATTGCATTTTAGTGTAAATATGAGATCTGAGGTCTTTTTGACCCCAGATCTCATATTTAAGAGGTCCTGTCATGCTTTTTTTCTATTCCTTGTAACAGGAATAAAAATTACACATTTTTTTTAAAAAGAACAGTATAAAAATACAAAGTAAAATAAATATGATTTTTTTTTAACCTCCCTGGCGGTATGATTCTGTCTTTAATTACGTACCAAAAGCGGTACAATTTTTTGCATGGAAATTTGGCATTTTATACTGTAGGCCTGCAATTCTTAGGAATAACTCACTTAAATTTGTCCAAACAAGACATCCCGGGTATGATAAAGTTTGAAACACAAAATCATAAAATTATAATATAATAAATAACTATAAATAATTATAACACATAATAATGTAATTATAATAAAAATGATTCAATAATGTAATCAAATAAAAAACACTGAAATTTGCTCAGTTGCAGAATTGTCGCTGTCATTACTTTTATTTTTTTATGACGAATTTCCCCAACAATCGCTATTGCTCAATTCTGCAAGTGATTATAATTTATTATCACTGCTTTCCAGCTGCTCTAAAATCACTTTTGACATAAAGGGACACTTTTGGTTGCTATGGACAATCTCCAGTTTGCAGGCACAAAAAAAATGTTTTTATTACATAAAAGTACATGTAGGACACTGGGCAGACCACTAGGGACAAGGGGGGTGTGTATTTTTTACATACAGTACTGTAATCTATAAGATTACAGTGTACTGTATGTAATGTGTTTGTTTACTTTTTTGAATTTGGCGACAGTCTCCGCCCCTGTGCGCCGTTACGTCGCAGGGAACGGAGATCGGCGGCACACGGAGGCACTGTGTGAGTCGAGCGAGGACGCCGCTCGCTCACACAGTGGGGATGCATCGCTGGATCCAGGGACAAGGTAAGTACAGTACCCTAAAAATAGGGGGGGGAGTCGCGCTAAACGTGAGACAGTGCTTACTAATAGCACAGTGTAATATCAGAAATAATGTTGATATAAAAAAACCACAATTGCTATTTAGTGATGTCCACACAATGTGATGATGTATGAACAAAAAAACCTTAATAAGTCAACCATAAACAAAAGGGATTAGATTCTTGATATTGGTCAAAAGTCCATCAATATAGCCAGTGACGTTGGATCTTGATACACCAAAAAAATTGGAAAACAGTGTCCCGTTACATTCATGTAGATCTTGTACTTGTAGAATTTCAATAAGCAGTGACAACACCGGAAAAAGAAGAAAAAACTTTCATAGTGTAATACTGTTGTGAAAAATATATATACACCCGTGAAAGATAACTATATAGTGGACAGAAAAACGATGACAACCCTTCACCATGGGGCACAGTTCACACTGACCCTTACCAGATCGTAAGACCCTCTCGAGGTCAAGTGCAGCCTTAAGGATGGTCAATACGGGCTTCGTTTTATAGCATCATGTTTTCCTCAGGTGAAACAAAAAAGAAAAGCTTTTCATAGTGTGGATTGCATGAGGATAAATACAATCACCCGTGAAAAAAACAACAAACGAATACTGTGAGGGAGAGGAGTGCTGGTACCACCACCGGACGCACACACTGACCCTTACCAGACAATGAGATCCACTCTAGGATCAATGTAGGCAGCAAGGAGGTGAATGCACTGTGTAGGATGTATCAGAAACCAGTCCTCGATATGTCATAGCATAAAGACAGAAGGAAACCAAAAATAGTGTGAAATCCTTAAAAAAAAATTTTTTATTCTAAAAAGCCAAAAAATGCGCACTTACAAACAGATGCAAATTCAAGGCGATGTATAAAAGATGCCGGCCGGCTTGTGGAACGCGGATGTCCCTCGTGTTGTTGCGATGACGTGGGAACGTCTCCTCCCAACGTTTCGTCTTACAAAAGACTTGGTCACGGGATAAGGACGACGCCCCACGTCATCGCATAAGAACCCTCTATGGGCGGAGCTGGCTTCACATGGACATAGCCCCGCCATATTGGATGAGGGATAAAGTAAGGGAAAAAGAGATCCATACCAGTATTTCCCATCTACACATAGGGTGAGAAAACTGATATAGAAAAACACGGCAAATTAATCACATAAGCAGCCCCTGTCAATCGTGTCATAGCGTGGGAGCGGAAAAAACAAAAATTACTTTTGAATGAGGAACTCGCTCAACCCAGGCACTTATTAGAATGACACTGGAGCTCGGCGCGATACTAAAAGAACAGATAAACAAAACAGGTCATGTTAACATGTGAAACCAGTTCGAAGCCGCTGGTATATTATATGACTCACGGACTCAGTCATGCAACATATCTGACAACCAATATTAGGCAATACACTTATACTGCAACAGGTAGACATGCATAATAGATCACAAAGCGCTAAGTTACATATCACATATCACCCGTGCAATCTACCTGGCAAGCGAGGATAGGCAATGCACATATAATGAAACAGGTAGATATGCATTGTAAATTACAATGTACTGCTATATATTAGAAAAAGGAAAACAAATAAACCAAAAAAAATATAATTTTATATTACATTATGGAACCAATGCAAGGCCGCTGATATAACGGACTATGTTAAGTAATATATCTAGCAAACAATGTTAGACCATGCATTAATGCTGTACATTATAGATGTCTAACAGACAATGTTAGGCAATGCACCCATAATGTGCAATACAGATCATACTGCACTACATCGCATAACATTTATCACCCATGCAATATACCTGACCAGCAAGGTCAGGCAAAGCACTGGAAGTAATACAGGTAGAAATGCATTACGTATCACCATATGGTATGTCACATATCGCTTAAAACACATGAGGTAACAGCATGAGGACATATTTGGCTGTTGATACCTCAGGAGTTATCTATGAAGCAATTCACATCCACTTCTATGTTAAGGCCATGTGGTTCGAAACATCTAAGAGTATGGATCCATGTCATTTCGGAGCGGGAAATACTCCTGACGAGATCACTTCCTCTCCAGTGGGCCTGATATTTTTCAATCCCCATAAAAATGGTGCCCCTTGGGTCTTTATTGTGTGCAATGAGGAAATGCTTAGAGACCGAGTGGTCCGGGAAGCCACTGCATATATTGGTCAAATGCTCGTTTAGGCGTATGTGCAGTGGACGTTTTGTCCTGCCCACATATTGTAGCCCGCACGGGCACTGGATCATGTATATGACTCCCACTGTAGAGCACGTTATGAAGGATTTGATCTGGTAAACCTTAGTTGAATACCTGGAACAAAAGCTGGTAGACCTCCTAGGAGTGTGGTTACTAGCCATACACACTTTACAGCGTCCACATTTGAAGAAACCCTTCAGATCGGATGAAAACATAGACAGAGTCTTGGGTGGATCCAAAACATTGGGGGCCAACTTGTTCCTTAGCGATGTAGCACCCCTAAACACTACCTGAGGTTTATCAGGCAAGATATTATTCAGAATTCTGTCACTCTTAAGAACATGCCAGTGTTTGTTTAAAATGTGCTTTATAGTAGCATGCTGACATGAATAGTCTGTCACAAAAGGGTATCTATACTTATCTGTCATGGTGGACTTAGGTTTGTTCTTCAAAATGGCCTCTCTATTAGTGTTGGTTACTGATGCCAAGGCCTCAGTCAAGAAGGAGGGACTATAGCCCTTCTCCAAGAACTGTTTATTCAAGATTTCAGCCTGTTTTGAAAAAGTCGCCTGATCACTACAATTTCTCCTCAAACGGAGAAATTGACCCTTGGGGACGGCCTTCAGCCAACTGGCATGGTGGCAACTATCATGAGGGATAAAGGAATTTCGGTCAGTGGATTTAAAATAAGTAGATGTAGACAGCTGGTCTCCCTCTCTTGTGATAACTAAATCCAGAAAATTGATAGTTTTCATGTTTGCCTCATACTTGAGAATAATCCCGATGTCATTAGTATTGAGGAATTGCATGAACTGGGTGAGGTCACTTTCGCTACCCTCCCATAAGAGGAGGATGTCATCGATGTACCTGGCCCAAAGGAGCACCTGGGGTCTGGAGGGCACATCGACCACATCCTCCTCCCACTTGGCCATAAATAAATTGGCCAGGCTAGGGGCATATTTAGCCCCCATAGCAACTCCCCTATCCTGGCGATAGAACCGTCCATCGTGCCAAAAAAAGTTATGGGATGCTGCATAATGAAGCAATTCCATGATAAACGAAATTTGCCCATCAACAAGGCCTGAATCCCTCTTTAGAAAGTATGAGACTGCCTCTAAACCCACCTCATGGGGGATTATAGTGTATAGTGATGTAACATCAGCGGTCACCAGCCATACATTTGGGGGGAGTGATAATCCAGCCAATAAACCAATGATATGGCTGGTATCCTTGACAAACGAAGGCATAGCCCTCACCAAAGGCTGGAGGTAAAAGTCAATATATTTGCCCACCCGGGACGTCACAGAGTCAATGCCACTGACTATGGGGCGACCCGGGGGGCAAATTGGGTCCTTATGCACCTTGGGCAGGTAATACATAATCGGTACACGAGGAGCCTTGGGGACTAAAAAGGATTTCTCCTTAAGGTTAAGTATATTAGACCGAAAACCCTTATTTACAATCTCAACCAAGGCCCTTCTGTACTTCTCTCCTGGATTTAGAGGGAGAGGGGTATATGTGTCCCTATCGCTCAAGATATTGGACATCTCCTGTAAATAGTCTTGTTTGTTTAGGACTACAATGCCTCCCCCTTTGTCGGCGGGGCGGATCACAAGATTCTTATTATCACAAAGAGTTTTTATACCCATTTCTATATCCAATTTACACCGAACTTTTTTGACATGCATATTGTCTAAATCCCTGAGGGATAGATCTCTAAAGACCTTCAGAGAGGCCGGTAATTGTCCTGGAGGATTGTATGTGGAAGCATTAGCCAAACCAGAATGGACATAATTGTGGACAGACACTGTAGAAGGACTAAAGGGGTTGGATGATATGTACCTTTGGATATTTAATTTCCGAACATACCTATGGATATCCATATAAGTTTTAAATTTACTCATATTTTTAGGGGGGGCATATTTCAACCCTTTATCCAATACGAGGAGTTCGGGTTCAGTTAAAACGTGAGAACTTAAATTAAAAATCCCAAAATTGGTTACATTTTTGGTCTTTTGGGACTTAGCGTGCCTCCCCCCTCGGACCCCTCTTTTAGCTCTGCCAACCTTTTTAGCCCTTGTCCAGCTCGGGGAAAACCCCAATTATGCTGGACAAAGTTCATAGAATGGTCGCCATAACCGAGTTCATATGGTGCGGACGACATGATATGATGGGAATTAGGGAACGAATTCTCATTCCCCATGTTATCAATATCGCCTAAAGGTAAAAAACTATTTTGAGTCAAAACATTATATTCCGGTTCAAAATTACCAGTATAATGGACCACATCATTATTTCTTAATGTCTGTGTAGTATTGGGGTTAGGCCCCTGATTATATACATTGCCTCTCATTGGGCCATGAGAACTAGTCTGGCTATTGCCATATCCCGGCGGAAAAAAGGGGGGGGGGGGGGCCACCATAATTACCACGACCCTGAGAGGGGGGGGGGGCTTGACCCCCTACGATCTCTGGTCCCCAATATTGAGGCCGATAGCCTGGGGGTGGACCAGAATAATTTCGTTGCCCTCCAAACGATCCCAGATGTTGGGGTTGTGAGGTAGAGTTTTTTTGAAAAGAGCCCTTTTTCTGTTTAGACTGGTTTTTAGGTGTGCCACCCGTCCCCGCACGATTGTGCTTATTCCTAACCACCGGTGCTGGAAGCAGGCTAGCCACCGCATTAGCTATTTGTGGATTGACTGGGGTAATATCCATCCCAGAAGAGTTTGGATTATTAGTGTCTGTCGCCAGTTTCTTTTGCCACTCAAACACGATCTTGGAGTGGTAATCACCAAAATCCCTATTGAATTTTTTCTTCTTTTTTATTTTCTGCTCTCTTTCCTCTTTCTCTAGTATCTTAAGAAGATTTTTAGATCTATCAGCATAATCTGCACTAGACATAAAGGGGGAGAGTTTTTCTTTTATGAGCTTGACCTCATCATCCAGTTTTTTAAGTTTTATGGCTTTACGGTCACTTAAAAACCTCAAAAGATTAAGCCCCATGTCATTAAAGTATTTAAACCACCCCTCTAGGTCCAAATCCCCTTTTTGGGGAGCGATTTCCCATCTAAGACTCCGCGGCACCATCTGGTGTTTGAGGTATGTTTCTAAGAAAACCACATCCCACTGGGTATGTAGTTCGGAGATGGTGAGATTTTTAAGTCTCATGAATAAACCTCCTATGTCATTCTCTCCATCCTTAAATGTTTCAAAAACTCCCTCGGAGTTAACAACACGTGTGGCCCTAAACTCAAAAATATCCATAATAAAATGATTTCACCAGAGAAAATCTTACTCTATAACGGAGCACAAAAAGGTAGCTGCAATATGTAGTATAAGAACAAAGTATGGTAAAAGGAAAGAAAATTGCGCATACCACATAAACGAATAAAAATAAAAAGCTGCGACTCAAAAATGTTATACAACATAAAATAAACTAAAAATAGGGGGGGGAGTCGCGCTAAACGTGAGACAGTGCTTACTAATAGCACAGTGTAATATCAGAAATAATGTTGATATAAAAAAACCACAATTGCTATTTAGTGATGTCCACACAATGTGATGATGTATGAACAAAAAAACCTTAATAAGTCAACCATAAACAAAAGGGATTAGATTCTTGATATTGGTCAAAAGTCCATCAATATAGCCAGTGACGTTGGATCTTGATACACCAAAAAAATTGGAAAACAGTGTCCCGTTACATTCATGTAGATCTTGTACTTGTAGAATTTCAATAAGCAGTGACAACACCGGAAAAAGAAGAAAAAACTTTCATAGTGTAATACTGTTGTGAAAAATATATATACACCCGTGAAAGATAACTATATAGTGGACAGAAAAACGATGACAACCCTTCACCATGGGGCACAGTTCACACTGACCCTTACCAGATCGTAAGACCCTCTCGAGGTCAAGTGCAGCCTTAAGGATGGTCAATACGGGCTTCGTTTTATAGCATCATGTTTTCCTCAGGTGAAACAAAAAAGAAAAGCTTTTCATAGTGTGGATTGCATGAGGATAAATACAATCACCCGTGAAAAAAACAACAAACGAATACTGTGAGGGAGAGGAGTGCTGGTACCACCACCGGACGCACACACTGACCCTTACCAGACAATGAGATCCACTCTAGGATCAATGTAGGCAGCAAGGAGGTGAATGCACTGTGTAGGATGTATCAGAAACCAGTCCTCGATATGTCATAGCATAAAGACAGAAGGAAACCAAAAATAGTGTGAAATCCTTAAAAAAATTTTTTTATTCTAAAAAGCCAAAAAATGCGCACTTACAAACAGATGCAAATTCAAGGCGATGTATAAAAGATGCCGGCCGGCTTGTGGAACGCGGATGTCCCTCGTGTTGTTGCGATGACGTGGGAACGTCTCCTCCCAACGTTTCGTCTTACAAAAGACTTGGTCACGGGATAAGGACGACGCCCCACGTCATCGCATAAGAACCCTCTATGGGCGGAGCTGGCTTCACATGGACATAGCCCCGCCATATTGGATGAGGGATAAAGTAAGGGAAAAAGAGATCCATACCAGTATTTCCCATCTACACATAGGGTGAGAAAACTGATATAGAAAAACACGGCAAATTAATCACATAAGCAGCCCCTGTCAATCGTGTCATAGCGTGGGAGCGGAAAAAACAAAAATTACTTTTGAATGAGGAACTCGCTCAACCCAGGCACTTATTAGAATGACACTGGAGCTCGGCGCGATACTAAAAGAACAGATAAACAAAACAGGTCATGTTAACATGTGAAACCAGTTCGAAGCCGCTGGTATATTATATGACTCACGGACTCAGTCATGCAACATATCTGACAACCAATATTAGGCAATACACTTATACTGCAACAGGTAGACATGCATAATAGATCACAAAGCGCTAAGTTACATATCACATATCACCCGTGCAATCTACCTGGCAAGCGAGGATAGGCAATGCACATATAATGAAACAGGTAGATATGCATTGTAAATTACAATGTACTGCTATATATTAGAAAAAGGAAAACAAATAAACCAAAAAAAATATAATTTTATATTACATTATGGAACCAATGCAAGGCCGCTGATATAACGGACTATGTTAAGTAATATATCTAGCAAACAATGTTAGACCATGCATTAATGCTGTACATTATAGATGTCTAACAGACAATGTTAGGCAATGCACCCATAATGTGCAATACAGATCATACTGCACTACATCGCATAACATTTATCACCCATGCAATATACCTGACCAGCAAGGTCAGGCAAAGCACTGGAAGTAATACAGGTAGAAATGCATTACGTATCACCATATGGTATGTCACATATCGCTTAAAACACATGAGGTAACAGCATGAGGACATATTTGGCTGTTGATACCTCAGGAGTTATCTATGAAGCAATTCACATCCACTTCTATGTTAAGGCCATGTGGTTCGAAACATCTAAGAGTATGGATCCATGTCATTTCGGAGCGGGAAATACTCCTGACGAGATCACTTCCTCTCCAGTGGGCCTGATATTTTTCAATCCCCATAAAAATGGTGCCCCTTGGGTCTTTATTGTGTGCAATGAGGAAATGCTTAGAGACCGAGTGGTCCGGGAAGCCACTGCATATATTGGTCAAATGCTCGTTTAGGCGTATGTGCAGTGGACGTTTTGTCCTGCCCACATATTGTAGCCCGCACGGGCACTGGATCATGTATATGACTCCCACTGTAGAGCACGTTATGAAGGATTTGATCTGGTAAACCTTAGTTGAATACCTGGAACAAAAGCTGGTAGACCTCCTAGGAGTGTGGTTACTAGCCATACACACTTTACAGCGTCCACATTTGAAGAAACCCTTCAGATCGGATGAAAACATAGACAGAGTCTTGGGTGGATCCAAAACATTGGGGGCCAACTTGTTCCTTAGCGATGTAGCACCCCTAAACACTACCTGAGGTTTATCAGGCAAGATATTATTCAGAATTCTGTCACTCTTAAGAACATGCCAGTGTTTGTTTAAAATGTGCTTTATAGTAGCATGCTGACATGAATAGTCTGTCACAAAAGGGTATCTATACTTATCTGTCATGGTGGACTTAGGTTTGTTCTTCAAAATGGCCTCTCTATTAGTGTTGGTTACTGATGCCAAGGCCTCAGTCAAGAAGGAGGGACTATAGCCCTTCTCCAAGAACTGTTTATTCAAGATTTCAGCCTGTTTTGAAAAAGTCGCCTGATCACTACAATTTCTCCTCAAACGGAGAAATTGACCCTTGGGGACGGCCTTCAGCCAACTGGCATGGTGGCAACTATCATGAGGGATAAAGGAATTTCGGTCAGTGGATTTAAAATAAGTAGATGTAGACAGCTGGTCTCCCTCTCTTGTGATAACTAAATCCAGAAAATTGATAGTTTTCATGTTTGCCTCATACTTGAGAATAATCCCGATGTCATTAGTATTGAGGAATTGCATGAACTGGGTGAGGTCACTTTCGCTACCCTCCCATAAGAGGAGGATGTCATCGATGTACCTGGCCCAAAGGAGCACCTGGGGTCTGGAGGGCACATCGACCACATCCTCCTCCCACTTGGCCATAAATAAATTGGCCAGGCTAGGGGCATATTTAGCCCCCATAGCAACTCCCCTATCCTGGCGATAGAACCGTCCATCGTGCCAAAAAAAGTTATGGGATGCTGCATAATGAAGCAATTCCATGATAAACGAAATTTGCCCATCAACAAGGCCTGAATCCCTCTTTAGAAAGTATGAGACTGCCTCTAAACCCACCTCATGGGGGATTATAGTGTATAGTGATGTAACATCAGCGGTCACCAGCCATACATTTGGGGGGAGTGATAATCCAGCCAATAAACCAATGATATGGCTGGTATCCTTGACAAACGAAGGCATAGCCCTCACCAAAGGCTGGAGGTAAAAGTCAATATATTTGCCCACCCGGGACGTCACAGAGTCAATGCCACTGACTATGGGGCGACCCGGGGGGCAAATTGGGTCCTTATGCACCTTGGGCAGGTAATACATAATCGGTACACGAGGAGCCTTGGGGACTAAAAAGGATTTCTCCTTAAGGTTAAGTATATTAGACCGAAAACCCTTATTTACAATCTCAACCAAGGCCCTTCTGTACTTCTCTCCTGGATTTAGAGGGAGAGGGGTATATGTGTCCCTATCGCTCAAGATATTGGACATCTCCTGTAAATAGTCTTGTTTGTTTAGGACTACAATGCCTCCCCCTTTGTCGGCGGGGCGGATCACAAGATTCTTATTATCACAAAGAGTTTTTATACCCATTTCTATATCCAATTTACACCGAACTTTTTTGACATGCATATTGTCTAAATCCCTGAGGGATAGATCTCTAAAGACCTTCAGAGAGGCCGGTAATTGTCCTGGAGGATTGTATGTGGAAGCATTAGCCAAACCAGAATGGACATAATTGTGGACAGACACTGTAGAAGGACTAAAGGGGTTGGATGATATGTACCTTTGGATATTTAATTTCCGAACATACCTATGGATATCCATATAAGTTTTAAATTTACTCATATTTTTAGGGGGGGCATATTTCAACCCTTTATCCAATACGAGGAGTTCGGGTTCAGTTAAAACGTGAGAACTTAAATTAAAAATCCCAAAATTGGTTACATTTTTGGTCTTTTGGGACTTAGCGTGCCTCCCCCCTCGGACCCCTCTTTTAGCTCTGCCAACCTTTTTAGCCCTTGTCCAGCTCGGGGAAAACCCCAATTATGCTGGACAAAGTTCATAGAATGGTCGCCATAACCGAGTTCATATGGTGCGGACGACATGATATGATGGGAATTAGGGAACGAATTCTCATTCCCCATGTTATCAATATCGCCTAAAGGTAAAAAACTATTTTGAGTCAAAACATTATATTCCGGTTCAAAATTACCAGTATAATGGACCACATCATTATTTCTTAATGTCTGTGTAGTATTGGGGTTAGGCCCCTGATTATATACATTGCCTCTCATTGGGCCATGAGAACTAGTCTGGCTATTGCCATATCCCGGCGGAAAAAAGGGGGGGGGGGGCCACCATAATTACCACGACCCTGAGAGGGGGGGGGGGCTTGACCCCCTACGATCTCTGGTCCCCAATATTGAGGCCGATAGCCTGGGGGTGGACCAGAATAATTTCGTTGCCCTCCAAACGATCCCAGATGTTGGGGTTGTGAGGTAGAGTTTTTTTGAAAAGAGCCCTTTTTCTGTTTAGACTGGTTTTTAGGTGTGCCACCCATCCCCGCACGATTGTGCTTATTCCTAACCACCGGTGCTGGAAGCAGGCTAGCCACCGCATTAGCTATTTGTGGATTGACTGGGGTAATATCCATCCCAGAAGAGTTTGGATTATTAGTGTCTGTCGCCAGTTTCTTTTGCCACTCAAACACGATCTTGGAGTGGTAATCACCAAAATCCCTATTGAATTTTTTCTTCTTTTTTATTTTCTGCTCTCTTTCCTCTTTCTCTAGTATCTTAAGAAGATTTTTAGATCTATCAGCATAATCTGCACTAGACATAAAGGGGGAGAGTTTTTCTTTTATGAGCTTGACCTCATCATCCAGTTTTTTAAGTTTTATGGCTTTACGGTCACTTAAAAACCTCAAAAGATTAAGCCCCATGTCATTAAAGTATTTAAACCACCCCTCTAGGTCCAAATCCCCTTTTTGGGGAGCGATTTCCCATCTAAGACTCCGCGGCACCATCTGGTGTTTGAGGTATGTTTCTAAGAAAACCACATCCCACTGGGTATGTAGTTCGGAGATGGTGAGATTTTTAAGTCTCATGAATAAACCTCCTATGTCATTCTCTCCATCCTTAAATGTTTCAAAAACTCCCTCGGAGTTAACAACACGTGTGGCCCTAAACTCAAAAATATCCATAATAAAATGATTTCACCAGAGAAAATCTTACTCTATAACGGAGCACAAAAAGGTAGCTGCAATATGTAGTATAAGAACAAAGTATGGTAAAAGGAAAGAAAATTGCGCATACCACATAAACGAATAAAAATAAAAAGCTGCGACTCAAAAATGTTATACAACATAAAATAAACTAAAAATAGGGGGGGGAGTCGCGCTAAACGTGAGACAGTGCTTACTAATAGCACAGTGTAATATCAGAAATAATGTTGATATAAAAAAACCACAATTGCTATTTAGTGATGTCCACACAATGTGATGATGTATGAACAAAAAAACCTTAATAAGTCAACCATAAACAAAAGGGATTAGATTCTTGATATTGGTCAAAAGTCCATCAATATAGCCAGTGACGTTGGATCTTGATACACCAAAAAAATTGGAAAACAGTGTCCCGTTACATTCATGTAGATCTTGTACTTGTAGAATTTCAATAAGCAGTGACAACACCGGAAAAAGAAGAAAAAACTTTCATAGTGTAATACTGTTGTGAAAAATATATATACACCCGTGAAAGATAACTATATAGTGGACAGAAAAACGATGACAACCCTTCACCATGGGGCACAGTTCACACTGACCCTTACCAGATCGTAAGACCCTCTCGAGGTCAAGTGCAGCCTTAAGGATGGTCAATACGGGCTTCGTTTTATAGCATCATGTTTTCCTCAGGTGAAACAAAAAAGAAAAGCTTTTCATAGTGTGGATTGCATGAGGATAAATACAATCACCCGTGAAAAAAACAACAAACGAATACTGTGAGGGAGAGGAGTGCTGGTACCACCACCGGACGCACACACTGACCCTTACCAGACAATGAGATCCACTCTAGGATCAATGTAGGCAGCAAGGAGGTGAATGCACTGTGTAGGATGTATCAGAAACCAGTCCTCGATATGTCATAGCATAAAGACAGAAGGAAACCAAAAATAGTGTGAAATCCTTAAAAAAATTTTTTTTATTCTAAAAAGCCAAAAAATGCGCACTTACAAACAGATGCAAATTCAAGGCGATGTATAAAAGATGCCGGCCGGCTTGTGGAACGCGGATGTCCCTCGTGTTGTTGCGATGACGTGGGAACGTCTCCTCCCAACGTTTCGTCTTACAAAAGACTTGGTCACGGGATAAGGACGACGCCCCACGTCATCGCATAAGAACCCTCTATGGGCGGAGCTGGCTTCACATGGACATAGCCCCGCCATATTGGATGAGGGATAAAGTAAGGGAAAAAGAGATCCATACCAGTATTTCCCATCTACACATAGGGTGAGAAAACTGATATAGAAAAACACGGCAAATTAATCACATAAGCAGCCCCTGTCAATCGTGTCATAGCGTGGGAGCGGAAAAAACAAAAATTACTTTTGAATGAGGAACTCGCTCAACCCAGGCACTTATTAGAATGACACTGGAGCTCGGCGCGATACTAAAAGAACAGATAAACAAAACAGGTCATGTTAACATGTGAAACCAGTTCGAAGCCGCTGGTATATTATATGACTCACGGACTCAGTCATGCAACATATCTGACAACCAATATTAGGCAATACACTTATACTGCAACAGGTAGACATGCATAATAGATCACAAAGCGCTAAGTTACATATCACATATCACCCGTGCAATCTACCTGGCAAGCGAGGATAGGCAATGCACATATAATGAAACAGGTAGATATGCATTGTAAATTACAATGTACTGCTATATATTAGAAAAAGGAAAACAAATAAACCAAAAAAAATATAATTTTATATTACATTATGGAACCAATGCAAGGCCGCTGATATAACGGACTATGTTAAGTAATATATCTAGCAAACAATGTTAGACCATGCATTAATGCTGTACATTATAGATGTCTAACAGACAATGTTAGGCAATGCACCCATAATGTGCAATACAGATCATACTGCACTACATCGCATAACATTTATCACCCATGCAATATACCTGACCAGCAAGGTCAGGCAAAGCACTGGAAGTAATACAGGTAGAAATGCATTACGTATCACCATATGGTATGTCACATATCGCTTAAAACACATGAGGTAACAGCATGAGGACATATTTGGCTGTTGATACCTCAGGAGTTATCTATGAAGCAATTCACATCCACTTCTATGTTAAGGCCATGTGGTTCGAAACATCTAAGAGTATGGATCCATGTCATTTCGGAGCGGGAAATACTCCTGACGAGATCACTTCCTCTCCAGTGGGCCTGATATTTTTCAATCCCCATAAAAATGGTGCCCCTTGGGTCTTTATTGTGTGCAATGAGGAAATGCTTAGAGACCGAGTGGTCCGGGAAGCCACTGCATATATTGGTCAAATGCTCGTTTAGGCGTATGTGCAGTGGACGTTTTGTCCTGCCCACATATTGTAGCCCGCACGGGCACTGGATCATGTATATGACTCCCACTGTAGAGCACGTTATGAAGGATTTGATCTGGTAAACCTTAGTTGAATACCTGGAACAAAAGCTGGTAGACCTCCTAGGAGTGTGGTTACTAGCCATACACACTTTACAGCGTCCACATTTGAAGAAACCCTTCAGATCGGATGAAAACATAGACAGAGTCTTGGGTGGATCCAAAACATTGGGGGCCAACTTGTTCCTTAGCGATGTAGCACCCCTAAACACTACCTGAGGTTTATCAGGCAAGATATTATTCAGAATTCTGTCACTCTTAAGAACATGCCAGTGTTTGTTTAAAATGTGCTTTATAGTAGCATGCTGACATGAATAGTCTGTCACAAAAGGGTATCTATACTTATCTGTCATGGTGGACTTAGGTTTGTTCTTCAAAATGGCCTCTCTATTAGTGTTGGTTACTGATGCCAAGGCCTCAGTCAAGAAGGAGGGACTATAGCCCTTCTCCAAGAACTGTTTATTCAAGATTTCAGCCTGTTTTGAAAAAGTCGCCTGATCACTACAATTTCTCCTCAAACGGAGAAATTGACCCTTGGGGACGGCCTTCAGCCAACTGGCATGGTGGCAACTATCATGAGGGATAAAGGAATTTCGGTCAGTGGATTTAAAATAAGTAGATGTAGACAGCTGGTCTCCCTCTCTTGTGATAACTAAATCCAGAAAATTGATAGTTTTCATGTTTGCCTCATACTTGAGAATAATCCCGATGTCATTAGTATTGAGGAATTGCATGAACTGGGTGAGGTCACTTTCGCTACCCTCCCATAAGAGGAGGATGTCATCGATGTACCTGGCCCAAAGGAGCACCTGGGGTCTGGAGGGCACATCGACCACATCCTCCTCCCACTTGGCCATAAATAAATTGGCCAGGCTAGGGGCATATTTAGCCCCCATAGCAACTCCCCTATCCTGGCGATAGAACCGTCCATCGTGCCAAAAAAAGTTATGGGATGCTGCATAATGAAGCAATTCCATGATAAACGAAATTTGCCCATCAACAAGGCCTGAATCCCTGCCTGGATAAAAGGTAAGCCAGCGCACGCTGCAGGCTCTGAACATACACCCCGAGCGTGAATCGGGGTTACCGATTTTTACATTGAAAATCCACCCCGAGTCACGCTCAGGGATACCGCTAGGATGGTTAAACGTGCCCCGTCCCGCCGAGCTCATTATGCAGAAGTGAATACATACGTTAGCAAAGCCTGCATATAAAAACGGTCTTCAAACCACACATGTGAGGTATTGCCACGATCATTAGAGTGTGAGCAATAATTCTAGCCCTAGACTTCCTCTGGAACTCAAAACATGCAACCTGTAGAATTGGGCACTTACTGGAAATATGGGCAATGACTGTGCCTAGCAATGCCATCAGTATCACCCCTCAGTGCCACTCAGTGTCCATTAGTGCCACCCAGTGTCCATCAGTGCCACCTCTTAGTGCCCATCTATGCCCAGTGCCCACCTAGCAGTGCCCATCAGTGCTGTCCATGAGTGTGCATCAGTGCCGCCCATGAGTGCCCATCAGTGCTGCCTATTAGTGCCCAGTGCGCCTATTAGTGCCCATCAGTCCAGCCTATGAGTGCCCATCAGTAACGCCTATGAGTGCCCATCAGTGCAGCATACCAGCGCTGCCTATCAGTGCCCATCAGTGCTGCCTATTGGTGCCCATCAGTGCCCCACCTCATTGGTGCCAACCAGTGCCACCTCATTGGTGCCCACCAGTGCCACCTCATCTGTGCCCACCAGTGCCGCCATATCAGTGCCCATAATTAAAGAAGAAAACTTACTTATTTACAAAAAAATGAACAGAAAAAAAAAACGTATTTACAAAAAATTGGAGCAGTCAGAATCTTGAGCAGCTGTGCATGGCAACCATTCAGCTTCTTTCTTTCATTTTCAAGGCTTACAGTAACTGAGCAACCTGAAGATAGAAGCTGATTGGTTACTATGAACAGTGGCTCCAGCTTTTGATTACTACAGTTTTTGTAAATGTAGCCCAGTGATTCATTCTAGTTCAAAGGTCTGCCCATTGTATTGTTTGCTTATCATATCTCATGTTAGTTGTAAATACAGGGAGTCCATATTAGTGAATGTAAGTACATCAGTTATACAGACTAACCCGCACAGCTGCATAGCCCCAGATGCAGAGCCTGTGCATCTAAGTCTGTGCACCCTTACCTGTGTACCTGCCAGACTCGGCTGCATGGGTCCATACTCCCAATGCACTTACATTCACTAATATTGGCTTCCTAAACACAGCTTGACAGTTCCAAAAAAAATGTATCTTCATTCTATACAGGGCTGAGCACCCGTGAGAATGAACCCTATATTTGTGCTGAATACAATCTTTTAAAAATTGTTTTGTGTGCATTTTTTTAAATATCGTGTAACTCACCATAAATATATTGTACATTGCCACGTAAAAAATTGCAGTGTATTTACACATGCAAGATCTAATTGATGTGGTCAACAATAATTGAGGATATGCTCAAATGCGATCATTTAAAATGTTATTTTCCAAGAGAGGACAATTTTAAATAGTTACAATATTGCTTGAGTTGCTACAAAATGATAAAACCTTTATCAGCCCATAGTAACCAGCACAGAATGTAGAGTTATTATTTTCTAGTTTTTTGGGGAGTTTATGGTAGAAAATCTGACATCTCCTGTCTCAAATTTTAAGTTATTATTTCCAAATAACTTTTACCTTGACTTGATTATTTTGACTATCTCTTCATAATTCAGAGAGGAAGCTAGTTAATCTACTCTCATTGATATTCTTCCTATGGCAGGTAGATGGGTATTTTTTTTTCTAATAGCCATACTCTTTCAGTTAGAGACAGTTTATTACCTAGTTAAAGTAATACTCAAGTCTTGTTTTTTTTTTCTTTAAAAATAACAAACATGTTATACTTACCTGCTCTGTGCAATGGTTTTGCACAGAGCAGCCCGCATCCTCCTCTTCTCAGGTCCCTTGCTGGCTCTTTTGGCCCTTCCCTCCTGTCGATTGCCACCACAGCAAGCAGCTTGCCATGGGGGCACCTGAGCTGAGCCAAAGCTCTGTGTGTCTATTCAGACACGGAGCCACAGTTCAGCCCCACCCCTCTCTCACCTGATTGGCTAACTGACTTTGATTGTCAATAGCGGGAGTCAATGGTGCAGCTACTGAGTCTCATCCAAGGAAGATTCCTGAATGACTGAGGCATGTGTGGGTCAAGATGGGGCTCAGGTAAGTATTAGGGGGGCTGAGGGGGACTACTGCACACAGAAGGTGTGCATTAAGATAAAAAAAAAAAAAAACGTTCTGCCTTTAGAATCACTTTAAAATGTTTGAAAAGGATTAATTCCCAACACTCTGATCATGAGTATTGCCACCATCCCGGGTAAATGTAAACAAATAATTACCCCCAGATTTTAAGGGCAATGAAACAAAATACAAAAATTGAAATCATCTAATAATGTAATTACAAAAAATAGTCTAACCGAGAAATATTACAAAATGATACATAATACATAAACCATGTGGGTGGTATTATGGGTTATTCATTATATGTTTTTAGTGTACCACACACGTGGTTTATGTATTATGTATCATTTTGTAATATTTCTCGGTTAGACTATTTTTTGTAATTAAATTATTAGATTTTTTCAATTTTTGTATTTTGTTTCATTGCCCTTAAAATCCCACTTTTTTCTGGAGGTAATTATTTGTTCACTTTAAAATGTTATATATCTATGAAGCAGGAGCAATGTAGGCTTACTACTACTACAGATTTAAATGAAAACAAAATTCATGAATGGCATATGCTCCAATTAAAATAAAATGTATCCTCTCCTGAGTAATGCTGTGATCCACTTAATAATATTTTGTATGAAGTAGTACTGATCTCTAATCTGTGTTTTGCCTCTTTTTCTCTTCTTTAATTTCTTGTCCAACTATACTGTGTTACAACTGTTCAACCATTGTATGCTAAATACTTCCCATATTAATAATTTCCTATTAAATACTGTACTGTTAGGCTGGCCATACATGATACAATTTTCTGTGCAATTTTCTGTCCAATTTTCTTTAGATTTACCTTCAAATGTAGTGCAAGGGCCTCCCTGATTGCATACAATTGAAAGTGTTGTTTAGTTTGACCTCATATTATATGGTTTTTGGTAAATCTAAAAGAAAATTGCACAGAAAATTGTATTATGTATGGCCAGCCTTAGTTAGATAAGAAAAAATTCCTGCACAGTGTCATTTTAAAATACTTATCTACAAATTACCCACTATTTGTTAATTTCACACTAAAACAGTTTTTGAAATTGTATTGGCAATACACCCTCTCCTAGGGCTTGTTTTCATCCTAAATATTGAGGAACCTAGAACTAGTCTTAACTATATGCAACAATTGGGTTAAGAATGACTTACAAAATTCTGCAAAGAGTTTTCCATGTGTTTCTTCTAAAATAATGCACATAAAAAATGTTATAGCATCAGATTTGACCCCTCTATGGTTACTTGACGTTAAAAGAAGAATTATTTTAAAGGTTGCTTGCAAATAGGTAGTTTTTTTCATTCATTTTAAATGGGCTTTCGATGCATTCACCACAATGGACAAAATACATACACATATCATTTTTGTACCTTTACAATGCTCAAACAGCCCTGCCATGTATGTAGATTGTTAGCTGCAGTCCATTAGCACTGGGCTAGGATTCTAAATAAATGGCACTGCAATGTACATAATGATGTGCTGTAAAAGGTACATTTTAGTGCAGAGTACTGCAGTAACATGTGTTAATGCACCTGATAGTTGTAAAGTCTGCCTAAAGTTTTTTTCATGTAAAAGCCCTACATAAATCATTTGAACATAACAGGGTTAAAATAGATAGATAGAGTCACAGTTGATGACAGCTGTGAGGCAGCTAATGAAACTTAAAAACTGAAATTCAATGTATGTATTAAGCAATGATTTAAATAAAATGTAATTTCTATATATAATGCTTAACAATTTGTTTGACATTTTCTTTTAGGTAAAATTGTTAGTCAGTTCTCATACATTTAAGTCCTATAAGTTAATGAAGAAAACCTGAAACATGTATTCACCTTCTAAAAATACCAGATATTATTTTAGACAGATAAAAGTAATACATCTCCCTTGCTTCTTGTTAAGATTTGACTTCAAATAAGACATCTGAGAACAAAGTCCAGAAAAATTACTCTCATCCAGCCAAGACTGGCAAAGTCCTTCAGTTTCTCTTTGATCTGCAAAGAGCATGCCCTACAATCTAAATTCAAACAATTTTTCTATGTTGTGGTACATTAGTGGACATGTCATTGATGTCATATCATCTTAGGGAAAAAAAAATTACTTATTTTGGTTGAAAATGTAAGAAAAAGGTATTTTGTTTGGGAAATGCTTTATTGCTTGTGTACATTAATTACCAGGTGATAGAAAAGGATGAACTTCAGGTTGGGGTCAACCATGTGTTCAACCTGAGCACAGGCTGTTTAAGTTTTGCTAAACCTGAAAACTAAATGACCAGATCTGGTCAGTTCACCAGTGGCGGAATTATAGGGGTCGCTGAGGTCGCCATGGCAACCGGGCCCCTTGCTGCAGGGGGCCCTTGAGGGTACCCTGTACTCTTCGATAGGAGGAGCGGCTGAGATGATCTCTCCGATCGTTAGCTGAAATTTGCAGGGAGCTCGTCATTAACCTAAAGTGAAAGTAGTGTGTGCTGTGCTCTTGGTCTCCCCCTAGAGTGCAGTACTCAGCAGTGTGTCCTATCTCTGTCTCACAGAGCCGAGCAGTGTCAGTGTGAAGCCGCCGCCTCCCCTCCTCCCTGTAGACTGCTACACGTGCCATGTGCATCACGTCCCGCGCTGATCATCTGAGCCGAGGTGACAGGCGGGAGGTGTGAAGGGGGGGTCTGTAGTGTATTGTGGGGGGGACTGTCTACACTGTAGGGGGGACTGCACTGTAGGGGGGTGTCTTCACTGTGGGGGGGCGTGTCTGCACTGTGAGGGGGGACTGCACTGTGGGGGGGGTGTCTGCACTGTAGGGGGGAGGTCTTCACTGTGGGGGGGGGTGTCTGCACTGTGAGGGGGGACTGCACTGTGGGGGGGTGTCTGCACTGTGAGGGGGGACTGTCTGCACTGTGAGGGGGGGGTGTCTTTACTGTGGGGGGGACTGCATTGTAGGGGGAATGTCTGCACTTTAAGGGGGGACTGTCTGCACTGTAGGGGGGTGTCTTCACTGTGGGGGTGTCTGCACTGTGAGGGGGGACTGTCTGCACTGTAGGGGGGTGTCTTCACTGTGGGGGGGACTGCACTGTAGGGGGGGTGTTGGCACTGTGAGGGGGTCTGTTTAACATGCAGGGGTCCAGATTAGGGGGGATGTATGTGTAACATACAGGCGTCCAGATCTGTGGGGGTCTGTGTAATGTAAAGGGGTGCAGGGTGCTATGTAATGTAAAGGGTCCAGAGGTGCAGGGTGCTGTGTAATGTAAAGGGGTCCAGAGTTGCAGGGTGCTGTGTAATGTAAAGGGGTCCAGAGGTGCAGGGTGCTGTGTAATGTAAAGGGGTCCAGAGGTGCAGGGTGCTGTGTAATGTAATGGTGCTGTGTAATGTAAAGGGGTCCAGAGGTGCAGCGTGCTGTGTAATGTAAAGGGGTCCAGAGGTGCAGGGTGCTGTGTAATGTAAAGGGGTCCAGAGGTGCAGGGTGCTGTGTAATGTAAAGAGATCCAGTGGTTTAGGGTGCTGTGTAATGTAAAGGGGTGCATGGTGCTGTGTAATGTAAAGAGATCCAGAGGTGCAGGGTGCTGTGTAATGTAAAGGGGTCCAGAGGTGCAGGGTGCTGTGTAATGTAAAGGGGTCCAGAGGTGCAGGGTGCTGTGTAATGTAAAGAGATCCAGTGGTTTAGGGTGCTGTGTAATGTAAAGGGGTGCATGGTGCTGTGTAATGTAAAGAGATCCAGAGGTGCATGGTGCTGTGTAATGTAAAGAGATCCAGTGGTTTAGGGTGCTGTGTAATGTAAAGGGGTGCATGGTGCTGTGTAATGTAAAGAGATCCAGAGGTGCATGGTGCTGTGTAATGTAAAGAGATCCAGAGGTGCAGGGTGCTGTGTAATGTAAAGGGGTCCAGAGGTGCAGGGTGCTGTGTATTGTAAAGGGGTCCAGAGGTGCAGGGTGATGTGTAATGTAAAGGATCCAGAGGTGCAGGGTGCTGTGTAATGTAAAGGATCCAGAGGTGCAGGGTGCTGTGTAATGTAAAGGATCCAGAGGTGCAGGGTGCTGTGTAATGTAAAGGGGTCCAGAGGTGCAGGGTGCTGTGTAATGTAAAGGGGTCCAGAGGTGCAGGGTGCTGTGTAATGTAAAGGGGTCCAGAGGTGCAGGGTGCTGTGTAATGTAAAAGTGTCCAGAGGTGCAGGGTGCTGTGTAATGTAAAAGTGTCCAGATGTGCAGGGTGCTGTGTAATGTAAAAGGGTCCAGAGGTGCAGGGGCTGTGTAATGTAAAAGGGTCCAGATGTGCAGGGTGCTGTGTAATGTAAAAGGGTCCAGAGGTGCAGGGTGCTGTGTAATGTAAAAGGGTCCAGAGGTGCAGGGTGCTGTGTAATGTAAATGGGTCCAGAGGTGCAGGGTGCTGTGTAATGTAAAGGGGCCCAGAGGTGCTGTGTAATGTACACAATAGTGACAAAGAGATATTTAAGGATACAGAGGTATGCAGGGGGCACAGTGGGGTGTTTTTACATTTTAAGGTGCAGGGGGATGCCAGATGTAGGATCCGCCCCGGGGTGCCAAATGCACTAGGTATGCCCCTGTGTGTAACTCTAAAGATATGCTGCGCTGCAAAAAAAAAGTGTAAATAGGTGGATCTATATACTTATGTGAACACCAAGTTCCTTCATGGATGATAAAAACTTAAAATGAACCACAAGTGAGGTGAAACAGAAAAGTCCAAGCAAAATCACAATCAAATCTGTGAAGCAAGAGTCCATCTGTGTCCTATAAACACCCGAAAAGTGTTAGAAGAAGAATCTTCGAGTGAAGTCAATCAAAGGCACCTCCACCTCTATAAAAAATGCCTGCTTACCAGCTCCAACTTAAAAACTGCATTTGTTTTTATACTGTGCTGCTCCTAATAGTCCTCAGCCGTCCACCTCCTCATACAGATGATCCAGAATCGATCAATGCCACATCCGAGGGTATGGAGAGAAGGAAACTCATAGAGTAGTATTGTAGGCAATCGCGTTTATTAAAATAAAACTCACATGTTTCTTTGTAAAATAAGCGTGTTGGGTAAAAGCCGGCCGGCTCAATACTTCCGCTCGTCCTTCCGGATTGTCGGTAAGCGGTGACGTCAGCACGCCGCTCTTCCCTACGTCGTTTCGTCACAGATGACGTCTTCCAGGGGTACGAGCGGCGCGCTGATCCACCGCTAATTATACATTCTGCGTGTCATTCGGACCGCCCAGTTCTGACATCCGGGAGTCCTTGGCACTGATCCTCCATCTTGAAAGAGGGATCCTTGCCCCTACTATTCTTAGACTACGGCTACACTGGCATTAAATGTAAACAAATCTAAAACACAAGGCTTTAAGATAGCGGGGACTTTGTAGTAAATTAAGTATAGACAATAAAAATTCTAAAGTTAAAATGAGAGCGACATGGTTCAATCGCTGTCAGTGCTCGGTATCATAGCGTATCAACTGGGTGAATATTAAAAAGGACATACACATGATGAGAAGCCATTTAGTTGATAGCTGCAAATATCTCTTTATTAATATGAACAGCCTCCAATATCAATGTGATAGGGGACTATACATATGCATCCGCAACTGAATAAAAAAATATGTAAATAATCTTAAAAATTATTTTGTCTACTGGTAAGCTGATTCAATCTGAATGAAAAAACTTACTTGGAAGCTTGTGGCAGCAAGCTGGGAAAAGGAACAGAATATTTCTAGAATAGATAAGTTAGGAAAAATATGCTAATGGGACCAATAAATAACAGTCCCTGTATGTCCCTTTGGTTTTCTAAAAAGGAGGCCAAATTTAATGGTAGTAGTGCTATTGAAATCTACTTACCACATTCAGATGTTTAAAACATCAAAGAAGTTATATGTGTACAGTATGAGTCCCGGATCTCAGAACTGGTTCACACTGATATTAACAGCCTTATAACAATATATACTTATGGTCTGATTCAAACATAATGTGAAATAGATGTCCTAACTGTTATCTATGAACGCATTTACGTCTACATCAACATTCATTCCATACGGGGTATAAGTTCGTACTTTATGAATCCAGGCCATTTCTAGCCTGGACAGTTCCCTTATCATATAGATGAGGATCTGCTATTTCTGCCACACATTAATCAAGTCACCAAGACTGTTATGTACAAATTAAAAGTACTACGTAGGATCCTTGTGTATTTAGCTCCTATGGATCGCCCTAAAGTTATTGCTGCCCTGGTCTTTCCTCATTTAGACTATGGTAATGCACTTCTAGTGGGCATCCCGGGAACATATATACAAAAACTCCAAAAATTACAAAATTTTGCAGTTCGTATTGCAACTGGACTGAGAAAAAGAGATCCAACATCAGAACAACTAAACAGTCTGGGGTGGTTAACTGTCGATAAACGCATTAAATTAAAAATAGCATGTTTAATGTATAAAACATTTAATGCTATGACGCCAAAATATATAATGGATAAGGTTGTCAAACATGTTCCAACGCGACAGTTACGCGAAGATGGATATTATCGCGTAAACATCCCAAAAATAAAGAATATCCGAATTGGTGGTCGCTCATTCTCATACCAAGCGGCGGTGCAATGGAATGCTCTACCGATTGATATTAGAAGGGCAAAAACTTTTAACCAATTCAAAAAAATGATGAAAGGTCACCTACGCAACCCTGGATCTGATTAGATTACGTAGTTTGATTGAGTACTGTATATAGAAAAATGTAGTCAGTGATATTTGGTATGTGAATTTTGTAATCTAACTCTAAAAATGAACTATTTTAGATATGGATGCCCTAGATGAATGAAAAGTTAATTAACCTAAATGTATATTAATGGACTCAATGTGAAAAAAAATTTTTTCCTCCTTTTAATCATGTTTTAGATTTCTATGTTTTGTGTACCTATATGTCTGAACTATGTTAATTTTGTTTCTGATGGCCTCGCAACGAAACCATTAAATTTGTTGTAAAGCGAGTAATTAAGAAATAAAAAACAAACAAACAAACAAACAAACTTACAAGTGATCCACCTCTCCAATGGGCATCAAATTTATCAATGCCAAAGAAGAGGGTCCCCTCTGGGTTGCGGTTATGATGTAAATCATAATGAAGTGACACAGAGTGCTGAGAGAAACCTGACCTGATATTTGTCAGGTGTTCTCCCAGTCTTACTTGCATCTGCCTCTTAGTCCGGCCTATATACTGTAGTCCACATGGGCACTGTAATAGATACACTACACCCGTGGAACTACAAGTAATAAAAGGTTCTATTAGATGTTCCCTAGAGGTACTGGTTGAAACAAACTTAAGGGTTTTCTTAGAGGTCACTTTATTTATCTTGCATATTTGACATCTCCGACATTGATGGTACCCTGCGATACCTCTCTGAAAAAATGAAACCTTTTTGGTAGGAGGATCAACTACATTCGGAGCTATTTTGTCTCGCAACGAAGGCACACCTCTAAAGATAACTTGAGGGTTCGAGGGAAGAAAGGTTTTGAGGACCCTATCATTCTCAAGTAAATGCCAATGCTTCTTGATTATTTTTCTAATGACATAGTGTTGTGTAGAGTAGGATGTAACGAATGGTACCACCGGACCAGTCTGACTGGCTTTAGGGGCGGGGTCCAAAAGAAGTTTGCGATCAGTCTCAGCCACTTCTTTTATAGTTTGTTCTAAGTGGTTGCGATCATAACCCTTCTCTACCAGTCTTTTTCTAAGAATTTCTGTTTGGGAATAAAAATCATCGAGGGTGGTGCAGTTCCTCCTCATTCTGGTAAACTGGCTCTTAGGTACAGATTTGAGCCAGTTCTGATGATGGCAACTACCCACTGGAATGAATGAGTTTCTATCCGTCTTTTTAAAGAACGTTTTAGTTTTATAGGCCCCCACATCCTTCATGATTGTAAGGTCCAGAAAATTAATCTTTTCCTGATCCGCCTCATGTGTGAGATGGATCCCTCTCTCGTTCATATTCAACATATCAATGAAATCATCTAGCTGGGATTTAGTGCCATTCCATAGGAGGAGGATGTCATCAATGTACCTTGCCCAAAGTTTGATATGCGGACTAAGGTTGCTGTAGACGACATCCTCCTCCCACTTGGCCATAAACAAATTCGCCAAGCTTGGGGCGTATTTGGCGCCCATCGCGACACCTTTGACTTGTCGATAGAAGCTATGGTCGAACCAAAAGTAATTGTGCCCTGCAGCGTACTCCAGCAGTTCAAGAATAAAGTCTCTCTGTTTTTGTGGTAAATCAGAGAGAGTATCCAAATAATATTTTACTGCTGTTATGCCCAAATTATGTGGGATAATCGTGTACAGCGAACTCACGTCCGCTGTCACTAGCCAAGTGTCAGTGTGGGGCTCTATCTGAGAGAGCAAATTAATCACCTGCCTTGTGTCCCTTACATAAGATGGCATCTTTTGCACCAACGGTTGTAAGAAGTGGTCAATATACTTGCCCACCCTGGACGTAACGGAATCTATACCGCTTACTATGGGGCGTCCAGGGGGGCAAGTAAGGCTCTTATGAGTCTTGGGGAGGCAGTAAAGGATCGGTATCCTAGGTGCCCTGGGAATAAGGAATTGTTGTTCCTTTTCATTAAGTATACCCAAATCTGCCCCCTTCTTAACCAGCACTTCTAAGTTGTCTTGATATTGTTGGACAGGGTTCCCCTTAAGAAGTGCATAAGTATCTCGATCGTCTATCAATTTCTTAGTTTCATTAATGTACATAGATCTATCCATTAGGACTATCCCGCCACCCTTATCCGCTGGTCTAATGACCAATTGTTTGTTGGTGCATAGGGAATCTAACCCTTTGACTAAATTCTGGTCCATCTTACAATTAGAGACTTTGACTTTTTCCAAATCTCTAAGGAGTACGTCTCTGAAAACTTTGATGGACGGGGCCAACGCCCCTGTGTGTGTTTATATATATATATATATATATATATATATATATATATATATATACATACATATACATATATGTGTGTGTGTGTGCGCATGTATGGTTGCATGTGTGTGTGCATATGTATGTGTGCATATGTATGTGAGTGTGGATGTGTTTATCAGTGGTGGTGCGTCCATAAGGGTGCATGGGTGCCGCCCCCTCTCTCCAGCCACCCCCTCTATGACCAATGGATAGATTTATGCAGTGCATGAATCTATCCATGGCCACCGCTGACACCCACATATTTAGGTGTCCAGCCATAGGCTCTAATAGGCTTCAAAATAGGTAAACTGCGAGCGCCATGCTGGGCGCTCACAGTCCACCCAGGTGTGTTAGGAAAATGAATATTAATTCGCCTTTCTAACACTGACCCACCTCTCCACCAATCAGGTGTGCCATTTTTTAGTTTTTTTGCTGGTTCATAGTACCAGCAAAAAAATGCTGTTCCTCCAAAAAGCGATCCATGCTCAGATCGCTTTTCTGGGGCATTTGAAAGATGGTAAAGAGGCATGTTGCCTACTGACTGCCTGTTTTAACCCCTTAAATGCATCATCACTATGCTGCAACTGCATGTAATGCACACAGTTGCAGGGGGTTGCTGTGTTGCCCCATTAACCTAGGGATGTACTTGAAGGGTGCCCTGACTGGAAAAAGATTGAGAAACAGACATAGAGGGACCAATCCCTCGAATTTCCTCCTGTAGCCGCTAAATACCTGCGGAAGGGAGAGGAGAAGAAGCAGGGGGAAAATGAGAAATCGGTTCCTTTATTTTCCTGTTCCACCACTGGGCTCGGGGAAAAGAGCCCTGTCTGGGGGTCAGGGGGGCCCTTCATGGTTTCTTGCTTTGGGGCCCTGAAGGTTCTAGTTACGCCACTGCAGTTCACCTTTCTGAACCTTCTATTGTTTTACCCAGAAATAATTTATTTCGTGGCAGTACTACTGCCACCACTGAATGAATGACTTCCGGTCCGCCAGCTTGTTTCACTGTAAACAAGATGGTAGGAAGACAGGCAATGGCAATAAGCGTATTTGGTTAATGGAGTAAGCCAGGGTCCCTGGGAACTTCTATTTATATTCCAGCATCAATAGGGACAATGTAACTTGTGATGAGTCCAGCTGGGGAGATTCAACTGCATGGGTCATCATGATTGTGTTTGCAGGTTGTCATGGCATCATTCATTGTGATTGATGATAGATCCACATTACTTAACGTGATTAAATCATTGGCATTTTTAAATAAAATACTTTTGTGGGTTTACATTGTTGGCTTTTTTTTTAAGCTAGTGCATTTTTGGCTCACTTACCTTTTCCTTTGATTTCCCTTTTTAAATGTTTTTTTTTCTTTGTTTGAATTTCTCACTTCCTGTTTCTCCTCGGTAACCTTTCCACCATCACCCGAGCGGTGGAAAATCATTTAGAACAGCTTACTGAACACCTTACTGAGGAGGAACAGGAAGTGAGAAATTCAGACAAAGAAAACAAAGAAAAAAAACATTTAGAAGGGAAATGGAAGGAAATGGTATGTGAACCAACAATGCACTAGCTTAAAGTAACCTATTTAGAAAATATAAAATAAACCTTTAGAACCTTTTTAACACTTGTTAAGTATAATCAGCAACCTCTGTGCAGTTCTGACACAGTCTGGTGAACTGAATGGGATGAACAGAATGCAAACAAGACTTATGATGGCAACTATCTGCCAGAAAATACAAGTTTCGGTCTATCTCAAGATCCCCAAAAATTCAGACTTTGTGTGCTAGTAGTAAAAGACAAATATATGTCCCTTTGGTTTCCATTAAATTTCTCCATGAAAGACAGAAAGGATGACTGGCTACCATTCCAACTGAGGAGGATGTTGTCTATGCACCTAGCCCATAACATGAGCTCCAGCATATCTTGGGCTTAGATGACATCCTCCTCCCACTTAGCCATAAAAAGATTTGCCCTTATGGCTACCCCTCTCTTATGGATATACAGTAAAACTTACTGTTAAAGCAGAAATAATTATAAGTAGTGGCGAACAATTATGGTTGCATGATCAATTCCTTCTGGCTGTATTAGATATCATTTTGTTTGGACAAAAAATATGAAACAGTATCATACCCTAATTCATGGAAGAAAGGCTACATCGGCTGTAGCCAATAATACCCCCTCATCCACCGTAATATTATCCAAAAGTTTTTTTACATTCTAAGGCCCCTTTCACACGTGCGGACCGTATGTCCGCTTTTTCATCCATCCGTTTGGGGATAAAAAAGGGACATACATTGGTTCCAATGGGATTGCGGGTATCAGCAGATAAACATCCGCTGACACCCGTAATCGTCTGCCTCTGCAAACATCCGATTTTGCAGATGGAAGAAAACCCTCTCTTCCGCCTGCAGAGCGGATCGGATGAACACAGACATACGGTCCGTGTTCATCCGATCCACCCACAGGCGAGAGTGGAGAAAAGACAGGGCGGTCCCTGCACAGTGTGTGGAGACGGCCCTGTCATCCGCTGGCTCAGCGGGGATATACAAAGTGATCCCCACTGAGCTTACGGACACACGGAGGCGGATCATTACTGATCCGCCCCGGGTGAAAGGGCCCTTAGGGTCTTTAAGAAACAAGGGTACTTTCTTGACTATGGGTTTAAGGTAATAGTCAATATACCTACCAATTTGAGCTGTCATCGAGTCAATCCCACTAATATTAGGACAATCAGGGGCATGAACAGGGTCCTTGTGGACCTTTAGGAGGTAATAGATAGTAGGAATCCTAGGTGTCACAGATACTAGTTTTTTTCTTTTATATCTAAAATGTAAATCCTATAGCCTTTATTTATCAAGCTCATTAATTATTTTTTGAATTTGATAGTAAGATTGCCCACTGTATGTGCTTTATAAAAAATATGTCTATTTGTACCTTATTTCAGAGCGCCTTTCGGAGCTCATGTGACCGCCCACCGATCTCATCTCTTTGCCTGCTCCCCTCCTCCTGGCTGATGTCAGCGGAGGTTCACGGCCCCATAGTGTCAGACCAGAAGAGGAGAGTGGCGAGAAGTCACATGATCGCTGAGAGGCACTCTGAAATAAGGTACAAATCTGCATTATTTTTATAAAGCACATACATTGGGGCACATAAGGTTATCTAAGGCCGCGTACACACGAGGGGATATGTCCGCTGAAAACGGTGGACCGTTTCAGCAGACATCTCCGCTCGTGTGTATGGGCTAGCGGACAGATTTCTCCACCAGACAGATTTCAAAGCATGCTTTGAAATCTATCCGGTGGGAATCTGTCCGCCCGACATGTCTGCTGGTTAGTACACTTACCAGCAGACATGTCGTCCCCCACCGCCGCCGCGCTGCCGCCGAATGGATTCGGCGCATGCGCGGAAGTGTTTAACTTCCTGGTGCGGTGACGTGGCAGTGACGTGGCGGCGTCAACGTCACCGCCGCGTCACCGCGCCGTCCGGCGGCAGGGAATTTGATCCGATGGTGTGTACACGCCATCGGATCAAACTCCCGATCGGACATATCTGATGGAAATGGTCCGCGGACCGTTTTCATCGGATATGTCCGATCGTGTGTACGCGGCCTAACAGAGGATTGTATGATCATGACAAAGTGGATTTACAACCACTTTTAAGTTTGCCCTTTAAGCCTTATTAACCACTTAAGATCCGAGCCTCTTTCTGAGATTTGGTGTTTACAAGTTATAAACATTTTTTTGATAGAAAATTACTTAGAACCCCCAAACATTATATATATTTGTTTCTAAAACCCTAGAGAATAAAATGGCAGTCGTTGCATTACTTTTTGTCACATCGTATTCGGGGTCTTACAAGCACACTTTTATGGGAAAAAAAAATCACTTTTTTTAATTAAAAAAGAAGATAGCAGTAACGTTAGCCCAATTCGTTATATTGTAAAAGATACACAAGACGAGATACACAAGAAATCTACTTTTTTTGGTCCATCGTAATTTCGTTAGACAGGCGCATCCGTCCGCACAAAACTGCGCTAGACAGACCATTGATTTGCTAGTCAAATATGCTAATGAGGGACTTACGGGGATCCACAAAAGAACATTGGGGCAGCGCAGGCTACGCAAATGTGCGCAACAGCAAAATGTCCTGTCTAAAATTAGACCATATAAAAGCTGGTCTAAAAAGAGAAAAAAAGTCTACATGTTAGATAAAGCAACACTGTTAGTGAGGAGCTCAGCAGTCACACGTGTTGCACAACAATCTGTATGCCAACATGCCAGGGGCATTGTCGCGCATAGCTATACTACTGACTTTAGATGAACAAAGAAGGATGAGGGCACTGAGGAGGGCATTGAGGAGGGCACTAAGGGGGGCACGGGAGATGTTTTTTTTATTATTTTTTTTATTTGCTTATATAAACTTTACAATTTAATCTAATCTAATACAATATTCTTATCTGATACAAGCCCCTCACTCTTCACTTGATATATCACACATGCATAGACATCTATGGCATGAGTGATTCTGAGGTGTCTTGCATCTTCAGATTCACCCCTCATGCCATCATGGAATTAACCACAACCTTGCAGGAGGACATCAGCAGCCCAACACATGGCACTACCCATGACACCCATGACAGCTACATATACAATCATAGCCCCATCCCCACAGATTTCGAACAGAACATGTATGGGGAGAGCTGGCTGGTTGGTTAGTGACATGGGTGGCAGGCATGACTGCCCCCCCCCATGATGCTGAAATCACAAGGGGCACATGCACTACTAACATCCTCCTGTCTTTTCCCTTCAAGGTGACTCTGCATATGCACTGGGACCCCATCTCATAGCAGCTCACATATGCATCTTTGCACGTTTAACACACACATTAATCATGGCACAATGAGAATGCATGCATGCACACCACTGTGGTCCCTAGCACAGACACATCACATCCTCATCACATTGGATTGGCACCAGTCCACCATGCAGGACTTGTGAGCAGCAACGCCACGCCACGGCTCCAATTAGGTCACTGTACATTCATACACCATTCACACAGACCTGGGGATCACTTCTCCACCACAAATGAGGGTGACACCCCTTTTCCCGCAGGAATATCACCTCCACATTCCAAAATCATACACAAACAGAACCAAAAAAATAAAATAAATGACGAGCAAAAATAAAAAATGCCCAGCAAAAATCGAATTTAAACAAAATAACAACAAAGAAAACACATAAAAGACAAAAATCACTCTGCAAAACAGTCCCCAAATATCTCAAAGACACGTCACAAACAAACAAACAAACGCTAATAAACAAAAGAACCTTGCTGTATAGGAAGGGATACAAAGGGATGTACTTTTGCAAAGGAAGTGCATTTGTGTCTGTCTATTTATGCTGTTTGCGTAGTTCACTAAGTTGCCCTAGTCCACTTCCAATTTCACTGATTGCGCCTTTCACGAGTTGTGAGCATGCGCACAGAGGTGCTGACCATGGTCTGCTTCATGCGCGAGCCGGCCGGCCCTTCATTTGCACGGGGTCACGGCTCATTTCAATGTAACACGCCCACGTCCTTCCCAATTTGTATTACTCCGCCTTACGCTTCTGAAATAACGTTACGCATGCACAATTTTCTGCGCAAAAGCTACGAGAATAGGATGATTACGCGGCTACATTGCGCAAGTCTAACGTAAAGGTGGTGCGCTACGCCGGTCCAATAATGCGCAGATGTACCTGAATCTGGCCCAATGTTACCCAACATGTCATGCTTCAAAGTTGCGCCCGCTCCTGGAATGGTGACAAACTTTACCCCTAAAAATCTCCATAGGTGATGTTTAAAAAATACTACAGGTTGCATGTTTTGAGTTATAGAGGAGGTCTAGGGCTATAATTATTGCTCTTGCTCTAACGATCACGATGATACCTCACATGTGTGGTTTAAACACCGTTTTCACGTATGTGGTTTGAAACCGTTTTATATTTTGTTATAAAATTTAGCAAACAGGTCATTTTTCTCCTTCATTGATGTACGCTGATGAGGGTGCACTGATGGGCATTTATGGGCTGCATTTATGGGCACCGATAAGGTGTCACTGGTGGGCATTGATAGGCAGCACTGTTGGGTACTGATAGGCGGCACTGGTGGGCACTGAGAGGTGACACTGAGAGGTGCCACTGATGGGTGGCACTGTAGGGCATTGATAGGTGGCACTGGTGGCACTGAGAAGTGGCACTAATAGGTGGCACAGATAGGCACGGATAGGGGGCAATGATGGGCACTGATTGATGGCAGTGATGGGCACAGATGGGTGGGAATGATAGGCACTGATCAGCAATGAGTATGAGGCAAATGTGCCTCTTCGGGCACCGTTGTCCCTTGCACAGAAGCCAGTGATCGGCTTTTTTTTCTCCTCGCACTGTCATCGTGAGGAGAAAAAAAAAACATTACAAAGCTTCTGTTTAAATGACGTGATCAGTTGTCATTGGCTGACAGCTGATCATCTGGTAAGGAGCCGGGATTGATCTGGGATCACCTGAGTCTCAGTGACTCGGTGATCACAGGGGGCGCGCGGGCAGCGTGAAAAGGGGAGAGCGTCTATTGACGGTCTCCCGGCACAGTAGATCCACGCTGTAGCCGTCATTCGGATATAGCGCTGATGTGAGGGAGTTAAAAAAATAAAAAAGCTTTCTTATTTATTTTACTTTCTTTTTTTGACATTGTTTTTCAAACAAATAAAAAAAAAATGGGTCACTTTTATTCTTATGACAAGGAATGTAAACATCCCTTGTAAATGAAAAAAAGCATGACAGGTCCTCTTAAATCTGGGGTCAAAAAGATTAAATACCCAGGCAGGGAGAGGATACGATCACCTCTGTGGCTGTTGACGGCTCCGGTAAGCGGCGTAGGGCACCGGGCACCACAGAGAACAGTTTTGTCTGAAAGAGAACTGCCCACTCTTGAAGAGGGTACTGGGGTTATGGTATCTAGCTGCTTCCATAACAATGGTATTTCTCTTCAAAGTAGCTTTGCATAACAATTTGGCTTCCTACTGAAAGATATATTATTTTTTTAAGAAAGGTGGTGATGTCTGCGCTGTGAAAGGTGGGAAAACGAGATACAGAGATCTCGCAGGATAAGTGACTACGCCAAGGGGCGTGGGTGAAGGTGGGTGGGAGCAGGGTACAGAGCAAAACAATAACAAATGTAGGTACTTATACCAGTGCAGGGCGTATATCATATAAAGATACAATGATGAGTGGTACAAATGCAAAAAGTGACAAACATACTCAAAAAAACAAAAGAAAATTCATATAGCAAAGGAAAATAAGGTGTGATATATACAAGGTGCTTCCTAAAGCTGAAATAAATAAGTGCTGAGACCAGAAATGGCATCCCACAGAGAACGCCTCTGGATAGAAAAATATACACAAAAAAGTCTCTCAAGATGCTTCCCAGGTATCCAAGAGAAAAAGATGTAGTGCCGGGAGAGAAGTTTACAATGAACACCTCTGGTGGTCCCTAGCTCCTCACCTCACAGCTATTGCACGGATAGCCAAAAGCCCAACTCCAGGGAGATACACTTCAATAAGAGAATGACAGCAGCACTCATCAGCAGTGGATCCTGAAAAAAGAACCGAACAGGATTATGGTACAGCATGAAAGGGGCATCTGGTCATACATCATGAATCACACATGCATCCACTCACATGGAGGTAATGAATGGTGGGCCTATCTCCAACGAACTGCGAGTACGCCCTTGGTCCTGAAAATACACCTGGCTGCTCCTCTTCTCTGAATGGACTGGATAGGTACTCAGATCAAATCGTAAGAAGCCTCAGACAGTGTACATGCCAGGAGAGATATTTTTTACTTTTTTTGCATGGGTACATCCACCTGTCAGCCCCAAATACCTGGGTCAGGGGTAGCTTCCTCGTTGTTATAATCCCAGAACCTGGCAACTCTCTTACAACTAGACATGTGCATTCGTTTTCGTTAGAATGCACATCCACTGACACCCGCTATCTCATAGGGATTAATGTATGTCCCTTTTTCAACAGTAAACAGATGGATGAAAAAGCAGACATACGGTCCGCATATGTGAAAGGGGCCTTAGCTTTGGTAGTAATAACACTGCTAAATGTTTAACTTCCTGTCAAAGTCGGAGGTTTGACTTTTCGCCAAACCTCCTTAAAAGAAAATGCAGTCTCAACCCATGTTTCCGGAGCTCATCCCTACTTATAATTGGATGGTTTGCTACACTGGATGACAAGGTTTACATTTACCTCAAAAATATCAGCAATGCTTTTAAAACCCTAACAATACCAGTAAGCATAATTCTGTAATAACACTTTCTGGACTCCTTGCAATATAACTTTAGCAGGCCTTTTTATACACTTTGAAGTGTCCCTATAAAAAAAATTAAAAATTTAAAAATGTAAATAAATAACAATCTGGCTAAAGTGTCAGCATGTTTTCAATATTTTTCCACAAGCTAGACTTGGACTAAAACACTGTGGGGAAGATTTACAAAGAGCGGCATATATTTATATATATGTAGCGACCCCCGCTCACCCCTGGTCTCGACGGGCGTGCCCGGTCGGGTGTGATCACCTGCGATCGCTCGTTACAGAGCGAGAACCGGGAGCTGTGTGTGGTCCTGTCAGGGGGGAAATGACTGACGGTCTGTTCATAATTGTATAAACAGGGATCAGTCATTTCCCCGAATCGCAAAAAGTGGCCTGGTTATTGACCTGGAATATGGTCTGGGGCTAAAGTGGTTAAACAGACACTCACCTGTCCCAGGATCCAAAGATGTGCTCACCAGAGCTGTTTCTTCCCTCAGTCTTCTGTCCCCAGTGCTGGCATCTCAACTGTAGGCACCAAGCTGTTACAGCTTGCGGCATTACAGCCGTGTGCCCACTGCACATGCACAAGTCGCAGTGTGCATTGGTAATGGTCCCTCGGTCTTCTGGGACCTGTAACATGTTCAAGAAGACTGCAGGGAGATAGGAAGAGAGGAGAACTTCTACTTAGTTTGCCTAGGCGTTGGGAGGGGTTCCTGTCCAGACCAGATACACACACCCCCCCCCCAAATAAAAGTGCGATTTGTTGAAGCCTGTAACACCAAAGTAGCATGCATATCTAAAGTGAGCCAGGGGTGTGTTCTTTGTTATAATACTTGAAAGCAAAGTAAATTATGGTAGAGAAAATTAATCGCTATATAAGGTGGCCAACGACAGTATGAATCAGGAATGGTGTTTGATGATAATTTAAGAGTAATTCAGACAGAAAATCAGGATGGGCTGATATTGTAGAGATACAAGTTTACATGGAACTGAAATTAGTCAATTTCAACACAGAAGAGAAATTACTACAAGCATGGGATAAAAAAAATGTAATGCTGGAGTTCAGCCTTAAAGTTTCTCACTGTAGTCACGTCATGTATACAGTATTCTACCCATTTCTAGTAACTAAGCAGGAGGAGATTTGTCAAACCTGAGGGCTTCATGGATTATTCTTATGGACCTTTCAAAGCCTCTCTTCCAGTGTTTGATTTTCCCATCCCTGCAAATGATCTATATACAAAAACAATAAACACACAGTGCAGGTGTGCTCTGCATAGATACTTAGGACAAAGTGCCCAATAAATCTTCTAAACATGCGTTCCATGGGCAGGAGTTCTGTAAAACGGCCCAATTAAAAAATCATTGTCATTCTTGATTTTGGGTAGTGAAGTTAAGAGGACAGACCACAGCTGGAACATTCTTTTGTTTTTTCCTTAAGAGTTTTGAGCATCTGCTTTTGATTATCCTTTGTTCAATGATGTGCAGTATATTAATTTCTTAAATTACAGAGTGCAGGCAGTACTGGAACATGATGCTGAAATCAATCTCACACAAAACTCCTTTCTGAAATGCACATATGTCATAATCTCTTTCCATAAATGTTGTTGCTTACTCTTTTTCTACATATAACTTAGCTTTTTCATTTTAGTTACTTTGATTCCAAACTGTTAAATGTAATATAAAATATAGTATTACCCTACTCTGTATTATAGACTCCATGGACAAAATAACTTTATATATATATATATATATATATATATATATATATTATATATTTTTTTATATATATATATATATATATATATATAAATAACAGAACAATTTTGTAAGCATTTTGTGGGATTTATGCGTAGAAATACTTGTGTTTAAAATCATTTGCCTAATAACTATTATCTGTTTTAAGTAAAAATAAAATTAACAGCACTGTATGTTGTCATATTAACGTTCCTGAGAAATATATTCTGTGAAAAAATGTTTGAAACTTTTCAGTGTAAATGATAAAGAGAAATTGTTAGATCTTTTGGTATACTTATAACTTGACAACAGGTTTGGCTATGTATCTTCAGTTTCTCTTTATATATTTATACATTTTACAAAATAGAGAATTGCATCTAGAAAACATTTGTTCCTAGTAAGGCATATGTTTCAGGAAAGAGGATGCAAATTGATTATACCAGTACCTTACTGGTTACTGATATAAATCAGTAATGTAATTTCTTATATATCAATGGAACTAATTGCATATTCTAATAATTGTACTGTATGTATTCCAAATAGACATAAATCATTTTAATACCACTTGACTTCACAAGTAATACACACAATGTACAATTTAAAACAGGTATTTTGAAGGTAGAACATAATAAGATTCCTTTAGGAATGCTATAGCACTCTGTAAAAAAAAACATAACATATATTTAAGACTCCTGGCAATACATGGTCCAAATGTATACAACACACCTGGAAATGTCATTGATATTGTGACCTTTTTTTTAGGAGGAAAGGAAGCTAGAGGTAATCTCCTCTTTAGAGATTAAAGTAGCAGCAATTTGTTTGCAGAGGTTCTAATCTTAACAATTCATGCATAACCAACTAGAAAAAACTTTGGACTTTTGGACTGGGAGGTTGATTTACTAAAACTGGAGCGTGCAACATATGGTGCAGCTCTGCATAGAAACCAATCAGCTTACATGTTTTATTGTCAAAGCTTAATTGAACAAGAAGCAGATTGGCTTTCATGCACAGCTGCCCCAGATTTTGCACTCCCCACTTTTAGTAAATCAACCCCTGTAGTTGAGCTTTAAAGTTACCCATCGCTTTGCCCATGCAGGACAAAGTAAAAGAGTTGCTTAACTTACCTACTCAGTACCATAATCTCTTTTTTACTATCTCTCACACCACTCCATTCTTCTGACCAGTGGGGGGAGAAAGTATTTTGCAAGCTCCAAACCAAATTGTTAAAACTTACACAATGGTATGAACTGATTCATTGCCTCATGAACCAGTTCTGGGTCAATTATAAGGCAAAAGCACTGTCATGTGACTGAAGGGAACATACATGGGTATGGGGATGCAGATTGCACTTTCTCCCTTTGTTTATAATCTAACTTAAAATGACCAAATAAATAACACAGACACCATTGAGTGGCAAAATTATGGCTGTGGCACATTTATTGGTTTTAAATTTTGAATGAATAACAACTTATTTATTAATACATTTTCTTGAACTTTATTAATATACAAAATATAACTTTGCTTGGCCATAAAACGACAAGCACAAATCTCATGAATCATAAATGCCAGCCCCCCCCTTTCAATAAAAGGGTGATGAACCACATAAACATGCCTTGCGACAAGGGAGGGGTGGTTGGGGAGCTCCTTCAGCTGTGTCAGACCACTGGCGGTTTACCTCAGAGTGGGGTCCTATTTATAATAAGCTCCACTTTTCCAATTGCATCATGTGACCTGGGAATTTCCCAGAGGTCACGTGATGCATATCCCAGTCTTCTGATTCCCTTTTTCCACCTGTTTCTACTTTGCATATCATGCAAATTTTTACTATTTAAAGTGGTACTACCCTATAACAGTGATGGCGAACCTTGGCACTCCAGATGTTTTGGAAATACATCTCCCATGATGCTCAGCTACATGCTTGATCATCATGGGAAATGTAGTTCCAAAACATCTGGGGTGCCAAGGTTCGCCATCACTTCCCTATAATATGTTAACATATAATTGTGATTTTTTTTATATATATATATATATATATATATATTATATATTAAGAAAGGGATGGGCAAATGCATACCTATGTTGTCATGCCCATATGCTTGTGCCCTCCTTCTCATTCCAGCTCACTCTTGTTGCCTGAATTAAGCAGTGAAGTACTGAGAAAAAATATATGCTGCTTAGGAAGGGGGAGTGAAGTTTAGTGACCCTTATATTTTGTTTTACAGAGCAAAGCACAGGGCAAAATTTAGCGTGATATTGTTAATATTTTATGTGCTTCAGTTATGCTCACTTATAGTAAGATAAAATGGGTTGTATTAAACACATTAATAATTATGTTAAACCATATGTTGACACATACCTTTTTTTTAAATAATGATGGGAAAACTCACACTTCAGATTCATGTTATCGTTATTATTTTCTCCTTAGCTTCAAAGGAAATGTTGTACTTTTATTGTAGCACGTGGGAGCACTGTGCTGCAGGCATGGACATTCATAACTAATACAGATGGAGAGAAGAGAATATTTTGATTACCAAAAATCTTTGTCTTATGGCATGTATTTCGTGAAAAAAAAAGCATCAAATCCAATTACGGTACTTTTAAAACTAAGTGAATTATACAACATTTAAGAAACATTTTAGGGGAAGACCATATCCAACAATAATGTGTAATATTGTTGATTCCAAATAAGATTATATAGATTATAGAGGATCAATTCAAAACATAATTATTCAATTTTTTTTTGTATGGAATAAATAATTAATTTAATTGATTTGCAGATCTACAATTGATTTTCTCTCCCAGTTCTTTTCACATTTCAGATGTTTAATCTAAATTTAAAATGCTTTAAAGAATCTAAACTCAGTTCCTACAAAGGTAAAAGTCCCAGCATGATCAGCCTCTGAAGCAGGAGTGCAATATGTCAGAAAAAGGGAAAATTTTATACTTACCTAACGGTAATTTTCCTTTCCTGATGCAAGCATGACAGCATATACGTATGGGAAGGCTCCGCCCCCCTGCCCAATCAGGACCGGTTATACTATAAAAAGTAGGTCTCCTCCCCTATACCCGCATTCTCGTAATTTATTATCACTGCGGAAGGCCCTACTTAACTGTTTCAGACCTCTGTATTTATTTATTTTATTTTTTTAAAGGGAGGGACCTATATGCTGTCATGCTTGCATCAGGAAAGGAAAATTACCGTTAGGTAAGTATAACATTTTCCCTTTTCCTGACACAGCATGACAGCATATACGTATGGGATGTACAGAATCACCAGACAATAAGGGTGGGTACTGCTCAAGTGTTTAAGAGGATTAGATCTATCCTCTCTAACGACTGAGATGTATTGTAGTTACAACTGCTGGGTCCGCCAGAATGGACCCCCAACATGTGGAATGTAGGCCAGGTCGTAGTTTAGATATTAACTCTGGAGGAACTATTTTGGAGTTCCGTCAATGGATGCATCACCAGCTTGGAGGAGCTGTCTCTGCCCTCATCAGATGGACTTGTCCTCTCCATCTAGGTTTTGACTAATTGTATCCGTACAACTGCGATGGTCTTCGTTGGACAGCGGGATTGTCCTTTTCCGACGCCATTAAGCCTGATGAGTTTATCATTTTTCTCCTAGAAGAAGAAGGGCCAATTCTATGTCTCTTCAACCTTGAATCTCTTTTCCAAGTTTGTGGAACTTCAAACACTTCCGTTTGGATCTGCCAAAAGGATGATGATGTTCTAACTCAGGCTGCCACGATACCAACCTTTGTCTAGTGTTGAGGAAGAGACTAGAGCCATTTTGCCTGATCATTTCAGCCACAAGGAAGTTTATGGTATGACACTTGGATGTTTGAGATTCTTCTAGATCTACTTTACATACTGTATTTGCCAAAAGGAATACTTATTCCCATGTTCCTGGCCATATTTGGGATGTTTTGTCCCTCTAAATGGAGAGTGAGATAATGTGTCTCCCACTATTTGGAAGACCCCATGGGGGAAAGAATGACCTGCCTAGGTCTTTCGGACTTGATTGCTGGGATATGCAACCCAGAGAGTGAAGAATAGATACGACTGCGTTTCAGTATCCTTTCATGCCGTCTCTAGGCTCTCCTGTATACAATTCATTCCTTCCAGTAAGGAACAGAGAATTCCATCCTTTAAATTCTGTCGGTTCTTCTCTTAGCTAAGGTATTTGAAGTCTGGAGTAGACACTCTGACCTCCATTAGATTTCAAACACTAACGGTGAGACCTCCACATCTTGGTCTCCTGTATCTAGATATAATTTGTATGAATTTGGAAGATACCATTGGCATGCTGTATGAGGTGTTGAATCTCAGGAAGGAGAATAGGGAGTTTTCGGATCTGAGACTGTACCCGTGGGCAACATTGCCTGCAAGCTACAGGGTAATTGTCGTCATCACCACCGAACGGCTGCAAATCCGGATAGGCCTCCTGGAGACTCTTAGGTTTGTTGAATATATACGTATTGGCTAATCTGCCAACCCAGCTGGCTGTCCTTAGTTTATCTGCTTCCACCTCTGGGAAGCCACCCAGGTTACGGTCAGACCAATAACTTGATAGTCTTGCTCGTTGCCGATCCCTTGACTGCCTTTCATTTGAGACTGTCCCTTGTCATCCAACGGCTTTTGTATCTTACGCCCTCTGGCTGTAAGTTCTAGAAAACCCTAACATGCTGGGAGATACCTCTGACAGAAGTTGACTAGTTTTGCATTCCGTCTTGCCAGCGAGGCTAGGCCTTCCCCATTTTGCCGAGTCCTTTCAGCATAGTTGAGGCTCCCTCTGTTGTGTTTACGAAAGACTTTAGTCTGCGACCGCTGTAGCTCTGGATTTTGGACACCTTGTCCTTCATTGGCATGCCTACCCCACGAGTGACAACTTGTGATGATTGGTATGCTGAAAGATTAGCTTAGCTACCTCCCCAATCGGGGACTTTTCTCCTCTGTGGAGTCATCGTTACCCACGTGGGAAGTAAGTCTCTCTTTACTAAGGTTAATACAGTCGTCAACCCTGCTTGGGCCCCCTTCGGACCACAAGGGTTATTACAGGGTACTTTATCGCTTTTCCGATCGTGGGATGCAACCAATAGGAAAGAGCATCTCTTCAAATGGGATACTTACACTGTTTCTCTGAGTGTAACTTAATTGTGTTCATTAACTTTTTCCCCATTCAAAATTACCCTTCAGTAGGTGATTACTGCAATGAGACTAGTTTGTCTCTCGATGATGGCTCCTCCCGACTTGATTAGAGTCTGTACTGGGACCTTTCCCAGAACTTGGAAGCCATTGTGCCACAACTCTTCTGAAGGATCAGCACGACTCTGGATACAAAGCGCCTTGAGGCGATTCGCTTCGCATTTGTCAGCGCTATAAAGTTATTCATTTTGTTGTTCAAACAAGACTTACCAGTAGTCCTTGTGCCCGCAAGTCGGCCCTTGTGCCCGCATACCCCTATCGCACCACCAGGTTGGGCTTAATGGACTAGGTTTCCAGTATTACGGCATAAAATTGTGCGATTTTACTGCGATTCCTATGCGTCTTGAATCAATGCCTATGTATTCTTAACGCTCACGACCCCCAGTTAGACCACAGTGGGTTCAAACGTAGTGTAGGGACTACTTTGAAGTCGCCGCACTGCTATGAACAATACTCCTTAAAAATCCTGGAGTAGGATTTGTTGAGGTCAGGCTTTACTGGAGAGATTAATTGCCATGATGGCCTATGCCATCCTTCTGGACCAACGCCCATGTAATCATAGCCCTTGCGCATCATGAAGGGAATGCAATGAATAGGTAGAGGAATGAAACAATTCCATTGGCTTCCTAATGCCCAGGACTCATGGAACCTTCGCTGAAATTTACATCCAACTGTCAGCTGACCCTATTGGGCGACTTGGGTTTAGGCTAATAAAGATTATCGCTTCTTTATTCTCCGCCATTGTTCTCCCACGTTTAACTTGTCAATCTTTTGGCTATCCTCTGGTCTTTGGTGATTAACATAAGGAATTAATCTTCCTTCTAGATATTGCCAGATCCGACTTGAACAGTCACCACTCTGACTAAAGCGGCATGTGTTCACTTGTGGGAGGGGCCATAAGGGTTCACTGGCCACAATGATTTCTGGAGAAACAGCATACAGTCTTGTATCCGCAGTGACTGAACTGCATCATTGGCTATTCCCTTTCTATCTAGGATCTGCCATAGAGCTCATCACTGACCAGAGCTCAGTTTCCATCCTGCCTCCTCGCAGATGACAACAACACTACTTAACCACTTGCTTACTGGGCACTTAAACACCCTTCCTGCCCAGAGCAATTTTCAGCTTTCAGCACTCTCACACTTTGAATGATAATTACTCAGTCATGCAACACTATACCTAAATGATTTTTTTGTCCTTTTCTTCCCACAAATAGAGCTTTCTTTTGGTGGTATTTGATCATCTTTTTATTTTTTGCGCTATTAATAAAAAAAGACCGAAAATTTTGAAAAAAAATGATTTTTTCTTAGTTTCTGTGATAAAATTTTGCAAATTATTAATTTTTCTTCATAAATTTTGGCCACAATTTATACTGCTACATGTCTTTGATAAAAATAACCCAACATTTTTCGAAATTATTTGGTCTGTGTGAAAATTTTAGAGTCTACAAGCTATAGTGCAAATCATAAAAAATTATCACATCTGATTACACCCGATGTACTGAAGACCTATCTCATTTCTTGAGACCCCAACAAGCCAGGAAAGTACAAATTCCCCCCAAATAACCCCATTTTGGAAAGTAAACATTCCAATGTATTTATTAAGAGGCATGGTGAGGTATTTAAAGTTGTAATTTTTTCCCACAATACTTTGCAAAATTAAGATTTTTATTTTTTATTTAAAAATGTTCTCAAAATTGTCATTGTAATAGCTTATTTCTCTCACATGGCATGTGCATACCACAAATGACACCCCAAAATACATTCTGCTACTCCTCCTGAGTAAAACGATACCCCATGTGTGAGACTTTTTCACTGCCTGGCCACATACGGAGGCCCAACATGCAGGAAGCGCCATCTGGGGTTTTAGGAGCATAAATTGCACATCTAACTAGTTGACTACCTATTACACTTTTGAAGGCCCTGGAACACCAGGACAATGGAATTACCCACAAAATGACCCCATTTTGGAAAGCTAACACCCCAACGTATAATCTATGAGGCATAATGAGTCTTTTGAACGGTTCATTGTTTTCCAGAAGTTTTTGGAACACGTGGAAAAAAATGAAAACGCATTTTTTTTAAACAAAGTTGTCCGTTTCTAAGATATTTCCAACACATAGCATTTAGATAGCAAAAATGACACCCCAAAATACATTCTGCTACTCCTCCTGAGTAAAACGATACCCCATGTGTGAGACTTTCACTGCCTGGCCACATACGGAGGCCCAACATGCAGGAAGCGCCATCCGGGGTTTTAGGAGCATAAATTGCACATCTAACTAGTTGACTACCTATTACACTTTTGAAGGCCCTGGAACACCAGGATAATGAAATTACCCACAAAATGACCCCATTTTGGAAAGCTAACACCCCAACGTATAATCTATGAGGCATAATGAGTCTTTTGAACGGTTCATTGTTTTCCAGAAGTTTTTGGAACACGTGGAAAAAAAATGAAAACGCATTTTTTTTACACAAAGTTGTCCGTTTCTAAGATATTTCCAACACATAGCATTTAGATAGCAAAAATGACACCCCAAAATACATTCTGCTACTCCTCCTGAGTAAAACGATACCCCATGTGTGAGACTTCTACACAGCCTGACCACATACAGAGATCAAACATGCAAGGAACACGGTCCGGTGTTCCAGATACACATAGCATGCACATACCAAGAGTTACACCCCAAAATACATTATGCTGAGCAAAGTGTAAACAAAAGATTACCTGTGGTAATAGTAGCGCAGTTCTACACAGCAGGATAGCACTGGTCCAGGCAGCAGGCAGGGACTTGGTCAGCAACGGCATACACAATTGTTCAGGCAGGGATACTGTCCCGTCAGGGTTAGTGCAGGGGGTCAGTTCATGCAACAGGCAGAGGCATGATGGCATAGGTCCTACAGGCAGAAGTAGGGCCTCGTTCAGGACAGAATGGGGACAGGGGTGGAGGCTTCTCCCACCCAAATCTCTTTGAAGCCTCCGGGCAACCAGACCCTAATCTAGAATGAAAAAACAAAAAATTGTTTTCTTCATCCAGAAAAACAAATTCTGGAGCCCCTCACATATGTGAGACCCCTGTGCTATGAATCCCACTAGTCCACTGGCAGGGTAAAAGATCAGTCCAAGAGGCAGGCAAAAAGAATGGTCAAACAGTCCAGGGTCAGTTCCAGATCAGGCAGAGGTATAAACAGAATCGGTAGGCATAAGCGTGGTCAAATAACAGTCCAGGGTCAGTTCCAGATCAGGCAGAGGTATAAACAGAATCGGTAGGCATAAGCGTGGTCAAATAACAGTCCAGGGTCAGTTCCAGATCAGGCAGAGGTATAAACAGAATCGGTAGGCAGAATCGTGGTCAAATAACAAGCCGGGGTCATAAGCAGGGGTATAAGGGGTGTGAAGGTAAATGGCAGAAAGTGACTAATAATTTAGTGAGGTATGGTAACGGGCGAAACAACCAACTACGCAGAGGGCTGGTTGGGAAGGGCATTTAGGACAATAATAAATGGTGTCTCTTCTCAATCCTGCTTTGGAGCACACCTTGCATCTTTTTTGGCATTTATGGCCTGTTGGTCTGGGAGGGAGTTTATCTGGAAAGTGGCGCTCGTTGAGTCGGCTAACCACATCGGATCGAATGTATGCTGGTGGGTTGCTGGGGTATAAAAGGGCAGTGGTGATTTCCTCCAGGTAGAAAAGGTAGGGTTTGGGTCTTGGAGTGGATTTCCGATATATTACGTAGGTATTGTACGCGGCCAAATTGAACAAATAAATTGAAACTTTTTTTATACCACTGGTATGATCTTCTTGTAGAAAGGTAGGGTTCCAGCATCTGGTCGTTCAAATCAACACCCCCCATGAACTTATTGTAGTCATGAATACATTTTGGTTTCTGGATTAGCCCATTCCTCGTTCTGGTCTCAACGAATGTGTTGTGGATGGTAGAAAGCACGTACACATCCCTTTTGTCCCTCCATTTCACAGCCAGAACTTCCTCTGTACGTAAACTCGCCGTCTCCCCTTTTTCTAATTTTTTGGTGGCAAGACTTTGAGGAAAGCCCTTCCGGTTCGATCGCACGGTGCCGCATGCTGGGGTATTTTTTTGGTAAAGGTTTCGGAACAGGGGCAAACTTGAGTAGAAATTGTCGACATATAAGTGGTATCCTTTCTCCAGGAGTGGGTTCAGGAGTTGCCAAACAATTTTCCCGCTGGTTCCTACGTAGTCTGGACAATTAGGGGGGTGTAGCTGGCTGTCCTTTCCTTCGTATACGTTGAAGGCATACGTATACCCCGTGGCTCGGTCACACAATTTATAGAGCTTCACCCCATAGCGGGCCCTTTTACTGGGAATGAATTGTTTTATGCCCAGCCTGCCAGAAAATTTTACTAAGGATTCGTCTACACATATTTGTTGGTCCGGGGTAAACAACTGGGGGAAAATTTCGGAAAAATAATTAAGTAGTGGCCGAATTTTATAAAGTTTATCAAAACTTGGGTCATTTCGGGGAGGGCACTGGGTATTATCGTTGTAGTGTAGGAATCTCATTATCAATTGATATCTGGTCCTGGGCATTTTTGGAGGAAAAGATGGGCATGTGGTAGATGGGGCGGTTTGACCAATAGGCACGTAGCTGGTTTTTGTGGTTTAGTCCCATACAGAATATGAGGCCCAAAAAAATTTTAAACTCTTCCACTGTTAGGGCTCTCCACTCGAAGGGACGGGCATAATGGGATGTGGGGTTACTGGAAATAAATTGTTCTGCATAAAGATTGCACTGGGTAACAATTGAGGCAAGCATGTTGTCGGTGAAAATTAAATTAAAAAAATTAATCGGGGCAAAATTTTCTGTGTCCACCTGGACTCCTGGCTGGGCAGTGAAAGGGGGAATGTTGGCTTCTCCTGAATTAGGAGGAAGCCACAGGGGGTTCTGAAGGGAATAGGGAAGGCTGGCATGGGACCTAACCCTTTGGGACTGAGGTGACACCCCACTGGTACGTGACCTTGCTTGCTGAGGTATTGCGGTACTGGTGGATGGCACAGCGGTGCTGGTGGATGGCACTGCCTCCTTAGCAATACACCTTCTTCTGGCGGGTGGACCCTCCTCCTCTTCTTCTTCTTCTTCCTCTTCCTCCTCTTCTTCTTCTTCCTCCTCCTCCTCCTCCGAGGATGTCTCTTCTCCACTGCTGACTATCGGCTCATAGGTGACGTCAGATTCATTGTCGGAATTTTCAGTGGAATCTGAATCGCAGAGCTCCCCGTTGCTCTCGTCAGCCGCCATAATTTCATATGCCTCCTCGAGTGAAAAGGATCTTTTAGCCATTGTTGGCACTGATGACACTGACAGGTGGCACTGACGGCAAATGGCACGGACTGTTGGTAGATGGCACTGATGGCAGATGGCACTGATGGCAGGTAGCACTAATGGCAGGTAGCACAGATGGCACGGATGGCAGATGGCACGGGCAGATAGCACTGATGACAGATGGCACAGGCAGGTGGCACGGGCAGATGGCACTGATGGCAGGTGGCACAGGCAGATGGCACGGGCAGGTAGCACTGGCAGGTGGCACTGATGGTAGATTGCACTGGCAGGTGGCACTGATGGCAGATTGCACTAATTGCAGGTAGCACTAATGGCAGCTGGCACGGGGAGATGGCACGGATGGCAGATGGCACCGATGGCACGGGCAGATGGCACGGGCAGATGGCACGGGCAGATAGCACTGATGGCAGGTGGCACGGGCAGGTGGCACGGGCAGATAGCACTGATGGCAGGTGGCACAAGCAGATGGCACTGGCAGGTGGCACTGGCAGGTGGCACTGATGGTAGATTGCACTGGCAGGTGACACTGATGGCAGATTGCACTGCTGGCAGATGGCACTTACGGCAGATGGCAGGGGCAGGTGGCACTGATGGCAGGGGCAGGTGACACTGATGGCAGGGGCAGATGGCACTGATGGCAGGGGCAGATGGCACTGGGGGCAGGTGGCACTGATGGCAGGGACAGGTGGCACAGGCTGTTTGCACTGGCAGGAGGCACAGGCTATTTGCACTGGCAGGTGGCACTGGCAGAGACACTGGCACTGTTTTTTACTTTTACTGGTTTTTTTTTTTCACTCACTTAAATTGCTGTCACTCTTTCTCTCCTCACACGCTGTGTGTGAGGAGAGAAAGCCGGCGATGAGAAATGATCTCATTTGTTTACAATTGAGATCATCTCTCATTGGACAGCGGGATCGAGTGCTGAATGGCCTCTGCGATTGGCCATTCAGCACGATCTGTGATTGGCTGTGTCCAAGGGACACGGCCAACACAGTTTTTCGCCGCTGCGCGCTCGCGGGGACGCGCTGGGAGCGGGGAAAGGCAGTCACGTCCAAAGACGTCAACCCGGCGCCTCAGGTTTGCACTGTTCACGTCTTTGGACGTGACGCGGTATGGAAGTGGTTAACAGTAGTATGAATCTTTTTTCTTTTTTTTTTATCAGAAAAGCACTTATTAAAACAACAACAGACATGTTGCAAACACATCGTACAGTACAGTTCACACAATCACTTGTACACAGTAACAGAACACCGCCTAGGTAATTATACTTTGTCATGTACATTAACCCTCAATCTATAGCCTCTGCATGAATCTTGTTGATCTCCAGATCTACTTGCTGTCACAGGGTCTTTGCAAGGATATTGTTTCCTCTGTTTGGAAGAATGGTACCCTTGGTTAATCTGCTGAAGCCTGTTTGGCTGGCTGCTCTTTGACACCAAAGGAGACAGAAACAACAAGCGCCAGAGGCGATTTTAGTTCGCATGTGCCGCGCTATATAAGTTTTCATTTATTCATGCTCTAGAGGCAGAGGTACCCCTTAGCTGATTTTGCTTGAATAGCCTAGTACCTGAGTTCCACACAGTCAGTCTGGACGGGGTTAAAGTCGCCGTCTCTTGCTTCTGATCTGCCAACTAGTCAGAGCGATTTTCCATAAGCAAGCTCTCAGGTAGAGGTTGCCTTTAAACAAGCATGGTTGTTTGATTAGGCTTGGTATGGAACCATTAGTGACTGTAGGCCTTCTCAGTCTCTGCCCCTTTGTCACTGTCCTTGGCCTGCAACCTTGTTTTGCATTCTGGCCGTCACACCAGTTACGCCCGACCACTATGATTCCTGTAGCGATTTCTGGCAGTTAGCTACATAGTGGGATTTTTTCAGGGTTGAAGAGGATCTGTCCCTTGTCGCAGAAGCAGGTAGACTGGTGTTTGGTGTTGAGGGCTTGAGATGTACACTCATTATGCCCATAATGTGCACTCTTTTTTAGGATATAGCATATACCTACCTGCCCTCACCTTTATTCAAAGTTGCTGGTCTCTAGAAAGGCTGATTGCTACTGGTTCACAGATGCCTGGGATAATTTTCCCATAAATAGTAACCACTACAAACCCCATATCTTTCAGTGGGGTACCCCACATAACACAAGCAATTACCTATTGCTAACCAGTACTAAGGAGTGTGACTAAACAGATCCTGACATTTTAGCACACAGGTCAACATGTAAATGCATAGAAGTAAACACATCACAGCCTTACCTAGTGTGGAGTTAATGTAATCACAGAAATGCAGCACAAATTAACGATCCTATGACATTAGCACTAGCAAGTTAAACCTACTTAGACATATGTACCAGAAAGGAGGAGACCGATCTTCCATACACAGTGAGCCCACACTGCAGGCCCAATCCCTGCATTAAATGAAAGGGCTCTCAGTATCACCTGATATCAGTTCAAACTTCAGCAATGCTGCAAACACATCCTATAGTCTGTTTAATATTAGTAAACAGAGTGACACTACAGACATCCAGTTACATTCACATGTGTAATATATGCTTTTCAGAAATGCAAATTAACCACAAACCTGCAGGAAATAAATCAAGACTGTAGAGCCAGGCTTATTCAGTTAAAATGGAAGGCTTCAGCCCAGCACAGCACCTGCTATCATCATTAGCAGTATTGCAGACACAACCACAGCCCTTCAGTAATGCAAGTTAACCACATCCTTGCCTATACTTGCAGCAGTCACTGAATAGAATTGTGTGCACCATGTGGTGCCTTACCACCTGCATGCTTCATGTCCAAAGTCCAATGAATGTCCATACATGGCGTCATGATAAATGAGCAATCCCTAGAGACCATATGCCTTCACCCCCATCCTCCTGGATCCTGCTGGGGTGAGGCCTCCCCCATTAGGCGTTCAGGTCTGCCTGTACAGCGGGGAGCTTCGTAACAGGAGAGGCTTTGAACCTGTGCGGCTTGGCGGGAAGTGTCCGGCCAGGTGAGGGAAAATAAAAATTCCTGCTTTCTTTAGCAGTAGTATAACCGCCTGTAGCAGTGAAGGAAAAAACAGAGAATGCGGGTATAGGGGAGGAGACCTACTTTTATAGTATAACCGGCCCTGATTGGGCAGGGGGGCAGAGCCTTCCCATACGTATATGCTGTCATGCTGTGTCAGGAAAGGTCCTTAATTGACTCTTTATAATACATTCTGTATGGGGAAAAAAACTGCTTATGAATAGGTTTGCTCAATTCTAATAAATTGTTTTTAAATTTTTCAGAGTTCCAAAGAGTTTTAACATCACAACAAGACATCACTTGAAAGAGGACAAAATTAGCTTAGGTAGGTTAGTCTGGATGAGGTTAGTGTTGGTTATATATGCATGCTAATAGGAAGTGGTTTTATTAAAAAGACCTAAAGTGTATCTTAGCCCAGGTTCACACATGGCTGCTGGAGTGAAGACGTGTGAGTTCAGCCCCGATTTTGGCCGCGATTGTAGAGACATCTGTGCAGGTTTCGTGCCAAAATCGCAAAAAGTAGTACAGGAACTACTTTTTGAAATTGGTGCAGCGCCGCAGATGTGGCGTTGCACCGATTAGGACGGTGCCATTGCCGGCAATTTGCAGCAAATACTGCCGTTTTGACATGCCAAATCGCATTTTAAAACGCACCAGTGTGAACCAGGCCTAAACCCAAGAATGACAATTATATACAATATATGGCAAATTACAAGTTATATGTGGTAGTTCTTTTTTCATTTATTTTTCTTTATTTTCATCTGGGGATCCTGCAAGCAATATAGCCACTGTTCTGGGTTACGTATTATGAGTGTGTTCTGTGATCCACGGAGAGTGCTGCGAACAATGTAAACTGATAGTAATACGATAAACAGAGTTGTATTTTGTCTGCTAACAGACCAATTGGGGCAGAAAGAAGAAATTAATTGCTAGGGTTTACATACATTTTATTTGCAATAGTTTTACAAAATGCCTGTTCCTTTCGTCATCTCTATAACATGAAGGCAGTGGGGGTGTGTGTGTGTGTGTGTGTGTGGTAAACATAGAGTGCTGGGAACTATTTTAGCTGATAACAGCCACCCAAGACAGAGAGCACAGGAAGTTATCTGGAAGCTCACTAGATTTCTGGCAGGATCAAAAGCTGTTATATTTGCACTTATCAACATAAAAGCATATAATGCTTTTAACAGTATATTTAACTAACCAAACTGAGTAAAATAAAATAATTTAATTGTTTAGGGTTAATATACACTCACATTTGTAAACGTTTTCCACTGACAGTCTGGGGATGATAGTATTGCTGATCACATTTCTCATAATTCCACTCAAGCAATGTTAAAGTAAATTTACAACTTTAGAAAAACAAATGATTATGACATGCTGCAATGAATATTCACACTTTTTCACAGAGCTCTTTTAACCTATTTATTTTCTGAAATCTATAACTGTCTCATTGTTTATTCCATGTCACTGAGTTATCTTCTTTCACTGTCTCTCTACATCTGAATAATGCATTTCCTTTGACCATTCCATGGCCTGGTCATAAATGGCAATTTCTGATTTAGGTGTGTGTGTGTGTGTGTATATTTGTTCTGTAATATAATAACTAGAAAATGTTTCCAAGCAACAGTGAATTTTAAATGCACAATTCTAAATGAATAAAGTAGTTTGAATGAAAAAGTGTCTAAACCATTTTACTATCAAATGCTCAGAAGATTGTTTTAGAGAATATCTGAAAACATGTTCAGCATTAATCGTTTTTTAAAGCAGAACTACAATTACCAAATACATTTTGTTCTTCATATTTATGCAGCTTACCTTCATGTTTGTAAAACATCTCAATATGCCCCATAGGAAGCCTGTAATATAAGAAGAAGATGTGTCTTTGACCACTACATGTTGTATTGATATACACTGCTCAAAAAACACTTTGAAAACATATCAGATCTCAATGGGCAACAATATCATGCTGGATATCTATACTGATATGTACTGAGTAATGTGTTAGGAATGAAAGGATAGCACATAATTTGATGGAAATTAAAATTAAAAGGGCTGAATTCAAAGACACCCCAAAAATCTAAGTGAAAAAATTATGCAGCAAGCTAGTCCACTTTGCTGAAATTTCATTGTAACAACTCAAAATGGTCCTCAGTAGTTTGTATGGCCCCCAAGTGCTTGTATGCATGCTTGACAACATCAGGGCATGCTCCTAATGAGAGGAAGGATGGTGTCCTGGGGTATTTCCTCCCAGATCTTAACCAGTGCATCACTGAGCTCTTGAACATACTGAGGTGCAACCTGAGGTGCAACCTGGCGGCATCGGATGGCCCAAAACATAATGTCCCAGGGGTGTTCTTTTGGATTTAGGTCAGGTGAGCGTGGGGGCCATTCAATATTATTAATTTATTCATCCTCCATTGTCATGCACCAGGAGGAAGCCAGGACTCACTGCACCAGCGTAGGGTCTGACAATGGATCCAAGGATTTCATCCCGATACCTCATGGCAGTCAGGGTGCCATTGTGTAGCCTGTAGAGGTCTGAGCGTCCCTCCATGGATATGCCTCTCCAGACCATCACTGGCCCACCACCAAACCAGTCATGCTGAATGATATTACAGGCAGCATAAAGTTCTCCGCGGGCTTCTCCAGACCCTTTCACCTCTGTCACATATGCTCAGGGTGTGAAAAGCATGGGGCATCAGTGGCGGACCTGCCAGTTCTGGTGTTCAATGGAAAATGCCAATCGAGCTCCACAGTGTCTGTCAGTGAGCACAGAGCACACTAGAGGACATTGGGCCCTCAGGCCACCCTCATGAAGTCTGTTTCTGATTGTTTGGTCAGAGACATTCACACCAGTGGCCTGCTGGAGGTCATTTTGTAGGGCTCTGGCAGTGCTCATCCTGTTCCTCCTTGCACAAAGAAGCAGATACCGGTACTGCTGATGGGTTAAGTACCTTCTACAGCTCTGTCCAGCTCTCCTAGAGTAACTGCCTGTCTCCTGGAATCTCCTCCATGCTCTTGAGACTGTGCTGGGAGACACGGCAAACCTTCTGGCAATGACACGTATTGATGTGACATCCTGGAGGAATTGGACTGCCAGTGCAAACTTTAAAGGGTCCAAGTATCGCCTCGTGCTGCCAGTAGTGACATTGACCCTAGCCAAGTGCAAAACTGGTGAAAAACAGTCAGAAAAGATGAGTAGGTAAAAAAAATGTCAGATACCTCCACCTGAAAAAACATTTCTGTTTTGGAGGTCGTCTCATTGTTGCCCATCTAGTGCACCTGTTTTTAATTTCAGTTAACAGCAAAGCAGCTGAAACTGATTAACAACCCCCTCTGTATACACCCCTCCCCCTCTTCTACTTAACTGACCAGATCAATATCCCAGGAGTTCTGATTCAAAAGTGTTCCTTTTAATTTTTTTGAGCAGTGTATTATTTTTAGTTTTGGAAATGCCCCCTTTAACTCGACTTCCAACAGATCACAGATTGTCCAAGTGGGTAGAGAAACAGGCATTGAAAGAGTTTAAGTGCAAAGCCTAGTTTTCTAGACTGAGATTCCTATTAGATGGTATGGATTAGCCACAGAGGTAAGAATTGTGGGACTGTTGGGATTGTCATTCCTAGAAGATCAACATAAAGAGAGGTGTCCTCATCTCAACCACGTTTACTTCAACAAACAAGTTTGGGGAAATATGATTTTCTTGACAGCTTGGTGGGTTACGGGGTCTGTGGAACAGCTGGGTTGGTTATAAAGCAGATGCACATTGCGTGGTAAGGAACTTACCTTTGAATGGTTAGTGATGTTTCTGCTGTGGGCTCATTTCTTTGAAGGAAGTATGAAATATTTGGTTTGGGACTGCCCCCAAGTTGGTGGTGAGCAACTAGACATGAGGTGGATCATAGTCAATTCTTGGGGTTGGCACACACCCAAAGACATTGTGGGTAGTGGTGCCTTTTGTAGAGGTCCACAAGTATAGCCAGGGCTGCTGTTAGAAACCACTGGGCTTCTACTAAAGACCCCAAATAAAATAAAACTGCAACAACAGCAATCAAAAGCAAAACAGTTTTTTACTCTCCACTCAAATGTTCCACTCTTCAGCTTTCAACCACCATAATGAATCCTGACAGCCCACCCCCCCCAAAAAAACAGTTTACAATGCTTCTGTTATGAATGATTAGTACTCATTGTGTTCATTCAGGAAAGGAAGAGGCTGGTAAATGTGACATATTTACTAGACCCTTTCCCCACTCTCTATCCCGAAGGATCATATTGTGTGCTTGCAGATAGGAAGGAGAGGAGGGAAGCCAGCAGCACTGTAGGTGTGTAGGCACACAGAGAGGCCTGGGCAGCAGGGGGAAATATATAGTGAACAGGGAGGGTGATGTGTGTAGCAGGGTGCCAATTACTGGAAGTGGTTTATGGCTCTCTCTGCAGCAGTTGAAAGCCAGTGGGAGGGAGAGGAGAAGAAGACAGCTTTCAACTGCTGCAGAGAGAGCCATACAGGTGATCAGTTACAGTAATTGCCTCCTCGCCATGATACCCTCCCTGCCCACATCTAAATTATCCAGCTGCGTGAGCCCAACTGCTGGCCCGGGCCTCATATAGGAGGACTGGTGGCACCCCCTTATTCATGGCCCTAAATATAGCACATACATACTTTTTTTTTTTAACAGGGAAAAGTTTATTAGACAAATCAGCATTGCATTACAAAGTGAATCACAGTAAATACAGTGATGTACAAATCCAGTAACAGGAGCGTAAAAAGCCATCCGGCCAAAGGTATGACCCAAGGCACAGTCTCGCTCGGAAAGGATGAGAAATTAGTGAATCCCACCCAACCCACCCAGACCCTGAAACTTAGGGAGTGCAGGAGTGCAGCAGGGAAGGGGGGCCTCGGGCAACGACTATCTCATGCCGTGGGCCGCCGCAAGCACCCCTCCTCAATCAGGAGAAGGGGGGTCGAGGGCCACCCGAGTTCCCGTCCAGCTGGACCAGATCTTGTCAAACTTGTCCGGGCACTGTCTATTTTCATAGGTCAGCTGATAAAGGGGTAGGACAAAGTTTACAGTACGCTGCCAAGAGGCACAAGTGGGGGGATCCTCCGACTTCCAACCTAAGATTGTGCCCCTGCATTTGTCAGGTGACTGATGTAGCCCACCGTATGTTCCTGTTTGCGTTGGGCTCTTCATCGCTGCTCCCGGAGCCCTGGATCATAATTGCTCCTGATTTAATACTTTCTTTACCCTGCCACTATCCTGTTGGCCCCTCCAGATTTAGTCTATTCGCAAGAATCTTCGCCAAGATCTTTGCGTCCACATTGAGCAAAGAGATGGGACAATACGAGGAACACAGCGTAGGGTCACCCTCTCCGGCTTGGGAATTACCACAATCACCGCTTCACTCATGGAAGCAGGGAGCCTCCCCATCCGCGACGAGTCCGTCAGAAGGGTATGAAATTTATCGACGAGATCTTCAGCGTAGTGTTTGTAAAACTCCACAGGGAGTCCGTCAGGCCCTGGTGTTTTCCCCACCTGCATGGATTTAAGGGCCCGTCGGACCTCCAAAATTGTGATCGGGGCATCAAGCTTCGCACGGTACGTCGGAGTAAGAACGGGTATGTCAATGTCTCCTAAATATGTCCGAAGGTCCAAAACCTCATAATCGGCTTTTGAGCTGTAAAGGAGTCTGTAAAAATCAGCAAAGCATTTACTAATTCCCTCCGGCGAACGGATAAGCTCCCCCGCGGGATCGCGAACGCCCGAGATACACATCCCATTTGCCTGCTCCCTAGAAAGCCAGGCCAGCAGTCTCCCGGACTGCTCTCCCTGCTCAAAAATTTGCTGAGACTGGGCAAGCAGCCTCTTCTGAGTGAAAGCAGTGCGAAGGCCAAGGACCTCCCCCGTCAGAAGTTGAAGCCGCGCATAGTCCTGTAAGTCCCGGGATCCGATGAAGACCTCCTCTGCTCTGGCCGCCTCCCTCTCCATCCTCACCAACTCAGCCCTATGCTCCCTACGCACCTTGGCAATAATGGTCTGATAGTGTCCCCTCGTGGAGGCCTTGAAGGCATCCCAGACCGTCACCACATCAGCAGTGCCAGGGTTATCAGCCCAGTAGCCCGTCAGTTCGGTCTGAAATTGGGCGTCAACGTCAGTGTCTGTAACCCAGAATCTGGAGAGTCTCCAGAGTCTAATACACAAGCCCACAGAAAGGTCAAGTGTCAGGAGCATCGGAGCATGATCAGAGACCCCCCGGGGGAGTATACGTATGTCAGCCACCCCCGGCAGGACAGGCCCCCCTGCATATACCAGATCGATGCGGGAGAATGTCCTATAGGAGGCCGAGTGGCAGGTATAGGCCCGAGTCCGAGGGTGCCTCCACCTCCACACGTCCGTCAGACCATAGGTCTCAGCCCAATCTGCAGGCCCCGAGCACGAGGCGTGCGAGGTCAGCAGCCGGTCCATTCCTGAGTCAGGGACTAGATTAAAATCACCGAGTATAACCGTGTTGTCAGAGGAGTACTCAGCCATCCTGGCAGTCACCTTGTTCAGTAACGACAGTGAGGCCGGGGGAGGGAGGTAAAGACCCACAATTGTCACAGTCATGGAATACAGTATAGCATGAATAATGACATACCTACCATCGGGATCAAGGGCCAGGTCTAGGAGCCGAAATGGGAGGGACTTATGGATCAGGACGCTAAACCCTCTAGAGAAGCTGGAATATGTGGAATGATAATGGTGTCCCACCCACGTTTTTTTAAGGGAAAGCAGCCTACTCCCCACAAGGTGGGTCTCCTGTAAAATGCATATGTGGGGATTGTGGGACTTAAGGAATTGGAACACCAGGGAGCGCTTGGTTGGAGAATTCAGTCCCCTGGTGTTCCAGGACACAATATTAACTGAAGACATGGCCCAAAAGAACAATAGGGGAATCAGAATTATGCACTTGATCGGCTCCCAGACTCAGCCCCCAACCCCAGGACATGCACATCATGGCTCCATGCAATGCTAACACATCTTTTTCCTGCAAAATAAACAAAAGGAATAGAACAGAAAAACAGAACATCAACCCCCAAAACACAACGGCCCCCAACTGGCCAGCCCAACCCACCCCCCACCCCACCCATCCCCCTAAAACTGAGGAGGGTTTGCATCCCAAAATTCAATACGGTATATCGGCCGACAAGTAGGGGACTTGCACAAGCGGCCATAGTGCCCCTCCATCAAGTTCCGGAGAGTGCAGGCGAGCAGACTAGTTCACACTCCATGGCTCCCGCTGGGACAGTCTAAAGACCAGGAGGGGCCAACAGGATAGTGGCAGGGTAAAGAAAGTATTAAATCAGGAGCAATTATGATCCAGGGCTCTGGGAGCAGCGATGAAGAGCCCACAGCAAACAGGAACATACGGTGGGCTACATCAGTCACCTGACAAATGCAGGGGCACAATCTTAGGTTGCAAAAAATAAAAATAAAAACTGAAAAAATATTAAAGAACAAACAAGAACCCCCCCAACCAAGGCAGTCAGCCAGGCACAGTCAGTGCGGAGAAGGCTTCACACCCCATCACAAACAGGCTTGTTCACAGCAAGCCCGTCACAGTCGAGGGGCATATCTGGTTTGCAAGACCCCCGCCCTTTAACCACCAGGACATGGATCTCCAGTCATCCCCACCAAGGCCGCCCCACCACTGGCGAGGACCGCCGAGACACCAGGATAGTTCACATGGTGGGGGGGAGGCAAAAAGCAGGGAAGGAAGACAGCAGGATAAACTCACGGATCCAGTTCTCAACGATCCCGGGGCAGAGACTCCAACCAGGCCGCAGCATCTCGCGGTGTAGTAAAGAAACGGACCGATTCACCATCCTGGACTCTCTCTCTGCTCGCTCTCATGGCCGCCTTGACTTGGTCAAAGGATTTCCTTATCTTCTGTGTCTCCACAGAGTAGTCGGGGAAGATAAGGAGCCTGGTATTTTGGAAGCGGAGGTCACCAAGGGTTCTGGATGCCCAGGGGATCTCATCCCGGTCTCTGAAGTTGAGGAGTTTAAGGATGAATGTCCTCGGCGGCGATCCCTGGGGTCCCGGCTTGGGTGGCACATGATGCGCCCTTTCGACCACATACTGGGGGAATAAACGGGCCTCTGGCAGTAGGGAGCGGAGGAGATCCTCCACAAAGGTAGTCGGGCTCGGGCCTTCAGCCCCTTCAGGAAGGCCCACTATACGTAAGTTGCTTCTCCGGTTCCTATTCTCGGCGTCCTCAGCCCTGTATTACAGGGCCCTCACTTTGGTCTGGAGAGCCCGGATCGCCGCCGAGTTTTCCAAGACGTCGTCCTCCGCAACGCCGACCCTCTGCTTGGTCTCCGTCACACGCGACCGCAGCTTATCAATGTCCTGCTGCAGGAGGCCCATGTCCAGCTGTACGGCCTCTATCTTCGCCGTCAGTGTAGCCTGACAGGTGGCTATAGCGCCCATGACCTCCGCAAGCCAGGGGGGTCTGGGTTCGGGCTCCGCCATCTCCGCTGTCTGCGAGGCCATGCAGGAGCCTTGGGTGGCGCGAGTCTCCACGTGTGTGGGAGGGGTGGGCGGCGGGTCCTCCACTACCGCCGGGAAACGGAGCCTCTTTCCCTTACCGGCTTGTGTGCCCGAGGATCGGCATCCCATCCGGGTGCAGCAGAGGGGGTCAGAGGATTGATCAGCAGCCTGGATCCGGAGAAAAACAAGTGTCCCAGCGGAGCTCAGGCAAGAAACGTCCGCTCACCTCGCCATCTTGGACACGCCCCCCGCACATACGTACTTACATTGGTCCAAGCTGAGCCAATTAAACTGTGCAAAACTTGCCATATCTAAACTTCAGCATTAATTGTGTTAAAGGGCTACTCTGGAAATGTTTTAAACCATTTTGTGTAGAAGTTATGACTTTATTGAGGAATAAACAATAGAAGAAACAAAAGTTGAGAAATCCAAAAGTCATGACTTAGCAATGATTTAATGATTCATGAGCTAGGGAGTTAGGGCTAGCTTAAATTACCGTTGAAGATCAGGTGCGTCAATAATTTCTCTCACAAATGAGAAGAGGGGATGGGTCTCCGTAGGTAAGGAGGGAAGGGGCAAGCTGGACAATGCTTTGATTTTCCTGTGGCTTGCAGGTACAGGGAAAATATTGGTCCAAGTTATTTAAAACTATATTTACATTTGAGATGCAGGAGTTTATTGATATTAAAGTTTGCTACAACTCTACATTTTTTACTTTGAAGTAAAACTGAAAATGTTCTTCCAGATCCTCATTACCCTTGTCTGTGTGAAGAACACCTCCAAGGTACCCATATTGCATTGCATTTTACAGAAATTTACAGAGCTGCAGATTGAAAAGGAAAGGTAATTTTTAATATCATTCAATTAAAATATGACTTGAGTCGCAATTGTATATGCTCTATTCTTTTTTATTTGCTATTTTTTTTCAACAGAAGTTGAGTTACCCTTTAAAGTGATACTAAAGTCAACATTTTCTTTTTTTAAGCCTGAATCCTCTTCTTCTTGGGCCCCTGGTCGAAGGTCATGACCCCTTCCTCCCATTAAGTGCCCCCACAGCAAGCAGCTTGCTATGGGGGCACCTGAGCTGAGCTGCATCTCTGTGTGTCCATTCAGACACTGAGCCATGGTTCGGCCCCATCCCCTCCCTCTCCCGGTTGGCTAACTGTTTTTGATTGACAGCAGCGGGAGCCAATGGAGCCGCTGCTGTGTCTCAGCCAATCAGGAGTTAGAGTCCCAAGCAGCCTAGGCACTCATGCACATCGCCAGATAGAGATGGGGCTCAGGTAAGTATTAGGATAACTGATGGGGGCTGCTACACACAGAAGGTTTTTTTTGTCCTAATGCATAGCATTGTCTTTACAACCACTTTAAAGTGACCTTTTTTTCCAGTGTTCTTATTGAGTTTGCTAGGGGTTTCTTAAAAAAAAAACAGCAATACACCTGCACTCTGGGGATTTTTCAAATTCACTAACTATAGTTTGGTTTCTTTGCTGTAATCTTCAATAACTTTTTTTCATATTAAAATATAAATATTTTAACAAAGCTAGTGCAATAAAACTCTCTTGCTGCTGACCTAGGAAAGGTTTTTTATCCAAATGTAAGGCATATAAGAAGAACATGAAAAATAAATAAAAAATAAAACATTGAGGGAAAACAAATTAGTTGAGCACTGAATGGGACCCTGGTGAAACAGAACATAGGAACAGATTAGGCAAATTGCCTGTGGCCAGAAGTTTTGAGAATGACACAAATAATAATTTTCACAAAGTTTTCTGCCTCCGTTTTTATGATGGCAATTTGCATATACTCCAGAATGTTATGAAGAGTGATCAGGTGAATTGCAAGTCCCTCTTCACTATGGAAATTAACTTAATCCCATAAAAAATATTTCCACTGCACTTGTGAAAGTGAATGTCTACAGAGCGCCAAAGAAAGTCCAGCAAGCGACAGTACCAACCCCTACAGTTAATTCAGCTGATGGATCGGGGCACCACCAGTGCAGAGCTTGCTCAGGAATTACAGCAGGAACAGTGAGGAGAATTTCTTTGGAGGATGACCTGGTGTCAAGAAGGGCAATAAAGAAGCCACTTCTCTCCAGGAAAATCATCAGGGACAGACTGATATTCTGCAAAAGGTACAGGGTTTGGACTGCTGAAGACTGGGGTAAAGTCATTTTCTCTGATGAATCCCCTTTCTGATTATTTGTGGCATACGGATAAAACCTTGTATCAGTCCTGTGTCATGCCAACAATAAAGTATCATGAGACCATTCATCTCATGGAGATGCTTCTCAGCCCAGGGAGTGGGATCACTCACAATTTTGCCTAGGAACACAGCCATAAATAAAGAATGGTACAAAAACATCCTCTGAGAGCAACTTCTCACAACATCCAAGAACAGTTTAGTGAGGAACAATGCCTTTTCCAGCAAGATGGAGCACCTTGCCATACGTCAAAAGTGATAACTAAGTGGCTTGAGGAACAAAATATCAAAATTTTGGGTCCATGGGCAGGAAACGCCACAAACCTTAATCCCATTGAGAATGTGTAGTCAATCCTCAAGAGGCGGGTGAACGAAAAAGCCCACAAATTCTGACAAACTCCAAGCATTGATTCTGCAAGAATTGGCTGCCATCAGTCAAGATGTCGCCAGAAGTTGATTGACAGCATGCCAGGGCGAATTGCAGACGTCTTGAAAAAGTAGAATCAACACTGCAAATATTGACCCTTTGCATAAACTTAATGTAATTGTCAATAAAAGCTGTTGACACTTATGGAATGCTTGTAATTATACTTCAGTATACCATAGTAACATCTGACAAAAAGATCTAAAAACACTGAAGCAGCAGACTTTGCGAAAATTAATATTTGTGTCAGTCTCAAATCTTTTGGCCACGGTTGTAGAGTTAATTCTATGTTTACTAATCTCTTGCACTATGATAAAAAGAAATCTCATATTTCATGTGAAATGATTTTTCTATCTCAATGTCAAAGTTCTCATTGTGTCCTGTTTTAATATATGCTCAGTTCCTGTTTTGCTGATAACTATAGCCCACTGGAATGTTTTAAGCTATGATAGCTCAGTTTGAAATGTATGATAATGGACTATCATAGTGCAGGCCATTATAATTAAGATATGCATCAGGGGAGAAAAGGGAATGTTGGCTTGAAACCTGTATAAGACTGCTGCATTTTCCAGCCAGAACGAGAAGTGCTGGCTAATAAATGTCACCACTAGAGATCTGCTGATAGGAATTACTGCCATGTAGCATTGAATTAAAATATTTTTGAAATGTGCTAGGATGGATTGAATAAAAATACAAAGGTGTACAAAATGTATTTAAATTTAGCATATTATTGGAGACTGTCCTAAAACTTAATAAAGCATGCTAAAATCTGTCTAATGGTGCATTAATTTTGCCATTTACTCTAGATGTATATTAAATTGTTATTTTATTTCCTTTGATAATTCTTTTCTTTCAAGTGGCTAAAAGCTTGCACATAAAACATTTGAAATTGAACTAACATTCTGGTTAGCTGCGTGCATCCTATAACTTTACACGTTTGCCCAGTGATGTTGAGGAAAGTTCATAACGGCATCTGTCAATGGATTACTGGAGGGCAATTAATCCTTTTGGTCGATCCGGGTGGACATCATGTGATGTCCTATCGGATCAGGCCATGCTGCGGCACAATCTGTCACTGGCTGTGCCCACAGGACACAGCCGATAACTGATCAGTGTACCAGGCCACTGCTAGTTCCATGTAATCCCTGTGATTAATTACAACAGATCACATGACAATTGTAAACAATGAATGGTTTCCTTTAATGTGATCTATTGTCTACAATTGGGTTGCTAGCTGTGATTGGTCACAGTGATAAAATGGTACAGACAGGGAAAATCACAGCCCATCTTTAACATGTGATTAGATGTGGCCAATCACAGCTAATCACAACAAAACACACTGACTGAATCATTTTCATTTAGTAAAAAACAGTTGCTTTTACCAATTCACTGGTATAAACAATCATAATATGTAAATAAGAATTCTGAACACTTTCCCAGAGTACTACAGTGTTACAAAGGTAACACTGTACTGCTCTGGCCTCACTGTGTGTTAAAAAAAAATAATAATAATAATAATGATTTTTTTTAAATACAATTATTTATTTTGCTTCTGTTTTTACATACTGTCACCAGTCAGTGTCCCTGATCACCACCACACCCAATATATAATATTGCTGTACTACACTGGTGACAGTGTGTAAAAAGTAAATGTTGATTTTTTTTTCTTTTAATTTCCTAATTTTCCCCAAAAAAATGATAAAAAACTTGCCATGCCTCTTACTAAGTACCTTACTGTCTACTTTCCAAAGAGGGGTCAGTTGGGGGATGTTTGCATTGTCCTGGGGTTTTTGGACCTCAAGAAATTAGAAAGGGTTCCAGTACATTAGAATTTCAGATACTGTATATATATACAAAAGTTTGTGGACTTCAAACTAAATAATATACACTGATTTGGGTTATTTTCCCCCAAAAATGTTACAGAATACATTGGGCCTGAATTTATGAAGGAAGATTATTTATTTGCAAACATTTTTAACAAAGTAAATTTACAACCTAAACAAACAATGATTATGATGTACCACAATGAATATTTCACACTTTTCCACAACTATTTGCTTTAAACCTATTTATTTCTGAAATCGATAACTGTCTCATCTTTCATGTTACATCGCTGTGTTATCTCCTTTTACTCTCACCCGACATCATGTTGGGTTCCTGGACCAATGGTTAATTGCTTCCTAATGAACCCTGTATGATATATAAACGCACCAACTTTGAGAATTATTTTAGACCCCAGTGTTGTTGATCCCCTTTAAGTGGATTTACAATTTTAAAGGGAAATGTTTCTTTAGGTGTGGGCAATGAGTGGCATGTAGAAATTGTCATGCACCAAGGAAGATTACTGAGTTTAATATTTAAGATAGACAAGGGGCCAGATTCACATACCCGGGTGCATCTTTGTGCGGGCGTAGCGTATCTTCTTTACACTACGCCGCCACAACTTAGAGAGGCAAGTGCTGTATTCACAAAGCACTTGCTCCGTAAGTTGCGGCGGCGTAGCGTAAAGTGGCTGGTGCAAGCCCGCCTAATTCAAAGTAGGAAGGAGGTGGGCGGCATCTATTTAAATTAATCGTGACCCCATGCTAATGAATGGCCGGCCAAACTGGGCATGCGCACGCAAGTGACGTCGGCATGCAATGCCTACGACGTGTGAACGTAACCTACGCCCAGCGCTATTCACGTACTACGTAAACAGCGTAAACAACGTAAAATTTGACGGGGTCGTTCCCTGGCCCATACCTTTGCATTAGCTGCGCCTCATATAGCAGGGTTAACTTTACGCCGGACGTAAGCCTTCCGCAAAGCGCATATATGAAGCATCTGGGTGCATCTACGTTCGTGAATCGGCGTATCTTGCTCATTTGCATATTTATAATGGGAACGCCTAATGCGCCCAGCGTAACTATACGCCCACGATACGCCGGCGTAGGCAAGTTACGTTGGACGGCTGAAGCCATGTTTTTCGGCGTATCTCGCTTTGTGAATCGGCGCAAAGATGCGACGGCGCACATTTGAAATTACAGCGGCGTATCTGGGGATACGCCAGCATAAATGCTTCCTGAATCTGGCCCAATGTATTTATTATACATTTTTCACTTACCTTATAGAATACCCACAAAGCTTAGTGAATGTAGTGAAGCTGTTGACTTTCGTCACCCAATCATGTGTAAGCAAACATTTTTTTTTTTGTTTTCCTTGAATGTGCTTGGGTATTCACCACTGTAAGCTCAGGCGAAATTCCGTTGTAAGTTAGACTTTAACGTGCAATATAAAAAGACAATTTGCCTTCAGTAATTCAACCCTAAAGTCTATTATTACATTTTTCTGGGTATTTCTGATATACAATTATGAATGATATGAATATAAATGGGATCTGCAGTCTAATGTTAGGCCTACTTAGCATGTCACTTACCAGTCACTTACCAGTCTCAGAACTGAAAGACAATGAGGGATTGATTTTCAAGACACTAAAGCAAGCCATAGACTTTGCAATTTTCTTTCCTTCAACTACAAGTTAAATGGAAAAAAATGCTTGATTACTCCACCAACACAGTCAGTGTTGATGGGGGAATCCCTCCTGCTGTGCTATTGTATTATGACAGCAAGAGGTTTCTCAACCATCAGGATACAACAATCACTGCTGGCATCTAAGGCCACGTACACACGGTCGAATTTGTCCGCTGGAAATGGTCCGACGGACCATTTCAGCAGACAAATCCGATCTTCTCTACGGGCTAGCGGACGGATTTCTCCGGATTTGTCCGGCAGACATGCTTTGAAATTTGTCCACCAGAGACATGTCCGTCTGATATGTCCGCTGGTTAGTACACTAACCAGCGGAAATATCTGCCCGCACATGTTTCACTTCCTGGTGCGGTGACGTGGCGGCATCAACGTCACCGCCACGTCACCGCGGTGTCCGCCAGCGGGGATTTTGATCCGATGGTGTGTAGGACCGTTTCCATCGGATATATTCGATGGTGTGTACGCAGCCTAACAAAAAAAACTTGACAGGCTGGTTGTACTGAAGTTGATCAATAGGTAAACTTCAGTATAACCAGCCTGCCCATAAATGGTTTGAAATGTTTCTGGTTCCTGCTGAACTGGCCACATTTTGAGAAGTCTTTGGCCTGCCTTAGAGAAGCTTATTTGTACTCCAAATAAACAAAGATAACCCTTGACCTCTAGTGAACATTGAGTTAGATTTGCTATTCAAACAACACAAAAAAAATCCTCTCTAAATTGAAACTTATTCAAACAAATTAACATTATTAAATGAAAGACTTGGCACTACTGTATAATTTTATTTGCATAAACAAAAATATGAGAATTAGTTTGTGTTTATTGTCAATACAATTAATTTTAGTGAAAATATACTTATTTGATAAATGGTTGCACAAATATTGGGGTTTTAAATCATTTTATATCTTAAAATTCTGATTTTTAGCATGTGCGCTAAAAATGAAATAATTGCTTTTGAGGGGAACTGGGTAATCAATCTTGGTTGACGTTATATGCAAAAGAAGTGTATGCTTTATGAGATTGTTCCCAATTATGTTTACTTTATTCCTACATAGAGCTGTTTTTACATTTTTCTTATTGTTTTTCTTGTTTAACCACTTCAGCCCTGGAAGGATTTACCCACTTCCTGACCAGGCCATTTTTGCGATACGGCACTGCGTTGCTTTAACTGACAATTATGCAGTCATGCAACACTTTACCCAAACAAAATATATATATATATATTTCTTAAATACTCAATATTTTTTAATTTTTTCTATAATAAATATCCCAAAATAAAAAAAGTCTTCATCAGTTTTGACCAATATGTATTCTGGTACATATTTGTGGTGAAAAAAAATAGCATTTAGCGCATATTGATTGGTTTGCGCAAAAGTTAAAGCATTTACAAAATAGGGCATATATTTATGGGATTTAGTTTTTTTTCACTAATAATGGCGGTGATCATTGATTTTTTGCAGGATTGCAACATTGTGGCAGACAGATCAGATACTTTTGACACTTTTTTGTGACCATTGACATTTATACAGTGATCTGAGCTAAAATAGCCACTGATTACTGTATAAATGCCACTGGAAAGGAACAGGTTAACACTAGTGGTGATCAATGGGGTTAAGTGTGCCCTAGGGAGGTGTTTCTAACTGTGGGGTAAGTCTACTGACTAGGAGTAGAGAGAGATTGCTGTTCCTGATCACTAAGAACAGCAGATCTCTCTCTACTTCCCTGACAGAATGGTAATCTGTATGTTTACATTGATAGATCCCCATTCTGCCTCTCTGAGGAGCGATCACAGGGTCACTAGCGGACAACGTGGATACCTGCCACATGCATCGGCTCCGGTGTCACACTGTGGGTGCAAAATTGGGCATGCTTTAGCTCTTAAAGCAGCTGCCGTACAGCGGCAACCTGCCACCCTATAACAACAACGGCTGGTCATTAAGAAGTTAAAGTAAAACAAATGGCCATGTTAGGTTTCATATATCATTTAATTTCTTTTATTTCATAGGTTGCTTATTTCCTTCCTGCACAACCCAACACCCCAGTTCTTAAAGTCCTGGGGGGGAATTGGAGATCATGTGACCATTGGCTTCTGATCATGTGACCACTGTGACAATCTTGACAGATACCAATCTTTAGTCTGAACCAAGAGCTCTCTTTGATAATTCTGTGCACTCCCAGCATATAAACATTGGTTGCCAGTGACAACGTTAATACCCAACCCTTTGCCACTGCACAAATGTGTTTGGTGGTTGTAAAAATGTTAAGCACATTAATATAGGTGAGTGTTTGTTGATCACCATATGATGGCTTTAAATACTATTTCATGCAAAGTTTCATAGTTGATACAGTTGAATAAAGACACTAGACCATCTAGTCAAACCTGTGTAATTGGTATATGTATACATATAACAATTACATTAAGTTTATGCAAAGAGTCAATAATGTTGATATTAATTTCCCATATAACTGTATATTGTGTTTACTAAGATGCACATCCAGGAGTCTTTTAAAACTGCCAATACCTCATGCTGACACCACCAATTTTGGAAGAGAGTTCTTACCACTCTGACAGTGAAAAACCTCCTGCACAGCTTAAGATTAAACTGCTTCTCCGACAATCTCATTGAGTGGCACCGTGTCTTTCTACCACACCCTAAGGCCCTGTACACACGATCAAACATGTCCGAGGAAACTGGTCCGACGGACCATTTTCATCAGACCACGCTGAAGTGGTCTAATGGTCTGATGTGCGTACACACCATGGGACCAAAATCCCCTCGGACCAGAACGCGGTGACGTAGAACGCGACATGATGAAAAAACGAAGTTCAATGCTTCCAAGCATGCATCGACTTGATTCTGCACATGTGGGGGATTTTGGTCCGATGGTTCGTGTACTAACCATCGAACCTGTCCGACGGACAGGTTTCCAGCGGACATGTTTTTAAGCATGTTTGGAAATTTTTGTCCGCTGGAAAATGGTCCGATAGGCCGTACACACGATTGAACATGTCCGCTGAAACTGGTCTGTGGACCAGTTTCAGCGGACATGTTCGATCGTGTGTACGCGGCCTGAGACTGAATGGTTTTCTTGCTACGCTGTGATCACCATTGAGGTATTTGTTTACTGCTATCATATCTCCTCTCAAGTGTATCTTTTCCAGGGCGAATAAATTTAGTGCTTGTAATCGTTCCTCATAATTTAGGTCCTCCAGTCCACTTATGAGCTTTGTTACCCTTCTCTAAGTTTTAGCACATCCTTCCAGTGGATTGGTGACCAGAACTGGATGGAATGCTCCAGTTTTGGCCGAACCCAAGGTTTTCTTTTCCACAAAACCAGAGTTTTATAAAGTAGCAGGATTATTATTTTATCTCTGGAGTAAATTCCCTTTTTAATGCATGCTTAGTCTGTTTGCTTCGCTTGCTGCAGCTTGCTATTTCTCAGTAGACATGTGCAAAAAGAAAAAAAATGCTTTGTTTTGTTTTAATTTGTTATTTAATTAATATTGTTAAGTTAAGTTAGATTTGTTAAATTCGTTTTCGGAATTCGATTGTTTTCGACCGAATTCGGAAAAACCCGGTCGAATGCGATCATTTTTGCCCGAATTCGAAAGAACCAGATCGAATTCAAAAACATTTCTACCGGATTCGATAATATTTCTATCGGATTCGAATTTGATCATATTTTGATCAGATTAGAAAATATTTCAACAGAATTCAATAATATTTCATCTGCTATCGTTAATATTTCAACCAAATTCTATGATATTTCAACCGGATTGGAAATTATTTCAACCGGATTGGAAATTATTTCAACCGGATTGGAAATTATTTCAACCGGATTGGAAATTATTTCAACCGGATTGGAAATTATTTCAACCGGATTTGAAATTATTTCAACTGGGTTTGAAATTATTTCAACCGTATTGGAAATTATTTCAACCGAATTTGAAATTATTTCAACCGAATTTGAAATTATTTCAACCGAATTTGAAATTATTTCAACCGGATTGGAAATTATTTAATCCGGATTTGTGTTTTGAAAGACTTGCATGGTTGAGGGATTAGCAACCTGTACTACGGTGCAGCAAGTTGTAGGTTCAAACCCTCCCTGGGGCTGCTTTTTTTTTTTTGTAAAAAGTTGTTGAAGGTACCCTATTTTAGAATGTTTTAAAAATACCCCTTATTTTTAAATAAAGAATTCTTTAATCACTTCCCACCCGGCCACTGTACATATACGGCCGGGTGGGCACTCTCTCCTTCTGAGTTTAGGAATGTCCCTGAGAAGGAGGGGGGTCGCACATGCACGTTCCTGATGCACTAAGCATTCTTTGCTGGGTTTGCAAGCTGTGATGCTGCTCCTGTCAATAACTCAGTGTACTCTTTGACAGCGGACATTATTAGGTTTGCTGCGGATCTCATGTAATCAGGGACCTTCATTCCAGTCCCAGTATATCCCTTCTGGCTGACCCACCGGCATCCTGATCTTTGGAATAATTTCTCCCTAACGGGATGAACACCCCAAATTTGGATTCATTGTACATTCTGATACCTCTCTTTGACTGGCAACCTCATTGCTTGAATCCAGCGTGCTGTGTATATTTCCAATTCTTTTAAAACATATCCAATGAAATATTCATCATCCTTTTTAATACATGAACTAATTATCCTTCTCTACACACCCCTGAAGAAGGTTATCCCGAAACGCGTCGGGTGTAAATAAGGTTCTTCTTGTATTTATCTATATGGTGACAATCATTGGAACTCTGTATTTTAATTTGATATTTAAAAATGTGTTTGATGAATATGTACAATTGTGAATAAAACCTTTTTTTATATTCAATATCCTGTATATTTTGAAATATTATTAGTGCCTTAAAAGTCCACCCAGGGGGAACCCCCTTTTTTCTTTTGTACATATATGGCCGGATGGGCACTCTCTCCTTCTGAGTTCAGGAACGTCCCTCAGAAGGAGGGGGGTCGCACACGCACATTCCTGATGCACTCGTGTCACCCGGAGACGGCGCATCTCAGATCAGCAGTGGACATGTGCAAAAGGAAAAAATTTGTTTCATTTCGTTTTAATTTGTTATTTAATTAATTTTGTTTAGTTAGATTTGTTAAATTTGTTAAATTCGTTTTCGGAATTTGATCGTTTTCGGCCGAATTCAAAAAAACCCGGTCGAATTTGATCGTTTTCAAGCAAATTCAAAAAACACGGTCGAATGCGATCGTTTTCGCCTGAATTCGAAAAAACCCGGTCGAATTCGAAAACATTTCTATCAGATTCGATAATATTTCTACCGGATTTGAATTCAATCATATTTTGATCGGATTCAAAAATATTTCAACAGAATTCAATAATATTTCATCCGCTATCGTTAATATTTCAACCAAATTCGATGATATTTCAACCGAATTTGAAATTATTTCCACTGGATTGGAAATTATTTTGACCGGATTTGAAATTATTTTAACCGGATTTGAAATTATATCCACCGGATTGGAAATTATTTCAACCGAATTCGAAATTATTTCAACCGAATTCGAAATTATTTCAACCGAATTCGAAATTATTTCAACCGGATTGGAAATTATTTCAACCGGATTTGAAATTATTTCAACCGAATTTGAAATTATTTCAACCGAATTTGAAATTATTTCAACCGAATTTGAAATTATTTCAACTGAATTTGAAATTATTTCTACCGGATTGGAAATTATTTCAACCAGATTGGAAATTATTTCAACCAGATTGGAAATTATTTCAACCAGATTGGAAATAATTTCAACCGGATTGGAAATTATTTCCACCGGATTGGAAATTATTTCAACCGAATTTGATTGTATGTGTATTTGTATTATTGTATTTGCTTACATTCTATTGAATTCTATTCTGTTATTTACTATTCTTTTATTTTCATTCTATTGTTTTATTATTTTATATTCTATTTTATTGTATTCTTTTTTATAAATGGATTAATATTTTTTGGATTTTAAATCAAATTTGCTTTCAATTTTCATTCGAATTTGTTTTTGATTCGAATTGTTTTTGAATTCGATTCGATTAGGATTTGTTTTCGAATTCAAGTCGAATAGAATTTGTTTTCAAATTCGATTAGAATAGAATTTGTTTTCAAATTCGATTCAAATAGAATTTCGGCCGCGGTTTTTCGATTTGAAAACGTTATTTCGGATTCGGTTAAATTCGTTAATAATACAATTCAGTAATTCGTATGCATCTGAATGTCTGAATAATGGAAAATTCGTCCAAATTTCGATTCGGAACGAAACGAAACACACATGTCTATTTCTCAGTCTGTCTTCAACTAGGACCTCCAGATCTTTCTCCATCCTGGGTCCCACCAGAGGTTCTCCCCCTAGTGAATAACTTGTGTTTATATTTTTAGACCCCAAGTGCATTACTTTACATTTTTCTAAACCTCATTTGCCATGTAGTTATCGAGGTCTTCTTGTATATTCTGCTGTTATTGCCCTACTTATTTGTGTGTTATCAGCAAAAACTGAGCTATTTAAACTAACTGTTATATCATTTATGAATACATTAAACAGAATTGGTTCCATGACAGAGCCTTGGATATATTAAACTCTTGGATATAGTCCCTTTATCATCCCCTCTATTAGTTCACATATGATAGATGTTATGCCGCGTACACACGATCATTTTTTGTGATGAAAAAAACGACGTTTTCTGTGAAGTAAAAAAAATACGTTTTTGAAACGTCACTTTTCAAAGACGATGTTGCATACACACCATCGTTTTTTTCACAAAAAGCGAGGTTACGTTCACCACTCTTTTCCATTGAAGCTTGCTTCATAACTAGCTTCTGGGCATGCGCGGGTTGAAAAACTTCGTTTTAACCAATACGCTGGTAAATGACCCAAGGTGTTTTTGCGATTCGGCACTGCGTCGCTTTAACAGACAATTGCGCGGTCGTGCGACGTGGCTCCCAAACAAAATTTGCGTCCTTTTCTTCCCACAAATAGAGCTTTCTTTTGGTGGTATTTGATCACCTCTGCGATTTTTATTTTTTGCGCTATATACAAAAATAGAGCGACATTTTTGAAAAAAAAACACTATTTTTTACTTTTTGTTAAAAAAAAATCAAATAAACTAAATTTTAGTCAAACATTTAGGCCAAAATGTATTTAGCCACATGTCTTTAGTAAAAAAAAAAAATCGCAATAAAAAAAAATCAGCTACCTAGCGGGAACAGCGACACTAATACAGCGATCAGAAAAATGATCGCTTAGTGACGCTGGCAATAGGGAGTGAAAGGGTTAACTAGGGCGGTGATCAGGGGGTTAAAACTTTATTAGGGGGGTGGGGGGGCTATCCTGAACCTAACACTAACTGATTTTACACTGCCTGTCACACTGACACTAAATGCAGTGATTAGATCACTGCATTCAGTGACACTGTGACAGGGGGGGTGGGGGGGCAGATCGCAAGGGGTTAAGTATGCCTATGTGTGTGTGTGTCGGTGTAATGTTGGTGCACACTTACTGTGAGGTGTTCCTCTCATCGCAGCGGTTGGAAATACTGCTGCGATGAGAGATTACATCACTTCCCCCTTCCTGTGTTTACACAGGAGGAGGAAGTGACACAAAGGGGGAACGCAGCGATTGGCTGGGAGCGATCGCGGGGGGGCGGGTAAACACCGACATCCGCCCGCTCGTCCCGGATCGCTCCCGGAGACACGGGGACCTCCGCACGCCGCAAAGGTGGTCCCGATCGGACCCCCGACCCGCTACTGGGGGAGGACGTAAATTTACGCCCTTGTGCCCATCCGTGCCATTCTGTGGCCGTAAATGTGCGTGCGGAGGTCCTTAAGTGGTTAAACAACGTTTTTGCTACACACGGTGACTTTTTGTGAAACAAAAAACGACGTTTTGAAAAACGACACAAAAAATTCAAGCACGTTGGAATTTTTTTTGGTCGTTTTTTTAAGACAAAAAACAACGTTTTGCCCACACACGATCAATTTAAATGACGTTTTAAAAAACAACGTTTTTTTCATCGCAAAAAACGACCGTGTGTATGCGGCATTAGACTGACAGGCCTGCCGTTTCTAGGAATATATCTTTGCCCTTTTTTGAATATTGGTACTACATGGGCCTTTTGTCAATCATCTGTTACCATTTCTGTCAGTATGCTGTCCATAAATTTAGGAATAACGGTCTGGATTTAACCTTACTGAGTTTTTTGAGTTCTCCCGGGGTGTAAGCCATCCAATCCTGGTCATTTATTTGTATTAAGCTTTTCCAGTCTCTTCTGGACATTGGCTTCTGTGAGCCACAAGGTTATATCCTATGATGTGTTAGTAACAGTGCAATCTAGGAAAATAAAGCATTTAGCACAGTTGCCCTTTCCTTGTCATCTGTAACAAACTTCCCCTGATCATCCTTTATCGGGCCAATATGTTCTGACCTCGCTTTTTTACTGTTAATATATTACATTTGTTGGAATTTTTTTTACTTTCCTCTGCTATGTGTCTTTCTATAGTCTTTTTTAGCCTCCCTGATTGCTTTCTTACAATTCTTATTGCATTCCTTGTAGTGTTGGAATACTGACAATGACCCCTCTGCTTTATTTTTTTTAAGGTATTTTTTTATCTTTAGTATGACTTTTTACATTATGGTTTAACCATCCAGGTTTAATCTTCGTTCTTCTATATTTACTGTATTGCCAATTGGAATGCACTAAGTGATACCTTTTTTTTAATATGTTCTTGGATTTGGTCCCATTTGATATCTTCTAGTATTAGGAAAAGTAGGCTCCTTTGAAATGAAGTGTTCTTGTACTACCCTCGTTCCTCCTCCTTCTATGAACTATGCTCAATATAATTATCATGTGACCGCTAGTTTCCAATTTGTACAGTATTTTCACATCTGTGACCAGATCTGTATCATTAGTAATTAATAGATCTAGTGATGCATAATTTCTAGTCGGGGCATCTACCATTTGGAACATGAAGTTGTCCTGTAAGACATTTAAGAATTATTTTTGGTGTTCACACTTGCACTATATTTTTTAATTGAAATTTCGGTGCATGGCCACTTAAATGCAGCTATGCATAGACTTTCCATCTAAACCCTCTGTGGGTTTAAAGTCACATTAATACTAACGTTTAGCCCTCTTACACCGGTTCACCTTAGTTATGATGCTTATTCAAGTCAGGAGATGCATTAAGTATTGGGCTCATACCCCTTTTTTATTTTGCATTCTTTCTTCCTTTTTTGTATATTTTTTAGTTTATTTTTTACTCCATCCAATACGCGTGATCGGCAGCTATCGATCATTACTAGTATCATATGGTTTAGATTAGGTCAAGTCAGACTACTCGTCTTGGCCGGTTTTCTTCCTCTGTTTTTTTCCCAACGTGAGGACATCGCCGCATTTTTTGAAAAATCCACTAGATGTCGCCATAGCGAGGAATATTTATGGACAATGTGAAGTATGCAGTAGGCATTTGCTATTAACTTCCTGTGCCTACGTTATTGTTTAAAAGTTTTTTTTGCTTCTTCTTTTTCTTTTTCATTCCTGTGAGACTACAATATAAGGGCTCTGCTTGCTGTACCCCCCAAGGAAAGTTTTTTAAGATTTGTAGTTTATGTTAGCAATAGTCTTGAATTGGGTAAAGTATTGGCATCTTGCCCCTTTCCAAGATGGCGTCTGCAGCTTTGGACCTACACCTCACGGCGAGGTCCTTGCCTATTTAAATGATGACTCACCGTAACGCCCTATCCCATTGACAACGTCCTATGACGAAACGCGTCTGGGAAGACGTGCGGTGACGTCATCACGCTTTGGAGGAGGGTTCTTTTTCCTGTTTGTTCGCCGGCCGGCAACATTGTGTTTTATATGCCTGTTTAACTCCCATGTGAGTATTCTGGTTTTTATAATTTTAATAAATGTCCCAACGGGATTACGCTATGTCTGCCTCTATTTATCATTTACATATGATCTAACTGGTGGAGTTGCTGAGTGGAGCCCCGGTGTAGGCACTGCCCTAGGATTGGGATTCGTTCTGGTTCCCTCAAAGGCCGCGGCTGGGTCACAGCCGACTGCTGATTATAGCCATTCCTCTGGTAAGCTGCTTATACTTCTGGTGGTGGGCCACATTGAAAAGCCAAGTTTGAGCACAGTGGTGATTACTATACGTCCATCCTGAATTAAGATCAGCAGAAAGTTTTTGGAGTCAAGGTTCATCACTACACCTTTTTGTCTGAAGGACTGTTTATCTCCACACGATTGATATATGGACTCTTTTGTTTACACTGGGTCCGGGTGACAAGGCGCAGCTCTAAATCTTTGTTTTTCTTTAAGAAATTACCCAGTCAATATCTGGATAGTTGAAGTCCCCCATTATGATGAAAATTCCCTGCCTTGCCGCTATTTCTAACTTTGAAAGGAGATCCAACTCCTTCTCGTCCTTCATGTTAGGGGGCCTGTAACATACTACCACTATTAATTTCCCACTACAAGGATTCCACTATCCCCCTTGCCCCATCTCTGATTTAATTTCTCTCTTCCACCCATAAATCATTGTAACATTGCTGTTATGTAAAAAGGTAAGGATAAAGTGGGTTGCTAGTGATTAAAGTGGTTGTAAAGGCAGAAGGGGGGCTGACACTTGGGTAAGTGCCAACACCCAAGCCCAATCTCTACCCAACGACGTCCACAAGTGCCTTGGCCATCCAGAACTCCCTCCTGATTGGCTGAGACACAGCAGTGACGCCATTGGCTCCCACTGCTGTCAATTAAATTCAGTTAGCCAATCAAGAAAGAGCGGGGGCGAGGCCGAACCAGGGCTCCCTGTCTGAATGGGCACAGGGAGCTGTGGCTTGGCTGCTTGCTGTGGGATCACTCAAAAGGAAGGAGGGCCCAGGAGAGTTGAAGAGGCATCCAAGAAGAAGAGGATCTGGGCTGCCCTGTGCAAAACCACTACACAGAGGACTATTTTTATGGAAAATAAACCAAGACTTTACAATGACTTAAAGGCAGAAAAAGAGTTATTAATCATAGTCTCAATATAAAGATGGTAATGAGGTCTTCTGTGTGTTTTCATGATGACATTGTTTTAATGAAACACGTTGAATGGAACTAAGCAGGTGATGTTGACATGTTACTCCAGATACACTCAGTGACTCTACTGGAGTGAGCATGCTAGCAAGTAGAAATGGGCAAATGGTTCAGCCCAAGCATAAGTTCGGGCCGAGATTTCATTGTTTGGATGTTTGTTGAACATCTGAACAAATGTTTGACAGCTTGTTCGCTCCCTCCCCCCCCCCCCCCCGAACTGACCACAATGCATTGCGGCACTGAACAGTGCATTGCAATCCCTGATTGGATAAATCAGTAAAAGCTTAAGCCAATCAGGGCACAGAGCACTGTCAGAGTCATGATTGAACGCTGTCATCATGACTTTATCCAGTCATGGCTCATTCCCGCTCCACAGTATTAAAGTATTTTTTCAATGGCAGCCATTTTCAGTGTGATTTGGCATTGAGAGAGATAGAACAGGGCTCTGTTCAGTGCTATTAGTTAGTTAGTGTGTTATACTGTGCTATTTTGCTTCAACTGTGTAGAATTTTAGTTTTAATGTCAGTCTAGGAATAGTGTGAGTGTAGTGAGGAGGACCATCATTCAGCTTTGCATAGTGTGCAGCTAGAGTAGGGACAGCTCAGATAATTTTCACTGTAGTGTAGTTAGACTGTGTCATTCATAGATACATTAGTGTAGAGTAGTGACAGCTCAGATAGTTTCAGTGTAGTGAGACCGTGACATTGATCTTGACATGTGTGTATAGCTAGAGTAGGGACAGTTCAGATAGCGTCAGTGTAGTGACTGACTGATTGATTGTGTTACTGCCAGTTTAACACCATTTAGTTCTGTGTGTGTTACTGCCAGTTTAATGCCATATAGTTCTGTGTGTGTTACTGCCAGTTTAGTGCATATAGCTTTGTGTGCGTTACTGCCAGTTTAACGCCATATAGTTTTGTGCGTTACTGCCAGTTTAAAGCCATTTACTTCTGTGTGCGTTACTGCAAGTTTAATGCCATATAGTTTTGTGCATAACTGCCAGTTTAATGCCATATAGTTCTGTGTGTGTTACTACCAGTTTAACACTATATAGTTCTGGGTGCGTTACTGCCTGTTTAGTGTCATATAGCTTTGTGTGCGTTACTGACAGTTTAACGCCATATCATTTTGTGCCTTACTGCAAGTTTAACGCCATTTAATTTGGTGTGTTTTACTGCCAGTTTAACACCATATAGTTCTGTGTGCGTTATTGCCAGTTTAAAGCCATATTGTTTTGTGTGTTACTTCCAATTTAATGCCATATAGTTTTGTGCGCTACTGCAAGTTTTATGCCATTTGTTTCTGTGTGCTTTACTGACAGTTTAACGCCATATAGTTTTATGCATTACTGCCAGTTTAATAGAAGATGAGGTGTAGCGCTAAAATAATACAAAAAAAGTTCAAATGAATCACTCCAGTATATTGCAATTGCAATCCAGTTGTGATTGGTTAAAACAAGCTTAGTACATGCTGCCTGAATGGCATAAGATAGTAAATGCCCATAATATATTTAGCCTCATGCCAGGATTACTGAATAGTGCAGTACATTTACGAAGAGCATCAAAATTAAGTGTACTACTCAGTGTATAGAACTCTCAGTCACAGCCAAGATTTTTTTTATAATAACTGGTTTTCTTTCCACATGTATTACTGGTAATACATTTGCATCTTTTTCCTTTATATCTGAGCGTATTCTTTTTTTCTCAAACACAGATAAGCATGTGAACCATTACGTACTATTACACAGGCCCTTGGGAGATCATGTATGTGTGTGCATATTAGGGATGAGCTTCGCATTCGATATGAACGTATGTTCGACTCGAACATTGTCTGTTCGTACGTTCAATGAAATTCGAACAAAAGCGGTAGTTCGTGCCAAATTTGAGTGACGCAAAATGGCCCATAATTCACTACAGCATTGCACGCTGATGATTGGCCAAGCATGCTGTATGTTCCGCATGCTTTGCCAATCACAGCGCACAAAAAACGAAGAACCATAATTGGCCAAAGCCTGGGTGGCTTTGGCCAATTATGGCTCAGGGCTTTAGCACACGCCCCACACTATAAAAGGCTGCCTTCCGGGCGGCCTTGTGTAGTGTGTTCTGGCTTGTTAATGAGAGCAGTCAGAGAGACAGAGAGATTGTCTATTTAGATAGCTAGATAGAGCAGGCTAGTCAGTTTAGCTTTATTTACAGTGTGTAGAGAATATATATACATCCCTAGGAGTTGTACATATATTTATACACTGTATAGTTTAGATAGATCAGTTCTTCCTAATTTACTGGTAGGCAGGTGATTGTGCTATTTAACTGCTTGCCGACCGCGCACCGCAGTTATACGGCGGCAGGTCGGCACTGCTAGGCGAGAGCACGTAGCTCTACGTCCTATCTTTTGCGGCCGCTAGGGGGCGCGCGCGCTCGTTCGTTACAGAGCGGGGACCGGGAGCTATGTGTGTAAACACATAGCTCTCGGTCCTGTCAACGGGGGAAACACTGATCTCCTGTTCATACAATGTATGGACAGAAGATCAGTGATTTCCCCTAGTGAGGCCACCCCCCCCATACAGTCAGAACACACCAGGAACACACTTAACCCCTTCCCTGCCCCCTAGTGTTAACCCCTTCACTGCCAGTGGCATTTTTATAGTAATCCAATGCATTTTTATAGCATTGATCGCTATAAAAATGCCAATGGTCCCAAAAATGTGTCCGATGTGTCCGCCATAATATTGCAGTACCGAAAAAAACCGCTGATCGCCGCCATTACTAGTAAAAAAAAATATTAATAAAAATGCCATAAAACTACCCCCTTTTTTGTAAACGCTATAAATTTTGCGCAAACCAATCAATAAACGCTAATTGCAATTTTTTTTATGAAAAATATGTAGTATTGGATACGTATCGGCCTAAACTGAGGAAAAAAAAAATTTTTTAGATATTTTTTGGGGATATTTATTATAGCAAAATGTAAAAAATATTGAATTTTTTCAAAATAGTGGCTCTAAAATAAAAACCGCAGAGATGATCAAATACCACCAAAAGAAAGCTCTATTTGTGGGAAAAAAAGGACGCCAATTTTGTTTGGGAGCCACATCGCACGACCGTGCAATTGTCAATTAAAGCGACGCAGTGCCGAATCACAAAAAATGCTCTGGTCAGGAAGGGGGTAAATCCTTCCGGAGCTGAAGTGGTTAAAGACGTTATAACAGGTATAGACATCCAGCAGGTACAATATTTAAAGGAATTTTATTTTAATTTTTTAAATTTAAGCATCATTCAAATCACTGCTCCTGGAGCAGTGATTTTAATAATGTTTAAATAAAAAAAATAAAAAAAGATTCCTTTAAATATTGTACCTGGTGGGTGTCTATAGTTTGCCTGTGAAAACGTCTTTGAGAACACGGGTCTTGCCCGAGGGAACATGTATCAATGGAAAAAAGTTTTAAAAACGGTCACTTTTTCAGGAGTCCTGCTCCTGAAAAAACAACAGTTTTTTAAACTTTTTTCCATTGATACACGTTCCCTGGGGCAAGACCCGGGTTCTCGAAGACGTCTTCCAACAATAACTTGAATATTGGTCTTTAAAATTAGCGTTTTTGAATTTGAACGTTCGAGTCCCATAGACTTCAATGGGGTTCTAAATGTTCGCGCGAACGATCGGTCTGTTCGACGGTTCTGGTGCGAACCGCACGCGGGTATGTTCGGCTCATCCCTAGCGCATATGTGTGTGTATTATAATACACACTTATGCCGCGTACACACGATCAGATTTTTCTCTGACTGAATTTCGTCTCAAACTTGCGTTGCATACACACGGTCACACCAAATTCCGACCGTCAAGAATGCGGTGACGTACAACACTCTACGAGCCGAGAAAAATTTAATTCAATGCTTCTGAGCATGCGTCGACTTGATTTCGAGCATGCGTAGGATTTGTCTCTGTCAGAATTGCATACAGACGATCAGAATTTCTGACAAGAACTTTTCCTGTTCAAAAATGTGAGAATCAGCTCTAAAAAATTTCTTGGTGGAAATTCCGACAGAAAAATTCTGCCTGCACACGGTTTGAATTTCCGACCAAAAGCTCACATCAGACTTTTCTTGTTGGAATTTCTGATCGTGTGTACGCAGCATTAGTATATTTACATGGTATGATTGGCTAATTTGCATTTCTATACTATTACATTTGCAATTTAGGTCAAATTGTATCTTCTTGGAACCCTAAGTATTTCTTCTGACATATTCAAAAGTTCATATTTCAGTCCTATACAGTGTTGCCTACTGGCTACTGCTCTTCTATTCTAATTATCTACAGAACATACAGTTATTTTGCTAATGAAGATATTTTGCCCTCACCTGTGCCCATTATATTACATTGCCTTTTAGTATAACATTTAGATGGCGCTCATTCAGATAGTCTCACCTGAAATGATATTTCAATTCTATTTTTGAAGTGCTGAGTAATGTGTTGTTGGTATTCTGGCTAAATATTTGAAATGCCCATGATTTGCTTGACATTTTTACACAGCTAAATAACACACAAAATGGTATTTACCCAACAATTTATCTCCTTTTGGACAGGATTAGTTGTTGATATAGAGATAAAGAATATTAATCTAGTTCTTTTATGACACAGCAACATATTTTCACACTCCAGAAGGTCTTTCATGTAATTAATCTGTATTTGTCTGGCATCAGATATGACTCCATGGGAAACAAAACATTAGCCGCAGCATAATTAAATTTGGCACCTTTCTGTGAGTGAAGTGACAGGGATGCTATTTCGTTTTTAAGGTCTTAAAATGTAAACTACAAAATATGCAAGTCATACTAACCAGTTTATTGGAACTTGGAGGTCTTAGGCCTCGTACACACGAGGCAATAGATTTGTTAAAAACGGTCTGTCCGACCGATTTGAACAAATCTGTCTGCTGGCATTTTGGTTTGCTCGCGTGTACACACGAGCAAACCAAAATCCCCGCCAGCAGACTGCGCGCTGACGTGTCGGTGACGTGGTGGTGACGTTGACGCCGCCACGTCACCGCACCAGGAAGTAAAACACTTCCGCACATGCGCCGAAACCATTCGGCGCCGGACGACATGTCTGCTGGTAAGTGTACTAACCAGCAGACATGTCGGGCGGACGGGTTCCCACCCGATAGATTTCAAAGCATGCTTTGAAATCTGTCGGGTGGCCAAATCCGTCGGCTCGCCCGTACACACGATCAAATCTGTCTGCTGAAACGGTCTAGCAGACTAGACACACCAGCTAAAAGAGACACTCCTCAACTACCGCACGTCACAAAATCAAGTGAGTCAACCTACGCGGCTCACGCGCCACCACAACCCTATGCGAATAGAGATTACAAGGGTACAACAAAGGACTACAGGATGAACTCTATGACCCCTATGATACAGCTCTCTTCAACTTCAAATGCTCAGAGACCTTCAGACGTCAGACCCTTACCTAGATTGAACCCATCTGCCACACCTTTCTCTCTACCTACCAGCCAACATCAGATACCAACCGTGGTCCAAGTCGGCGCACCATCAGTATCCCCTGTGGCTATAAAACTGAAAGCATCAACGCTACGGAGCTCAGCAAGTGTATAGCTCTACAAGAATTGATTAAAACCGGACTGTCTAGATTTGATGACCGCCCAGAGAACCACAGGAGTTGGAGATCTACATTTAAGGCGGTAATCAAGAACTTGCCCATTGACTCTCATTGACTTACTAATAACGTGGTTGGGGCGACAATCTTCAGAACAAGTAAAGAGACTTAAATCTGTTTACATCTATAACTACATCTATAACTTTGAGGCAGGCCTTGATGCTGCCTGGGAACATCTAGAACAAGACTATGGGAGCCCCGAAGTCATTGAATCTGCCTTATTCCAGAGACTAAACAACTTTCCTAAGATCTCTGTTAAGGACAATCATAAGCTTAGAGAGCTAGGTGACCTCCTTCATGAACTTGAAATTGCTAAGTTAGATCCTAGTCTACCAGGTCTTAGCTATTTAGACACAGCTCAGGGCGTAAATCCTATTGTAGCAAAGTTGCCTAGTTATCTTCAGGGAAAGTGGACTAGCGTAGGATCAAAATATAAGTATGAACATCATGTTTCCTTCCCTCCCTTTTCTTATTTTGCAGAGTTTGTGCGGAAGGTTGCAAAATCCAAGAATGACCCAAGCTTCTTCTATCCAGACACAACCATCACTCCTTTAACCACTTCAAGGGGTATTGCCACCAACAGTAAATTCAAGGATTTGAGATATCCTATTGCCGTGAGGAAGACCGAGGTAGGACCGAGGTAGAACGCAAATCATTTCTCAAAGAGCATAACATCTGTTTCAAGTGTTGTGCATCCTCCGATCATTTAGCTAGAGACTGTAAGATCGCCATCAGATGTTCTCTGTGTAACAGTGCCAAACATGTGGACACTCTTCATTCAGACCTGTTCAAAAGGAAACCTTCACCCGGCAGCAACCCCAAGTCTACATCAGATGATGGCGGGGAGAGAACTGAGCAACATGCCAACCCCGTAACCACAAGGTGTACAGAGGTATGTGGAGAAGGACTTCATAGCAAGTCTTGTAGCAAGATATGTCTCGCTCATTGGCCAGTCCAGAATTCTTTGACCTATTCAACATACATGGAGAGGCCTGGTCCTATACCTTGCAGACATGTGCAGGAAAGATCAATACTTCTGGAAGAAGAGCCCATGGCTTCATAGTGGCATCAGAATACGAGGACAAAGAGTTTCCTCTTCCAACTCTAATCGAATGTGATCAGCTAATCGAATTTGATTCTACTAGGAAGAGACATTCCTAGAGTCCATAAAATAAAAGAGTTATGTAACGGTCCAGACGATGCTCCTCAGGCCCAGAAACTTGATCTTGGATGGATGATAATAGGAGAAGTCTGTTTAGATCAATCTCACAAGCTCTTGGATGTAGCTTCCTACAAAACCAACGTTGCCTATCGGTTGATGAAATGTCCATTGCACTATTATGTGAAGGAAAGACTTGATTTCAAAAATGAAGTTCCGTATCAAGCACCCCAAGGTATAAACTGCAAGCTCACTTCTCAGAAGGACCTTGGTGATTCAGTGTACCAGACTACTAGCGATGACATCAAGATTGCCCCTTCAGTCGAAGACAAGGAGTTCATCAAGATTATGGATGAAGAGTTCTTCAAGGACAATTCCAACAGTTGGGTAGCCCCATTACCCTTCCGAGTACCAAGGCTTACTCTCCCTAACAATCGAGGACAAGCTTTAACCAGATTTGCTGCACTTAAGTACTACACTGACAGCAAAGTCGTACTTGGCTACATATGCAACAGCGTAAGGAGGTTCTATGTGTATGTGGCTAACAGGGTAGAATGAATAAGGAAAATCAGTAGACCTGAACAATGGAACTATGTCCCGACTGGTTTGAACCCTGCAGACATCGCAACAAGGTCAGTGCCAGCAGTTGTCCTCACGCAAACCATTTGGTTTTCAGGACCCAAGTTTTTATCAAACCAGTCTTCTACAAACTCAAAAGAAGATATTGATTTCCACCTGGTAGATCCAGATGCTGATCCAGAAATCCGCCCCGAAGTGATAACATTGAGTTCCAACATCTGCTCAAAAAGAAACTTGGAAGCAAGACGCTTTGAACGTTTCTCTTCTTGGAAAAGATTGGTGAAGACTATAGCAAGATTGAGTCATATTGCCCAAACTTTCCGCAAGCCCAATCAGACATCTTGCCATGGATGGCACACTTGCAAGGAGCCACCCAATGCGTTAGAGTACGAGAACGCAGAATTATTCGTCATACGTCTTGTGCAAGAAGAAGTCTTTGCAGAAGAGATTAAATGCTTGAGAGGCAACAGACCAGTCTCAAAGAGTAGCCCACTATTCAAACTGAACCCAATAATCGACAATGTAGGCATGCTTCGATTTGGTGGACGACTAAATAAATCAAACTTATTAAAAAGAGAACAAAACCCCTTGATAGTACCAAGAGGCCACCATTTGGCAACCTTGATCATTTGGCATTACCACAAGAGAGTGAGACATCAAAGAAAGACATTACACAGAAGGTGCTATTAGAGTTGCAGGGTTCTGGATAGTTGGAGTGAAAAGACAAATAGCCACCATCATTCACAACTGTGTCAAATGTCAGAAATTAAGAGGTAGACAGCAGAGTCAACAGATGGCAGACCTACCCGCAGACAGACTGAGCGAAGATACACCCTTTGCGTATGTCGGAATCGATATATTTGGACCATGGACAGTAACGGCAAGAAGAACTTGTGGTGGTCAAGTCAAAAGCAAAAGATGGGCCGTAATGTTCACCTGCTTAAGTGTAAGAGCTGTACATATTGAAGTGATCGAATCAATGGACACTTAGAGCGAGAAATCTCCTTAGAGCATTGATAAAACTCGAAGAGGTCCCGTGAAGATGTTGAGATCGGATTGTGGAACTAACTTCATTGGTGCTTGTAGAGAGTTACAGATAGACCGACAACAAGTTGGAAGTTATTTGAGTGATCAAGGCTGCGTGTGGAAATTCAACCCACCACACTCTTCTCACATGGGCGGAGCATGGGAACGCATGATTGGCATGGAAAGGCGCATACTGGATTCAATGCTGCTTGATGTGAGTTCTACACGCCTTACCCATGAAGTGCTCACCACATTTCTTGCTGAGGTTGCAGCAATTATCAACTCAAGACCGTTGACCGCCGTATCTACAGACCCAGAATCTCTGACTATCCTAACTCCAGCTACATTATTGAGCCGGAAGATTGGACAGATTCCAGCGCCAAAGGGTATCTTTGATGAAAAGGACATATTTAAACGTCAGTGGAGATACGCTCAATACCTTGCAGATTGTTTCTGGGACAGATGGAGGAAGGAATACCTCATACTTCTTCAAGGACGTAAAAAGTGGCAAACCCAGAAGCCTAACTTAAAGGAAGGGGACCTGGTCCTGCTAAAAGACCAGCAAGCTCACCGGATTCAGTGGCCAGTTGGACTTAATACAAAGGCCATCACCAGTGATGATGGAAGAGTCCGAAGTGTGGAAGTTAGGATCTTTAAGGATGGGGCTTTAAAAACCTTCCTGAGACCGGTCACAGAGACAGTCCTAATAATGCCTGCTTCCAAAAATTCTGATTCAGTGTTAGGTGAAGGAACCACTTAAGACCTATAACATAGCTAGCCTATAGACTTGAGAAGGTTAGATAGCATGTTACTGTATGCAATGTTAATAGTACGTTAAAAGAAAACAATGTAGTGTATAGTGGTATCTCACGATACCAGGCGGGGAGTGTGCTGCCACGCAGCTTTACTGTCTAGCAGTTGTTATTACATGTTATGTTCCTATATTATTTGGTATGATCCTTACCCCCCCTGCTGTTTTGACTAGTTTGGTTCTCCCCACCCTCCATTTCCTGGTCTAAACCACATGTTGTTTAGTTGCTTAGAAAAGACTGCAGAGAGTGGGAGCTGTGTAACTTCATTGGAAATTTACCTATGAAAAAGTCTCTATGTGTATATCCTTGTTACCTTGAAGCATAAAGAAGCATTGGAAAACACCTCTGGAGTCTTAATTCATTGAGTAAGCTGTCTGTTAAAGTCGTCATTCAACCTGCTGAAAATATCCTTCCAGGCTGGGCCTATAAGAAGCTCACAGGTACAACCGATGCTGATACAGAACACCAAGTACATGGCATATAAAAGAGACCAAGCACTTAAGTCCCTCTGGATGGAGAGCTGGGTTCTGCAGTGTTTCATGTTTCCGTGATGGTGGCTTCCAGTGCTCCCAGGCAGGAGAGCAAGCATCACCAGGGAGACAGAGAGTCTGCATTTGGCATCAGCGTGGCATATGTCCGGAGCATATGTGCTCTTTCCTCAGGCCTCCCGAGCAGCCATCTCAGCTGAGGTTAAATAGAGAGTGAGCATCACCAGGTAAACAGAGAGACTGTTGTGACCTTATGGTGGGTTTTTGGGTAATCTAAATTAAATATATATGTGTGAATATATATATATATATATATATATTATGAATATATTGTAATTATGAATATATTTCATTTAGGGGATGAAGATATTTCCTTTAGAGTACGGAATATATGTCATTTAGCAGTGCACAGAGGAAAGCCCCTTTGTTAACAATAGACTATTCAGAGCCATTGTGTTAAACCCACTTTCTGTGATTGACCCCATGCTGTGATGTGCAATGAAGATAGCCCCACCCTTTAATTCTGGGAAAATTCAAGTTAATCTCCTGCCCTGATATAGTCAGAAGGATTTGCATGAAAGGGGGCCAACTTATGTAGTAAGGCCTCCAATCCTGATCCTAGCTAGGCCAACCAATGGGATGTGAGCATAGAGAGATATACTCTAGAGGAGAGGAGAAGGGAGCTCTCTTTTCATGGAAGCATGGCCTGTAGGGTGGGTCTAAGGGGTAACTATGGTAAAGGTCTGTCACACATGTAACAACTGCACATGCTTGTACTTTAATATTTTAGAGGAATTTGCTCTATATTCCTCCATGTAAATGTTTATATTTTAACCTACTGTTTCCTGCTTGTTTAAGACTATAGATAGTTTATGTGTGTAAGGCCGCGTACATACAATCAAATTTGTCCGCTGAAAACGGTCCGATGGACCGTTTCAGCAGACAAATCCGATCGTGTGTACGGGCTAGCGGACAGGTTTGTCCATCGGACAAATTTCAAAGCATGCTTTGAAATTTGTCCGCTACAAACCTGTCCGTCGGATATGTCCGCTGGTTAGTACACTAACCAGTGGACATATCTGCCCGCACAAGCGTCGTATGGATGCGACACATGCGTGGAAGTTTTTTACTTCCTGGTGCGGTGACGTGGCGGCGTCAACGTCACCGCCACGTCACCGCGCTGTCTGCCGGCGGGGATTTTGATCCAATGGTGTGTACACGCCATCGGACCGAAATCCGATGAGACATGTCCGCTCTAAACTGTCCGTCGGACAAGTTTGAGCGGACATATCTCATCGTGTGTACGCGGCCTTAGACTAGACTTTGAATAAGCTCTAATAAAAGGTTTATTATATTGAAGCTTTCACCTCTGGTCAAAAGAACTCTTATTTAACTCATATCATTTCTTTGAGATATTAAATCTTAAAATACAGATTTATATGGTAACACTGTGATTGGCATCAGCGGGGCATACGTTCGGAGCATGTGTGCTCCTTCCTCAGGCCTCCCGAGCAGCCATCTCAGCTGAGGTTAAATAGGGGCAGCGGTGCTGGTACAGAAAGGCTTAGCACACTGGCTCCAGCTTTAATGCCGCAGAAACAGCACAGCGAGTGGCGACTGCGGGAACATTCCAATGGTGTAATACATTAAATTAACAGTGGTTTATTCATGACACATGGTGGGAAGGCCTTGCAAGGTATTGTACATTGGTTGATTTAAGTACAATACTTTTTCATGACACAAATTTGGTCTTATCCTGTCAGTGCAATACGTAATAAGGGCCAGATTCTCAGAGGCGTTACGACGGAGTATCTCAGATACCCCGTCGTATCGCCTTTTTTTTGTCCTCGTATCTATGCGAGTGATGCTTAGCATCACTTTTGCATAGATACGCTTCTACATCCGACAAGTGTAAAAGCATTACACTTTCGGATCGTAGGTGTAATGACAACTCCGGCCACTAGGTGGCCTTCACGTTGTTTTTTCATTTGCATATGCAAATGAGGCTAGTACGGCGATTCCCGAACGCTTTTACGCCGCCCCGTCGTCGCGTACGTCGTTTACGGACTCGTAAGGTTACCCCAGCTTCTATGTGGAGTAACCTTACGAAGTTCCGTCGGATACCGTCGGGTGCCGTCGGACGCCATGTTAAGTATGGCGTTGGGTCAGCGTCGGCTTTTTCCGTCGCTTACGTCGTTTTACTAACTCGTTCGCGAATAGGGAGTTGCGTAAATGACGCTCACGTCGTTTTGACGTCGGTTTCAACGACGCTTCCCGACGTGAGCTGGAGCATGCACACTGGGCTTTTTCCCCGGCCGGCGCATGCGCAGTTCGTTCGACGCGGGGGCGCGCTTAATTTAAATACAAGCCGCCCCATTTGAATTGCGCGGGTTTACGCTTGGCGATTTACGAGACGCCGGCGAAAACTACGGAGCAAGTGCTTTGAGAATAAAGCACTTGCTCTAGTACGCAGCGGCGGCGTAGTGTAAATGGCTTACGCTACGCCGCCGAAAATATATGAGAATCTGGCCCTAAATGTTCCTTTTTGCTTCACATAGATTGGTGCTGCTTCTCTCTCATCCTCTTTACTTACAGAGCCACATCTTACTCTTATGGCTGGCTGCCTATTAACTAAACACATTTAATTTTAGTTGACTAAAATTATTTTACTCAACTAAAATGTACTGGAGATTTTGGTGAACTAAAAAACGACTAAAAATAAAAATTGCAGATTACTAAAATGGAAATAAAACTGAAATGGCATTTTAGTCAAGACTCTGATTAAGACTAAAACATTTGCAGATAACTAAAATGGGACTAAATCTAAAATGGAATTTTTGTCAAAAGACTATAATGTGATTCAAATTTGATGCCAAAATGAACACTGCTGTTTACAGAGCATTGTACCTGCAGTGCTGTGAAATATCCATATTTTCAAAGCTCATACGGACAAGGATTGTTTGGAGAGAAGTGGACTTCCACTTGCTAACCTTCTATGAATGCCCCCTGTTCTGCAGTGCATGGTAATCTCACACAAACACTAAAGCCCTTTACACACGATCGGTTTGTTTTTCTATCGGTGAAAAAAAATAGAACATGTTTTAAAATCTTCCTATGGTAAAAAAAACGATAGAACTCTGAGTCAAGTCGACGCATGCTCGGAAGCATTGAACTTAATTTTACTTAGCACGTCGTAGTGTTTTAAGTCACCGCGTTGGTAATTTAGCACTGCATCGTTAACTGACAATTGCATGGTCATGTGATGCTGTACCCAAACATAATTTGTGCCCTTTTTTTCCCCCACAAATAGAGATTTATTTAGTGGTATTTAATCACCTCTGCAGTCTTTATTTTTTGTGCTTTAAACAAAAAAAGCATACATTTTGAAAAAAAAATAATCCCCAAATAAAACCAAAAACCAAAAACAGATTTATTCATCAGTTTAGGCCAATACTGTATGTATTCTTCTATGGGCCAGATTCAGGTAGAGTTAGGCTGAAGTATCAGTGATACTCCAGCCTAACTCTCACTTTGAGCCGGCGTTTCTGTTTTCAGTAAGCAGAAAACATGAAACGCCGGGTTGGAGTTACTATACGAGCGGCGTAATTGTATTTCGCCGTCGTATCGTAACTTCAATTTTAAAAATGGCGCGCGGGGCAATCCCGCTGATTAACGCCGAGAATATGTTAATCAGCGGGAATCGGAAATTCACGATCGTATTCGGGCGCGACGCAGTGACTTTCCGACGTTTCCGTAAGAGATACGCGGTGCAAAGATAAAGCAGCCCCCTAGTGGAGTATCCTATGTTACGTATGGCCGTCGTCATCACGTCGCAATAAAAAAAAATTTAGTCGTTTGCGTAAAACGTCCGTGAATGGGGATTGACGTCATTGACGTTCCCTGAAAGAATTTGGAGCATGCGCACTGACAGTCGACGCATGCGCAGTACGTTCGCCGCGGGATCGCGCATTGTTAACATAATACACGCCCCCTACCCGCCCAATTTAAATTCCGCCGGCTCATTTTCGCTACGCCGCCGCAAGTTTAGGAGCAAGTGCTTTGTGAATAACAGTACTTGCTCCTAAAGTTACGGCGGAGTAACATAAACGAGAAACGTTACTCCAGAATAAAGAAACGCCCATCTACCTAAATCTGGCCCTATATATTTATGGTAAAAAAATATATGCGTATATCAGTGATACGCCAGCATAAAACTGACTTCGCGCCAGCGTATCTGATTCCTGTATTCAGAAAACAAGATCGCCCGCCGGTTTGCAGGAAAGATCTGACAGGCGTAATTGTATTACGCCGTCAGATCTTAAATGCAATTTTAAAATGGCCGCCAGGGGCTGATTTACGCCAAGAATATGTAAATCAGTGAGATACGCCCACCCGACGCAGTGACTTTACGCTGTTTCCATAAGAGGTTTCCCGGCGAAAAGATAAAGCACCAAAAAGATAGCGCATCCTATGTTAAGTATTGACGTTGTGACCGTGCCGAATTTGACATTTTTTACGTCGTTTGTGTAACTCGTCCGTGAATGAGGATTCACGTCGATTACGTTCACGTCGAAAACACTGTCATAATTCGGAGCATGCGCACTGGGATTTTTCAATGATCGACGCATGCGCAGTACGTTCGGTGCGGGGACGCGCCTAATTTAAATAGCAGATGCCCCCTACACGCCGAATTTGAATTAGGCTGCCTAATTTACGCTACGCCTTCGCAACTTTACACGCAAGTGCTTTGTGAATACAGCACTTGCGCGTAAAGTTGCAGCGGCATAACGTAAATAAGAAAAGTTACGCCACCGCAAAAAAACGTCTATCTTCCTGAATCTGGCCCATAGCGTCTACAAACTATGGAAATTATTTATGCCATTTTACTAGTAATGGCGGTGATCTGCAATTTTTAGCAGTATTGAGACATTGCTACGGACAGATCGAACACTTACGACACATTTTGGGACCATTGACATTTATACAGTGAATAGTGCTAGAAATGTGCACTATTCACTGTGTAAATGTCACTGGCAGGGAAGGGTTTAACACTAGGTGGAGATCAAGGGGTTAAATGTGTGTTCCCTCAGTGTGTTCTAACTGTATGGGGATAGGACCCACTAGGAGAGAAGACGTATCGTTGTTCCTACTTAGTAGAAACACACAATCGGTTTTATCTCCCCTGACAGCAGAAAGATTTGTGTGCTACTGTAGCTCTCATGCACGTGACCGCGCTATTGCATTGGGTATGTTCCAAACTCACTCATCTATGTCTTTATGAACCTTGCTATGTGAATTGGTCCAAATCATTTGGTCGAGAGGGGATTATGGTTTTGGCTTGTTTTTCAGGAGTTGTGCTTGGCCCCCTTACTTCCAGTGAAGGGAATTCTTAAGGCATCAGCATACCAAGACATTTTGGGCAATTTCATGCTCCCTACTTTGTGGGAACCGTTTGGAGATGGCCCCTTCCTGTTCCAACATGACTGCGCACCAATGCACCAAGCAAGGTTCATAAGGACATGGATGAGTATGTTTGGGGTAGAGGAACTTGACTGGCCTGCACAGAGTCCTGACCTCAACCTGACCTTTGAGATGAATTAGAGCAGAGACTGCGAAGCAGGCCTTCTAGTCCAACATCAATGACTGACTTAACACATGCGGTTTCGGAAGAATGGCCAAACATTGCCATAAAACACACTCCTAAACCTTGTGGACAGCCTTCCCAGAAGAGTTGGAACTGTTATAACTCAATATTGAACCCAATGGACTAAGACTGAGATTACATTAAAGTTAAAGCACGTGTAAAGTCAGGTGTCCCAATACTTTAGGCAATTTAATTTAATGTCTAGCTGTGCTGGTATTACATTTACCGGCCCCTACTGGAATATAGGATACAGTAATGAGGCAGGAATAAGCAGATGAAACCACAGCATGTGTGGGGGATACAGGTATTGTCTTGATCTCCTGACATGAAGCTGCCACACAGCACGACAGGCAGGAAACCGGAGTGGTGCTGGACAGGATGTCCGACAGCAAACAACAGAGCTATGCCCCTCAGGCCCTGGGTTGAAAGTATTTCTCCACGTAGGAAGGCCGCAACCTCTCTCTCTGTCGATTCTGCAGTAATACTTTCATGCCCTGTCTGTCTCTTACCTGGTCTGTGTATCAGCCTTAGGGCCTGCACTCTCACACCTGCATGGTTAAGTAATCTTTCCTCAGTGTGGCTCCACCCTAGCCTCAACAGGAACCACTATTTAACACTGTGTTCTCCAAGCCTGCCTTGCCGAGCAATAGTGTGTGTTATTGTTCCCTGTCTCCTGCTTGCTGTGTGCTCTATGTCTGTCTTTGTTACCGATCTTGGTTTGTTCTTTGACTATCCCTGCCTGCTTGTAACCCTGACCTTTGGTGTGTTCTCTGTCTATCCTTGTCTGCTAGTTGTACCACAATCCTTTTAGTGGGCACACAAATATGTCACTGGATACATTAATCACTAGTGGGACAGGCAATACACAGCAATTCTAGAAGCTACTGTGCTTTATTTTTGTAGTCCATACTGATACATAATATTGATTTAGGAATTTTCAAATAGCCAGAAAATGTATTGTCGAAAGTACCAAATATCTGGCACACAGAAACTTGCCTTTTTTTTTTAATGCCCCAAATAATAGTTCAATTTGAAGGATTTTAAAAATGTGACTTGTGCAGCAATTGTAAAAAAAATCTATGTGCGACTTTTTTGTACAAAAAGTCTCAAAATCTGCAATCTGTGCAAAAAATGCCTTAATCAATATTTGATGTAATGGAGTTTTTCAGAAATGCTCTAAAAGAAAGATGGAGCAAGACAGATGCACATTCTATGATGTGTCTAATCATCTGCATGTACTTTGCCATAAAAGTTTGTTTGACAAGTTAGGCAACAATTAAGATGTCCTGTGTGATCATTTGCATACTCAACAACTACCAATCTTAGTTTGCCTGTCCCTGTTCAAGTGCAACAACATGATTGACAAACACATTTATTTTGAAAAATGGAAGGATAGCCAGCCAGTGATAGGAAGTTAACAAGCACTAACTAACAAACACAGCCTAAATAATGAAGCTTGCAGAATGATAATACTGCCATAACACCAAGGTGGTCATGCATTTTCTTTGAAAGACATGCATTTAATGATCCAATTAATTATTGCTTCAATTGATTAATATTTTCACCAATCAATGTGCAACTTTTTTTTCTCATGCTGGGATGTTTTGCCTTGGCACAACTGAGAACATGCCTGACTAGAATGAAAACCTATTCATTTAACATGTAACTTATTGACTCCATGGCCTGATTTGAATTTGGAACCACAGGGCTCTATCATAATACCAACAAGTCTTGTTCATGGGGCACATTTATTAAAGTAATTATCATTTATCTGATTAACTCTGAGATGGCAGTAGGAATATACATTATAGTAATTGTCCACTGCAAAGCTTAATTAAAATGTACTTACAGAATGTAATTGCCTGATGGGCCTGGGAACATCACAAGCAATTATTCAATTTTCCACAAAACATATATTCCTGCACTTTAAATACAATTTTCCATATTTGTCTGTAAGATAATTATTAATTCATGTAAAAATCTAAATGTTTGCATTTTTTTTTTACCAAACACCACAAACCACAGTGCAGATGTAACTAGTTTTTTTGGAAATTTGTGTTAGATAAGGGAATTAGACAAAGACCTAATGTAATGGAGGCCAGAAATATTGGATGTTTCTTTTGTTTTATGAAATTGACAGTCTATAGCAGGTGTTGGCAACCCGCGGCTCTTTTAAACCTTTGCCGCGGACCAGGGCGGATGCACCTTTTGAGAGTAACGAGTAATCTACCAGATTACTCTTACCCTCGCAGTAAAGCCATTCCTATTACTTGGGCGGCGTCACCGCAATTGCATCTACTGCGCAGGGTGCGGGGGGCAGGGGGTCATGTGGCCACAGGCCTGAAATGGCCTGTGATTCGGTCACAGCGCGTCATGTGACTGGCCACAGAGCTGGCCTGTCTGTGCTTGCGGCCCGGGTGGCGCTGGCGCATGCACGTGCAGGGAGTCTCCTGCCCGCCTGTCAGGACGAGAGTTTTCAGCTCAGCCGCCGACATCTCCTCCGCGGAGGCTCCGCTCCGGATCAAAAGACTCAGCTCATCAGCACCGACCGTGGCCCCAGTGCGAAGAGAGAGAGAGAGACGAGACGACACAGACAGAGGTAAGAGCAGCGCAGGTGAGGACCGGCATGTGTTTGGAAGTGTCTGGGACTGGGGGGGGGAGCGGCCTAGTCTAGGGCTGGGGGTGGGGCATGTGGAGGTGGAATCTTATTATCTCATCTGATATTGTACTACAGACAGACAGTATTGCAATTGCTGGGCATGTGGAGGTGGAATCTTATTATTTGATATTGTACAGTATTGCATTTGCTGGGCATGTGGAGGTGGAATCTTATCTGATATTGTACAGTATGGCATGTGGAGGTGGAATCTTATCTGATATTGTACAGTATGGCATGTGGAGGTGGAATCTTATCTGATATTGTACAGTATGGCATGTGGAGGTGGAATATTATCTGATATTGTACAGTATGGCATGTGGAGGTGGAATCGTATCTGATATTTTACAGTATTGCATTTGCTGGGCATGTGGAGGTGGAATCTTATCTGATATTGTACAGTATGGCATGTGGAGGTGGAATCTTATCTGATATTGTACAGTATGGCATGTGGAGGTGGAATCTTATCTGATATTGTACAGTATGGCATGTGGAGGTGGAATCGTATCTGATATTTTACAGTATTGCATTTGCTGGGCATGTGGAGGTGGAATCTTATCTGATATTGTACAGTATGGCATGTGGAGGTGGAATCTTATCTGATATTTTACAGTATTGCATTTGCTGGGCATGTGGAGGTGGAATCTTATCTGATATTGACAATATCAGATAAGATTCTACCTCCACAGGCCCAGCAAATGCAATACTGTACAATATCAATTATATCAGATAAGATTCGACCTCCACATATCATATATTGTACAGTATTGCATTTGCTGGGCATGTGGAGGTGGAATCTTATCTGATATTGTACAGTATTGCATTTACTGGGCATGTGGAGGTGGAATCTTATCTGATAATATCAGATAAGATTCCACCTCCACATGCCCAGCAAATGCAATACTGTACAATGTCATATATTTTGGGTTTTGCGGCTCCCAGTTTTTTTTCCCATCAGAAACGGGTCCAAGTGGCTCCTTATGTCTTAAAGGTTGCAGACCCCTGGTCTATAGTATAGATGCAGCTTGTAACTAAGTCAACTTATCTGCATAATTTGGTTTGTGATTTCCTGTGTCCCCACAGGTGTTAGGACACAAGGCTGCTCTCAGTAAGACACACATAAATTATTGTATCCTGTTTTAGGATTGAGCCAGACACCTGAATTCAAAGTACTAGAGATAACAATGAAGCAGGGTCAGACTGTTGACAGTTTTCTACAGTAATGGATGGTGAAGCTGATGGCTCAAGGTCTCACTAGGAGGCTAGAAGATGCATGGAAATGTGGAGACAGATATTTCCGTATGGGCTGTGCTTTACTTTTGGCACTGCTAGAACTTATAGTTCCACATTGTCTGTGTGGCTTTCTGGACACTGGGACTTTACTCTATTCTCTGTCCTTCCTGCAATTGCTATCTGTGTGGTCCAGACATTGTGGACAGGACACAGCCCTCTGAGGAACCGTGATTTGCCTATGAAGAACCTCTGCCCGCTAGACCTAATTTTCCCTGTCAAGCTGCCTAGACTTCCTCTGCTGAGGCCACAGTTGGCTGGTGAGTCCCTAAATTGCTGCCCTGAACCCCTGGATTTTGCTGTACTGGATTGTGGCCTGCAACTCACTGTGGCTGGTTTGTGCCCTGTGATTCTGAACTAAGTCCCTGCTGTATTAAATTTCTGCCCTGTGCCTCTGGACTTATGCCTTGATGATCCCTTGATCTATTGCCACAGGACATGTGCAATTTGTTTCGTAACTAATCATAATTCGGAAAAAAAAATTGCAGATAAATGATAACGAATTTCAACTAATACGAAATAAATTATAACAAAAATAATGAATAAATTTAGGCATAATTCTTTAATTCGTTAAAGATAGCAGAGTGACACTGCTAGCTGCCAGGGCAAAAACTCCTCCAGTGAGGGCAGGGGATAAAGCCAAAGGTAAGGAAAGACCGATTTTGGTGGTAGAGGACTCAATTATTAGAAGGTCAGAGAGGACAATCTGCCACAAAGACCTGAAGCATCAAACTGTATGTTGTTTAACGGGCACTCAGGTCCGGCACATCATGGATCTGGTGGACAGATTATTGAGTGGGGCTTGGGAAAACCCAGCTGTTGTGATACACGTTGGCGCCATTGACAAAGTCAGAGGAAGATGTAGTGTCCTAAAAATGATTTTAGGGACTTAAGAGCTAAATTGAGAAATAGGACCTCCAGCTCTTTAGCAGGGATGGACTGAACCTAAATGGGGAGGGTGCAGCGCGGCTGGGAGAGAAGATGATCAAAATGTTAGAGGGGCTTTTAAACTAGGTGACAGGGGGGAGGGTCCAGATGTATAGATAGCCAGCATGGAACAAGGTTAAGGGGGTAGTATTGGGGGCATTATTGGTAGGGTGACTAGAGTACCTAAACCCAAGATAAGTAATTTGACAAATTCAAATTGCAGCCTCAGAAGAACCAGCAAGGAAATAGCATGTGACCGGACAACACTACAAGACTAATGCCAGAAGTCTGGCTTACAAGATAAGAGGACTGAAGCTGCTAATGTAAGAGGAGGATTTCGATTGTGTTCTAGGGTATTCCCTATATCGCAGAGATAGGGAGGGTAAAAGAGGGGGAGGGGAATGCCTGTATATCACTAATGGAGAAAGGGAGGAAGTGAAATACTTATGGGTAGAGCTTTAAAAAGGAGAAAACCATGGGGAAAGTAATACTGTGAGTATGCTATAGGACCCCTAACCAGAGGGAGGAGGAGGAGGAGGCAGGTCTCCTATCACAGTTTGGAATGGGTAGTGTCATTATAATGGAGGATTTTTAATTATCCCAATATAGACTGGGCAGAAGGAACCGCACATTCGTCTAAGGCTCGTCATTTCCTAAATGTCTTTCAGGACAATTTCATGGGTCAGATGGTAAGTGCACCAACAAGAAACAAAGTGTTACTAGACCTACTGATTACTAACAATACAGACCTGATTGAGGATGTGGAAATACGAGGCATTTTAGGAAACGGCGACCACAAATCAATTTGTTTCAGTATAAATTGGAAATTAGTTTTCAGTTTTAGTTTTGCCTCAATGTGAAAGAGGTCTAAGAAATGAACCAGTCCAACTCACCATAAAAGGGCGAGATCACAGCAAATATATTGTGAGTGCATTGGATCTGTTATAGTGAGCCGACAATTTAGTGTGGAGATATCATGCTATACTGTTGACTGCAGCGGTGGTCTACATCAGTGTTTCCCAACTCCAGTCCTCAAGGCACACCAACAGGTCACGTTTTCAGAATTTCCATTATTTTGCACAGGTGATTCGATCAGTTTCACTGCCTTAGTAATTGCCACAGCTGTTACAAATGAGGGAAATCCTGAAAACATGACCTGTTGGTGTGCCTTGAGGACTGGAGTTGGGAAACACTATTTTACATTATTTTTTGTTCTGTAACACCACTTAGAACTTTAAGGCATGCACTAAGCCTGTGATTTAAAAGATTTGTGTATATTCTGGCTAATTGTGCATGAACAGGCCCACTCCCCACTCTCCGTTTCTTAATTTTGATTTATTTTTCCATTGGTACGTGAAATAAAGGGTATGACTTTCTCTGCTATAAGACACCCCACCTTTGACCAAATGAGCTGTAGGCACTTACTATATGGATAGGAATGGAGGGCAGTGTCTCCCAAATTGTATTTTTAAAGGTTGACTAGAGTTCCGCTTTAACAATAGCCATCATCATTTGTTAGTATAATCTTTTGGTACAACACACACTGAGGGCTTCAAGATTTATTACATACAGTAATTACATAGTTAGTCAGATTGACAAAAGGCACAAGTACATTAGTTCACCCAACAGAAAAAAAAAAAAACTTTCCGGGCATGTGAAAAGCACTACACTGTTTTGAATATTATATAAAGACTTAGGAACCACTTTATAGTTTCTCATGCCAAAGTCCACTTCTCTTTCTGCCAATATGTAAAAACAGGATGACATTAGGGTCCTGCTCAGCCACAAATTAGTAGTCTGTGAGGAAGGAACATCCATGTTATAGAATAGAGTGTGGGCTACTCAAGTTAAATAGCCAGGGGGTCTAAAGGATCCAATCTCTTCACATAGTGAATTGACAACCAACAGTTAACATTTTCTATCAATCCAGTTCATATTCAGGTTTATGCAAATAATCAACTTATCACTAGCTAGAGACATACGCAAATACCAATAAAACTCTACCTTTAACTGCCAATCACATTATCAGGGATGCACAATGCAGTCAGCTCGCCATGTGTTTTAAAGGACCATTAGTTAAAAATATACCATTTAAACATAATGGAATAATCACCAAGGAGCCTTTTTAACAAACACTTCCATTAACAGTAATTGTCTAAATAAATGGATAATATAATTGTGATAATTGCTCAGTTTTACACTATAAAAGTTTATAGCTCATTCAAAGCGACTCTGAAATTATTTCACCAATGCCTAAAGTTTAGAATGTCCTAGAAGAAAAAAATACCCTAATCACTTATGTATTTAATTACCTACTAATCGAAAAAAAAAAAGGAATTTGAGTTTTTGCCACAAAACTTTACCTGTCCAAATGACCTCCTCCTCCTTGTGTTTATTTAAACTTTGTACAAATTGTACTTTTTTTAAATTAGAAAAAAGCATGCCAGTAATGGGACAATTAATCATTCTTGAAAGATAATGTAGAAGTTGTGCTTTTCAAGCGACAGGGAGATCTTAAGAAATTATTTTGAATAAAACTACAGGGAGGCAATAAATAAATAAAAAAATCAATGGCACTTAATTCCTAGGGTTGCCTTTCTTGGCCAAAAATGTTTTCAGATTTTCAAAGAAAATAGAATAATAGGTGAGACAATGGAGAACGCAATTTCTAAATCAAAAGTTCTAAGGAAAAGAAAAGAAAAATCTAACCTACTGCTAATTATATAACTAGGAAAAAAACAGCACTGTTTTTGTCCATGTATAATCCCTGCAAATAAATCTGCATTATGTTCTTTCATGCACATCATGGTTTCCCTCTCCATAGAGTCTTTGTTTTTTTGTAGCACTACAAAATGACCATTAAGATGTTCAGTGCTGTGAAAAAGTTTCTCCCCACTTTCCGATTTTTTTTTTTTTTTTGCATATTTGTCACACTTAAATGACTCAGATCATCAAACACATTTTATTATTACACAGAGATAACCTGAGTAAATACAAAATGCAGTTTTTAAATAATTGTTTTCTTTATTGAGGCAAAAAAGCTGTCCAAACCTGCCTGGCTTTATGTAAAACGTAATTGCCCCCTAAACCTAATAACCAGGGGCGTTGCTAGGTTGCAAAAAGACCAGGGGCTTCAGCCCGAAGCCAATCCGGTACCGCGCGTGCGGGGGGGGGGGGTAGGGGGGTTGCAGGCGTGGCTGGTGGAGTGGCGAGGGTGACCTACCTGACACATACCCAGACCTGCGTGAGTGTATGAAAAACTGCGCCCCCCCCCCCCCGATTGTGAAAAGATGCAGCGCCTACAGACTATGGGCTCGATAATAATGCATCAGTGACAGTGCATTAACACCCTTCCTGCTGCATATTAGCAATACCTACAGCACCCTGCACCTCCTGGACTCCATTACATTACAAAACCCTCTGGACTCCTTTACATTGCACAGCACTCTGAAGCCTTTGGTTCACCCTGGTGTCCTGGAGTTTGTTACAGTGCTGGGGTATAAGAAATTTTTCAGCATTTTATCCCCATTTTTAGCTGCAGCCCCTCAGACTTCTATTAGCTTGTGTAATTTTACTGTGTTTTTTGAAAGCTCAGCAAAGATGCAGTAACGTGGACATTTGGTGCGCTTTCAGAAATTGTTGCAAAAATTTGTAACCTAATAGAAGTCTGTGGGACTGTAGTGAAAAATTGAGGTACAAGCAGGAAAACTGCATATACCCCAGCACTGCAACTGAACTGCAGTGCATCAGTGTGATCCCACTTGTTCTAGTTCGCATATATGCGATGCAGGAATCGGCGCAATTCTAGTGCGGATTCCTGCATTGCTTGTCGCTTTTCGGCGGTTCACGCTGCCCTTTGCAAACTGTTACGGGTGTCATTGTAAAAATTAATGACACCCCCAAATCGGTTTGCAGATTGCAGTGAGAACTGTGAAATGTTGCTGGAATCATATTGCATAGGTGCCAACACCCATGTGATCCGATTCCAGTGCGGACCAAAAAAAAGGGTCCTGCACTGTTTTGGTGCAAATGCGATTTCAGCCATACAGTTTGTATGGCTGAATTTGCATCGCACAGACATCGCTTGTGATCTGCACAGCAATGCGGTGCGAATCACATGCAAAGTCAATAATCACACTAGTGAAAACCCTGGCTAAAGGAACATGATGGGGCCAACTATAAGCATGGGCTGGTTAAAACAAAACTCTTTGGATAGGGTTAATGGAATACTCTGCTGGAGGATAACAGAGAAACGGGGGGGGGGGGGGGAGTGATAGAGATTTGGGAGAGAGAGAGTGCAAAGTCTGGACACAATGACAGTGCTGCTGATAACTTACTTTGATGTTCCCAGATGCTCACACACACTAGTTCAGTGGCTTCTGTATCTGTGGGCTTCGGTATCTGTCCTGTCGGCTACTTGTTTAAATGTTCCCACCCACAAATTCCTTTCAGACACAGCACATGTGCTGATAAACACAGGAACAGAGGGGAGGGGAGGGAGGAGGCAGAGCCAATGTATCCTCTTCCATGTCTGTGGAAGGGGGGGGTTGTACTCTGGGCTGTTAGGACGCACAGCATCGCTCTCCCTGCACTGTCAGCATTACGATCTCACATTGCTGCTGGCACTACCGAGCCCGCCCGCTCTCACTTCTTTTCATACAGGGGAGGATGGGGGAGCTGCCTCCCAGTTAGTACACCACTGACTGCGCTCCCTCTTCCCCCAGTAAATGGTTCCGCCCACCCCTTGTACTGGCAAGGCTCGGGGCTATTTATTAAATGCTCGATGGCAGAGACTCTGGGCTTTTCATCGACCCATTCGGGGCTCCAGCCTCCCCAGCCCAGACCTAACAACGCCTCTGCTAATAACTGGTTGTGCCACCCTTGGCGGCAACAACTGCAATCAAGCGTTTAACTGGCAATGAGTCTTTGACATTGCAGTGGAGCAATTTTGGCCCACTCTTCTTTGCAGAATTGTTTTAATTCAGCCACATTGGAGGGTTTTCCAGCATGAGCGGCCTGTTTAAGGTAATGATACAGCATCTCAATTGGATTTAAGTCTGGGCTTTGACTAGGCCACTCCAAAATCTAAATTTAGCTTTGTTTGAACTATTTGAAGTGGACTTTCTGTTGTGTTTTAGATCATTGTCATGCTGCATAACCCAAGTGCATTTGAACTTGAGGTCACAAACTGATGTCCATATATTCTCCTTTAGGATTTTCTGGAAGAGTTCATAATTCATGGTTCTATCAATGATGGTAAGTCGTCCAGGTCCTGAATCTGCAAAGCAGCTCTAGACCATCACGCTACCACCACCATGTCTGATTGTTGGTATGATGTACTTGTTTTGAAATGCTGTATTCGTTTTATGCCAGATGTAACAGGATGTACACCTTCCAAATAGTTTATTTTTGGTCTCATAGGTCCACAGAATATTTGCCTAAAAGTCTTGGGGATAATTTGGATTTTTTTGATAAATGGGAGATGAACCTTTGTGTTCTTTTTGGTCAGCAGTGGCGTTGGCCTTGGAACTCTCCCATAGATGCCATTTTTGCCCAGTCTCTTTCTTATTGTTGAATCATGAACACTGATTTTACCCGAGGTCAGTGAGGCCTGCAGTTCTTTAGATGTTGTTCTGGGTTCTTTTATGACCTGCTGGATGAGTCGTTGTCATGCTCTTGGAGTAATTTTTGTAGGCCGACCGCTCCTGGGAAGGAGTTTACTCAGGCTATCTTTGTGTAAGTTTTTTTGATGATCTGAATCATTTAAGTGTGGGAAATATGCAAAAAAAATCAGGAAGGAGGAAAATACTTTTTCACAGCACTGTATGTAGAAGTGAGTGTTTTTATATGTAAGTTCAGGCTTAACACTTGGATGTTCATTCGAATGCAGACAATTTAGGGCAATGGCTGTCAAACTGGCGTCCCTCCATCATGTCTCTGCCTGTGGGAGTCATGCTTGTAACTGTCAGCCTTGCAATGCCTCATGAGACTAGTAGTTCCACAATAGCTGGAGGGCTGCCAGTTTGACACCTGTGATTTGGGGCATTCCATGTAGCTGAACATGACAGCTTCCTGCTGTCGTTGGTTGTCATTGGTAGCTAAAAAAGCAGTGGGTGTTTGGTTGACAAGCACCATAGCTGTTAGGAATAGATGAGTCAGTCTTGACTTTGTGTTCAAGCCTGCTAATCTGTCCTTAATCTCATGTAGTCATTTGCATGTGCAGTTACTTGTGAATAACTGCAGAGCCTTTCACCCTGTCTTTGATTACTATAGGCTGCTGGCCACGGCTAATCACAAACACCTGTGCAGAGAAGCACCACCACCGAGAAACACTGATTATTGGTGGCGTACAGGATAGAATTGCTTATTCAAATGATCTCTAAGGTAGGTGTAAACTCTAAGGATTCATTCACACTAATGCATTTTGGTAGTATGTGCAATGCATGTTAAAGCATCAACTGCAGTGGAAACATGAATGCTTCCTGCATTTCCACCCTGTCGCACTAGTTTCTGATGGATACAATAGTTTTCAGTTGCAACACATGTTATCCAGGCATGGTCCACTGTTGTCACCATCAGGAAACCTGAGAAATAGATCATCAGTGAAGACAGAAAGTGGCTGCAAAAATGACTGCAAGAGATTAGCAGTACTGAGATGTAATAAAGGCAGAAACAAAGTGTACTTAATTTTATGAAGTGTAAAATATTTATGATATAAAGTTTTTTAGGAGGCATATATTAACCACTTCAATACCCAGCCATATACAATTGACGGCCTGGGATGGGATTTACCATCCTAAGTGGCCGTCAATTGACGGCCTGGGTATTGCAGGCGAATATCTGGATGATGCCTGCAGCCAGAGGCATCATCCAGATATCCTCTTCTTCAGCCGGCGATTCTGCACAATGTAAGAACGATCATAGCGGCGGTTCCGCCGCTTGATCGTTCTTACAGGCCGCGGGAGGGGACATCCCCCCCCTCCCGCCGCCATCCGGTGCTTCTCCGGGCTTACCTGTACCTTCGGGTGCCCGGAGAACGAATCGTCGGCGGCGGCAGGAAGCATAGAGATGACTGGTGACCAGATGGTCACCAGTCATCTCTATGACCGTCGGAGGACCCGGGCGCGATCTGATGACGTCACGCCTGGGTCCCCGTATGTAAACAAAGCCGCAATTGCGGCTGTAAGTCACCATTCATGAGATCGGTGAATTTTTTTTCACCGATCTCATGGTTTCCAGCCTGGAGGTGAGATGTGAGGTCTTATTGACCCCACATCTCTCCATAAAGAGGACCTGTCACACACATTTCCTATTACAAGGGATGTTTACATTCCTTGTAATAGGAATAAAAGTGGAAAAAAAAAATGAAAAAAAGTGTAAAAATAAATAAAATATAAGTAAAAAAAAAAAAAAAAAGATAAAAAAAAAATTAAAACGCCCCTGTCCCCGATAGCTCGCGTGCAGAAGCGAACGCACACGCAAGTCCCGCCGACATATGTAAACGCCGTTTAAACCACACATGTGAGGTATCGCCGCGTGCGTTAGAGTGCCAGCAACTAATCTAGCACTAGATCTCCTCTGTAAATCTAAACTGTAACCTGTAAAAAATAAATAAAGCGTTGCCTATGAAAATTTTTAAGTACCGAAGTTTGGCGCCATTCCATGAGTGTGCGCATAATTAAAGCGTGACATGTTGGGTCTCTATTTACTCGGTGTAACATAATCTTTCACATAATACAAAAAAATTGGGCTAACTTTAGTGTTTTGTTATTTTTTTAATTCATAAAACAATTTTTTTTACAAAAAAAAGGTGTTTGAAAAATAATTGCGTAAATACCGTGCAAGATAAAACTTTGGAATGACTGCCATTTTATTCCCTAGGGTGTCTGCTAAAAAAAACATACATAATGTTTGGGGGTACTGTGTAATTTTCTAGCAAAAGAATGATGATTATTACATGTAGGAGAGAAGTGTCAGAATAGGCCCGGTATGGAGGTGGTATAAAAGCCTAGTATTGAAGCGGTTAACAATAGGAAGCATATATTTAGGGTTTATTCACAATATACGTTCTATTAATGCCACACATTATCATGTAATAGGATACCTTGTGTGAAGGCAGCCTTTTCATATTGTATAGGTGGGAAACATACCTTAATCCATTAAAAAATGTATGCGACTCCTTAATTTTGACATCACATCACATGGCACTGAGCTGCAGTAAGGCTACTGTAATAGTTCATTGGAATGCCTTCAAATATGAATGCAACTCACAGGCACATACTGTAAACTGTCATAGTTCAGATATGATGCTATCATGGTGCATCTGTTGCAGTGTGTTGGAAAAGTTCCAGTCATGGCTGATCCTAGGGCCACAGACGCCTGGGTGCAGAAATATTTCTGTCGCCCAATATGGGCATGGTCATCTTACTAACTCCTCCCTTTTACAGATGTTTCTATGGCAAGGACTCAAACACAGAGATGCTCCCCTAAGAAGTCTTCATTATCCTGGGATCCTCCCATGATCTTTAAACAATAAAGAATATACAGAAAGAGAATACACTAATGGGACCTGGAGGGGGGTCGCTCTAATGCACACAGAGAGGGCTTTTGTTAGAAAGTCTGTTAGAAAGAGGGTCAGAGACTGCACATACTACAGGACAGGGTCAGAAACTGCAGACATGATACAGAAGAGGGTCAGAGACTGCAGACATGATACAGAAGAGGGTCAGAGACTGCAGACATAATACATGAGATGGTCAGAGACTGCAGACATACTACAGCAGAGGGCCAGAGACTGTAGACATGATACAGATGATGATCAGAGACTACAGACATACAACAAGCAATGGTCAAAGACTGCAGGCATACTGCAGGAGAGGGCCAGAGACTGCATACATACTACAGGAGAGGGTCAAAGACTGCAGACATACTGCAGTAAATGGTCAGAGACTGCAGACATACTACAGGAGAAGGTCTGATACTGCAGACATACTACAGGTGATGGTCAGAGACTGCAGACATGATACAGGAGATGATCAGAGACTGCAGACATGCAGTACAGGGTATGGTCATGGTAATACAGCAACATTGGCTCCTCTGATCAGGAGTCAGCTCATTCTGGGTTGCCCGTGGCAACTCTGCTGGGTAGATCTGTATTCCGACACTATTCCTTTCTTCACCAGAGATGGCACCAGGCTGTGTGGCTTTCTGTATTCCGACTCTATTCCTTTCTTCCCCAGAGATGGCACCAGGCTGTGGGGTTTTCCCTCTGGTGGCACAGAGCAGCAGGGTTCTCTCTCTCTGATGGTGTCCCCCAGGGCCAATCCCAGGGTCACAGGTGCCTGGGTGCAGATATATTTCTGGCGCCCCAACATTGGTGTGGTAATTTTACTAACTTCTCCCCTTTACAAATGTTTCTATGACAATAACTCAACCACAGATATGCCCCCCCCCCCACTAAATCTTCATTAACCTGGGATCCTTACATGATCTCTTAACAATAAACAAAACACAGGAAGAGAAGCAGAGTACTTTATTGGGACCTGGAGGGGAGCCTCTCTGATGGACACAGAGAGGGCTTCTGTTAGAGAGTCTGTTAGAAAGAGCCCCTAGACATACCACAGACATGATACAGGAGATGGTCAGAGACTGCAGACATGATACAGGAGACGGTGAGAGACCGCAGACTTGGTAAGGAGATGGTCAGAGACTGCAGACGTGGTACAGTAGATGGTCAGAGACTGCAGACATAATACAGGAGATGGTCAGAGACTGCAGACATAGTACAGGAGATGGTGAGAGACTGCAGACATAGTACAGGAGATGGTCAGAGACTGCAGACATAGTACAGGAGATGGTCAGAGACTGCAGACATAGTACAGGAGATGTTCAGAGACTGCAGACATAGTACAGGAGATGGTCCGAGACTGCAGACATAGTACAGGAGATGGTCAGAGACTGCAGACATAGTACATGAGATGGTCAGAGACCGCAGACATAGTAAAGGAGATGGACAGGGGCTGTGTATCATACGCAATCTATCATGCCATAAAACATCTAGAGCAGGGACAGCCCAGAGCATGTGTAAAGGGATGATGGGGATGCTATCCCCCAGCACACAGCACACAGCACACAGCACATTGAACACTGAACACTCTGACTCACCTTGGTTCTCTCTCTGTGCAAGATAGAGCTGTCCCAAGATAGAGATGGGAAGGGGAGGCATTCCAACTGGAGTTGGTGGAGACAGTGTGGGATCCAAGACTCCCAGTGTGAGGAATTCATTCCTGCACATCAGCACTCAGCAGCCACTGAAAACTAGAACCCTTGTGTCAGGAAGAGGAGTGGCCCCTCCCCTGAGCACTGCCAGGCTGGACGGGCTGCCCTATGCTCCCACATCAGTTCTGGACAGACACACACCTATGCTCAGAACACTAGTTCTGGATGGACGCAAACAATGAGAGAAGGAGGGAGGGGAGAACTCTGGCACTTTGGCGCCCCCACCTCTGCAGGCGCCTGCGTGAAAAGCACCCTGTGCACCCTGCCTAGGTTTGGCCCTGGAGTCCCCTCAGCACTGTCCTCTCCCATTCAGCTGAGCATGCTGTGTGGGCTGCCGTTTCCGGGTTACAAGTCCTCGGGACTACATGTCTCACAATCCTCTTCTCTGCTCCATTTTTTTATTATATTTCTTCCCTGGCCAATATGAGAAAATACATAGCGGGCAACTGTCCTGGCAAGCGCCGCTCACTAGTACAGCAGTGGAAGGAGTGGAGAGGGGGGAAGAGCCTGCAGCTGCTCTCTCTTCACTCAGAGACATGGCCGCTCTGATCTCCGGCTGCTTCGCTCTCTTCCTCTGACAGGAGGAGGGAGGGGGTGGGCAGTAAACACAGAGAGCCCTCTTCTTGTTAACAGCGGTGGCGGCCAGTGTTGTAAGTAACGGCGTTTAAATAAACGCCATTATGTAACGATTGCCCTCCAAGGGGTAACTAGTAATCTACCTGATTACTAATACCCCATCGGCAACACCGTTGCCATTACATTGGCGGCGTTACCGAGTTACATTAAGCACGTGGGGGGGGGGAGGTCCGGGCAGACTCTCACTCTGTCAGGGTGGGATGGAGCTGGCCTGTGATTGGGTCACAGGCCAGCTCCGGGTCATGTGTTGACGTGTCGTCAATGTCGTGACGCTGGCGCATGCACTCGCTTGAAGTCTCCCGCCCGCAGCAGTGTAGTGTGACGGGTCGGGAGGGAGTGAGTCTGGCTCACCTCCTCACCGTCACCTCAGCCGCCGACATCTCCCCCGGCCGACGCGGAGGCTCCACTCCACCACCAACGGTCCGGACTCCGGGGACACTCACCGCGCCAGCAGTGCACCGACCGACCGTGGGCCGTAGACCTGTGCAGGTGAGGAGCCGAGGCGAGCAGCATCGGATTGGGAGCAGGGGGAAGGGACGGCAGATGACGGGACACTCCACCGGACCGCTCCATATGCCCGGGCAGGCCAAGCATCATCACACTTCACCTGCTCAGGCAGCAATACTGTAGAATATAGATTTAGTGTGCACTGCAGCAGTGTAACTCACACTGCACACTGAATCTATATTGTACAGTATTGCTGCCTGGGCAGGTGAAGTGTGATGATGATATTTATAATTGTACACAGTATTGCATTTGCTGGGCCTGCCATATACTGTACTGTACTATACTGTATAACTGCACTACAAACTTCCTTTACAAATAATGCATATTTTAAAAGGTTATTAGTAATAACATGTTTGTAAAGGAATTTTGTAGTGCAGCTATACAGTATAGTACAGTACATTATATGGCAGGCCCAGCAAATGCAATACTGTGTACAATTATTAATATCATCATCATCATCATCATCATCATCACACTCCACCTGCCCAGGCATCAATACTGTACAATATAGATTCAGTGTGCAGTGTGAGTGACACTGCTGCAGTGCACACTGGATCTATATTGTACAGTATTGATGCCTGGGCAGGTGGAGTGTGATGATGATATTAATAATTGTACACAGTACGAAATGTTCTAAAATACTGTATATAGTGTTTTTATTCTTTAATCAGTTAATATAAACATCTTTGATATTAAAGATGTTATAGAACGTAATTGCATTGTAGAATATAAAAAAAAATCTCAGTTACTTTTCCGAGTAACTAGTTACTTTGCCACTAACTCACTTACTTTTTCGGGCAAGTAACTTGTAATTGTAACTAGTTACTTTTTTAAAGGAAGATGAACAACACTGGTGGCGGCACAGTCTCCCCTCTGCTGATCCGCTCAACGTTGTCAACTGTCACTACAGATGGGGAATATGTGGGTTAGTATAAATTGATTTGACCCAGAGCGCGCCGCGGAGAAATTCTGTGTTGGCCGTGTCCCTTGGACACAGCCAATCACAGATCGCCGCGAACGGCCAATCAGAGTGGCCATTTGCGATGCGATCTGTGCGGCCGTTTTACACAGAGACAGTGTCCTGTCTCTGGAGAGGAGACCGATCTGTGTCCCTTGTACATGGGGACACATATCGGTCACCTCCCCCAGTCACCCCCCCTTCCCCCACAGTTAGAACACTATGTAGGGAATACATTTAAACCCCTTCCTCACCCCCTAGTGTTAACCACTTCAATGCCAGTCACATTTATATAGTAATTGGTGCATATTTATAGCACTGATCACAGTATAAATGTGAATGGCGCCAAAAATGTGTCAAAAGTGTCCGATGTGTCCGCCATAACATCGCAGTCCCAATAAAAATCGCAGATCGCCGCCATTTCTAGTAAAAAAAAAATAATACAAAATAATAATTCTGTCCCCTATTTTGTAGGCGCTATAACTTTTGTGCAAACCAGTCGCTTATTTTTTTAATTGGGATATTTATTATAGCAACAATAAAAAATATTATATTTTTTTCAAAATTGACGCTCTTTTTTGTTTATAGCGCAAAAAATAAAAATGCACAGGCGATCAAATACCACCAAAAGAAAGCTCTACTTGTGGGGAAAAAAGGACGTAAATTTTGTTTGGGAACCACGTCGCAATTGTCAGTTAAAGCGACGCAGTGCCGGAAGCTGAAATTTCACCTGGGCAGGAGGGGGATATATGTGCCTAGTAACCAAGTGGTTAAGGAGCTCACGAAAGGTTTGAGGGAGAGGTGGTAGTGAAATCTTCTGTAGTGATGTTTTCATTTTTGGACAAGACTTTAAGTACAAATGACTGTTACATACGGGAAATACTATGAAAGTGCTGTGTATCAAGAAGGTCTGTGCAGGATATTTAGCAAATGAGCAAGTAAAGAACCTAGGCAATGCTAAAGAGCATGCTAGCACGTGCATGTATTGTTACCCGATAGGGCAGGTCCAAAGCTGGACAAATAAACATGAAACTTTCCTGGATGAATCATAACACAATATAATAAGGCATAGGCTAATGTAGTATATGTTAAAGTTAAGTCATCCAAACGCATCCATTAAGGGAATCAAACATAGGGGGTTATTTACTAAAGGCTAACCCACTTTGCACTACAAGTGCACTTGGAGGTGCAGTCACTGTAGACCTGAGGGGGACATGCAAGGAAAATAAAAAACAGGATTTTTGCTTGTACATGATTTGATGATAAAATCAGCAGAGCTTTCCCTCACTTCAGATCTTCCCCTCAGATCTAAAGCGACTGCACTTGCAGTGCACTTGTAGTGCTGCAAAGTGGATTTGCCTTTAGTAAATCAAACCCATAGGGCCAGATTCTCGTAGAATCAGCGTCGGCGTAGCGTATGCCATTTACACTACGCCACCGCAACTTAAATGAGCAAGTGCCGTATTCTCAAAGCACTTGCTCCGTAAGTTGCGGCGGCGTAGTGTAAATGGCCCAGCGTATCCCCGCGTAAATGAAAGGGGGCGGCTTGTATTTAAATTAAGCGCACCCCCGCGTCGATCGAACTGCGCATGCGCCGGCTGGGAAAAAAGCCCAGTGCACATGCTCCAGCTCACGTCAGAAAATGTCGATGAAACCGACGTAAACACGACGTGATCGTCACTTGCGCAATGCCCTTTTCGCGAACGACTTAGTAAAACGACATAAACTACGGAAAAAGACGACGCTGACCCGACGCCATATTTAACATGGCATACGACAGAACTTCGTAACCCTACCCTTCATATAGCAGGGGTAGGTTAACGTCTACGGAAACGACGTAAACGACGACGAGGTGGCGTAAAAACATTCGGGAATCGGCGTATTAGGCTCATTTGCATAGGCAAATGAGAAATCAACGTAAAGGCCACCTAGCGGCCAGCGAAGTAATTACATCTAAGATCCAACGGTGTAAGTGTCTTACACCTGTTGGATCTTCGCCTTATCTATGCGTAAATGATTCTATGAATCAGACGCATAGATACCCAGGGAAAAAACAGAGATACGACGGTGTTTCCTGCGATACACCATCGTATCTCTTTTGAGAATCTGGCCCATAGTGTTTTGCAGGTAACTAGCTGCTGAAGCGGCTTACAAAGGTACTCTATGATACCTAACGGATCAGCCAAGAATTAATACTGCAAGACCACACCCAAAAGACCCCCGGTACCATGAGGCACTTCAAATGAACAGAAGATACACAGAATAAGTTCAAAGAAAATGCCTCCTGCATACAGCTTATATTTGGTTCAAACTTACCAATCACAGCCAATCAAAATAGGGGAGGGGAGAGTGGTTAGTAAAAGCATACAGTGAATATCATTACAAATTAAATGATTTAACCTAAAAAACATGGCTGACATAAGGTTACTAAATTGGACCATCTGGCTTATGACTAATAGGTCATGCTTTCCTGCTCCCAGTTTCATGTCCTATCAAAGAGGGAAGAAATTCTTATGCCGCATACACACGACCGCTTTTCAGGTTGTAAAAAATTACGTTTTTTTTATGTCATTAAAAACGATTGTGTGTGGGCTCCAGGGCATTTTTCACAATGTAAAAAATGGGCATTAAAAATTTAGAACATGCTCTAATTTTTAACATAGTTTTTAACGTTGTCGATTTTAACGTCGTAAAAAATAGTCGTGTTTGGGCTTTAACGATGTGAAAAAAAAACTACATGCTTAGAAGCAAGTTATGAGATGGGAGCGCTCATTCTGGTAAAACTAGCGTTCGTAATGGAGTAAGCACATTCATCACGCTGTAACAGACTGATAAGCGCGAATCGTCTTTTACTAACACAAAATCAGCAAAAGCCATCTGAATGGAACTTCCCCTTTATAGTGCCGTTGTACTTGTTGTATGTCACCACGCTTTGCTAGAGCATTTTTTTTCACGATTGTGTGTAGGCAAGGCCATTTTAACGATTGAGTTGAAAAAGAAACGTTTTTTTTAGACCATTAAAAATGTCATTTTTTGCAATCCGAAAAATGGTTGTGTGTACTCGGCATAATCTGCAATTTTTATATATAGGATACAAAGTAGAAATGCTTATGCAAGCTATCTTTTATGTGTGTACCTTTCAAAAATTCAGCCTATTTGTACCACCTGGTGCAGAGATGGTAAAAGGTCTAACTAAAGGCAAAGCTTTTTTTTGTGTGGATAGAATAGAGGGATTAGAATGCTTCTCAATTTTTATTGCTGTCTGTGTCCCTGTTAAGAATATTCACCTTCTTTATTTAACCTGTTTACCGCTATCATTGAAAATAAAATAAAATAAACAAAATGTGGATTGTCCCCAGGAAAGTAATCAAGGGAAAATTTTCTATTGGGGACACTAGTTCTGGTGGCTTGGGGGTCCCCAAGAAATAACCTTAATTTGCAGGGATTTCCTCTAACTTCCTGTTAGGCTATGGGACAGGAAGTGAAGGAAAACCTCAGCAATGTGACACTGATACCAAAAAAAAATCTGACAGGGGTTACAGTACTCTCTTGCTCTATCCAAAAAAAAAAATTGCCTATAGTTCTACTTTAATTATTAATAGATTAACCATAACAAAGGGAGTATGGCAGCGTTTACATCTGTCAGACAGAATTATGATACAGGGACATGGCAGCTACTGGTGGTGCAAATGAGCCAGTGTGTTGTTCTAGTAAGATTTACTAGACATGTATAAGTAATAGAATCTAGTGAACAAGGTAAAACTGGAAACATCTCTCAAAATGGTTAGAAAGATATGATACTAAGTTACTAGACATAAGTCTCATAGCTAACATTTGAGATCTTAGGTGGACGATGTCATATAAGACAACAGAGTAATAAACATTTCGTAGCTGTCATAGTTTGCAGCAACACGGCAATATATATCTTCTAGAGGACAATTACAGTTCCGCAGGTGATCGATATAGGACACACAGAGATACTGCAATAGTTGAAGTATGAAACAATACAACATAAAAGAGAATGATAGGTGAAATGTAACATTGATTGAGGGGAAAAGCAATCCACAAGTAACAGGACAATAACCTGAATTATTTACTAGGGTCAACAGGCATCTATTATTCAATACTGCATGATTGCAGGAGTGTAAGTGTCAAAAGTGAGCAATCCTTAATAAAGCAGAAAATTACATGAAGCATAAAAGTAGCCTGATACTCATCCTTTTCTCAGAAATCTAAACACCATGTATAGGAGTTTACGAAGGTGATCAGCCCTGTGGTGTCAAAATTGTCAACACATAATGTTAGTTTCCATACTGGAACCTTTGGAAGGCCATATATGTCACCAAGGAAGATGGCCTGTCAGATAATTTGACCTGAGCAGGTTTCTATGAAATCGATTTAGCCATGGTGGAAACTCAAATTTCCGGTCATTGAACTGCTTAGGTGAAGTCTTCTTAAAAAGACTTTGAGCTAATAAAATTATAATGCTAATGGTGTGGTCATTATTTTAGACAACAGAACAGGTCCAGGATAGTTGATAGTGAATTCTGTAGGTTTCAAACGCAAATTGAAGCCCATTTTACCACCCCAACGAAAAACCCCAAAACCGGCTAAATTATTATAATACTTAATAAAGCTAGTAAGGCTAAGAAGGGTGCACAATTTACCAGCATAATATAACTTTAGGTGCAGGGTATCCAACATCTATTAAAGCGAGCAGGGTGGAGTGGAGCATTCCAGTCTAAAACATTATGAATTAGGCATTTCTGGGGAAGAGTCACTTTTTTTTACCTACGCAAATTTATATCACCTAACACTGGGCAGAGGGTGAGGAAAAATATCCTCAAAAAAGGGGGTCCGTACCCTCAAGAAGAGAGGTGGGAACAGACAGCAGAGTACTCCAAAGATACGCTTTATTGAAAAATTGCACACAAAGAAACCATTGGTAAACATTTACAAAAGATGGGGAAAAAAGTTTAAAATCACAACATTGTGCTTCTAAAAACACACTCCCAGGATGCCAGCCATGCCACTTCCATCCATACAAGACACTTAACAGGTTAGTGGAGATGACATGGGAGAAGGGGGTCTAGAGGGGTCCTAGGAAACCTACAGGGCACTTGCAACTAAATTCTATGGGCCAGATTCAGAAAGACTTACGCCGTCATATCTCGAGATATGCCGCGTAAGTGTAAATATGCGCCGTCAAATCTATGCGCCGTACCCACAGAACTAGATACGCCTGAAAATAGGCTTCCTCTGACCGACCTAACTTTCCTACGTCGGCGTATCGTAGGCGCATATTTACGCTGGACGCATCTGGCGCTCCCATTAATTTCCTATTCAAATATGCAAATGAGGGAGATACACCGATTCGCGAACGTACGCGCGCCCAGTGCAGGCTACGCGCGGTGCGAGTAAGTCGTATGTCCAGCGTAAAGTTATTCCATAGCTGGTTTATCTTTGCACCAGACGTGCACAGGTCAGCTGGAGAGCAGCAACAGCAGCACCGTTACGGATGAGCTGAGCATGCTGAGCAACCCCACTTGCAGGACAACACATCTGTCTGCCAACATGCCAGGGGCAGCCGTGGTCCTAGCACTACTAATGGGTCCACCGGCATGGAGGAAGAGGGCACATGAGAGGATATACCACACGTGCATGAGCCTCTTTGGCCCCTGAACTACACAGTCCCCCCCTGCCTGAGGCTACCCCATCTGCTGAGGGAATAGCAGTCAGGAGGGTCCTTGTGGTAGGCATCTTTGGACGTTAAACACACACATTCATCATGGCACATGGACAATGCACCACTGTGGTCCCTAGATCACACACACCACATCCACATCACATTGGATTAGCCCAAGTCCGGCAGGCAGGACTTGGGAGCAGCAACGCCACGCCAAGGCCCCAATCATGTTGCTGTCCATTCATACCACATTTACCCGGCCGTGGGGATAACTTCTCCACCACGACCCAGGTTGACACCCCTTACTGGCAGGAGTGTCACCCCCACATTCACACACCAGTCACACTGTAGTCTGCACTACTGACCGTGTGCAGTCATTTAAAAAAAAAGGCTCATGACCTGAGCATAAATCAAAACAAAAAAAATTTTTCCTGAGCAGAAAAAATAAATGCCAATCATTTGGCCTGACGGGGGCTGCGTTTGGTGCCACCTCTCTGGCTCCTCAGTTGCCTGGAGGGAGCCTCGGGTGGGGGGTGGGGCATCTGGAGGTGGCACATCCCCGGGTGGGCCACTCCTGGCAGGTGATGGCTGCCTGCCCTCCAAGGCCACGGCAATGTGGTTCATCTGGGCCTGCATCCTCAGCTGGCGGTTCAGATTATGAGGCTGGTTGCGCTGCCACTGCCTCCCCTCATCCCGGATGGCAGCCGTGTTGGCCTGGTCAGCCCCAGTAAGTGTGTGAACCTCTGCCTGCAGCTCCCCCAGGCTGGTGACCACTGCAGCACAGTTGGTGCTTATATCCTGCAGGCCATCAGTCATCTGTGCCACGGAGGCCAGGCTGTCAGCCACCCGGTGCAGGTGTCCGGCTATTTCCCCCATATTCCGGGTCTGCCGGGCCTGGTCCCTTGCCATTTTATCATGGACGGCATCAGAAACACCCCTAGTCTTCCGTGTCGCCTTCCTGGGGGCAGAGGATGATTGGACTCGGCTGTAAGGTGTCGCCCTTGAGGGGCTTGCCCTGCTGGTGGCTGAGCCTGAGGGGCTTCCCCTGATGAGGGAGGAGGTGTGAGAGGGCCCAGCCAAAGAGGAGGAATCCTCCAAATAAACACAACCCTGATCCAAGGTCACCGTCTCCTCCTCAACCACCTCCAGAGGAGAGGTGTGGCCACTCCCTTCCACTGTTGTATCCTGGCTTCCTAGGGGGTTAGGATCAAAATGATGTTCCGGGGATGATGGCGTGGAATGGCCACCGGCAGCAGATGGCCCCGCTCATTCCTGCACATCTGTGGATGACACAAAGCATTCACATGTTGGTGGACCCACACACTTGTCATATGTCCCATTCCACCCCCTCACTTGCTACACACCTGATGGGGGATAAACAAAACTTACCTGTCCTCGAGGCATCATCAAGGGAATCAAAGCCATCCATGCCCTCCAACTGCTCCCTCTCCAGACACCGGACGACCACCTCCTCCTCCGGGGTCAAGCTCACCGCACATGGTGGTCGCCCCTCGTGCCGCTCTGGTGCCTTTGGATGGCGACCACCTTCTCCCGGACGTTGCGCCTGACATCATTTATTTTTTTATTAACATCTGTGGCTGTCAGGATCTCATTGCCTTGGATATTTACTTCAGAGGTGATGGTCTCCAGGATGACCTGTTTCCTGGCCCAAATGGTATCCCGACTTTGGGCACCATGGAGGAAGGTGTCATACCTCTCCATGCCAGAGATGGACTGCCATCTCCTGGGGTGACATTTTTTTCTTCCTCCTCTCCTTCCGGGGAACACGAGCAGCCATCACACAGCAAAAAGTACCTTGCTCGGGGGGGGGAGACAGGATGTACTTTTGCGTCAGACGGGCGCATGTCTGGGCGTATTTATGCGCTCGGCGTAAGACGGCACACCGGGCGTATCCCAGGAAGTTGGGCCGGCGTAGTTGTGAGCTTGCGCACAGGGAAGTGAATATACGTTGACGTCACTGCGCATGCTCCGTGGATTATACGCCGGGCGTAAGTCTCTGCTCCAGGCTCAGGCCATCATTTGCATAAGGTCACACCCACATCCACTTACGCCGACTTGCGTCTTCACATTTACGTTACGCCAGCGCAACTTTGGTAGCAAGTGCTTTGTGTATACTGTACTTGCCTCTCTAGGTTGCGTCGGCGTAACGTATATGCGCTGTGCTAGGCTGGCACAAAGATGCGCCCATCTACCTGAATCTGGCCCATAGCATTTAGTTACAAGTGCCCGTAGGTTTCCCACGATCCCTCTAGACCCCCTTCTAATTTTTCATCTTCAATAACCTGTTTAGTGTCTTGTATGAATGGAAGTGGCATGGCTGGAATCCTGGGAGTGTTTTTTTAGAATGACAACGTTGTGATTTTAAAAGTTTTTTCCCATCTTTTGTGAATGTTTACCAATGGTTTATTTGTGTGCAATTTTTCAATAAAGCGTATCTTATCAGTACTCCAATGTCTGTTCCCACCTCTCTTTTTGAGGGTACAGACCTCTTGTTTTTCTCTGCCCATTCTGAATCCTTAATTGGTTCTTATTTTTTAAGTGTATTTTTGTGCGTGTACTCGAAATAGGAGCCGGACTGCAGGAGTTGGGAGTAGGCAGACCTCCCCCAGAGGCAATCTGCCATCTTTCTCCATGCCACCGGGTGGCAATGGCGGGTGTGAGGGGGTCCTCCCACACAGCCCGCCCTACCTGCTCCGCTTTGAAGCCCAACGGGGCAGAGGGACTCCCCTATGAGGGAGTGAGAGGATCTAGCCTGCTCAGCCAGCCCTGTTAGTCCTTCGTCTCTCTTTTTTTAGAGACAGCGTGGTCAAAATGCGTGCATGGTAACTCACTTTCGGGTGCGTGTAAGTGTGGTGGTTTTGTGGGAGGGGGGTGGGCGTACTAAGTGCAGGCTTACATCGCATAGCACACCCACCGGGAGCCGGGCTGAGACCACCAAACTCAATTCACATGCAGCCGAGACCGGGATCCGAACCCTTAGCTGCAGAGTTTCCCTTTTTGATATCACCTAACACCACCTTAACAAATCAGAGAAAAAAGCTGACAATTGTGCATAGAATTGCACCCCGTATTATCTTTCCCCACACCAAACACAATCTTAACCCATTAATAATAAAACATCACACTCTGATATTGGCATAAATTGGCACTTTTATTGGTTTAAAATAAAATATAATTTTCCATAACCATATTCAAATTCATATCAAATTTATTTATCATTTACCAAATTGTTAAGCCTTAATGACTCAAGCAAATTAACGTACACAACTTTATAACAAAAGTCCCCCTTTGATGCAAAGGTGATGTACCACATAATAACCCCATGAAGATGTGCACAAATAAATTGTGCACCCCTTTTACATGGTATTGCACCCCACACCATCTTTCCCTCACTCCAAATACAATCTTAATCCATTAATAATAAAACACCACTCTTATATTGGCATAAATTGGCCGCGACACTTTTATTGGTTTAAAATAAAATGTAACTTTCCATAACCATATTTAAATTCATATCAAATGTATCTAATTGTAATCAAATGTATACCCTAATTTGCTTAGCCTTAATGACTCAAGCAAATTAACTTATAACAACTTTATAACAAAAGTCCCCCCATAAAGATGGGGCTTTGTCCAAAGGTCAAAGCACCAGTCTACCCAAAATATCCATATCATCCCGATGCAAGCCTGGGGAACCACCCTCCCAATCTTAATGACGGAATGAGAACCCTCCTATTGGAGACATGAACTTCTCAATGGAGTGGTTCACCCACTTTCTAATCTTTTCAAAATTCTGGAAATTAGATGTGACAGCCATTATAACCTGGGAACTATTTCTGAGAAGCTAATTCTTGTGTTTGGAGAAGACACTTTCAAATGATGCAAGTCATGTTTGACCTTATAAATCAAATCCAAGGTCTTCATTTGACCCACATCATTCCCACCAAGGTGAATAATTAACACTCAAGGTGATGGCCACACCAAATACAACTGAGAAATATAATAAAACTAATTTGACCAACAGAGACCTTTCACTCCTTTCCATAATATTGTAAAATTTTCAGAATTGAGATTCAAGTTATCAGTATAACACGATAAGACGCCCTCTTATGCACCAAGAAAATTAAGGAATGTCTGATTATCCAGACATAAAGCCTCTGACCTAAAAAAATCTTAGAGAAATGTTAGGACAAACATAAATATAATAGCGTTTAGATTTCCATCTACTCAGTCTCTTAAGCAAAGACTCATCAAGCCCTTACCTGGCTGCTTCCGTCGCAACCCCAATATGGTAGGAGTGGGGCATGAAATGGAAATCCTGTAAACCAAGACCCTAAATACATTTCTTAAATACTAAAATAAATTGGAACTTGACTACAGGCGAACCATTGTTATGAATAAAAAAATGCCCAGAACCATGAAGGTCTACTTGATAAGATTTGATGAATAACCGAAAAGGGGCAAATAGCAGGGTCAGAACAGGGGAATAATATGAACCAAGCCCTTATTCCCAACTGGTCAGTTTTTGATATGGAAATATGTATTTTTACAAAGGAATCCCTTACTAATACCTGATGAAAAAAAACAACCTGAACTGGCTTTCTTATTGCATGGTACCATTTCTGATGGCCGTAGTGCTCCAAAAAATGTGATTACAAACAAAGCTTTAAAAAAATGCTTCATAATGGGAATAGCAGATTTCTGAATCAATAACAGTAAGCTTTTTTAACATATTAAATGTAATGGACCAACGATCATCCGGCACTAGTTGAGATAGTTTATAACCTTTAATAGCTTGCCGCACTAAAAAGTGGCTGGCTATGGAACAAATCCCAAATCCCAGGTACATAACTTGCTTTCACCCAAATGTTTAAACGTAAGCATAGTGACACAAAATAATGCAGGAGTGTAATGACTAGAGGACAAGCAATTAACTGTAAAAACTACCCCTTAATTATCTGATTGAATAGCAATACATTTATTGAAAAAAAATTCACCCCATATTTCAATTGACACTGTAACCGAAAAAAGGTCCAATAGGACAATGTTCTTAACTGTCTTACTATGTTTCCAAGAGGGTGGCCACCTGCCACATCACCAATGGCTGCACCTAACCACTACAAACCCTCTTGAACCTGCTGCATCTGTAGACAAATCTAAATCAGCTGCTTGGACAAATTCCTTCTGGAAAAAAAGATATTCCATTATATGAATCCAAAAATTGTGTGTCCAAATCAAAAGGTCTGCTTTAAGGTCATTATTCAATTGAATGTGGGAAAAGGGCGACTTTAAACCTCATGTCGCTAAATAAAGCCTCCCAGAAAAAATTCTGCCCGACTGGCATAATATGACATGCAAAAGCTAAAACCCCTAATAATGACTGAAGTTCTTTCAGCAAAACTTTCTTCTTCCTAATCAAAAAATAAATCAAACACCTTGCCTTATCTATCTTCTCCATGGGCAAACAACATTCCGACAAAACCGTATCTATGTGAATCCCTTAAAATTACAAAGAAGTGGAAGGAAAAATAGTCTCGTCACACCACGTGACTTCTTTAGGGGATCATCCACAAATCCATTCACACCCATTGGTTCAGTTACTCATTAATGTGAGTTTTCTGCACCTCTCTTTTCCTCTTTCACTCATTCACAGCGCAGACACCACCCGCTCCTTTTTTTCACAAACGGGGGAATCTGCTGGCCCAACAAACAAAACATTTCTAAATAATGGACAAAAACGATTCAAAACTAATAATACAATGCAAAAATTTTGCACATTTCTCTAAATAAGAACAAAACAGGGAACAACCCATTGGCAAAGACATGTCATAACAGAAAACATTTTCAAAGAAAAAACCTAAGCAACTATAATGCCGTGTACACACGATCAGAAATTCCGACAAGAAAACCGTGGATTTATTCTGACAAGATGTTGGCTCAAACGCGGTCACACAAATCTTGTCGGAAATTCCGACTGTCAAGAACCTTTTTAAAACATTTAAAAAACTGGGTGTGGGCCAGAGCAGAAAGAACACTTGTGCCTATATTTACACAACGTACCCTACTTACACTGGCTCTGGTTGAAAGCATAGCACACACCTTTCCTGTAGAGGGAAATGTTGCTAGTGGAAGGCATTTGCTTAGAAAGGGTGGTCTTCTGGGGATGATCAAATTGAGCCAAAGGCCTACATCCTTCATGCCCCATTTTAGGGTGAGATAAATGGACATTTTCTGCCTAAAGGACTCATCATATTGTTACCAACCCATACCCTCAAAGCTCCTATATGCCTCTAGCACATTTTCCAAGGGCTGGAACAACACACTTCCCTTCTCTGGGTGTTTTTTTCCCAAGATGCTAGCGAATTTGCAGTATGCCTGCAACCAAGTATTAAAAGATCTGGAAATGGGTCTTCGTCTATCCTCCTCCCCTTTTTCCTCTGATCTTTTGTCCAACTTATTAAAAAAATATTAAGTCAGGAGGAGGGATAATATATCCAGAAATTCTACTTTCCTTTTCTTTTACAGTCAATGACAAATGGAAGCCTAGGCATGGCAAAGTTGCCTTAAAACATGGCTTAGGAACCGAGAGTTTAACCACGGTAGCCAAAAGGTGTTCAGTATTGATCCTAAAACTTGTGTAATTAAAGGTAAGTTACTATTAGGATATTCACCAGCTGAAACCTTTGACATTGCAGGAAAACTCCCAGATGCCACAGTGTTAACTGTTCCACCTGCAGGAGACCATACAGAAGCAGGGAAAGAAGAAGGCATTAACTGGACCACCAACATTTTTTGCTATGTTAGATAGAGAAGACACTTGATTGGTAAGCATCTGCAGCTCACCATTATTCCCAGCAGGTGATGCCAAAGCAATATTATCATTCAGTTGAGCCCAAATGACTAGAGAAGCATCAGTGAAAGCTGAAGACATGGCTACTCGTCCATTCACATATTCAGCGACTTCTCCTAGTAGCCTGAGCGCATTTGGCCCTATGCGGCGGAGCCTGACTTGCAGGTGAGATGTCAATCACCCAAGGCCTTCTGTTGCCACTCCAAAAAGGCAATAGGGAATAGACCCGCTTCTCCTTCTGTCCCGTTGGCTATTAACCATTTCAGCGCCGACCGCGCCATGCTCCTCTGCACCGTCCAGCGGTCCTGGCTCTTGACTCACTGTCCCCTCTCGCTTCGGGGGACTGCTCTGCTGCATTCTATGAGCCATTCAGCAGCCACCAGCTGCCACTGCTCTCCGCTGTCGCCAGGCTGGCGGGGGTTGACATGCCAGCCTCCTCCACTCTCATATCTTGCTGGGGTCCTCACGGTGCTTCTTCCAGGCATCTCCTCAGCCATTCTTGTTGCTGCTGCTGGACTCTGGACGCTTTCTCCAGTAACTCCCTGAGAAGAGTCTTCATGGTTAAAGGGGTTGTAAAGGTTAATTTTTTTCATAGGGTGCATTAAGGTGAAAAAAACCTGGCAATGACGGCCCCCGTTTTACTTACCTGAGCCCGAATCTGTTGTGTGTATCCCCCGGCATCCTCTTCTCCTCGAGGTCTGGCCTTCGATTGGCTAGATTTGCTAGATTGATAGCAGCACAGCCATTGGCTCGCGCTGCTGTCAATCACATGCAATAACACAGTGCGCCAGGGAGCGGGGCCGCCGGCTGTAACACGGGAGCGCACCCACAAGCTAACCCCCTTGGAAAAGCGATTCCCATGAAGGGGGTTAGCTGATGCGGGGAGGAGCCGAGACACCCCCCGAGGAACCCCAGAAGACCAGGATCAGGGCCACTCTGCGCAAAACGAGCTGCACAGTGGAAGTAAGTACAACATGTTTGTTATTTTTTTTAAACGGGAAACTTTAGTGTCCCTTTAAGGAAAGGTAAAGTACTATAGCTCTTCCTGATACCAATCCTTTGACCAGCAGCAAGATCCCTGCGGTGTTGGGCCCTTTATATACTAAGCCCCACCACTTCCAGAAACTTCCAATAAATTATATTGACCCATTCCTACCTGCTCAACAGGTGAGCATGAATTTTTAAAGGGGCGGTGTCCCTGGAAATCCATTGCATTTAAAATCAATGCTAATGATTCCAAAACAGTGGAAAATGGAGGAGCAAACCCCATGAAGGTGCACCCAAATAAAATGTGCCCCCCCACTTTTACCAAATTACTGTTTTCTGCACCATAAAGCAAATGGAATGTCAAACATTTTCGTGGTATCAATGTTCAGTGAAAAATTAAGCAACAGAAATATTAACTGTGGCATAATCATGCATACAAAAATAATTTTGATGCCATTATTTTTCCCTTTCAGATGGAATTCTTATTATCTCTAATTCCCTTCCCAGCAAGATGCCAACCAAGAAAGAACTGAAGCTCTAATTAGAATATCATGGCACAGCATGTTACATTCAAAAGCCATGTACATCAAGGACACATTGTAGGGGGAATGCAATGGGAAAAGGATGTCATTTAAAAATGCAACAAAACCACAAAACATTTTTCTGTTTAACACCTTGAAATACAGTATATTTGCCATAAGCAGCGACTGCTTTGCCATGCATTTAGTTATTCCTTATATGGATAAGACTGCTATTGGTTGGCCTAGGTTTTCTTAGCATAATGAGAGATTTAACCACTTGCTTACTGGGCACATACACCCCCCTCCTGCCCAGGTGAAATTTCAGCTTCCAGCACTGCGTCACTTTAACTGACAATTGCGCGGTCGTGCGACGTGGCTCCCAAACAAAATTTACGTCCTTTTTTCCCCACAAGTAGAGCTTTCTTTTGGTGGTATTTGATCGCCTGTGCGGTTTTTATTTTTTGTGCTATAAACAAAAAAGAGCAACAATTTTGAAGAAAAATGCAATATTTTTTACTTGTTGCTATAATAAATATCCCAATTAAAAAAAAAAAAAAAAACATTTTTTTTTCTCAGTTTAGGGCGATACGTATTCTTCTACATATTTTTGGTAAAAAAAATAAAAAAATCGCAATAAGCGACTGGTTTGCGCAAAAGTTATAGCGCTTACAAAATAGGGGAGAGAATTATTTTTTATTTTTATTTTTTTTTACTAGAAATTCCGGCGATCTGCAATTTTTATTGGTACTGCGACGTTATGGCGGACACATCGGACACTTTTGACACATTTTTGGCGCCATTCACATTTATACTGCGATCAGTGCTATAAATATGCACTAATTACAGTATAAATGTGACTGGCATTGAAGGGGTTAACACTAGGGGGTGAGGAAGGAGTTAAATGTGTATCCTAGGTGTGTTCTAACTGTGGGGGGAGGGGGGGTGACTGGGGGGGTGACCGATCTGTGTCCCTATGTAGGAAGGAACACAGATCGGGCTCCTCCTCTCCAGAGACAGGACGCTGTCTCTGTGTAAAACGGCAATGAGAGATGATCTATGAGATCATCTCTCATTCGCCCACAGATCGCATCGCAAACGGCCACTCTGATTGGCCATTCGCCGCGATCTGTGATTAGCCATGTCCAAGGGACACGGACAACATAGGGCTTCCTCGCAGCGTGCTCTACAGCGCGCGCTGGGAACGCCAAAATGAGACGCCGTCAAATGACGGCATGTTGGATATTCAGGCCCGCGCTGTTGCCGTCATTCGACGGTAGCACGGGCCTGAAGTGGTTAAAGAGGGACTCCAGGAATCTTTTTTTTTTTTTGCAAATTTGGCTGGCCAGCTTGGCTTGTTGTAACTATCCATATCTGACATTCAGAGGGCTGCATTAGGATGATGAAAATCTCTGTAATAGTGGTTGTAATGTTTTTTTTTTTCAATAAATACAAAGAATTCTCCAATTTATTCAAAGAATACAAGGCACTCTCTAAATGGCAGCGATGCCGAGCAAGCAACCCCTTGTGTCCAGTGTAGAGAGGGTATGTCACTGGTGCAGCACCCAGAAAAAAACATGTTATCAATGTATGATTTTCAACATCTCCAGCAGCCATCTGGATATCAGATTTGGATATTTACATTAAACCAAGCTGAACCAAAGCAAATTTCCAAAAAAAAGATAATTGCTAGAGTTCACTTGAAATCCAACTGCATCTAAAACACCCCCCTCCTGCCCAGGTGAAATTTCAGCTTCCAGCACTGCGTCACTTTAACTGACAATTGCGCGGTCGTGCGACGTGGCTCCCAAACAAAATTTACGTCCTTTTTTCCCCACAAGTAGAGCTTTCTTTTGGTGGTATTTGATCGCCTGTGCGGTTTTTATTTTTTGTGCTATAAACAAAAAAGAGCAACAATTTTGAAGAAAAATGCAATATTTTTTACTTGTTGCTATAATAAATATCCCAATTAAAAAAAAAAAAAAAACATTTTTTTTTCTCAGTTTAGGGCGATACGTATTCTTCTACATATTTTTGGTAAAAAAAATAAAAAAATCGCAATAAGCGACTGGTTTGCGCAAAAGTTATAGCGCTTACAAAATAGGGGAGAGAATTATTTTTTATTTTTATTTTTTTTTACTAGAAATTCCGGCGATCTGCAATTTTTATTGGTACTGCGACGTTATGGCGGACACATCGGACACTTTTGACACATTTTTGGCGCCATTCACATTTATACTGCGATCAGTGCTATAAATATGCACTAATTACAGTATAAATGTGACTGGCATTGAAGGGGTTAACACTAGGGGGTGAGGAAGGAGTTAAATGTGTATCCTAGGTGTGTTCTAACTGTGGGGGGAGGGGGGGTGACTGGGGGGGTGACCGATCTGTGTCCCTATGTAGGAAGGAACACAGATCGGGCTCCTCCTCTCCAGAGACAGGACGCTGTCTCTGTGTAAAACGGCAATGAGAGATGATCTATGAGATCATCTCTCATTCGCCCACAGATCGCATCGCAAACGGCCACTCTGATTGGCCATTCGCCGCGATCCAAGGGACACGGACAACATAGGGCTTCCTCGCAGCGTGCTCTACAGCGCGCGCTGGGAACGCCAAAATGAGACGCCGTCAAATGACGGCATGTTGGATATTCAGGCCCGCGCTGTTGCCGTCATTCGACGGTAGCACGGGCCTGAAGTGGTTAAAGAGGGACTCCAGGAATCTTTTTTTTTTTTTGCAAATTTGGCTGGCCAGCTTGGCTTGTTGTAACTATCCATATCTGACATTCAGAGGGCTGCATTAGGATGATGAAAATCTCTGTAATAGTGGTTGTAATGTTTTTTTTTTTCAATAAATACAAAGAATTCTCCAATTTATTCAAAGAATACAAGGCACTCTCTAAATGGCAGCGATGCCGAGCAAGCAACCCCTTGTGTCCAGTGTAGAGAGGGTATGTCACTGGTGCAGCACCCAGAAAAAAACATGTTATCAATGTATGATTTTCAACATCTCCAGCAGCCATCTGGATATCAGATTTGGATATTTACATTAAACCAAGCTGAACCAAAGCAAATTTCCAAAAAAAAGATAATTGCTAGAGTTCACTTGAAATCCAACTGCATCTAAAACAGTTTTATTAGCTGTTCACAGAGTCTGCCTATTTCTTTATTGTGGAGACTTGTTATCACCTCCTGTCTTTTCATGGGTGTCTGACAGAACAGGAAGTGAAGTAAAATCTCCCACCTTCTTTTCTCTTTGATGGGTGTTAAACACAACTGGATAAATTCTCCCCAACAAGGACACAGCAACAACAACAAAACAAATTGTTAATAATTTTACAGTCTTTAAAACCTAATAGAGCTGTCACACTTTACAGTCCTTAACCGCCCTGGCATACCGATTCTTTCTGATTTTAGGTGCTGAAAGTGGTACCATTATTTGCAAGGAAATTTGGCGTTTTATACTGTAGGCCTGTAATTCTTAGGAATAACTCACTTAAATCTGACCAAACACGAGTCTACTAGGCATCCTGGGTATGAATTAAAAAAAAAAAAATTATAAATTATAATATAATAAATAATTATAAATAATTATAACAAATAATAATGTAATCAACTCAAAAACACTGAAATTTGCTCAGTTGCAGAATTGTCGCTGTCATTATTTTTATTTTTTTATGATGAATTTCCCCACAAATCGATATCGCTCAATTCTGCAAGTTATTCTAATTTATTATCGCTGTGTTCTAGCTGATCTAAAACCATTTTTGACATAGAGGGACACTTTTGGTTGCTATGGACAATCTCCAGTTTGCAGGCAGAAAGAACCGTTTTTATTATATAAAAGAACAACATGCAGGGCACTGGGCAGACCACTAGGGAAAAGGGGGGTGTGTATTTTTTACATACAGTACTGTGATCTATAAAATTACAGTATACTGTATGTATAGTGTTTGTTTACGTTTTTGAATTTTGGCGCCGTTCTCCGCTCCTGTGCGTCGTAACGTTGCAGGGAACAGAGATCGTCGGCACTCGGGGACACTGTGTGAATCGAGCGAGCACCCGCTCACTCACACAGCGCTGGATCCAGGAACAAGGTAAGCCAGCGCGCGCTGCAGGCTCTGCATAGCTACCCCGAGCATGACCCAGGGTTACCGATAATGGCACAAAAAATCCACCCCGAGTCACGCTCGGGGATACCGCCAGGGGGGTTAAAGGGGTTATAAAGGTATACATTTTTTCCCCTAAATAGCTTATTTTTCCTTAGTGCAGTCCTCTTTTACTAACCTCATCCTTCGATCTTGCTTTTAAATGTCCTTATTTCTTCTGAGAATTCGTCACTTCCTGTTCTTCTGTCTGTAACTACACACGGTAATGCGACACTTTCTCCCTGGTATGGAGAAAGCCTCTTGAGGGGGAAGGGGGTGGGGCAAGCAGTAGTGTCAGGAAGCCCACTAACACACATCTCCTTTCTCTATCTGCAAGAGGCTTTCTCCACACCAGGGAGAAAGCCTTGCATTACTGTGTGTAGTTACAGACAGAAGAACAGGAAGTGAGGATTTCTCAGAAGAAATAAGGACATTTAAATGCAAAATCAAAGATTTTTTTACCTTTACAACCCCTTTAATAACTGTACGAAATATTTTGGCTAAGTTTGGGCATTACAGAGTGTATAAAAGGTGATGTACAATGTGTGCACAATCAGTTTTGGGGGCAAATAGTGTTGAACAATGCAGCCTTAACATTCTAGAGGAATAATAACCTACCCAAAGCAGCAGTATAACACATGTAATCATCAGTAGAACACATATATATCTGATTGAGAGAACACTCTATTGTGTCGTTGTCTTCTTCAGGCCAGGTATAGAGAGGGGGACTTTCAGGGTAGATGTTCAGTAAGGTTATGCATAAAGTGTGCATATAAACCAGCTTATATTACTTATCATTATACTCTGCAATACTTCAATATGCTAAAACATGCACCAAAATACACTTATAACACCCCACAAATTCACCCTTCCATTACACTCAGCACAGCATTGTATGCGCCACCATGTACATTGTTTTTCAGTCATCAGTACACACCCAATATGCATCGCTTTACACTTAACATACCACAGTGTAGCCTCAATTCAGTTATCACATCCCAGGATGCACTCCAGCACATTTAGTGTCCCCAGCATGCACCCCAAATACACCATGCACGTCATTGCCCCTTACAAATTGCACCATGCACCACAATACATCTACCACACTTCATAATGCACCATGTTACACTCTGCACCATGCACCCCAATACTACTAACACACCCTCAATCAGTTTACATTTAGCATATGACACCCCAAATTCACTAAGCATACCCTAATATCCTCCCAAAATAGAGTCAGCATTTCTCTTTTAATACACCTGAATAAATAATAGTATGCAACCCTAATTATCAGTTGTAGGGCTACTGGCAGATCGTATGCTGGTATTTATTTTTAGTAGTCCTTTTCTACTCACTTCCTTTACAGCACTTCTTCTGCATGCTGTTTTTCTTATATATTGTACTGTGTGCTGGAATAAAGTGCATTCTAGTTCTGACACCAATTGCTCCTTTGCAGAACTACAAGTGGAAGGCTGCCCCCCAATCACACTTTAATACTAGTATGCCTCAAATCAGTTAATAGTTGCTTCCATCAAATCATTTTCTAGCAGGATCACTTAAAGTAAATGGTCAGGCCGCGTACACACGATGAGACATGTCCGTTCAAACATGTCCGACAGACCGTTTCCAGCAGACATGTCTTATCGAATTTTGGTCCGATGGCGTGTACACACCATCGGACGAAAATCCCCTCAGGCTGAGGACGCGGTGACGTGGCGGTGATGTTGACACCGCCACGTCACTACTCCAGGAAGTAAAATACTTCCACGCATGCGTCGAATCCATACGACGCATGCGCGGAGATTTCTGTCCGCTGGTTAGTGTACTAACCAGCGGACATATCCGGCGGACATGTCTCCGGCGCACAAATTTCAAAGCATGCTAGCCTGTACACACGATCGGAGATGTCTGCTGAAGCGGTCCGTCGGACCAGTTTCAGCAGATAAATTTGATCGTGTGTACGCGGCCTCATTGTTATGCTGGGTATAGAATGAAAGCATACAATTAGCTGACAGAAGAAGATGTTTTCTGGCCAGTTGGAGAAAACAGAAAAGGCCACACTCATACAAGCACATTCAGGAAAGAATCATAACTATCTTTACTGTAGCTTCCATAAAGAATAGATGACAGTACTTGGTGCTCATCAAGGCATTCTCAAATCTTGAAACAAGCTTTATCTCTACCAAACTGTGTAAAATTCTTTATCGTGTTCTTAAATTTGTTTATGTCTTTAAATTCTGCCATAATCTAAAGCAAAATGTTACATAAATCTTAAACCTATTTTCACTAAGCCATGTGTACTGTGTTTTAATTAAAATATACATTTGTAAGCATATGTATGCAATTTATATTCCTCCTTTTAGTACTCAGTCCATGGTATATAAAAGCAATGGTAATTGTACATGTGTATAGAAACTGCACCACTGCTTCACAAATTAGTTTGGAAAATTGAGCAGGCAGAACCCCCTATGCACATCTATTAAATAGCAGTTATTCAGGAATATGTCTGACTGTGTGCACAGTGGCAGAATCTTGGAAGATGGCCCACACAATGGCTCATTAGCCATACATAAGTGTTCTACAGCTGCCCCAAACTCACATGAGTTGGGATGAGAGCAAACATATAAAATACCTCTGTGGGTATTCATTCTGTTTTCTTGAAGGCATTCCCAGCTTGAAGAGAGATTGGGATATTATCTAAGAATGTATCAATAATGCTTAGTGTGTGGAAATGCCAGATACTGTGAATTGCCTACAATAAAGATGTGTCATTGTTTTATGTTGGCTCATATAGAGGACTTTTAAAACATATCAGTCCACAGTTGACACTGAGGAGTATAGAAAATGAACGCAAAACGTTTGTAACAAGATGGGCTTAATAAAGTTTATGCTCTAGGATCTTTGCAGATAACCATTTAGCATAGTGTTAATGTGACTTAAAGATATTGAATAATGGCCATATGAAGTATATTAATAAAAACTATATATGATTAACATATGTTCATTTAGTACCTCAAAACAAAGTATGGCTTTTTAAGTGGCATTTAGCAAAACTACCATAGTGCATTTATAATATTAATTTAAATGACTCATTCTCCAGATGGTCTAAGGCTCTATGCTGAGGCCAATGCTGTTTAACTTGTTTATTAATGATATTGAGGTTGAAATTAAGAGTTTGATTTTAGTATTTGCTGATGATATTAAACATCAAAGAGAAATCAATTCAGAACAGGATAAAGAAACACTACAAGATGACCTTGATGAAACAGAGGGTTGGGCAGCTACATGAAAAAATTCAGACAACAAAGCAGTTGGAGGGTTGAGACAACCATTTAACTCTGTCATGGGTGCTTGCTATGATCAGCTGTTAGTCATTTATGTAAAACCTTTATCCCAGAAGTAAAAAAAAATGTTTTTAAATAACAAACATGTTGTACTTACCTGCCCTGTGCAGTGGTTTTGCACAGAACAGCCCTGATCCTCCTTTTCTCAGGTCCCCCGCCAGTGCCCCTGGCTCCTCCCTCCCACAGCATGCATCTTGCTCTGGGGCACATAAGCAGGTGCGCTCCTGAGTAGCAGCTTTCTCTGTCCATCAGTGGCAGCCTGTCTATTAGGGGCAAAAGGGACTATCTGTGTTTCTGGTCCTCTAATCTAAATGCAGGCATCAGACGCATGGATTCCAATGTTGTTGTTTTTTTTTACACATGATTAGAGCCTAAGGCTCTGATAGGCTTCAAAAACGGATGGGCTTGAGGCGCAGAGCAATGCTTCCTGAGCCCACCCAGTTGTGTGACATTAGCGAATGAATATTTGCTATTGTCACACTGATTCTCCTCCCGGCCAATCAGGAAGCGTACCCCAAATCCTGCATGGCCAAAGGAGACACATGGCTGAAGGAGACGCAGGGGAAGTCCGACCGACCGACCCACCACCCAGTACTGATTGCCTTAATATCTGCACTGCTTACATTGGGCCGGGCACTAACTGGTTACTACCAGCTAGTGATGCCACCTGTCATCAGTGGAGATCAGAGATGACAATAATAATGTTCCTGCTCCTGCCTTGCCTCTCTCTGTTCTTGGGGGAATAACCTTGAGCAGTAGCTTCTGGAATAATGATCAAACATTCCCATAGACATACTTCTAAACCTTGTGGACAGCCTTCCCAGAAGACTTGAAGCTGTTATTGCTCCAACTCAATATTGAACCCTTTGGACTAATGCTGGCCATACACTATACGAAATATTGGCTGAACCCATTTTCGAAAACGAACATTCAGCCGTGTAACCCATTTTTTTAATAAACCTCTCCTCTACCCTTGAAGCATGAGATATAAAATGGAAAATGGCAGTGTTTACATCTGCCCTAACCAACTGCAGGGCTCTCTCCTTCCCACTGACACCAATGATGCTGCACTATTCCTCCCATAATACCAACAATGGGGCAATATTCCTCCCACTAATACCAATGATGGGGCTTTCTTTACTTCCATTGATGCAAGGGCTTTTCTTACTCCCATTGGCCACAGTCTGGCCACCTCAAAGTCTGAAAGACAGTAAACTGTCCCTTTGTTCAGAAATTAGGGAGACCCCTGTCCTAGACCATTAAGATAATCGGAGACCTTCTGATCAGTTCTATGATCAGCTGGCGCAACCAGCAGCTTCAATGCTGGGCTTCCCAATCACTTAGGAGAGCCCAAGAGAGGTTTGGAGGGTGGCAGGAGGGGTCCCCCTTCCTGCCACCTGTAAAAGCAACCCAGTGGCTATTTAGCCACTAGGATTACTTTTACTTTATAGAGCATCACTGGCTCTAAAAAACAATATGGGGTTATGGCTGACAGCTGCGGTAAAATCTCTGGTATAATATCTTGCAGTCAGTCATGTACCTGTATGTGATTTGTCGACAAGTGGTTAAAATAAAGGAAGCAACATTAACTATATTGAAGTTAGTATGTCATGAAAACGTAGTTATTAATAGTGTTCCACTAAGTGCTATTATAAATAACCACACATTATGGTCATTTTATTTGTAGTTACTCGGCAAGTTAATGGTACTCTTGCTTGTCTGTTGCTCAGAGACCGACATTTTTATTTGTTCTGCTGCTCAGTCACTACATACAAATGAGATCTGTCTCTGGAGTGGAGTGTCGCTATTCTTATGCATTTCTGTCTAGCCTGGCCTTTTCAGTCATTCAGTCTACCCATCTGTGGATTCCTCCAATGGTGCACTTAGATTCATCCATAAGTATCTCTGGGGATACATTAAAGTTGTGCTCATAAGTTTACATACCCTGGCAGAATTTATGATTTCTGGGCCATTTTTCAGAGAATATGAATGATAACACAAAAACTTTTCTATCACTCATGGTTAGTTTGGCTGAAGCCATTTATTATCAGTCAACTGTGTTTACTCTTTTTAAATCATAATCACAACAGAAACTACCCAAATGACCCTGATCAAAAGTTTACATACCCCAGTTCTTAATATTGTGTATTGCCCCCTTTACCATGAATAACAGTTTGAAGTCTTACATGATTTTTGTGGATGAGGCTCTTTGTCTACTCAGATGGTAAAGCTGCACATTCCTCTTGGTTAAAAGCCTCCAGTTCCTGTAAATTCTTGGGCTGTCTTGCATGAACGGCACATTTGAGATCTCCCCAGAGTGGCTCAATGATATTGAGGTCAGGAGACTGAGGTGGCCACTCCAGAACCTTCACTTAATTCTGCTTTAGCCAATGACAGGTCGATTCGGTCTTGTGTTTTGGATCATTATCATGTTGGAATGTCCAAGTATGTCCCATGCGCAGCTTCCTGGCCTATGAATGCAAATGTTCCTCCAGTATTTTTTGATAACATACTGCATTCATCTTGTCATCAATTTTGACCAAGTTTCCTGTGCCTTTGTAGCTCACACATTCCCAAAACATTAGCAATCCACCTCCGAGTTTCACAGTAGGAATGGTGTACCTTTCATCATAGGCCATTATCAGACTCCCCTCCAAATGTAGTGTTTATTGTTGTGGCCAAAAAGCAAAATTTTGGTCCCGTTACTCCAAATGACTTTGTGCCAGAAGGTTTGAGACTTGTCTCTGTGCTGTTTGGCGTATTGTAAGTGGATGTTTTGCGGCATTTGCACATTAATGGCTTTCTTCAGGCGACTCGACCAGGCAGCCCATCTTCTTTCAAGTGCCTCCTTATTGGGCATCTTGAAACAGCCACACCACATGTTTTTAGAGAGTCCTGTATTTCATCTGAAATTTTCGTTGGTCTACCTGACTGTGGTTTGGTTTCAACAGAACCCCTAATTTTCCACTTCTTGATTAGAGTTTGAACACTGCTGATTGGCATTCTCAATTCCTTGGATATCTTTTTATATCCCTTTCCTGTTTTATACAGTTCATCTACCTTTTTCCACAGATCCTTTGACAATTCTTTTGCTTTCCCCACAATTTAGAATCCAGAAATGTCAGTGCAGCACTGGAGAAAAGATGCAAGGGTATGTCAGGAGTCCAGAAAATCATTGACCTTCTATACACACACACTAATTACAAGCAAACAGTTTACAGGTGAGGATGGTTACATTTAATAGCCATTCAAACCCCTTGGTGTCAACTTGTGTGTTGTTATCAGGCCAACATCACCAGAGTATGTAAACGTTTGCCTAGGGTCATTTAGGTAGTTTCTGTTGTCATTATGATTTAAAAAGCGTAAACACAGTTAATTGATAATAAATGGCTTCAGCCAAACACTAACCATAAGTGAAAAATGTTTTTGTATTATCATTCATAGTCTCTGAAAAATGGCCAAGAGATCATAAATTCTGCCAGGGTATGTAAACTTATGAGCATAACTATACATAGTTACATAGTTGGTAAGGTTGAAAAAATATTACATTGTATATCCCTTTAGATCTGGTATGGGTTTTAAGGGGAACCCTGCACCAAAAAAAATGGTGTGGGGTTCCCCCAAAAATCTATACCAGACCCTTGTCCGAGCACGCAACCTGGCAGGCCGCAGGAAAAGAGGGGGGAGACGAGAGAGCGCCCCCCCCCCTCCTGAACCATACCAGACCACTGAGGGCGGGGAACTCCAGATCCCGGCCCACCTATGCGAATTGGTAACAGAGTACATTGTACCCCTACCATTTCACAAAGAAAGTGTAAATTTTTTTTAAAAAAACACACAGACACAGCTGGACAAGTCCTTTATTTAAAAAATAAATAAAATTACAGCCATGTAATCCCATCTCTCGATGTCCAACAGTGACCCATTCTCCAGCGACACTGCAGTCTCCACTCATTCTCCAACAAGGAACGAAACCCCCATGACGGGTAAGAGGGGGCAGGGTCACCCGTCCACATCATTGGGTAACCCCCGGTGGCCAGGGGTTACCCTTTGATGTGGACGGGTGACCCCGCCCTGTGACATCATGGGGCAGGGTCATCCGTTCATGGCTGGGGGTTACCCAATGACGTGGACGGGTGACCCAACCCCCTCTTACGCGTCATGGGGTTTTCGTTCCTCGCTGGAGAATGAGTGGAGACTGCAGCGTCGCTGGAGAATTTATCATCGTTGGACACCGAGAGGCGGGATTACATTGCTGGAATTTATTTTTTATTTTTTTATTCTTAAATAAAGGGCTTGTCCGGCTGTGTCTGTGTGTTTTTAAAAAAAATATATAATTTCTTTGTGAAATGGTAATGGACAATGACCATCAGGACAAACAGAGAAGTGAATCTCCTCAACAGGGAAACAAATGCCTTATAAAAGTCTGAGAGGGGTTACAACCTTTTCTTTACCCTATCCAAAAAAAAAGGTGATACACTTTCAGCTACCCTGATTTGTGGGTAGACTACATAGGCCATGGCGAAGGGCACAAGAGCTATCAGTGGCGACACCCAGCCACTCACTAAAGTAGAAAACTAATGTAAATTGCTCCATTTTAGCCTACCTAGATGTATCTGGCATGTATTGATAATTTACAGGAGGAGAAGGGTGCACCAAGTTCCCTCCTCTCCTGGTGTTATGTGACTATGCCATGTTTTTGGAAGTAGTTGATTAATAGCCAGTACACTTTCCACCCTTTATCTCACATACCGCACAACAGAATCACCACCATGTGCTGTTATGTTATCAGTGGCAAATCTCCTTTTGGTGCAGAAATTAGATTATGGCTCCTGGTTGCTTCTTAGTACTGCCTATTTAGAATATGCTGCTGCTGGCGATGGCCATCTGACTCTCAACTGGTCATCAGTAAAGCTGTCTGCACAAAATGTGCAACCTGTTGCTGCATTTCAGTTCCTTGCTTCTCCTTGGCTAATAAAATAAAACCAGAAAATAGAAAAGTAAAAGGAAAAAGATGCCTGCGTGAGACACGAGTCATAATCATTTGGCTTATTAGGAATTTTAAAATGTGCTGACTCCTGCATGTCTGCTGATGTGATTATTCTTCCAGTAAAGAGCAGAAAGGAATCCTAACCTAAGAGTAGGCAAGACATTTGTCTGTGCATTTTCTTCTTTTTTTTTATATCTCTGCTATCAGCATCTAATTGGTAAATGCAAAGCATTTTGTAATGGTACCATCCTGACATTTTTAGGTCATGTCACACTATTATTGAAAACTAAGAATTTATGCACATCGTTGTGTTAAAATGCTTATTACATTTTCTTTGGTTTGTAATACTTGCCAGCTGTTGTTTATTACAAGACACCGCCCCAGGTTTGCAAATTTGTGGCTGGAATTTTTTTACCCCGGCTTCTAGTTTTCAAAATAAACCAAAAGAAGCTCTGCTTTTCTACAATACAAAATCTAAAACAAAATGATTTGTAAAGTGTAATTTATTTGCCAAAACCAAACCACTAGCACAGAGGTGGCAAACACAAGGCCCGCGGGCCAAATCTGGCCCTCCAGGCCATTCCATGTGGCCCCTGCACCTCTCCTGCAGCAGCAGGAGAGCTCCAGCCCGCCTCCATTCCTACTCTAGACCCTGTACTTTCTGCTTTCAAACAATGCATCCAGCTTCTTCCCAGCAGCAGCAAATGGAAAGGGGGGTGGACTGTGATGTGAGGGAGAGTGGGGGACTCAACTTCTGATGGTGGGGGGGCTCTTGACATCTAATGTAAGGGGAGGGGATGCGCTGGACATCTAACCTTACAGATACAACCGGCCCTTTAGAGGACAATCATAATGCTGATGCGGCCCACAATGAAATTGAGTTTGACACCCCTGCACTAGCACATCAGCCCACCCCAAATTCCCCCTTTCCAGCACAAATCCCTCCCACATTCCCCTCCTAGCGCAGCCCCCCCATTTCCCCTTCTAGAACAAATACCACCCATACATTTTTACTAGCACTAATCCCCACCCCCTTTGCCTTTACTCACTAGAAATCAAAATAAATGGTGCCAGCCCTGCCCATTTGTCTCTTGATAAACTACAGAATACCGCCCAGTCTCCTAATATCTGCAACATAGGCAGTAATTGTTTTGTAGTCCAAGATAAGAACTTAGAAGACCAATTACACTCCTTCAGATTACACAGAAAGACTGAACAGAACATAGAATAGCTATGCAATTCTGACAAGGTCAGTAGGTATTTTTTGCACTTGTTAGGTAATTATTAGTTTTTACATATCCTTTAACCCTTTTATTGCCTGCACTATTTTGGGGTATTTTCAGAAATGTTTTTTAAAACCATTTTAGGTCTGAAGATTAGTTAAAAACCCCAAACATTATATATTTTCTGAAAGAAGGGAGCTAAGAGAATCAAAAGGTGTTCATACATCTTATGTCACATGATGTTAGCACAAAAAATACACTAAAGTTAATCTTAGGGTATACAAATGCAATATGTTACCCAAAAATATAAAGTTGTGTCGAGTGAATAGATATCAAACATGTCAAGGCTTAAAATTGTGCACGTCCATGGAATGACAATGAACTTCATCATCTCAAAGTTTTTATAGATGACATTTTGAAAGTTACGACAGGTCATCAGTTTAGACTTAACTGTGAATAATTTTCATAGAAAAATCTCTCTCACGTCAGTGTGCAAGGTGATATGTAACATGCGTAATATAATTAATGTTATTGTACTCTATTTCTCACTAAATTATTTTATCACATAGGGGACTAAAAGTCACTTATGTGATAGGATTTTTCCTTCTAAAGAAGCTAATGGAGTGCAGATCATGCTCTATTCGATTCTTTGTCGGCCACAATGAGGACAGATGAACCCAGAAGAGAAGTAATGCCTGTCGTTTATGTGTATATTCTAGCTTGGGGGATCAGTGAATTGATCTTTCCTGGTCTTCCTCCCCTTTATCCTGTGGCACTCACTACAGAGGTCTAGGGTCCATAGAGGGGATAGTGAAGCCCAGGAAACATGGTGTGGGGGTCACATGGAGGGAGCATTACTGAGAGTTCATGTAAGAGTGTGGGCAGCTATGTATATTGTAGCCAGATCTCTTTCATCTGACCACTATACCGCCAGACCCCTGATGAAGTCAGATGTATGCTAATGAAATGTGTAGGGTGGGACAATTGTGACACATCACTTCTGCCATCTTGGAAAGCAGATGGAGTGCAAACCTTTGTTTCTAGGTTGTGTTGAATGCTGTGATTTATCTTACAACTTTGTAAGTGTGTTTTAACATTATTTTAAAATTTAATTGGGAGGCTTCTCCTTTTTCTCCCCTTTTTGAGCAAGTTTTGGTATGAAAATTTAAAAGCACAAGATCACTGCCACTGATGGTCTATCCCGTGACGTTCCTTTGACAATTAGAACAGTGGATTAATGCAAGCAGAATCATCAGACACCCAATGCTATTTTTGACTGCCTGCAATAGTGGTCAAAAATTTCCGGTGAGTTGGCTGTGTGCTTGCATGAAGGTGAAAAGGAGACTCTAATGGTCACTGTTGGTGTGGAAATACTTGTCAGGTCATCTGTGGTCAGGTGACAGATGCACATCGTTGGGGTCAGGAGTGCACCGCTAAGGTAGTGGACCTTACGACTGACTGCTGCGGATGGAACACTGGGTGGCTAAGGAAGGCAGGTCCACTGGAGCACTAACAGGTATCCTACAGGGAGATAGAGCCTAAGATTCTCCAGGATCCAGCAGATATTCACCAGAGCCTCTAGTGGTGAGGATGGACTGGGCTGCAACTGGATCCAGGTCTCAACCCCCAGAGTCCCCTAGCTCATGCTCACAGTAGGCTACAGAGGATAGGGGGATAGCAGCAGCTCAGGATACAAGAGATAGTCAGGGAATAAGCCAAAGGTCGGGGAGACTAGCAGACATGGATAAACAAAGGACATGCCAAAGTTCAAGGTCACAAGCAGACAGGATATAGTCGAGAACAAGCCTAGATCGGTAAAACAGAGACAGACATAGCACATTGCAAGCAGGAACCCAAAAACACAATAGCTTAACAAACACTGTTGATCAGCACAGCTGGCTTGAAGTGCACAGGTTAATTTAGAGTTCCCTGATAGGGCCTGGGGTGGAGCCATGCTAGAGGAGAGATTACATAAGCAGCCATGTGAGAGTGGCCTGCCTCTAAGGTGAACACATAGAGGAGGTAAGCTGACAGACAAACATTACTGCATATCCATGACAATACTGCTGTGTTTTTTGGATTCATTTTTTAAAGGACACTGCATTTATAAATGTTTTGACACAATTTTACTGGAGCTATAATATTTTTTATATATTTGTGGAAGTGAGAGCGCAGTAATAATTAATTTGTGATTCATAACTTTCAGGCTATGGTTAGCCTTATAATGAGCAGCTCTCCCATGTATATGTTGTAAATTTGCACTTTTGATATATATGTTTTTTATTTTTTTTTATCACTTGAATTTTTCACAGTTAGTTACGCAGGTGGAGGATATTATAATTGTATTCATTGCAAATGTAGCAGAACATTTTGGCCTAAATTCATGAAGAAATTCGATTTTTTTTTTATTATTATTGGATATGTTTTATAGCAGAAAGTAAAAAATACATATTTTTTTTCTAAATGTTCTCTCTTTTTTTATATATCGCAATAAAAATAAAAAACCCAGTGGTGATCAAATACTACCAAAAAAGCTCTATTTGTGTGAAAAAAACAAACATTTGTGTACAGTGTTGCATGACCGCACAATTGCCAGTTAAAATAGCGCAGTACCGAATAGCAAAACATGCTCTGGTCATGAAAGGGGTAAAATCTTCCGGAGGTCAAGTGGTTAATTTTTTTTTTTAAATAATAGGAAATGTAAATAATGATAAAATAATTAAGTGCTAATTCACACGTGTTGTCTGGCCCATACAATGTTAATGAATGGATTGTTTATGTGGCTGCACAAACACAGCCTCAGGTTCCAAATTGACAGGTGTGCAGGTGAGTGGCCCTGATAGCACACTGTCTGTGTTCAGGTTTATACACCTGCATCCACTCACCTGTCAAATTAGGACCCGCAGCTGTGTTTTTACATTTCATTAATTGTATGCATCTTATTACAGCTTGATTTCTTATAGTCAACACATTCCCTTTCTTCCCCACCCTACCGAAAAAAAGAAGTCCCCTGCCCTTAGCCATGTGCCACGTTCCCTCCTTTTTCTCAATGCTCCGGCAGTGCAACGCCTCAGTGTGAAAGGGAAAGGCGTTTTTACAGCGCTTTCAATTCATTTCGATGGAGAGGGGCGTTTTTGGAGCATTTTTTTCAGCGCCCAAAAGCTGCGCCAAAGATGCTGCTTGCAGGACTCAGTGTGAGAGGGTCCATTGAGATGCATGGAGAGCATTTTATGAGCGTTTTTAGAGCGCTATTTTTAACTCTAAAACACTGTAAAAACGCTTAATTGTGAAATGGGTCTTATAGAGCTTTGTACACAATACCACTATAAGTGAATAAGAAACGTTGTAAGTTTACAATATAGATTAAGGCCCCTTTCACACTGGGGTGTTTTTCAAACGTTATTCAAGCGTTTTTCGAGCGTTATTCGAGCGTTATTCAAGCGAAGACTCATCTGCACTCCCAATGTGCTGGTAAAGCACCGCTAAGACCCTAACGTTTTAGGGCGTTTTTGCAGTGCCTCAGTGTGAAAGGGTCTATTGAGATGCATGGAGAGCATTTTATGAGTGTTTTAATAGCGCTATTTTTAAAGCTAAAATGCTTGAAAATATTGATATATATGTTTTTTATTTTTTTTATCACTTGAATTTTTCACAGTTAGTTACGCAGGTGGAGGATATTATAATTGTATTCATTGCAAATGTAGCAGAACATTTTGGCCTAAATTCATGAAGAAATTTGATTTTTTTTTTATTATTATTATTGGATATGTTTTATAGCAGAAATAATCAAAATAAATTACAAAAAACAACATTTTTTAAATAAATATATACAAATGTTTATGACGTGATAATACAGTATATATAGGTCATCTGATATAATGTTCTCACCCTGTGTGCGAATATGATTAAAAAAAATTATGGAAGCCCATAATCAGATGGCCCCATAGAATATAAGCGTGTCATAGAGAGGGTATGCCCCCTAGTGGAACGTGCAAAATTACAAGACCAACTTTGGTTAAATACAAACCTTAAACAGCTATAGGAGTAAATGCCTTTTTCCTGACACAGCATGACAGCATATACGTATGGAAGGCTCCGCCCCCCTGCCCAATCAGGACCGGTTATACTATAAAAGTAGATCTCCTCCCCTACCCCCGCATTCTCTGTTTTTTCCTTCACTGCTACAGGCGGTTATACTACTGCTAAAGAAAGCAGGAATTTTTATTTTTCCCTCACCTGGCTGGACACTTCCCGCCAAGCCGCACAGGTTCAAAGCCTCTCCTGTGACAAAGCTCCCTGCTGTACAGGCAGACCTGAACGCCTAATGGGGGAGGCCTCTCCCCAGCAGGATCCAGGAAGATGGGGGTGAAGGCATATGGTCTCTAGGGATTGCTCATTTATCATGACGCCATGTATGGACATTCATTGGACTTTGGACATGAAGCATGCAGGTGGTAAGGCACCACATGGTGCACACAATTCTATTCAGTGACTGCTGCAAGTATAGGCAAGTATGTGGTTAAACTTGCATTACTGAAGGGCTGTGGTTGTGTCTGCAATACTGCTAATGATGATAGCAGGTGCTGTGCTGGGCTGAAGCCTTCCATTTAACTGAATAAGCCTGGATCTACAGTCTTGATTTATTTCCTGCAGGTTTGTGCTTAATTTGCATTTCTGAAAAGCATATATCACACATGTAAATGTAACTGGATGTCTGTAGTGTCACTCTGTTTACTAATATTAAACAGACTAAAGGATGTGTTAACAGCATTGCTGACGTTTGAACTGATATCAGGTGATATTGAGAGCCCTTTCAGATTAGTGCAGGGATTGGGCCTGCAGGAAGGCTCACTGTGTATGGAAGTTTGGTCTCCTCTGATAAGTTTAACTTGCTAGTGCTAATGTCATAGGATCATTAATTTGTGCTGCATTCCTGTGATTACATTAACTCCACACTAGGTAAGGCTGTGATGTGTTTACTTCTATGCATTTGCATGTTGACCTTGGTGCTAAAATGTCAGGATCTGTTTAGTCACACTCCTTAGTACTTGTTAGCAATAGGTAATTGCTTGTGTTATTTGGGGTACCCCACTGAAAGATATGGGGTTTGTAGTGGTTACTATTTATGGGAAAATAATCCCAGGCATCTGTGAACCAGTAGCAATCAGCCTTCCTAGAGACCAGCAACTTTGAATAAAGGTGAGGGCAGGTAAGTATATGCTATATCAGGGGTGGGCAAACTACGGCCCGCGGGCCGCATACGGCCCCGGCGGACCTTTTGATCCGGCCCACGGACAGTTTCTTAAAACAAGGCACCTTTTCCCTGAACGTAAATGTAAGGGAAAGGTACCAGTAAAAATGACGGCAATCGGCTCGGGTCAGAACTGCGCATGCACAATTCCCGGAAATACCCAAGAAGATCCGATGCTGAGCCACCAAGTCTACCTTCTGCACAGCCTCTGCCCAGCCCACCCGCCCGTACAGCCAATGCAGTGAGTGCATTTTCCCGCCAGCTTATGAACAGGCAGACAGGACAGAGGAGCGAGCTGAGAGTCACGGTTTGTGACCTGAGCGCCTGCGGAGGGACCGATGGACTGGACACACACACACACACACCCTGGAGCAACAGACGGACCGCTGCCAGTGCCTGCCCGACTGAGTGAGTAAAGTGTGTGGAGCCTGCTGCCCAACATTGACTGTGTGTGAGGGTGAGCAGGGAGACAGCCAGGCTGAAAGATTAATTGATGGTGGAGGGAGGAGGGGGCTCAGGTGGACCTACCACAGGTCCACCTGAGCCCCCTCCTCCCTCCATCAATAAATCATTTCAGCCTGGCTGCTTCCCTGCTCACCCTCACACAGACAGGATACAGGATATATCAGAGACAGCAGACAGAGATTGCATACAATGATTTTGTACAATCTCACCACTGCCATTTTTGCCTGGAAACTGCTGCCTGTGCCTGTCTGACAACACTGTGCGTGGTTGCTATTAAAATGCTCTAGTTTAGCTCATCATTTAACAGCATGCATGGTATTTTCAGTTACCTGAACTTGATGTGCTAATTAGAAGACAACCCCTTATTCTGATGAGCAATTAGTTTGTGGATTATCAGTGATTTTAGGTATAACGTTGCTGTTAACCATTACAGGGTTTCTGCTGTCAGTCACAGGCAGCAGTTTGCAGACAAAAATGGCAGTGGTGAAATTGTACAAAATCATTGTATGCAATCTCTGTCTGCTGTCCGATATCTTCTGTATCCTGTCCGTGTGAGGGTTTTGTAAACTAACTCTTTTTATGCTTTTCTACCTTTAAATTAATCTAAACATTTATTGTTATAAATTTAAATTTAATTTTATATTAATTCACACATACACACCGTCCATCTACTCTTGGTCCGGCCCCCGGGTCCAATATATGAACCCATTGCGGCCCTCGAGTCAAAAAGTTTGCCCACCCCTGTGCTATATCCTAAAAAAGAGTGCACATTATGGGCATAATGAGTGTACATCTCAAGCCCTCAATACCAAACACCAGTCTGCCTGCTTCTGCGACAAGGGACAGATCCTTTTCAACCCTGAAAAAATCCCACTATGTAGCTAACTGCCAGAAATCGCTACAGGAATCATAGTGGTCGGGTGTAACTGGTGTGATGGCCAGAATGCAAAACAATGTTGCAGGCCAAAGACAGTGACAAAGGGGGCAGAGACTGAGAAGGTCTACAGTCACTAATGGTTCCATACCAAGCCTAATCAAACAACCGTGCTTGTTTAAGGGCAACCTCTACCTGAGAGCTTGCTTATGGAAAATCGCTCTGACTAGTTGGCATATCAGAGGCAAGAGACGGCGACTTTAACCCCGTCCAAACTGACTGTGTGGAACTCAGGTACTAAGCTATTCAAGCAAAATCAGCTAAAGGGTACAAAACTTGTAGAGCGCGGCACATGCGAACTGAATCGCTTCTGGCGCTTGTTGTTCTTGTCTCCTTTGGTATCAAAGAGCAGCCAGCCAAACAGGCTTCAGCAGATTAACCAAGGGTACCATTCTTCCAAACAGAGGAAACAATATCCTTGCAGAGACCCTGTGACAGCAAATAGATCTGGAGATCAACAAGATTCATACTACTGTTAAGTAGTGTTGTTGTGACCTGTGATGAGGCAGGATGGAAGCAGAGCTCTGGTCAGTGATAAGCTCTCTATGGCGGATCCTAGATTGACAGGGAATAGCCAATGATGCAGTTCAGTCACTGCGGATACAAGACTGTATGCTGTTTCTCCAGAAATCATTGTGGCCAGTGAACCCTTATGGCCCCTCCCACAAGTGAACACATGCCGCTTTAGTCAGAGTGGTGACTGTTCAAGTCGGATCTGACAATATCTAGAAGGAAGATTAATTCCTTATGTTAATCACCAAAGACCAGAGGATAGCCGAAAGATTGACAAGTTAAACGTGGGAGAACTATGGCGGAGAATAAAGAATCAATAATCTTTATTAGCCTAAACCCAAGTCACCCAATAGGGTCAGTTGACAGTTGGATGTAAAGTTCAGCGAAGGATCCGTGAGACCTGTGCATTAGGAAGCCAATGGAATTGTTTCATTCCTCTACCAATTCATTGCATTGCCTCCATGATGCATCAGAGCACAAGGGCTATGATTACATGGGCGTTGGTCATAGTAAAACTTGAATAACAAGAGGGTCCAAAACGATGGCATAGGCCATCGTGGCAATTAATCTCTCCAGTCGTCAGTAAAGCCTGACCTCCACAAATCCTACTCCAGGATTTTTAAGGAGTATTGTTCATAGCAGTGCTGCAACTTTAAGGTAGTCCCTACACTACGTTTGAACCCACTGTGGTCTAACTGGGGGCCGGGGACGTCAAGAATACACAGGCATTGATTCAAGACGCATAGGAATCGCAGTGAAATCGCACAATTTTATGCCGTAATACTGGAAACCTAGTCCATTAAGTCCAACCTGGTGGTGTGATAGGGGTAGTTACCTTAGTATACCCTGTATGTTGTGGTCATTCAGGCCGACTTGCGGGCACAAGGACTACTGGTAAGTCTTGTTTGAACAGTAAAGTGAGTAACTTGTATAGCGCTGACAAATGCGAACCGAATCGCCTCAAGGCGCTTTGTATCCAGAGTCGTGCTGATACTTCAGAAGAGTTGTGGCACAATGGCTTCCAAGTTCTGGGAAAGGTCCCAGTACAGACTCTAATCAAGTCGGGAGGAGCCATCATCGAGAGACAAACTAGTCTCATGGCAGTAATCACCTACTGGAAGGTAATTCTGAATGGGAAAAAGTTAATGAACAAAAATTAAGTTACACTCAGAGACACAGTGTAAGTATCCCATTTGAACAGATGCTCTTTCCTATTGGTTGCATCCCACAATCGCAAAAGCGATAAAGTACCCTGTAATAACCCATGTGGTCCGAGGGGGGCCCAAGCAGGGTTGACAACTGTATTAACTTTAGTAAAGAGAGACTTACTTCCCACGTGAGAAACAATGACTCCACAGAGGAGAAAAAGTCCCCAATTGGGAAGGTAGCTACAGTAAGCTGATCTTTCAGCATACCAATCATCACAAGTTGTCACTCGTGGGGTAGTCATGCCAATGAAGGACAAGGTGTCCAAAAGCCAGAGCTACAGCGGTCGCAGACTAAAGTCTTGCGAAAACACAACAGAGGGAGCCTCAACTATGCTGAAAGGACTCGGTAAAATGGGGAAGGCCTAGCCTCGCTGGCAAAAATGAATGCAAAACTAGTCAACTTCTGTCAGAGGTATTTCCCAGCATGTTAGGATTTTCTAGAACTTACAGCCAGAGGGCGTAAGATACAAAAGCCGTTGGATGACAAGGGACAGTCTCAAACAAGACAGTCAAGGGATCGGCAACGAGCAAGGCTATCAAGTTATTGGTCTGACCGTAACCTGGGTGGCTTCCCAGAGGTGGAAGCAGATAAACTAAGGACAGCCAGCTGGGTTGGCAGATTAGCCAATACGTATATATTTAACAAACCTAAGAGTCTCCAGGAGGCCTATCCGGATTTGCAGCCGTTCGGTGGTGATGACGATAATTACCCTGTAGCTTGCAGGCAATGATGCCCACGGGTACAGTCTCAGATCTGAGAACTCCCTATTCTCCTTCCTGAGATTCAACACCTCATACAGCGTGCCAGCGGTATCTACCAAATTCATACAAATGATATCGAGATACAGGAGGCCAAGATGTGGAGGTCTCACCGTTTAGTGTTGAAATCTAATGAAGGTCAGAGTGTGTACTCCAGATTTCAAGTACCTTAGCTAAGAGAAGAACCTACAGAATTTAAAGGATGGAATGCTCTGTTCCTTACTGGAAGGAATGAATTGTATACAAGAGAGCCTAGAGACGGCATTAAAGGATACTGAAACGCAGTCGTATCTATTCTTCACTCTCTGGGTTGCATATCCCAGCAACCAAGTCCGAAAGACCTAGGCAGGTTATTCTTTCCCCCATGGGGTCTTCCAAATAGTGTGAGACACATTATCTCACTCTCCATTTAGAGGGACAAAACATCCTAAATATGGCCAGGAACATGGGAATAAGTATTCCTTTTGGCAAATACAGTAGGTAAAGTAGATCTAGAAGAATCTCAAACATCCAAGTGTCAAACCATAAACTACCTTGTTGCTGAAATGATCAGGCAAAATGGCTCTAGTCTCTTCCTCAACACTAGACAAAGGTTGGTATCTTGGCAACCTGAGTTAGAACATCATCATCCTTTTGGCAGATCCAAACGGAAGTGTTGGAAGTTCCACAAACTTGGAAAAGAGATTCAAGGTTGAAGAGACATAGAATTGGCCCTTCTTCTAGGAGTAAAACGATAAACTCATCAGGCCTAATGGCATCGGAAAAGGACAATCCCGCTGTCCAACGAAGACCATTGCAGTTGTACGGATACAATTAGTCAAAACCTAGATGGAGAGGACAAGTCCATCAGATGAGGGCAGAGACAGCTCCTCCAAGCCGGTGATGCATCCATTGACGGAACTCCAAAATAGTTTCTCCAGAGTTAATATCTAAACTACGACCTGGTCTACATTCAACATGTTGGGGGTCCATGCTGGCGGACCCAGCAGTCGTAACTACAATACATCTCAGTCGTTAGAGGGAATAGATCTAATCCTCTTAAACACTTGAGCAGTACCCACCCTTGTTGTCTGGTGAGTTGGTACATCCCATACGTATATGCTGTCATGCTGTGTCAGGAAAAGGGAAAATGTTATACTTACCTGCGGTAATTTTCCTTTCCTGATGCAAGCATGACAGCATATAGGTTCCCTCCCCTAAAAAAAAAAAAAAAAAAAAGGAGAAAGAAATGGCAAATATGGGGCCTGAAACATTTAAAGTAAGGCCTTCCGCAGCGATACTAAATTACGAGAATGCGGGGGTAGGGGAGGAGACCTACTTTTATAGTATAACCGGTCCTGATTGGGCAGGGGGGCGGAGCCTTCCATACGTATATGCTGTCATGCTTGCATCAGGAAAGGAAAATTACCGCAGGTAAGTATAACATTTTCCCTTATATGGGGCAGATAAAAAGGGACAGATATGCATAGTTTCATTAGCAAACCTAAAATAGAGAATAAAACCCTTATTTGGGATCTTTGATGAAGAAGAAACATACAGATACATGTTTTAAGAAGGCTGCACTAGACTTGATGATTTAAAGCTGTTGTTAAAATGCCTATAACTAAAGCAAGAACTACCAATTCAGGTACATCCAATATTAACCTTCTAAGCTGTAAAAGACAAGACAGCTCAGACAGGAATCCCCCTTGCGGGAACAGATGCATCTGATGTAATCCAATAAGATGTGGCTGCTAGAGCAGCACAAGGCATGATTACAACTGCTAACTTATCAGATTTCAGCCTCCAACAATAATTAGACAGGCACTGTTCTAAAACTTACTGTAGACAAAAATATATGGATGCTGTTTTATTAATAGCATCTGCTGCACTTCCTTTACTGTTTGCAACAGATGTTGTTAGAGCAATAACCATTCCCATCTGATTTGGTGCTTTCTAAAGTAGATGAAGAAAAATAAACAACTCTCTAGTATCTGTGACACTTTTATTGCAGCATATTGCTTAAACCTCTGTTAAATAAACACATTATAAAAAGCCAGATCCCCCCAACCCCCTTTTCCTAACACATATATTTTTAAAATGAAAAAGTTGTCATTTAAATACGTTTTTAATCTACTGATTATCTAGTGACATTTATCAAATTGTCATTGTAAGCAACACGTCTTTCTGTTATAACAAACAAAATCTCTGATGACCTCTTATACAAGGATGATAGAAGATCATATGGCTGTAGAAGGTGAGCAGCCATGATTCTATTCTCATCTCCATGAACATAAAATAAATAAATCCAACAGGAATTGCAATGGCCTTGGAAGATATGGAGATTTACAAACACAAGGGCAAAGATTTATTGCAATCTCAAAAAGTCAAAAGAAGCTGCTAGGATGGTTTCTCTTTTCCAGTATTTACTAAAGCTGAAATATGACACAGAGGAAGACTAATTTAAGTTACTAATGACCTTATGAAATATAGCAGAGCGAAGAGCAATTAGGTTCTGCAAACAAGGTCAAATTTTAATTATGTGTGACCTTGATACTTTTTTGTTATTTTTCCTATAGGGTTGCCAACTTAACCTTTTAATTAATAACCTATCTCATTTTTAACAGGTTCCATAGTTAATTAGATCCAGACAGTGCCTTTCTTTGCCTTTACTCATTAAGGAAACTTGTGCAATTAATATGTGTAAGTAATAGCTATGTGTTGCAACTGTGCAATAAATTTGTATTACCTTACAGAAATTGTAGAATATAAATAGGTTTATAGTACATGAGCTTTAAGGTAAATATCCACACATGATGACAAAGAACTGTAGTGAGTTAAGATAGATAAATAAAGGACCACCCCCCCCCCCCAATGAATGAATGAATGAATGAATGAAAACTTGTATAGCGCGGCACATGCGAACTGAATCGCCTCTGGGCGCTTGTTGTTCCAGTCTCCTTTGATATCAAAAGAGAAGAGTCTTGACCTTTTTCCTGAATGCTAGGTGGTTCTCCTCCAACCGAATGCTGGTTGGTAAAGCGTTCCATAGTCTGGGACCTTGGATCGCGAATCTTCTTTCTCCTTTGGATTTGAAGTTGGCTTTCGGAACCTGGAGCAGGGTCTGATTCGTGGATCGCAAAGCGCGATTGGGATTATGCGCTTTTATTATTTCGCATAAATAAATGGGGGCATTCCCATGGACACATCTATGCGTAAGACAGAGAGCTTTAAAAGCAATTCTGTCTTTAACTGGCAGCCAATGAAGGGCTCTCAGTGAAGGTGAGATGGATTCCCAGGGTTTTTTCCCAGTCACCAGTCTAGCGGCCGTATTCTGAACGACTTGCAGACGGGCGATTTGGTACTTGGGGAGGCCGAGGTAAAGGGCATTTGCATAATCCAACCTGGAGTTTACAATAGCTCCCACCACGACCGCTAAGTCTTCTTTGGGAATGAACGGAGTGAGTCTACGTAGTAGGCGCAGTAGATGGTGAGATCCGCTGACTACTGACCCTATTTGTGCGTCCATTGTCATAAAGGAGTCAAAAATGACCCCTAGGCTTTTGACTTTGGCGCTAGGGGTGATGAATTTGCCTAAAATAGGCGGGGGGGTCCACGCTGTTGAAAGTTGATTCCTGCGCTTGGCGTGAAACAGAAGAAGTTCTGTTTTCGCTCCGTTGAGTTTAAGATAACTCTTTGTCATCCAGTCCTCTATCAAAGAGAGACAAGTCTCTAGATTGAGGTGGTGATCCTGCCTGTTGCAGATGCGGAAATAAAGTTGCGTGTCGTCTGCGTATGAGTGATAGAGCAGTTTTTGGCTGCTGATAATCTCAAAAAGAGGACGGAGATATATGTTAAACAGCACTGGTGACAGAGGCGATCCTTGAGGGACTCCGCATGTTACTGTGCGTTTTTCAGACGTAAAAGGTCCTAACTTCACTGTTTGCGATCGGTTTTCCAAGAAAGAGGAGAACCAAGATAAATCGCTTTCTGCGACTCTGGCTACTTCAGCAAGCCGAGTCAGTAACAGATTGTGGTCTACAGTGTCGAAAGCTGCACTTAGGTCCAACAGAACCAGGAGACAAGATTCTCCTTCGTCTGCGGCCTTGAGAACATCGTCCCATACTTTCAGCAATGCTGTTTCCGTCCCATGACCGGGACGGAAGCCTGATTGCAATGGGTCAAGTAGCTTGTAGGTATCTAGATGCAGTTGCAGCTGTTTTACCACTACCTTTTCTATTATCTTAGAGAGTACATGGAGGCTTGTTATAGGACGGCGATGGAGTGGGTCCTTAGGGTCCAAGGAGGGTTTCTTCAGGATGGGTTGGATTATACCCTCTTTCAACTGTGAGGGCACTATGCCCTCCAAGAAAGACTGGTTGATAAGCTGCGTGATGGGAGGAGCCAGGATGTAGGCGCATTCCTTCAGCAGTTTTGTGGGGATAATGTCATTTGGCGCTGCGCCATTGCGCAGAGTACAAATGACATTATTAGTAGTCTCGATGGAGATGGGTTCCAGTGTGAACTTACCTGATATCGGAGAATTATTATGGGTGCTGTGTGAGAGGCTGCGGGGGGGGCTGGGGGAAGAATTGTTTTGCTGAATGCTTTCACGGATTGCTTCGATTTTATTAATGAAGCAATCCGATAGCTCATTGCAAAATTCTTGTGTGTCCGGACTGGGGGCTTCAATGCATCCTGGCTTCATGGTCTGGGTGACCATCTTGAAGAGTTCGCGGGGGCGGTTTAGGGCACCGTTGATAGCCTCTGAAAAATAATTTTTCTTGGCTTGGAAAATTCCTTTGTGGTATTTCCTTGTAGTCGCCTTGTAGATGGATAGGTTTAACTCTGAAGAACATCTTTTCCAGGCAGATTCTGCCCTTCTGCGTTCTTGCTTCAGTAACGACAGCTGGTTGTTAAACCAGCTGCTGTTGTTTTTCCGAATGCGGGTTATTCGTTTCGGCGCTACCAAGTCGGCTGACTGTAGCATGGCCGAATTTATGGCTTCCAATGTTTCAACGGCCGTTTGATGCGGCTGAGTTGTTTCTATTTTTTTCCTTAAAGTCGTTTTGAAGAGTTCCGAGTGGAGCTTCTTCTGACATCTAGTCCAGTGTGTTGTCACTGGATTTGATGTTTTTGTTGCAGGGGGGATGGTGGAAATACTGAATATAATTGCATGGTGGTCTGTCCATGGCAATTTTTCATTTTCCCTAATTTTTATTTCCAGCGCTTGTCTGAAAATAAGATCGAGTGTGTGACCTGAAGCATGTGTGGGCCCACATACTAGTTGCTGTAATCCTAATCCTTCCAGGTGGTCAAAACAGGCGTCAGCAATGGGGTCTTGTGAGGAGTTAGCCCAGAGATTGAAATCCCCTAGCAGCAAAAGATGTTTGCTGTTGAGGGTATAAGTGGAGAAGAAATCCGTCCAAGATGATAGCAGCTGCGATTTTGGGCCGGGAGGCCTATAGCAGAGCAGAATGTGGACGGTCTCCTTTGAAATTGCTTGCAGTTGCAGAGTAAGGGTTTCCATGAATGGAAGAGGGTTTTGGCGGACTGGTTTGGTGATCGTAAGGTGAGTCTTGTGGATCACCGCCAGGCCGCCTCCTCTTTGCCCTATTCTGTTTTCCGTTATAATACGGTAATTTTCTGGCACCAGTTCTCCTAGAATGGTGTTACAGTCAGCTGTGAGCCAGCTCTCTGTAATAAAAAGACAGTCTAAATCATTTTGTTGAATGAAGTCGCGGATTTCTAGTCGGTGTTTTACTGCCGATCTTGTGTTAATCAGAGCACATGATATGTGCTTGAGCTGGGGTAAATGGCTGAAACGTCTGACAGTCGATCGATGATCGATTCTCAAAAGTCGCTCAGTTCTTAGGGCATTTTTGGTGATGGCTGGCAGTATTGCGGCGAATTGCCTCAAACTCCAAATGGTTTCGGCCGAATATTGTCGACCTGCCATAATCGCAATACACCGTGGGGGGGGGGGGGGAGAGGGGGAATTGGCTTGGTCCAGAGGAAGGCAAAAAAACCCTGGCGGTGCTAGGCCAATATGCTCCGGTAGGGAAAAAAATTCCTTCCTGACCCCTATAAAAGGCGATCGGTTAACCCCTGGATCAAGCTTCTATTCGTTCACGAGACAAGGGGGGGCTGGGGATGAGAGGGGGAACGTGTTGCTGGTCTGGTAGGATGGCTGCCTGCTCAGGCAGTGGGATAAGGGCTGAACAGATAAGGTGTATTCCGGATGATCTAGGGGCTGAGAGGGCGAAAACAAGGACAGATGACTGTCCTTCTGGGGTGAGGGGGGGTTTACCAGAGGCTGGGTGAAGTTAGCAGGGCGTGGGGAGCCGCACGCCGTTAGGCCGCAAGTGAAGCCGCGGTCTTTCCTAAACCGCGGCCCCGCGATTCAGGTCGGCCTGGCGCGGTGCTTTCAAAAAAGTGCCCCCGAACGTCGGAATTGCCGCGGGGAGGTTACAGGAGGGTGCCCCTGGTGAGGATGGAGGTGTGGGAGTGCGGGGCACCGAGGAAAGGAACCAAAAGGAGCAAGGGGGATCCGTGATTGCTGCGGCTTTATCCTAAAAAGGACGGCCGTCAGCAGCTTCAGTGGAGGGCTCTTACCTTCAGGAGAGCCAAGGAGCTGGGCTAGAGGAGTGCTCAGACTGGGGTACAGGTTTTTCCAGGCTGGAGCTGGAGAGAAGACCGGGCTAGCAGGGCTGGGAGGGACTCTGCCTGTCTGCCTCCTACGCCTGCCTGGAGCTATGACTCACACGCTCCTACTCCTAGGAGACGTGCGCCGCTGGAGCTCCTGTGCTAATCCGTCTGCCTCACTGGCTAGCTAACAGGTGCATTCCAAGATTTTACATTCTAGGATGTTGTGATCTTTGTGTGTTAATCCATTGCAATAATCACATGTGCTTGTTGAATAAGCCTTTAAGCATTGAAAGTGCTAGTGTTAGTCGATTATTTTACCTATATGCCAAATTTCTAATAACCAAGGACCTACTTGGTAACTTTCCCCCTGTACACAACAGAGGTTTTCCTGTCAGGAAAACTTTGGTGAGAGCTTTGGGCGGGAAATCCCGGCTGTGTGTATGCTCCACCGCAGTGTTTGCCATAGGGAAACTGCTGGGAAAAAGACCGCTGGCAATCGCAGCAGGAAAAAAGAGAACATGTTCTATTTTTTTCCTGCCAGGATTCCTGGCCATAGATTGAGATTCCCCCAGACTGCCAGCAGAGTCTGGTTCCCTGGAAGAAATATCGGATTGGTCCTCACACAGGAGCTCGGAGGAGGAATGGGAGATAGGAGGCTCCCTGGTCCAGGAAGAGATCCAGACCGAGGTGTTAGATGTACCAGATCTGCTGTGGGAACTGGAGGAGCTGCAGGAACCATGTCAGTGCAAAAAAACTCTTCTATAACAGAACCTCCACCACCAGCATCTTCTTATACCGCTGAGTGGAGTGGATAATAAGGATGTCAGGGAGTCTAGTAGTGGTGTGAATGGATGGCTGAGGACTACGGTGATGAAGGTATTCCCTGGATGCATATGCAGTTGCCACCCCCCCCCCCCCCCCAATTTTCTGCCCCTATCAAATCCCTCAGGGCCCATTGTAGGGCCAGCCCTGCCCCAACGCTTGTGTCCTACCAGGAAAAGAAAAGACAAGAGAACTGCCCAGGCTTTTCAGGTTCCAGTGGGAAATTCAAAGCAGAACAGCTCTGCAGTGGGGTCTGGACTACCCCTATGTCTCTCCTAACATCATGGATGACATGGGTGGGGGTGGTGAGTGTAGCACCCTATAGTGTGCTAAGAATGTACATATTATTTTTTTTAATTTGTGCAGGCTTGGCTATCAGGGCTGGCAGTGCCTGAAGGGGTACTGGGAGAAATAGCCACATATAGGACAGCTAGCACCAAGGACTTCTATTTTCTTGCTACACCATAGGGGCCTGTGGTTTCTGCCTGCAAAGGGCATTCTACTAAGATCCAGCGGTGGCTGTGTTAAATCTTAAATCTGTGCTAGCTGATCAAGATTGTGCAGGAGAAGAAAGTGTGTATATTTACTGGAGTGTTTATCTTGTTGCCGACCGCCCGCTGTCATTTTACTGCGGGAAGTCGGCACTGCTGGGCGAGAGCCCGTAGCTATACGTCTGCTCTAAAGTGGCCGCTAGGGGGCGCGTGCGCACCGCCGCATACCCGCTCGCTCCCGAGTCCTGCACGCGTGCCCGGTGGGTGCGATCGCCGCCGGGCACAGGCGATCGCTCGGTACAGAGCGAGGACCGGGAGCTATGTATGTAAACACACAACTCCCGGTCCTGTCAGCGGAGGAAACGTGATCTTCTGTTCATACAATGTATGAACAGAAGATCAGTGATTTCCCCTAGTGAGTCCACCCCCCATACAGTAAGAACACACCCAGGAACACACTTAACCCCTTCCCCGCCCCCTAGTGTTAACCCCTTCACCAATGGCATTTTTATAGTAATACAATGCATTTTTATAGCATTGATCGCTAAAAAAATGCCAATGGTCCCAAAAATGTGTCAAAAGTGTCCGAAGTGCCCGCCATAATGTCGCAGTACTGAAAAAAAATGCTGATCACCGCCATTACTAGTAAAAAAAAAATATATTAATAAAAATGCAATAAAACAACCCCCTATTTTGTAAACGCTATAACATTTGCGCAAACCAATAAATAAACCCTTATTGGGATTTTTTTTACGAAAAATACGTAGAAAAATATGTATCGGCCTAAACTGAGGAAAAAAAAATGTTTTTTTTTATATATTTTTGGGGGATATTTATTATAGCAAAAAGTGAAAAATATTGAATTTTTTTCAGAATTGTCGCTCTATTTTTGTTTATAGCGCAAAAAATAAAAACCGCAGAGGTGATCAAATACCACCAAAAGAAAGCTCTATTTGTGGGAAAGAAAAGACGCTAAATTTGTTTGGGAGCCACGTCGCACGACCGCGCAATTGTCAGTTAAAGCGACGCACTGCCGAATCACAAAAAGTGCTCTGGTCATTGGGCAGCAATATGGTCCGGGGGTTAAGTGGTTAAAGTTTTAGTCCCTCACAAGTTTTGCTGATCAAATGGGCATCCCATATCATCCCTTCCCTATCCAAGTGAAATTCACATAATAAAAAAACAAAAACAAAGCTGCAAGGACTGTTTCTCTGTTTCTTGTAAAACATTTAATCCAAGCATAAAGAATAAAACTCACATTGTGGAAGTTAAAAGCAGGCACATAGGGCCAGATTCAGCAAAGGTTACGCTGGCGGATCGAGTGATCCGCCAGCCTAACTGTGGCTTTGAGCCGGCGTTTCTGTTTTCTGTAACCAGAAAACAAGAAACGCCGGGTTGAAGTTCCGATGCGAGCAGCGTAACTGAGTTTCGCCATCGCATCGTTACTTCAACTTAAAAATGGCGCCGGGGGCGTTCCCGCCGATTTACGCTCAAAAAATATGTTAATGAGCGGAAATCGGCAATTCACGATCGAAATCCGGCGCGACGCAATGACGATACGACGTTTCCGGACGGGATACGCGGCGCATAGATATACCTACATGGGGTTGGAGTATCCTATGTTAGGTATAGGCGTCGTCATCGCGTCGGGAAAAAAAAAAAAAAACGTCGCTTGCGTAAAACGGTCATGAATGGGAATGTGACGTCATTGACATTCATTCACAGATTTTGGAGCATGCGCACGGGGATGTTTTGACACTCGACGCATGCGCAGTACATTGGCGGCGGGATCGCGCGTAGTTAGCATACTACACGCCCCGTACCCGCGACATTTGAATTCCGCCGGCTCATTTGTGATGCGCTGCCGCAACTTTAGGAGCAAGTGCTTCGTGAATGACAGCACTTGCTCCTAAAATTTCGGCAGCGCAACGCAAATCAGAAGCGTTACTCCAGAGCAAAGATGCGCTGGAATACGTGAATCTGGCCCATAATGTATAGCTGTCTGTTGATATAAGGACTACACTCGCTCGAGTGGCAGATACGGCTTCCAGTGCAGGCCCATGTAGTCCTTACAATTTTCTGACATCTATATATTATGTGTTGCTTTTAACCTCCACAATGTGAGTTTTATTCTTTATGCTTGGAAGAAGGATGTTAACTCCACCTCCCTTCAATCCACTGAGTTTGGGAGAGTGGGTATAGAGGAGACCCCCTTGGGAGAGATTCTTGAAGCTAGATTTCAATAACAGCAAGTAGATTAAAGCAGTTAGTGATAAACAGGTAATGGACAGAGGTGAGTTTTTTTATAAAGAGAGCAGGCATTCCGAAGCACACAAGAGAAAGGGGAGGCTGGTTCTGGGAAAGAAAGACATAGAAACTGGATTTTGTGGATTTCAGCTGATGTTGGAGGAAGTGGGTGGGAGGTCCCAAGTATATTGTCCAAATACTTCAAAAAATATTATTTATTTATCCTACAACATTTCAAAAGATTATTGATTGACTACAGCAGGGAGTGATGTGGCTCATATACACATGTGTTCCATAATTATTCCAGGGTGAGCATAGGAGCATGTAGACGAGAGGCCATTGAATGACAAAAAAAAATAGCCATAAACTAATAGATTGGAATACAAAAGCTTGTATTTTAATCTAATATATAAAGAGAAAAACAATGTTGTATCAAAGACGTTAGCTAGCCATTTACCACAACAAAAAATGTAAACCCCTTGAAATCAGAAAGGTTAGAACTCATATATCACGTAACATTGAACTAAACAAAAACCTACACAAATAGTGTACCAATATTCCAAGTATCACATTAAAATAAAACACCAACCAGTCCAAATACAAATATTTCAAGTGCCACTATGGGTCAAATGGAATGGGATTACTTAAAGCGTAATGCCACTTTTGTTGAGAAAAATGCATTCCCCTCTGGGTGATCTATGTACATTGCAAGGATTATAACAACATTTGTTGCAGATTCCTACCTTTTATTGTTCTGAGCCCTGGTTCACACTGGGCTGCGGGAGTGAAGCCCTGCGAGTTCAGCTGAACTCGCACAATTTCACTCCCGCTGGCAGTCCTGATTTCAGCCGCCATTTAAGAGACATCTGTGCGGGTTTCTGCACAGATGTCAATGTAAATCGCGGCCCGAAATCGCAAAAAGTAGTGCATGTATGTTCACATCAGATATGTGTTTTATATTATTGTGTATTGTCTAAAAATTAATGTTTTGTATTTATCCAGAATAATTTGATTGTTGCCTCTATCCTGGCAAGGAAGCAGTATCATGTGCTAAACATATGGAGGAATTTTAAAATGTTTGGATTTCCTTACAGTCCATTTTTAAAACACCGGACGCTGTATTTGTTGTCAAAGGTCTCATTACCAGTTAATGTAATCCTTAAATTAACTTAATGAGGCACATTAATGGATATATACAGGTTTTTATTGTTTTTGCTATTTATTTATTTATGTTCTATGCTTAAAAAAAAAGTTGAATTTGTATACTAATTTTTTTAAGTCTTTGGGGCTACTGATATAGTCCAGCAATCTGCTGTAATTGTATATACAGTATATACATATTCTCCACTCATATTGTTTTGAATCAAGCCCTGATGTTGGGTTAACCTTTGAACCCTTCAAACACGTTGATTGTCCCCCCTGACTTTTATCGGAATAAAGTTGTATCTGGCCCTATTAGCAGTAGTGTGCAAACAAAGGGAAGATGATACTAGCTGTGGGTTATGGGTGCTGCACACCCCTGATATCAATTTTGTAGAAGGAAAGGTACCCCAAGGGGCTTTGAGTTGCAGCAAAAAATTATAATGGATTCAGAGGTTGAAAAAAATATAATTTATTTAAAAAGGTACATGGTGAAAAGAAGCGTTATAGTGGGATAAAGACATGAGTTCCAGAATGCGATTTAGAAGAATATGCATATAAATAAATACAACTATATGAGTTCATGTAACAATGAAGTAAATAAACTTTTGCTATAAACCCTGATGCGTTTCGACCTTTGAGAATGGAGGTCTCTTCAGGGGGAAATGATTGAAAACATGAACTCTGAAAAAAGATACATATAGATGATATTTGTTACAACAAAAAACAAACAAATATTTATACAATAAATTATATACAATCATTGGTTGCCATATTGGCGTAGGTAAGTATATTTATCAAAGAATAAATGTAAAAAAAAACTGAAACCATAGGTCCACCACAGACAATAGTGTGGAACTTTAATTTCCAATTTTTTGTATCTGTATAGTAAGTCATGTGTCATGAAAAAAAATTCTGACTTGTGACACTTTAGTGTCTGCATGCTTGTTCAGTGGGGCACTAGGCCAGAATAAGGGTAACTGTCCCAGCACCTGCAGAGTTTAACTTATCAGTGGCATCATCCATATTTCTGTTCTTGTTGAACTTTTACATATCAACCCTATACAGTTCTCTAATGCATAGACCCCATCTGGGGGCGATTCGATACGTCTCAAATTCGAACTCTGAAGTCTTCTGCATTTGAGTCATGCATATTAATGATTGTGAACACCAAAGATATACTTTGTTTACCTTATGCTTAAAGTTTTTGATGGTACTGTTACCACCTATTTCCTTCAATTTTCTGTATAGCTGTATGTGACCTACGGAACTGCCATGCCATTGTCAATGTACTTGTTCTTGTTACTGTATTCAAAACTTCCCAATAAAAAAAATATAAAAAAAAAACTTTTACATATCAAACATTAGTATAATAATAATAATGATAATATAGTGTGGTAAACCTTATCAGAGGAGCCACCTTATTGTCTGTAAAGAATGACTTGGAGTATTAAATTCACATTACAGTACATTTAGGATTGTGATCATTGCTCTATTAAAGGACACATTCATTTACAAGAATAAGATCAGTATGCAAATATAAAAGAACACAGTTTTATGTAATTTAGCTAATTTTCAGATCATTTTCAATAAAAGTATGGTTTCTCAAATAATTTGCATCCAACGAAGCCCAGCAAACACTTATATTTTCCTATTTTGCTGTAATGTAGAAAATATTCAGATTAAGTGGAAGGAAGTGGAAAGTCCTATGGTTTGGGATTGGATCAAGGCAGTCGAGGAAACACACAAAATGGAGGCGCTCAAAGAGATCCTCTTTGAAACAACGGGAGAGCATGCTGTTAAATGGCAAAAGTGGAGAGAGTTTAAAAAATCATGGAGCTATTTGGAAAAATTGAGGCCCCCATAAGCAAGGAGGGTGGAAAGGAGGGGATGCACCCAGCGGAGTAAAGTCTAATTTTAAATACGAGATTACCTACATGAATACACACCAGGAAAGGAGCTTAAAGTAAACATTGGTTGACTACCACTACGGGATAAGAGCAGGACCCGGGGAGCCACGAGGGGGGGGAGGGGCAAGGGAGGGTAGGGGGGTGTAAAATTTTTCTATTCAGTGGGGGAACCCCACGCTTAGTCGGTACGGTTTTTCCCCTTTTGGGAAAAAAAAAAAAAAAAGCAAAGGGCTATAAGATATACCACAAATGATGCAAACCCAAATGGAGACGAGAGAAAGTTCCATACCATGAGTGGGTCTCTTGAGCTTGGTCAAGGCTGAGGTGGAAAAAAAGAAAAAAAAAACAAAAAAAAAAAAAAACTTCCCAATAAAAAAAATATACAAAAAAAACTTTTACATATCAAACATTAGTATAATAATAATAATGATAATATAGTGTGGTAAACCTTATCAGAGGAGCCACCTTATTGTCTGTAAAGAATGACTTGGAGTATTAAATTCACATTACAGTACATTTAGGATTGTGATCATTGCTCTATTAAAGGACACATTCATTTACAAGAATAAGATCAGTATGCAAATATAAAAGAACACAGTTTTATGTAATTTAGCTAATTTTCAGATCATTTCAATAAAAGTATGGTTTCTCAAATAATTTGCATCCAACGAAGCCCAGCAAACACTTATATTTTCCTATTTTGCTGTAATGTAGAAAATATTCAGATTAAATTTGACATTATTATAATCTATCTAAATTCAAGAAAGCTTAGTGCTTGCCAAGAAATTCATAGCAGATGCTAAAGAACATTGAAATGGAAAGTGGGGAGAACAGAGGTTGTTTAGTTCAGGGTATTTGCAATCTTTCTTTTCCTATTTCTTCTGCAAAGCATTTTCTTAATGTAAATGCTGTTGATTCTTCTTTTTTCAAAGAAAATATCTTCTTCTTCTACTTTTTTCCAGAGTGCCCTATTTTCGTTTTCTTTTGTAAATTCCATTTCACCTTTTTATATCTTGCAGGATTGTATTTGAGGAAAATATTTCTGTCTGATGTTTTTTTTTTATTTCATTAAGACACATAAGAGACTTGCTTTAATTAGTTTTATTTAAGGGAAAATATAATGATTTTTGGTTAGGCATATTTAAAAAGTTTTCTTATGTTTATAGGTTTAGAAACAGATGTTATCCATCTTTTTCATTGCGTATTTAAAATCTTTGGTCTATTAGTAATCAACTCCTCTATATATTACCACATTTCAAAATTTTATTTCAGCTGCTATATAAAAGTACTAGGTGATGTTTGCTAACAGATCAACTGTTAAACACTTTGCAATTCCTCATGTTTGTATATATTAGCTCTACACACCTACAATCAAAATAGCATAGGAACAGATCCCATTGCCCACACACACAGAAAAAGCCCATTATTATCTTTAATAGAAACCACTAGAAGCGTGCACAGGGTAATCTAGTTACAGTGATACTCATATTTGTTCATCACCCTCTACCTTAGGTAGGTGCTAAGTGTAAAGGTTTTTGTGTAAGCTGCCAGTGCAGGTAAATTGAAGCAGGCCTATGCTGCAAGCTAGGCCTGTTTGTTTTGATCTGGGGGCAGGGGAGTGGGAGTGTAGCAGTGAGTTACTGACATGTACTTCAGCTCTTGGGCGGCCTCTCTGTTTCCAGGGAGAATGTTCTGGAAAAGGGTCAGGTCAGAGTGCTGGATTGACATGGGGTACATGTGAGGAGCTCTGACCAATCCCCAATTAGGATTGACAGGGGGCAGGCCTCCTACATATACCCATGGTCAGCCTGCTGGGGAGGATTTGTTGGCTTGGTGAACTGAAGGACTGAGCTTTAGACTGTCATGACTGAGGGAACCCCTGTCTTGGAGGCAGTGGAGCTCGGGAGCTTGGAGGGAGCCTCTCCTTAAACGGTCATGGAGAGTTGTCCTGGAACAGGAGCTGGAAGAGGCAGTTGGTCTGCATGTCTGGAATAAGTCCTTCAGGAAGGATCCAGGGCAGGTGTCAGTGAGTGAGGAAAAACAAACAAAGGCGCCCTTTAAGTGCATGAATAAACAAAATTGAATATCCCCAAGAGGATTAAAAAACACTTACAAGATTGAAGATGAAAAGGAGCATGTAGTGAGTGTATCCAGGTGATGTTCCAATGTTTGCAGGAAGGTCTCAGTATGTAAAACTTTCAGAAGGATCCAGAAAACAATAGCCCGCAGACACTGCAGGCTTTGGAGACACAATAACGTTTTTTGGGTCAGTGTGGAAATGACGTCAGTGAAAGCAGTACCAAAACCAGCATGGAACGCAAACAGGAAGTGTGTCATCAGAAAGGGACGCGCTTCGGAACTGCTAATTGGTTCCTTCTTCAGCCAATGATGACAGCTCCATAGAAGCTAGACTTCTTTAGTCTATAGGCGGGACTATGGCCGGTAATTAGGAATGGAGAAACAGTGCTATGACAGCAGGAGGCCGCCGAATAGTCACTGCAAACCTTAAACACAAAACTCGGGAACAACAAAAACAGACACAGAAAAAGTAACAGAAAAAGCGTAACACACAGGTGCAGATAAGCATTGCCCTAACAACAATAAGACCCCTTTAACACTGAAGCATTTTTACAGTGTTTTAGCGTTAAAAATAGCTCTATTAAAACGCTCATAAAATGCTCTCCATGCATCTCAATGGACCCTTTCACACTGAGTCATGCAAGGAGCATCTTTGGAGCAGTGATTTTAATGATGCTTAAATAAAAAAAATAAAAAATGAAAAATTCCTTTAAATAATGTACCTGCTGGGTGTCTATACCTGTGATAACGTCTTTGAATAGCACAATTACCTGCCTGCCAATAAATTAGGAAGAACTGATCTAGCTAAGCTATACAGTGTATAAATATATGTACAACTCCTAGGGATGTATATATATCCTCTACACACTGTAAATTAAGCTAAACTGACTAGCCTGCCTGCTCTATCTAGCTATATAAAAAGACTATCTCTCTGTCTCTCTGACTGATCTCTGTTCAGCGCTGCAACACACTACATGAGGCTGCCCAGCAGGCGGCCTTATATAGTGTGGGGCGTGTGCTAAAGCCCTGAGCCATAATTGGCCAAAGCCACCCTGGCTTTGGCCAATTATGGCTCTCCATTTTTTGCGCGCTGTGATTGGCCAAGCATGAAGGGTCATAGTGCATGTTTGGCCAATCATCAGCGCGCAATGCCGCAGTGAATTATGGGCCATTGCGGGTCACTCGAATTTGGCACGAACGACCCGTTTTGTTCTAAATTCGCCGAACGTATGAACGGAAAATGTTCGAGTGGAACATACGTTCGAATCGAACACGGAGCTCATCCCTAATTGAGGGAAACCCACAGGTAGGAGTAAGGGGAGAGAAGCTGTAGCAAATGAGTACCATCTCTAATGTATGACTGCATGGATTGGGCAAGTGGCTGGAGGAACTGATCCACATATTGTGAGAAACCACTTGTTATGCTTCCCATAGCTGCCACAATCGGTCATCCAGGGGGATTAGTTTGATTTTTATGCACCTTAGGTAGGTGATAAAAATATGGAGTACAATGAATAATCTTAACCAAAAAAGAGGCTTCCTGTTTTGTAATGAGAGCATCACTAAGTGCATTCTTAACAAGGGAGGCGGCCTCTATAGTAAACCGAGGCAAGGGATCAGTCTGCAATTTGATATATGTATTGGTGTCTGACAAAAGTCTAATTGCCTCTGCAACATAATCTATTCTATTCTGTACAACTATTCCTCCCCTTTGTCAGCAGATTTAATAGTTAGATCAAAGAGCCTTCTTTTCAAAATGCGTAAGATTGTGGGCTATCTTGTTTTTGGCTAAAATACACATATCCTGAATCTCTGCATACACAATAGGATAAAAAGTCAATGTAAGTGCTTTGGACGATAAAAGACAGAGACAGGTCTGAATTTATTATTCTGAATAGGTGGAGATTCGGAATGAGCGTCAAGTTCGAGTCGAACATGAGTTTGACTCGAACATTGATTGTTCGCCAGTCCGGCGAACAATTTGGGGTGTTTGCGGCAAATTCGAAAAGCCACGGAACACCCTGTAAAAAAAACACGTTTTTAAAACTTTTTTTGCATTGATACGTGTCCCCTGGGGCAGGACCCAGGTCCCCAAACACTTTTTAGGATAATAACATGCATATTAACCTTTAAAATTAGCACTTTTGATTTTTCATGTTTGTGTCCCATAGACTTTAATGTGTTAAAACAATGTTTTTTCCTGTTCTGGTGCGAACCGAACAGGGGGGTGTTTGACTCATACCTAGTGGAGCGGTCATAAGATTCTGACTATATAATATTTGATCATTCACAGAAGTATCAAGGTAGGAATCAGAGATGGGATACTCACTATTTGATTCAGTATTAGGACAGAAATGTTCTTCTAATAGAGCCAGGCAAACATGATCATCATGAGTCATAGTATTATTACACAAAAGAATAACAGAGATGGAGTAGCCATATATTTGGTAGACTGAATGTTAAAAAATCTTTTTAAAGTAAGGCGACGTGCAAATTTATTCAAATCCTTAAGTAAAAGAAAAGGATTAGGCAGAAGGTGCAAATTTAAGGCCCCAACTAAGTAGCGATATTTCGTCACTAGACAACGGGTGGGTGGAAAGATTAAAGATTTTTACAGTACTCTCTTTTTCCTGGGGTCTGGACTTGAATCTACCTTCTCTGCCCGGACACCCTCTGATTTGTGCTTTCTTTTTTTAGAGGTTTGGTCCTGGGGAGGTCTAATACTAAAAAAGAGACCGGAGAGGGTTCAGAAGACTAGGCCGCAGTGGTAGTGGAAACATAAAGACAATTGGGACCAAAAGATATAGGTAACTTAGATGGTACTTGGTCCACGGATAAAATGGGCATCAAAGTGGTAGTGCTAGTGTCATCTATATGAATAGACATTGAGGTAGTAGTGCTAACTTCATCTGTATGAATGGGAAGGGGTGAAGAGATTACCTGTGTTTGACTAAGCTGTGAATCAACAACAGGTTCAAGTGGGATAACAGATGGTAATAGTGAAGGGACCTTTTTGGTGTCCCTCCTGTATGAAGTAGCTGATAGTTGGGATATACAAGACTTGGAAGGCACTCTATCATGTGCTATAGTTATTGGATGCTGAGTGACTATAGGGGCATGAGGATTATTATCCATTAGAGATGGAATATTATTTACAGATGCATGTTTTCATGAAAACAATCAATTTTTACTATAATCCCCCAAATCTCTGCGGAATTTTCCAAGTTTGAACTTGGTGAAAAGGTATTCTCTCCTATTCATTTTCTTAGTGACGGTAAGTAACCAATGGGTTTGTATATGAGAAGTCAATTCTGAGATTTGGGAAAAAATTATCTGTATCTGGTGTACCAATTGCTCATATTTAAAGGAGTTGTAAAGGATTTTTTTTTTTTTGCTGAAATGACTGTTTACAGGGTATAGAGACATACTAGTTAACTGATTCCTTTTAAAAATTATTAAAACAAGATAAAAATCAATCATTTAATGTGCCTGCAGTTTCAGTTTTGTTTTTAATCTAGTTTCATGCTTGTGTGAAGGACAGAGACACAGAGCCAATACAGGGCAGTGTTTGTTTTTAAAATGAAACTGATTGGTTCTGAGGGGTTTTAGACACACAGTAATCACATTCTTGATTAGAGACTACAGAGAGAAGCTCCCAGTACTTTTTCATAGGGAAACAGACAACCAGAAAGTGTGCAGAACAGAGAAGGATTACAGCAAAAATGAACAATGAGGACATGAAACCAGGACTGCATTAGGGTAAAGGAAGCTATTTAGCTAAACAAATCCTTTAGTGATCCTTTAATGTGTCTCTGTGTTGCGATGATAGTAATCCACTTATTAGTGCAAAATTCTGAGATGGAGGACCATTCTTTCTGTTGTGCATTATCTAAGAAAACATGTTTTTAGGATCCTTAAACCTCTAGGGGTAATATGAGCAGATAAATATTTATGGAGGAAAAATTCATCCCACCACTGCTGATTGGCAGAGGTGAGCAGTTTCTCTAATCTCTGGAATAAATGACATAGGTTACCATATTGTGCATAACTAAAATAGGGAAAAATGGAAATAAGTTCCTGGACTCTGGAATGCTTAAGAGAGTCCATCTCTAATACGAGATCCATAGTAACAACAACACAAGACAGAAACTAATACAAAAAAATAATATATATATATATATATATATATATATATATATATATATATATAATGTAATGAACACAGACACGGTAGGATATGAGGGAAGGAATAGGGCCAATCTCAGTCAGAAAATTGTATATATAAGTATATGACACAATCTGCCAAGGAACAGTCCATATATTCGATGCGGCAGCCTATAAAGTTTGCTTCAAACAAAAATCCAGAAAAATTATATCAAGGGCGCTCTGGATATCAGGACTTAGCAAATAAAGTCTGTTTTGGAAGGGATAGACATCTTTATACACTTCAGGCCACATTTAGAGAGACTCAGAGAGACAAGCGATCTCTAATGATAAACAGAAAAACAAACAAAGGTGCCTCGGTGAGTGAGGGCACAGTGGAGAGATCTGGAAGTATGCCAGGGGAGCTGGGTGTAGAACCAGAGGGAGAGACTGTGGAGTTTGTGTCAAATCGATAGTGAGGCCTAGTCATGTTCTGATGGCGTGATAGGATTACTAAGACTGTGACAAGAAGTAGTGTGCTGGAGCAAGAAGTGTTCTGCGGTAAAAGTCAGTCAAGCAGTGTGCTGGAGGAAGAAGTGTTCTGAAGTAAGTCTGTCAAGTTTAGGGTTAGCCATCTTGTCCTTTTTGATAAGTGTGACGCAGTTACTATATTCTTCAAAAGTACCAATTTATCCTATGGGCATTCTATGTCCCTTTCCCCAACCAAGTAAAATCTGTAATTTAATTATGTGAGTTCCCAGAGCAGAACTGGGGAGGGAGCTCATTTCATTTATTCAGCTGTGTGTGTAAATATGAGCTTGAGCTAGTGGACCCTGTAAACACCAGTTTTTTGTTTTTGTTTTAAGAGCAGCTAAAAAAACTGACACGTGACATGTGAAATGGAATCTAAAGATCCCCTTGCTAACTGGATATGTAACTCCATATTTATATTTGCTTGTTCAAACAATATATATTTATTTTGGTTTTAGAATTATTTAATTAATTAATAATGTTTAAAAGAATTATAAATTCCTTTCATTCTAATAATGCCCCTGCTCATTATTCTGCAGTAGGCATGCCCACAAAATGATACATATTAAAATCTGTTCTTGACTGATAATTATATTACCTGATTTTGATCGGTTGACTCATGATAGTATTATATATTTTTTTAATATCAGTTTGTGGAGGGTTAAATTAAAAAAACAGTGTGGAAAAATATGTTTCAGTCTTGAACTTGGCATACCAACCTCTGAATTTGTTTGATCTAAGAAATATATTTTATCTGAATTTGACATTCAACAAACCTAGAAATGCAGCTCCTGTACACATATTTTATCTTTGTGTTAAATTATTTTACAAAGAGATAGAGGTGAGTTCAAATGCGAGTTAAGAGATAGTAGGATCCTGATACTACGTGTTTGCATGAAATATTTCCTATCTGTCATTTTTTTTATCAGAAATAGGGAAGGCATATAGAAGTGATGCCATCCACAGTAACACTTGGATAGGATATCTGTACTAACTGTGTTAGGGCTAAAGCAAGGTTGAAAAACATTATACTGAGCAGTACACTTTCCTCCAGTTCTCTGTTTTCCATCCATCCAGACACAAGTGAATAGCGCTCAGTGGGTTGAATAGTTTGACAAAGCTTTTTTAAGCAATGGTTTTTGGTAACCATTGGAATGAGGAAAAGAAAATCACATTCTTCCTGACCAGTATTCTGCAGTATTATCTGCAGCAAAATCAGGAAAATGTGTGCACATTTTAACAGAGCATGACTCTATAAGTGTCGCCAGATATAAAAATGATCCCCCTTTTAATCTAGTTATGTATCTATTAATAGGACATAAAGCATACCATAGAATAAAAAATAAATAAAAAAATGGTCCATAGAACAAATAGAGAAAAATCTGTCACCGCACACCATAAAAGCCCACACACATCCAGGCCACACACTCTGACATGTCCCACCCACAGGGCTTATTCATGGAGAGAAGGATTTCCCTGTGGTAGGAATGGTATATAATGCATCATGGGCCACTATGATGATTAATTAGCAAACAGGTGAAGACTAAAGAGGGGGAGAGAGGTAAAACAAGGAGTGCTGCACAGGATAAAAAAAAAATAGAAATAGATTTGTATAGCCAGCAGCGACTTCTGGTATTCTTCATGTTTGGCGAAGATACATCAATTGTTGGCATGGATTTTATAGCATATGTGACTCCCAAACTATTAACCCCCCTGGCGGTATCCCCGAGCGTGACTCGGGGGGTGTTTTTTTTGTGCCATTATCGGTAACCCCGAGTCACGCTCGGGGTAGCTCTGCAGAGCCTGCAGCGCACGCTGACTTACCTTGTCCCCGGATCCAGCGATGCATCCACGCTGTGTGAGCGAGCGGGTGCTCGCTCGATTCACACAGTGTCCCCGAGTGCCGTCGATCTCCGTTCCCTGCGACGTTACGATGCACGGGAACAGAGAACGGCGCCAAATTCAAAAACGTAAACAAACACTATACATACAGTACACTGTAATCTTATAGATTACAGTACTGTATGTAAAAATACACACCCCCCTTGTCCCTAGTGGTCTGCCCTGTGCTCTGCATGTCCTTTTTATAATAAAAACGGTTCTTTCTGCCTGCAAACTGTAGATTGTCCATAGCAACCAAAAGTGTCCCTTTATGTCAAAAATGGTTTTAGATCAGCTAGAAAACAGCGATAATAAATTTGAATCACATGCAGAATTGAGCAATAGCGATTTGTGGGGAAATTCATCATAAAAAATTTTTTTATTTATTATATTATAATTTATAATTTTGTTTTAAAAAAAAATTTATACCCGGATGCCTATTAGACTCGTGTTTGGTCAGATTTAAGTGAGTTATTCCTAAGAATTACAGGCCTACAGTATAAAATGCCAAATTTCCTTGCAAATAATGGTACCACTTTCAGCACCTAAAATCAGAAAGAATCATACTGCCAGGGAGGTTAAGGAAGACATTTAAAAATTTAAAAAGCCCCCCTCTCAGAAAAGAAAATGAAAGGTAAAGATAAGAATGAAAAACAACAGTGAACAAAACAAAATTTGCCTCCTTTTTCCCCTACAAATAGAGCTTTCTTTTATGGTATTTGGTATTTTTTTTTGCACTATTAAAAAAATAATATATTTTTGCTATAATAAATATCCCCAAATGAAAAAAACAATATCTTGATCAGTTGAGATCAATATATATTCTTCTACATATTGTTGGTAAAAAAAAATCACAATAATTGTATATTGATTGGTTTGCGCAAAAATTATAGCATTTACAAATTATGGGAAAGATTTCTGGCAATTTTATTTAATTTTTTTTAATTTATTTTTTTACTAGTAATGGTGGCGATCTGTGATTTCTAGCTTTACTGCAACATTGCGATGGACAGATCGGACACTTGAATTTTTTTTGGACCATTGACAATTATACAGCGATCAATGCTATAAAAATGCACCAATTGCTGTGTAAATGTCACTGGCTGGGAAGGGGTTAACACTAGGGGGTGATCAAGGGGTTAACTGTGTGTTCCCACAGAGTGTTCTAACTCTGTGGAGATGGGAGTGACTAGGAGAGGAGACATATCGTTTTTCCTACTTAGTAGGAACAAACAATATGTTTCCTCTTCCCTGACAGCACAGGTTTACACACACAAATCCCTGTGCTGGCACTCGTGCATGCGATTGCACATGGCCGGTGGCGATCCTGCCTGCTGGCCACGCAAATCGGGTCCCCCGCCATGTCCTCTGGAGGCCGAAAAAGGGAAGGACGTAACCATACAGGATTTTGCCGGGTAGCTATTCTGCTGCAGTATATCTGCATGAGCCATTCGGGAATCGGTTAATAACCCAGAAGAAAAAACATGACAAAAATAAGTAAGATGTATGATTAGAACTTTTTCCAAATAAGCACGATTCAAATTAGTCAGAAATGTTCAGGGGAAATAAAAAAAGAATGAGATGTTGAGGTATTAGAGGGGATAAACAAAGGGGGAGGGGGGAGGAGGAGAAAGAAGGGCAGAGAAAAGAGTGGGGGGGAGAAGGGAAAAGGAAAAATTACGGGGGGAGGGAAAAGGAAGAAGAAAAGAGGAGAGAGGTGCGAAGATTATTCATGTGTGCAAAAACAGTGTACCGCTGGAGTAAATAGACCTTGTATAATAACATGTGTCACATATTGATAGGCAAGCAATTAAGCATGTACAAACAAATGTGGCATAAATGATATTAAGTAATAAAAACACTGAAAATGTGAGTCAGTGAGTAACTGAAAAAACACATATAATGCAAAAAGTCCACCCTTCCAATCCAGGTGGTTAAAGTGAAGATAATAGAAGTCCAGTTTAGGAAGTCCAAGGGTGAAAAGGAGGATGATCAATTATTAGTGACCCAACACCATTCAGATTCAAGGCTTACCAGAAAGCCTGCGACTTTTCCCTTTCAGGAGAAGTCTAAACAGGCATAGCAGATGATTTAGATCCCTTATGATGACAGGAGAGGTGCAGCGTCTCTTCACAAAGCAGGAAACCAGGATCCACAGCTCCACACAGGGTTAACTGATACTCTCAGGATGGTCCCACGCTTCCAGGGAACTTGCAGGCCAGGTAACTTCAGTTGCTCGCAGACTTGGCTCGCAGCTTGGAATTACAGTGCAGTTTGTGGGAGGGGGAAGACGGCAAAATGTAACAGAGAAAAGATTATTCATAATAGTGGGTGATATCCCATTCATAGTTGAGAGGGTAATTGATTATTTCAATCATTTGAACTGAATTGAAAAAATCATTAAAAGAATCAATAGGTTTTCTGTTTCAATATGTTTATTATGCATTTAGTTGTAAATATCACATTACAGAATGGAACAAAGAAAATAATACAATTGAGTCAGTGGAAGCAGTAGAAAACACATAAAGAATGCATTTTCAATTATTATAAACAAGATGGTAATCCATACACAAATTGTAGAACTAATAATAAAACCCGTATTTCAGTATATACATTTGTAAGCAAACTGATTCAGAAGACTTTGACAAAATCCAACCATCTCAGTGGCATCGTAAATCCCACCAAACAAAATAAAAAAATCAAGAAGAATAGAACAGTATCTATTACAATAAATATGAACAATCATAAACTAATATCAGAAAATCGGCACCACCCCCATTACATAGAACCCAGGGAGTGGCAGCGGGATAGACATGAGAAAAAAGGAGAGAAAAAAAAAGGGGGGGATCAATAGATTTTCTCTTTTATGTAAAAAGGAGGTGTAATGGATATGTAACTGCTTGCCGACCGTATACCGTACATATACAATGGCAAGAAAGCTCTCCTGGGCAGGATCACGTACCTATATGTGATCCTGCACTTACAGGTTTGGGGCACACACGTATGCCGCCAGTGACCCATTACCATTCCTGGGTGAAAGTTTTTTGGGAACCAGTGACACCAATACAGTGATCAGTGCTAAAAACATGCAATCACTGTACTATTGACATTAATAGCAGGGAAGGGGTTAACACCAGGGGCGATCAAATGGTTAAATGTGTGCCTAAACTGTGCTTGGTTCCTGTGGGGGAGGTGCTTGTACTATGGGAAGACAGAGATCTGTGTTCCTGGTTTGCTTCCCTACTGACAGAAAGGCAGGCTGCCTTGTTTACATAGGCAGTCTGCCGTTCTGCTTCTGTCCTGAACAATCTATGGTTGTGTCCAATCTTGTTGATGAGGCAAGGGCCTCTTCCCCACAACCCTGGTTGCTGGTTGCGGGGGTCTATGGGCAGGGGGCTTATCAGAATCTGGAAGCGCCATTTAAAAAAAGGGACCCCCAGATACCAGATTCCCCATGTGAATAAGTATGGGGTACATACTACCCCTACCAATTCACAAAAAAAGTGTAAAAAGTGACACAGCACATGTTTTTGATAATTCCTTTATTTAAAAAAATAAATGTCCCCAATGTAGATCCATTGTCAATTACAATGCCCGCTGAATTGCTGGACCCAAAAAAGTCTTGTTAACCCCTTAAGGACCGCCGCATGTACATTTACATCGGCAGAATGGCACAGACAGGCACATCAACATATATATATATATATACGTTGCTGCCTTGACGTTGGTCGTGGGTCCGATCGGGACCCCCCCGGTACATGCGGCGGTCCGGTTTGCTAAAGGAGCGATCCGGGATGAGGGGGCGGCTGTTCGTTTTTGTCCGCCCCCTCCTGATCGCTCCCAGCCAATACGCGCGCTCCCCTGCAGTGTCACTTCCTCCTCCTGTGTAAACACAGGAAGAGGGAAGTGATGTGATCTCTGCTCTCTGCGTTTTTTTCACCGCCGCTGAGGAGAGATCACATCGCACAGTAAGTCGGCACAACACTACACTGACACCAGGACCCGCAGGCACAATAACCCCTTGCGATCCCCCTCCCCCTGTCACAGTGTCACTAAATGCAGTAATCATATATGTATGATTACTGTATTTAGTGTCAGTGTGACAGTCAGTTAATGTTAGGTTCAGGGTAGCCCCAGTACTCTCCCCTAATAAAGTTTTAACCCCTTGATCACCGCCCTAGTTAACCCTTTCACTCCCTATTGCCAGCGGCACTAAGCGATCATTTTTCTGATCGCTGTATTAGTGTTGCTGTTCCCGCTAGGTAGCTATTTTTTTTATTTCGATTTTTTTTTTACTAAAGACATGTGGCTAAAAAAAAAATTTGGCCTAAATGTTTGACTAAAATTTAGTTTATTTGATTTGTCTTATAACAAAAAGTAAAAAATATTGATTTTTTTTCAAAAATGTCGCTCTATTTTTGTATATAGCGCAAAAAACAAAAATCGCAGAGGCGATCAAATACCACCAAAAGAAAGCTCTATTTGTGGGAAGAAAAGAAGGCAAATTTTGTTTGGGAGCCTCGTCGCACGACCGCACAATTGTCAGTTAAAGCGACGCAGTGCCGAATCGCAAAAAGGGGCCTGGTCCTTTACCTGCATTTTGGTCCGGGTCTTATCATCTGCCAGCATACCGCAGTTGATGACATCACACGGGGGCGGAGTCACACCTTCCAGATTGTGATAAGCCCCCTGCCCCCTTCTTTATTTTTCATTATTGCCATACTTTTACTTACATTTCAGATGTCAGTGGGGAAGCACGTTGACAGATGATGAGTCATCGGTTTTTAAGGACATGGTGGCTGGCTTCCTGCCCTGTTCCTTAACAAACAGCTATTCTTCACACAGAATTTGAATTGGTAGACCATTTTCAACCGATCCCAGTTGTTCCGAAAATGTGGAATTTATTAGAAAATGAATCAACTAAACGAATCAAGAAAACACAATTAGTAACATAACAAATCTATCTGAAACAAAACATTTTTTTTTTTGCTCTGCACATGTCTATCTGGTTAATTATGGCAAACTCAGCTTCCCAGACCCCGTCATACCCTCATAAAAAAGGGAACTAAGCAGAATTTTTACCTTGCTGGAAGTTCCAGAAAAGAGTGCATAGGTGCAATTGAAAAACATTATTTTAAAGTTTTTCTATGTGAATGGGGACATGTAACATATAGAAAGTAGGTATTATACCAATTTGGCTGCAAAACTGGAAATACCCCTTAAAGCCTATGCCACGTAAGCCCTGGGATGGCCCTGCAACTACAGTAATAAAGTAAGCTAGCTAACTTTGTCATAGCTGCAGGATATCTGTCCTAAACAATCTTATACAGCTCGTTAAAAAGCACTGACTTCAGTGTCTAGTATGTTGCTTAATTTGGATGAAATTCAAATTTAGCTTTATAAGTAGGAAATATAACATCAGTAGTAACTGGCTTATTTAGTGCAAGGATTGATGATGTATAATGATATGTAATTGTCTGCACCAAGAAATTATATTTTCAGTTTCATCAGTTTAGAACATTTAGAACACTGAAGCATGATTGCTAATTGGTTACTATGGGTTACGGCACTTTGCTCATTGCCTTGTTGCATAAATGCCACAAAAACATGTGTGCTCAAGTAGCAGTTTCATAATATGGCTAGATTTGTCAGTATGTTCATATCTGCAAGGACCTCTTTGCTCACTTAGTATAGGTGTCTATAGACATTTAGATGTCAATATCAAAATCCTATTGAAAATGACTACCTAATATTTTCAAAATAGTCATTCATAGTTCACTCATTGCTGTTTAAAGTTAATGAACAGACAACAAATATATTTTATTGTGTACACTTAAATTACGATTGGAGAATGACAATGTCATGGATCGAGTGGCTACTGAGGGTGGGTACAGGGATGAGAGATAGTGGAATGTTGCATGAGGCATCATGGTTCATAGTTCATCTTTGGAAATTGACCATCATGCTGGTAAATTATCACAAGAACCATAATGCCGCGTACACACGATCACTTTTTGTGATGGAAAAAAAAGACGTTTTATGTGACGAAACAAAACAACGTTTTTCAAACTTCATTTTCCAAAACGACGTTGCATACACACCATCGTTTTTCCAAAATGCTCTAGCAAAGCGTGGTGACGTACACCACGTTCGACGGCACTCTGTTCCATTGAAGCTCCGTCTCATAACTTGCTTCTGAGCATGCGCGGGTTTAAAAACATCGTTTTCAACGTCGTTTTGCCCACACACGATCTCTTTTTATGACACAAAAAATGAAATTTTGAAAAACGACACAAAAAATTCAAGCATGTTTGAATTTTTTTCGTTTTGCCCACACACAATCATTTTAAATGACGTTTTTGAAAACGTTGTTTAATTTCATCACAAAAAGTGATCGTGTGTACATTAAGGTTCCCCCAACTCTGCATACCTAAGGACATAAACATAATATAAAACACATGCTAAGCTGCCACCACCCAAAAATTACAGGCTTGTAGGAGACTTTGCTCCTGACACCTTTGGCCAGTACACTCTGCGCTTAAGCAGAATGGAACCCGTGCTGCTGTTCTTACTAGCAGTACAGGTTTGCCAAACTGAGCAATATTGCTTTTATAATTAGTACAAACACCCACTCACAGTCTCTGGACACAAATGAATGCAGATCTCTCAGCAATCTAAGGCTCGTTGTGTGGCAGCCAAGCGATTTTCGCATGACTCTGCAATTATTTAAGCTATCCTTTGAGCTACTCAGACACCTTTCTCACTGACCACACACACATGACTCATAGATCCCTGTCTGGCAATGGAATCTTTGAGGAAAATGGAAAAATAGCACTAAACCTGTAAGGTTATCTTATTGGTATTGTTATCTTAAAGTATTGATGTTGATGTACTGTAAATAATCTGTTTCCTAAGCAGTTGGCTTCTATACCGCAAAGGATCTCCACAGTCTCCTTGGCTAGTAGTGCAATGTAAAAAAGGGGGGGGGGATTATCCAAAAAGTATCCAATGCGTTTTAGTGGTTCAAAGCATACCCATGATACAGGAATACATTGGATACATTTGGATTCTACCCCTGACTTTTAAGGATCTTTTGCTACGGAGTCCCTCAAGGATTCCCTCTGTCACCGGTGCTCTTCAACATCTATCTTCGCCCTCTCTTTGAAATCATTAGTAGCCAAAAACTACTTTATCACTCATATGCAGATGACACACAATTGTATTTTCGCATCTGCAACAAAAAGGATCATCATCTCGGTCTAGAGAAATGCCTCTCATTGATAGAAAACTGGATGACAAAGAGTTATCTTAAACTCAACAGCTCCAAAACAGAACTTCTCCTGTTTCACTCCAGTCGTAAGAATCAACTTGCAACAACTTGGACACCCCCGCCCATTCTGGGCCAAATCATCACCCCTAGCACCAAAGTCAAAAGTCTCGGGGTCATATTTGACACCTACATGACAATGGATGCACAAATAGGGTCAGTAGTCAGAAGATCACATCATCTGCTGCGCCTACTATGCAGATTTATTCCATTTATTCCTAAAGAAGACATAGCGGTGGTGGTGGGAAAAATTGTGAACTCCAGACTTGACTATGCAAATGCCCTTTACATAGGACTCCCAAAGTACCAAATTCCTCGTCTGCAAGTTGTTCAAAATACGGCCGCCAGACTTGTGACTTCGAAAAAACCATGGGAATCAATCTCACCTTCGCTGAGATCCCTTCATTGGTTGCCAGTAAAAGACAGAATTGCTTTTAAAGCACTCTGTCTGACGCATAAGTGCATCCATGGGAAGGCCCCCCAATATCTATGTGAAAAAATAAAACCTCACAACTCCAATCGCGTTCTGCGATCCACCAACCATAATCTGCTCCAGATACCCAAAGCCAAATACAAGTCCAAAGGAGAAAGAAGATTTGTTATCAACAAAGAGCGCCCAGAGGCGATTTAGTTTGCATGTGCTGTGCTATATACGTTTTTTCACTCACTCACTCACTCACTCACTCACTCACTCACTCACTCACTCACTCACTCACATGGCAATGAAATCTGTCCCTGCCTATAATAACTTCCAACCATACTCTACAGTCTGAAAGGCTTGCAATTCTCAAAACTACAAGGATGCAAAGTCACCAGCACTCCAAAGAGCTGTGTTTCGTGTGTTTATTTAACCACTTCAGCCCCGGAAAGATTTGCCCCTTAATGACCAGGCCAATTTTTTGCGATACGGCACTGCGTCGCTTTAACTGACAATTAGGTGGTCATGTGACGCTGTACCCAAACAACATTTATGTCCTTTTTTTCCCACAAATTGAGCTTTCGTATGGTGGTATTTAACCACCTAAGGACCTTTGGGTGTTTTTCAGATTTGGTGTTTGCAAGACTAAAACAGTTTTTTTCTGCTAGAAAATTACTTAAAACCCCCAAACATTATATATATTTTTTTCTAACACCCTAGAAAATAAAATGGTGGTCATTGCAATACTTTTTTTCACACCATATTTGCGCAGCGGTCTTACAAGCGCACTTTTTTTGGAAAAAATTTACTTTTTTGAATAAAAAAATAAGACAACAATAAATCTGGCCCAATTTTTTTATATATTGTGAAAGATAATGTTACGGCAAGTAAAATGATACCCAACATGTCATGCTTAAAAATTGCGCACGCTCGTGGCATGGCGTCAAACTTTTACCCTTAAAAATCTTGATAGGCGACGTTTAAAAAATGCTATAGGTTGCATCTTTTGAGCTACAGAGTAGGTCTAGGGCTAGAATTATTGCTCTCGCTCTAACGATCGCAGTGATACCTCACTTGTGTAGTTTCAACACCTTTTTCATATGCAGGGGCTACGCACGTATGCGTTCGCTTCTGCGCGCAAGCTCGTTGGGACAGGGCGCTTTAAGAAAAAAAATATCTTATTTATTTTTATTTATTTTATTATTTTTTACACTGAAAAAAAAAATTAATCACTTTTATTTCTATTACAAGGAATGTAAACATCCCTTGCAATAGAAAAAAGCATGACAGGTCCTCTTAAATATGAGATCTGTGGTCAAGAAGACCTCAGATCTCATATTTAGACTTAAATGCAGAAAAAAAAAAATTGGAAATTGTCATTTTTTTCAAATGACAACAAAAAAAGTTTCTTTAACCACTTTATGCCCGCCACACGACTATGTACATCCACAGAATGGCACGTACAGGCAGATGGGCGTACATGTACGTCGCTGCCTTCTAGCGGGTCGGGGGTCCGATCGGGACCCCCTCCGCTGCGTGTGGCGGGCGGCTTACCTGCGGGAGCGATCCGTGCTGAGGGGGTGGCTGCTCGATTTTGTCCGCCCCCTCATAATCGCTCCCAGCCAATCCAGTGACCCCCCGCCATGTCACTTCCTCTGCCTGTATAATGTTAACACAGGCAGAGGAAGTGATGTGAGCTCTCCTCTCGGCGGTATTTTCAATCCGCCGAGAGGAGAGAAGTCTCACAGTAAGTTGCACAAACACTACACTGACACCACACACATAGGCATACTTAACCCCTTCCGATCACCCCCCCAGCCCCTTGTCACACTGAATGAATGAATGAATGAATGAATGAATGAATGAATGAATGAAGAACTTATATAGCGCAGCACATGTGAAGTAAATCGCCTCTGGGCGCTTGTTGTTCCTGTCCCCGTTGAGATCAAAAGAGATGAGTCTTAATCTTTCTCCTGAAGACTAAGTAGTTCTCCTCCAGCCGAATGCTGGCTGGTAAGGCGTTCCATAGTCTGGGACCTTGGACAGCGAATCTCCTGTCTCCTTTGGACTTGTATCTGGCTTTCGGTATCTGAAGCCGATTTTGATTGGTGGATCGTAGAATACGATTGGGATTGTGAACTTTTAATTTTTCGCATAGATAATGGGGAGCATTCCCATGGATACATCTATGCGTTAGACAGAGAGCTTTAAAGGTGATTCTGTCTTTAACTGGTAGCCAGTGAAGGGATCTCAGTGAAGGTGAGATTGATTCCCAGGGTTTTTTCCCAGTCACAAGTCTGGCGGCCATATTTTGAACGACTTGAAGACGAGCGATTTGGTACTTGGGGAGTCCGAGGTAAAGGGCATTTGCATAGTCCAGTCTGGAGTTTACAATTGCTCCCACCACGACCGCTATGTCGTTCTTGGGAATAAAAGGCGTGAGTCTGCGTAGTAGGCGCAGCAGATAGTGAGATCCGCTGACTACTGCCCCTATTTGTGCGTTCATTGTCATGTCGGAGTCAAAGATGACCCCAAGACTTTTGACTTTGGCGCTAGGGGGTGATGATTTTGCCCAGAATGGACGGGGGGATCCAGGTTGTTGTCGATTGATTCCTACGCTTGGCGTGAAACAGAAGAAGTTCTGTTTTCGCTCCGTTGAGTTTGAGATAACTCTTTGTCATCCAGTCCTCTATCAAAGAGAGGCATGTCTCTAGGTTGAGGTGGTGATCCTTTTTATTGCAAATGCGGAAGTACAGTTGCGTGTCGTCTGCATAAGAGTGATATAGCAGTTTTTGGCTGCTGATGATTTCAAAAAGAGGACGCACATAGATGTTGAATAACATCGGCGACAGGGGAGATCCTTGAGGGACCCCGCACGATAATGTGCGTTGTTCAGAAGTGAAGGGTCCTAGCTTCACTATTTGCGATCGGTTTTCCAAAAAAGAGTCAGGATAGATCGCTTTCTGCGACTTTGGCTATTTTAGCCAGCCGAGTCAATAACAGCTTGTGATCAACTGTATCAAAGACTGCGCTTAGGTCCAGCAGAACCAGAAGAGAAGATTCTCCTTCATCTGCGGCCTCGAGAACGTCGTCCCATATCTTAAGCAATGCTGTTTCCGTCCCGTGTCCTGAACGGAATCCTGATTGAAATGGGTCGAGTAAGTTGTGGGTATCTAGATGCTGTTGCAGCTGCTGTACCACTGCTTTCTCCATTACCTTGGAGAGAACATTTAGGCCTGTTATTGGGCGCCAGTTGAGTGGATCCTTAGGATCCAGGGTGGCTTTCTTCAAGATGGGTTGAATGAAGCCCTCCTTCAGCTGGGAGGGCATTATGCCCTCCCTGAAGGATTGGTTGATAAGCTGCATGATAGGAGGTGCCAAGATGTCGGCGCATTCCTTCAGCAGTTTGGTGGGGATAATATCATTTGGCGCAGTGCTGTTGCGCAGAGTGCCGATGATATTTTTAGTGGTCTGAATGGAGATGGGTTCCAGCGTGAACTCACCAAACTGTGGTGAATTGCTGCCGGTGCTGTGGAAATGACTTGTGTATCCAAGTTGGGGGCTTCAAGACATCCTGGATTCATGGTCTGAGTGACCAGCTTGAAGAGTTTGCGGGGGCGATTTAGGGCACCGTTGATAGCCTCAGAAAAATAGTTTTTCTTGGCTTCGAAGATTTGCTTGTAGTATTTTCTGGTTATTGCCTTGTAGATCGAGAGGTTCTTATCTGAAGAGCTTCTTTTCCAGGCTGCTTCTGCCCTTCTGCGCTCTTGCTTCAGTAATGCCAGCTGGTTGTTAAACCAGCTGGAGTTATTTTTCCTAATCTGGGTCTTTCGTTTCGGCGTTATCAAGTCAGCTGACTGCAATAGTGCTGTGTTTATGGCCTCCAGTGTTTCTTCCGCTGTTTGGTGCGGCTGAATTGTGTTTATTTTTTCCCCTAACGTGGCTTTGAAGAGTTCCGAGTGGAGTTTCTTCTGACATCTGGTCCAGTGTGTTGTCACTGGATTTTATGTTTTTGTTAAGGGGGGGAATTCGGAAATAATGAATTTAATTGCATGGTGATCTGTCCATGGCAATGGTTCATTTTCCAAGATTTTTATTTCCAGATCTTGTCTGAAAATAAGATCGAGCGTATGACCTGAAGCATGTGTGGGCCCACATACTAGTTGCTGAAGCCCTAATCCTTCCAGGTGGTCGATGCAGGCGTCTGCAATGGGGTCTTGCGGGGAGTTGGCCCAGAGGTTGAAGTCCCCGAGCAGCAAAAGGTGTTTGCTATTCAGGGTATAGGTGGAGACAAAGTCCGTCAAAGATGGAAGCAGCTGCGACTTGGGGCCGGGTGGCCTATAGCAGAGTAGAATCCGGACGGTCTCCTGGCCGTTTACTTGCAGTTGAAGAGTAAGGGTTTCCATGAATGGAAGAGGGTTTTGGAGGCTTGGTTTTGTGATCGCAAGACGCGTCTTATGGATCACCGCCAGTCCTCCTTCTCTTTGCCCTATTCTGTTTTCCGTAATAATACGGTAGTTTTCTGGCACCAATTCTCCTAGAATGGTGTTACAGTCGGCTGTGAGCCAGCTCTCTATAATGAAGAGGCAGTCTAGGTCGTGTTGTAGAATGAAATCATGGATTTCAAGTCGGTGTTTTACTGCCGATCTTGTGTTGATCAAAGCACATGAAATGCGCTTAGGTTGGGGTAAACGGCTAAAATTTTTGACAGTCGATCGTCGATCGATCCTCAAAAGTTGTTCAATTCTTAGGGTCTTTTTGGTGATGGCTGGCAGTATTGCGGCGAAACGCCTCAGATTCCAAATGGTTTCTGCGGAGTACCGCAGATCAGCCATGGTTGCCATTCACCGGGGGAAAAGTCATTTCTTTTGGTGGCGATGAAGAGAGGATTCAGTAAATCCTCCCGGCTTGGTCCAGAGGAAGGCAAAAAAAACCTAACCGTGCTATGCCAATTTGCTTAGGTAGGGGAAAAAATTCCTTCCTGATCCCTGAAAGGCGATCGGGCGAACCCCTGGATCAAGTACTATTAAATTGTGAAAAGGGGGGTGGGGGGGGGAGAGCTGACACTGCTGCTGGGGTGTACCAAGATGGCCGCCGACCAGGAGCAGGACATGGGACCCCTATACTCCTTAAAATGCCTGGCGTACAGCTGCGGCAATTGTGCAGGGGAGCTAACCTGCCGCCTTATAATGACGACGGCTGGTCGGCAACAGGTTAAAGACATTGTCACATAAGTCGTTGGGACTCGCAGGGTCCCTTTGTCAAGGTAACATTTGTGGTATTTACTTTGAGCACCCATCATTACAAGATCAATAACTGTGAGGAGTGCAGCTTCTTTTTAGACTTTATATATTGGAAGTACCCACACCCTAACACAGGGATCCTCAAACTACGGCCCTCCAGCTGTTGGCCTTGTAACACTCTGACATTCACAGACATGACTAGGCATGATGGGAATTGTAGTTCCTGAACACCTGGAGGGCCGTAGTTTGAAGACCCCTGCCCTAACATCATTGAAACCCTTCAGGTATAACCAGAGTTGATTTTAGATCTTCATTGTTATACCTTACAGTTGCCACCCACTCAGACTAGACAATGAAATGGAAGGGGCTGGCTGCAGCCCTTTTTTCTAATAAACTAGGATTTTGGTAAAATCAATCTTTAAAATGTCATAAATGTTTACAATTCTGAGTTATGGATCCAAATATTAGATCATTAGTCCCAGTTGTTTTTCTGTTATGTGTAGAGTCCAAACAAGTAGCAACATAAAAAAGACCAAACATTAATAACTACACCACATTTTATCTACTGATGTGTAGATTGTGTTTGTGACGCCACACTTTTTCAGATGGTTTTATGATTGGGTGTTGCTTGTGGTGAAAGCTATGAGATTTTACGCTTTAAGTTTTTAGTTTTTTTTGAAGATTGAACTACACATTTGTCCATGGCAGGATGAGGCTTCTCACCCCAATCACTATGCATTGGTTTGCAGCTGCCTAGGTTACAGTATCCCATGACAACATACAGGATGCCTACTGGGTAAACATAACTTACTTTGTGCTTCAATGGTATTTATTAAAGAATTTTTCCATACAAGGATACAGAAAAATAATCTGAACATTTTGTTGTAAAATAATAATCCAACACAGTGGGAACAGAACATCACAGTCCAGTTAAGTGCAGTAAACAAGTGCAAAATCGGGCCAGGGCCCATCAGTGCGCTAATATGGCTTAATCTGGCCTATTACTTCTAGGACCAACATCCCACTAAAAAATCGCAGTTCCCGCAGGAGGCACGCCCGCCCGCCCCCAAGAGCCACCCCAACAAATAATAAAGGGGAGGGAGCATGGCCCCCAGGCCGCACAGACCCCCAACCAGCCAGCACAACAAAAGAGCCCGGCTCGGCACCCAAGCCCATCCACTACAGATAAGCTAAATTGCGATCCTCTTGGGATCGTTTGTTAAGTATGCAATCCATGGGTCCCACACTCTATGAAACAATTTCATTTTGTCCTGCATTAATGCCGGTAACCTTTCGTTCAACATCAACCAAGTGAGTTTACCTTTAAACTGTTCGAATGGGAGTGCAGCAGACCTAAAATTTCTAGCGATTTTTATCTTTCCAGAAATAAATATAAATGTGAGGCCTTGTACACACGATGTAATATATCCGATATCCAACATGTCATGCTTTTTTAAGATCACTGTTATTCCTATTACAAGGCATGTAAACATGCCTTGTAATAGGAATCTATTGTGACAGCCTGACAGGTCCTCTTTATGGAGAGATGCGGGGTCAAAAAGACCCCGCATCTCTCCTTCAGGCTGGAAAGCATGAGATCGTGAAAAACAATTCACCGATTGTTTACGTCTGGGTACCCAGGCCTGACATCATAATGTCGCGCCCGGGCCGTCAATGGTCATAGAGATCTGGTCACCAGTCATCTTTATGATTCCCATTCGGTGCCGGCAGATAGTTTCTCCAGGTCCCCGATGGCTCAGGAGAGCCCTGAGAAGCACCGGATGGTGGCGGATGGTGGCGGGAGGGGGGACGTCCCCTCCCGTCGCTTATAAAAACGTTTAAGCGGCAGAACTGCCGCTATGATCGTTCTTATAGTGCACAGAATCGCCGGCTGAAAAGATGGATACCTGAATGATGCCTGTAGCTGCACCCGTCATTCAGATCTCCCCACTGAACGTCCAGGACGTCATATGATGGACCTTGGGCAGGAATTGGTTAAAACAGGGGTTCAGTCTGCACACATACAAATACATGTGTCAGCCACAGAGCCCCGTCATGGCACCCTAGTATCTGTGGTCCTATCTCTAGCTTATGTATTCTGATGGAAAGGTGGAGGTCAGGAGTACTGAAGGGAGCCCACCCCTTCTTAAAGGTACAGGGACACACTGAGCACCCAGCAAATCGCACAATATCAGCCCTCTCGAATCTTACAATCTATAGCCGGCCATAGAAGGATGGAACCTCAGCTGGTTCAGCATGGACAGGCCTGAGATTCAATCCATCCATGGGCACTGGGCAGACTGGTTGTACTGAAATCGGTTGACTTGAGTACAACCAGCCTGTGGGATTTCTTTTCATGCTATCACTGCCAGCGGATATAGCCCCAGCAGTGATCAGTCGGTTCGGCCAGCAGGGAACGCTCCTAGCTGGCAAAGCACAAGAGCACTACGGGAGGGATTCCCCCATCTGGCCATAGAAGAGTGTTTTTCTTTTTCAATCAGCCTGCGGGGGGATCAGGAAAAACAAATGGAATCCCCATCCCCATCTTTTCACATAAACAAAAGCCCTAAAGAAGCAGAGCTATATAGAAATGTAACAGTACCACACTGACAAGTATTGTTAAAGTCGTCACATTTTCTTACAATTTCCAATAACAATCCCACAGAAGGGACTAAATTGCAAATGTAAAAAACACAGTAGGAGGCATTTCCACCCTTAGTGGTAAATGAGTGCATGTGGGGGGGGACCTGGGGGAGGTAACAGTATGCTGGGCTTGGGGGGAGTGAGGGCAGATGAAACTTGGGGGGTAAGGTCCACTGGCCACACTCACCCCATACCCAGGGTGGTAGAGCCCCCTCTTGGCAGTAGGTAAGTGGGTGTAGCGGAGCCTGATAAGAGGCATTACCACCCTTGCTGGTAGATGAGTGCATGTATTGAGAGCCATTGGCTCCTGCTGCTGTCAGTCAAAAGCTGTAAGCATAGCCAGGGGTGGGGCCTAGTCCCACTGTCATTGTCTTTGTCATTAAAGCTTCTCATATCAATGTAACAATATAAAAGAGAAAGCGCACCAAACCAGCTCTAGTGACATCTCTTTGGGTGTTGATGTATTTAAACACATTTTAGAGTGTTGCTTTCTCTGAGAGACACAATTCTTTTCACTATTGTCATTTAATAGTCACCAAGCACAGACGTTTTTTTTTTTACACAATCAACAAAGACAGTGAGGCTCCGGATCGAGCACGCACAAGTGCCCTATAGCAGGCAAGGGGAGGAGCCAGGAGTGCCGATGGGGGACCTGAGAAATTTAGGATCAGGGCTGCTCTGTGCAAAACCATTACACAGAGCAGATAAGTATAACATGTATATAATTTTAATGAAAAAAAAATGTAAAGAGATTTTAAATTGGAGATAGTTACAATTGTATTGGAGACGAGAGAAAGGCTTCATACTAAAGTATAGATTGTGAGGGGAGAAAAACACTTCTTCTGAATAGAGCAGATCCTCCAGCCCCGGATAACAGGAAAGAATTCCCCAGATATTGGGCCAGATTCAGAAAGACTTACGACGGCGTATCTCCAGATACGCCGTCGTAAGTCCGAATGAGCGCCGTCGTATCTTGGCGCCTGATTCAAATAATCGGATACGCCGGGATTTAGCTAAGATACGACCGACGTAAGTCTCCTACGCCGTCATATCTTAGTTGCATATTTACGCTGGCCGCTAGGTGGCGCTTCTGTAAATTTACACGTCAAATATGCAAATTAGGTAGATACGCCGATTCACGAACGTAGTTGCGGCCGGCGTATCTATTTGAGTTGTTTACGCAATGCGTCGGACCGGCGTAAAGTTACCCCTGCTATATGAGGCACAGGCAATGTTAAGTATGGACGTCGGGGCAGCATTGTATTGTACGTCGTTTACGTCGGTTGAGTAAGCCGATTCAGAATGGGGCTGGGCGTAAGTTACGTTCACGTCGATATGAATGACTATTTGCAACGTGATTTTGAGCATGCGCACTGGGATACGTCCACGGCCGGCGCATGCGCTGTTCGTTCGGCGCGTCATTTACGTGGGGTCACCATTTATTAACATACAACACGCCCACTACCAGCCTACTTTGAGTTACGCCGGCCCATTTATGCTATGCCGCCGCAACTTACGGAGCAAGTGCTTTGTGAATACAGCACTTGCCTGTCAAAGTTGCGGAGGCGTAGCGTAAATAGGATACGCTACGCCCGCACAAAGATACGCTCTCCTACCTGAATCTGGCCCATTGTGTGAGGGGAATGTGTAGGAATATAAAATGAATATAAAATTCCCGGAGAACTTGATATCTTTTCCTAGTTTGGAGGAATGTTTCATTGCAGGATTAGATGGTATCTCCTGTTCTTGGGGTGAAGCTGGAAGACCCCTGATGTCTCCATGGAGAGGACCTTGTCACTCCTGTCACATAAGGGGCGTGTCAGTACATACATATATACATGGTTAGGACACATGTTATACATAAACACCTATTACACAACACGACACCAGAAGTGGAAGAAGTCGCCATAGAGCCCCTTCCAGCCTTGCAAATGTGGCCTGGGCATCCAAGTGGTAATTACCCCCCACTCATGAAAGGATTAAATAAAAGAGGAAGCAATTCAAATGTAAATATACCAAATTTTTATTGTGTGTTTATAAAAGTAGAATTCTGGACTTAGACACATTTTTTTCCTTTTCCAACTCTATATACTCGGATTAAACCAAGAGTCTTTTTGTAAAATCAATTGGCCAGAAGTGAAGATCTAGTGAGCCTCTGGCCCATTCGCTGACACACTTTTGACCAGGAGATTCCAAGCCTGCCCACCACGGCAAGGTAGACTCTTTTAGGGCAGGACCTACACTGACTACACTAAGCTACCCTACTGGACGCTAGTCGTCCTTTCTCTAGTGTTGGGTGTATGTTTGTAGTAGGCCTCATCCTATCATCTGTGTGTGCAATCTACTCTCTCCTAATTTGGTTGTGTGTGTGTACATCTATCTAAAGCATGGAGCGGTCAGTTTATGTACATGAGTGCATGTAGGTGGGGCCTGGGGAAAGCACCAGTATGCTGGGTGTGGGGGGAGTGAGGGCAGATGAAACTTGGGTTGGAAGTTCCACTGGCCACACTCACCGCATACCCAGGGTTGTAGCACCCCCTCTTGCTGGTAGATGAATGGGTGTAGTGGAGCCTGATGAAAGACATTGCCACCCTTGGTGGTAGGTGAGTGGGGGCGGAGCCTAGTAAGTGGCATCGCCACCCTTGGTGGTAGGTGAGTGGGTGGAGCCTAGTAAGAGGCATTGCCACCCTTGGTGGTAGGTGAGTGGGGGCGGAGCCTGGAAAAAGGCATCGCCACCCTTGGTGGTAGGTGAGTGGGGCGGAGCCTGGTAAGAGGCATTGCCACCCTTGGTTGTAGGTGAGTGGAGGCGGAGCCTGGTAAAAGGCATCGCCACCCTTGGTGGTAGGTGAGTGGGGCGGAGCCTGGTAAGAGGCATTGCCACCCTTGGTGGTTGGTGATAGTTGTCACTGTGCGGAGAGTGGGGAGGAGAGACCTTCTCCCCCACACAGAAAGCGCTCCGGTGCGAGGAGCCATTGTCCATACTGCAGCTGGTTCACGGCGTGTCTGTGTGTTCAGGGAACCTGCCACCTCTGCTCAGGCTCTGAGGAACTACAACTCCCAGTATGCATGGTGTAAGTAATGGGGCTTCAGTTCCCAGCCTGGAAAAAGATGCTACGGGACTACATATCCCAGTATGTTTTTTTCTATGGAGATATTACAGGTCCCAGCAATCTCTACATACTTCCCCCCCTCCTCAGGGGGACGGCACCCCCCCAGTGCCATCCCCCTGCCTGCTTCCCCCCCTCCTCAGGGGGACAGCACCCCCCCAGTCCCGCCACCCCACTCTTCTCCCACCATCCTCTTTCCCTTTCCCCGCAGGCCCAACCGGCCCACCCTTATCCTGAGGGGGAGGGGCCCCACCACCCGTGGTGGGAAAAGAGTGTGGGGCGCATTCACCCCTGAGGAGGGGGGAAGCAGGCTGGGGTATGTAGAGATTGCTGGTACCTGTAGTATGTCTATAGAAAAAAGCATGCTGGGATATGTAGTCCCGTAGCATCTTATGTTAGGCTGGGAGCTAAAGCCCCATTAATTACACAGTGCATGCTGGGAGATGTAGTTCCTTAGAGCCTTAGCAGAGGTGGCAGGTTCACCGGATACCACTTCTGTCTGTTTTATAAGCTGGTGGTAATGCTTTAATGGCCCTCAGATGGTGCTGGAGATGAGGCCATTGGCTGCGGCTTCAGACTTTCGCTGATGTAGAAAAAGCTTTCAAATTTCTTCTGCTCCCTCGTCGCGATCTGCATCTCATGGTCGTTGCACATCAAACATTCCCATATTTCTATTCTTCTATGTTCCGGTTCCTTGGGAAGCTGAAAAGGGACAAATACATTTATCAATATTTCTGATTCCTGGAGCAAGCCATAGATTATACAATTTTCTTTCCTTCCACCACGGGAGGAAGATAAGAAAATCACTCGGTTCCTCCATCAACACATTTAGTGTTAAAGGAGGAATCTCTCCCACTGCACTATTGTGTTCTGCTGGTAGGGAGCCTTCCCTGTCAACAGAACACATTGATCACTGCTGGTGGCTATAGCCGCTGACAGTGATCTCATGTAAAATATCAGACCCTAGGACATGTTCATATACTTACCATATCTGGTCTAAGCGGTGATGGTGATTTTCCTTCCTCTACCTCCTTCCAGTTGATCGGGTTGAAGAATGGGAGACCTCTGATGTCACATACGTGGATTGCTCGTTTTTCCGGGGAAAACTGTAAGAGCTGTAAAGGAGAAAGAAACATGATAAGAAACCATGAGAGAGCAATAGTGATATGTGAACAATATAACCCCGGTTCTAATATTGGATTCTGACAGTGACGTATTTCAACTTCCCTGATTTTGCTTTTAATCCCCCCTACTAAGATGCCAGGGCCGTCTTTAAGGCAGGGCAAAAGGGGAAGCTCCTCTGGGCCCCATCATTGTTGTGAGGTCCAAAGCAGCTGCCTGTTGTGGGGCCCAAGAAAATGTTTGCCCAGGGCCCAATTAATATCAAAGACGGCCCTGCCAGCCGCCACTGATTGTATAATTTTAATACACTGACCTCCCTTTTCCTCTTCCAGCTTCTGCTAGCATCGCTCTCCAGGCTGCTGGAAGAAGTACACTTGGTATCACTCTGCCTGGGACCAGGGCCGCTGATGAGGCAGTACAGCCATCCCTCCTGTACTGGGCCCGGGCTCCATCCATTCAAGGGGGGGGTCACAGGCACCTACTGAGCTGGAGGGCTGGCTGTACTGCCTTATCACTGACACTTGTGGATCTAGTGTAACTGAGGGAAAGGGACTGATGAATCTCTGTCCTCAGTCCCTTTCTCTATCTAAAATATGAGACATCAGGGGTCTGTTTAGACCCCTGATATTTCAGCAAAGCCCCCCACCCCCCAACAGGGCAGATTTAAAAAATATAGATTTCTAAAGAAAATGTAAACTTCAATTAATTTTAAAAACAATAAGAACTTGTTGAAATGTTTTATATTGCCTCCCCACCACCTGCTTTAACCCCCACACTATCACACCACAACTGCATGCTTTGCAGGGGATTGCGGGGAACTTTTAGAGCAGCACTAAGTCAACTGAATGGGTATTTATCGATATGGGTATCATTTCTGCCATGACAGAGAAGCATGGCATCCCAGCCATGGCATTTTAGCGAAAATATAATTTTGATATTTTTGGAGGTGGGGGAGGGGCCTGTCAGATAGAAGTCACGGGGCCCCATAAGACCTAACAGCAGCCCTGCCTGGGACAGGAGGCGGCACTACAGAGGAGGCATCAGCTTATGTGACTCCTGCTCCTCCTTCCTTGGCAGCTCCTCAGCAGCCTGCCTCCTGCGCTGCTGGCCCACATTGGGATCATCGGGTTGGCTGACCCCCGGGCCATGCACTTCCCTGGTTTGGGCTCTGAGGGCCACAGGATTGAGCACCCCTGCACTAAGCAGTCAGCATGCTGAAAGTACTGCCATGACCCACATGAATGTCCAATCATGTTTCCCAAAATCCTAACAAGGTGTATATAACTTGGAAAGGGTTTTGTCAGTTAGGAGAAGGTAATACTCACCCTATATAGGAGATCCTGGAGAGGAGTCTTTCTTTTCCGTAAAAAATGAGGGGTGTTGGTACGGATTACATTCCAAAGTTCATCCACGTCCAAATGTTTTCCATTAATGTATTGCCTATATGGATGTTTGCCCCTCGCCATCTCGTATACTGTCTCTCCCAGGGAGAAATAGTCTGCCATGGTGTAGTACGGTTGACCTGAAAGGACCTGGAGAAAGAGAAGAAAGAGAGACAGAAGGATGAGTGAATTTGTAGGCCAGGTAGAGGACAGAGAGGACTCCATGCTGATATGATGTATGGAGCCTCCCAGGAGTCCTAAAACTGACATCAAACTAAGGCGGAGCTTGTATAGCGCCATCAATTTTACGCCGCGCTTTACACATATATATTGTACATTTATGACCAAGATGCTTTATTTTTAATTTGCGCTAACATCCACTAATATAGAGTACAGAAGGGTTAGTACCCCTGCCAGTATATTTCTGCTGTCTGTGTACCATTGGGGGAAAGTTCACTTCCAGTTCCAGAGATTCAAGAGGAAGTCAAAGGAAATCTCCCATTCTACTCTAAGGCCGCATACACACAATCAGTCCAAACTGATGAAAACGGACTGAAGTCCAGTTTCATCGGTTCACAGACTGATGGTCTGATGTGCGTACACACCATCAGTTCAAAAACCAATCGTGTCAGAACGCGGTGACGTAAAACACAACGATGTGCTGAAAAAAAACGAAGTTCAATGCTTCCAAGCATGCGTCGACTTGATTCAGAGCATGCATGGGTTTTTGAACCGATGCTTTTGCGTACTAACGATCGGTTTGGACCGATAGTCAGGCGTCCATCAGTCCGATTTTAAAGCAAGTTTTAAAACTTTGGACTGAAGAACAACAGACTGATTGGCCATACACACGGTCACTCTGGACCGATGAAACTGGACTTCAGTCCATTTTCATTGGTTTGGACTGATCGTGTGTACGCGGCCTTAGAGACTTTCCCTCTATTTTTGTTCTGGGGACAGCTCTAACATTTTGCATTTCCCTTCATTTTCTCGCTATCAATGGTCACCAGTACAAATAAAGAGTGTGACTCCCCCTAATAAGGACTCAGACACCAAGAAACACCTAACAGAATGTCCAACCCTTGCCTAGAGGTTGACTTAAATTGTGCCAATTACAGGGGGCAGATAAAGGTGTACTGACCCCAGTAGCTCAAACTTTTACAAGCTCTCACCATGGTAAAGAGGAGTACAGCAGGTGAGCAGCTCCGGGAGATTTTATCCCATTTATATGTGTGAATTGGGTGGGACAGATCCATTCATCTATACCCGGCCTCCATGTCCTGCACAAAGAAGCTGCAACACCATTGCAACTCACAACTTCCCACATTTTGTTGGATATAGAGCCAGCCTGGAGACCCGCTGAAAGCAATCGGGGGCCCCAGTGGAGGAATTTTTCATTCAATGAATGAGAAGCCCCCTTTTAGCTCCTCTCTATATCCCATAATGAGCATTACAACAAAGTCTAATATCAGGAAATCACCAATCTTACCTCCGGGGCCATGTATATTGCTGTACCCCCGCCTCCTCTGATCCTATTGGCCTTGGAGACTCCTGTCTCAGACAAGCCAAAATTAGCTATTTGAACGTGACCAGCGGCGTCCAGGAGAATGTTTTCCGGTTTGAGGTCTCTGTGAAGGAAAAGAGAGAACAGTTACATTAAGCAGAATATGACATGAGCAGGGAGACTTCTGCAGCAGATGGAATGAGACTTTACGGGAGGCAACACAACCTTGCCTGATTCATCATAAAATACCAGAAGCCAAGGGGTGAGTGTTAGTCAGATAATCCAATACTTACCTATGGATGACCTGAGCAGCATGCAGGTACTGCAGTCCACAAATAATCTCAGCAGTGATACCTCTGAAAGAGAAAGAAAAATATGAATTATCATTCAAAATCATCACAGACCAATAAAATCTAAAGCTAAGTGACTTCCCCCTATAGTACATAGTGGTGTGTATGGACAGGACTGAGCGGATGGGGCCTGGCTGCGTCACTGCCTGTCCTCATTGGCCAGCCACCCCCGACTCCGTCATGGCCCTGTCATTGGACCTACCTTATGATGTTCTCGTCAAATGTGTTGTAGGCCAATAGCAGTTTCCGAAGATCCCCTCCACTCAGGTATTCCATGGCAAAGAAGAGATGAGTCTGTGGAAAAGAAGAGATAAAGGTTACATTAGAGACAAATAAGATTTCACTTTGTGGAGGAATATATGAAGATATACACAAGAGATGAAAAAATGGAAGATGGAAAGACTTACCTCTGTCTGGAATGATCCAAATAGATGGGTGATATATGGATTATCCTTGTAGTTTATCAGTACGTGACGCTCTTTGGTGGCCATGCTGGGATTTTGATCAAGTAGTTCTCGCTTTTTAATGATCTTCACTGCCAGCTTCTGTTGAATGCCGTCATGGGAGGCCAACACCACCTTCCCAAAGGCCCCTTTTCCAAGTATTCCATAGAAAGTGAATCTTTCCAAGGAAAGTATGCATGGCTGTTCCCCTATGGCACTACTGGATGGGACTAGTGGAGCTGCCCCATGGCCTTTGTCTGGAGGAGGTACCGGTGTATGCTGATTCTTGAAGGCGAGATCTACTGGAATTGACTGCTCCTTGGTGGACAGTGACATATGTGTCTCCGGCTCCTTGGTGGGCAATGACATATGTGTCTCCGGCTCTTTGGTGGACAGTGACATATGTGTCTCCGGCTCCTTGGTGGACAATGACATATGTGTCTCCGGCTCCCTGGTGGACAATGACATATGTGTCTCTGGCTCCTTGGTGGACAATGACATATGTGTCTCCGGCTCCTTGGTGGACAATGACATATGTGTCTCCGGCTCTTTGGTGGACAGTGACATTTGTGTCCCCTGCTCCTTGGTGGACAATGACATATGTGTCCCCTGCTCCTTGGTGGACAGTGACATTTGCGTTCCCTGTTCCTTGGTGGACAATGACATTTGCGTCCCCTGCTCCTTGGTGGACAATGACATTTGCGTCCCCTGCTCCGTGGTGGACAGTGACATTTGTGTCCCCTGCTCTTTGGTGTACAGTGACATTTGTGTCCCCTGCTCCTTGGTGGACAATGACATATGTGTCCCCTGCTCCTTGGTGGACAGTGACATTTGCGTCCCCTGCTCCTTGGTGGACAATGACATTTGCGTCCCCTGCTCCGTGGTGGACAGTGACATTTGTGTCCCCTGTTCCTTGGTGGACAGTGACACCTGGTCCATAGTGGATGGAGTCCCATTCACCAGTATTCTCCTGTTCATCATGGATCTTGTAATCTCGATGGTAGACGTTGACACATATCTTGCCTCCTTCTTGACGGTGGCTATTATCACTTCTACTTCCTGGCCTTTGGTTGAGGGAATGGTGATCACTTGTACTTGCTGACTCCTGGAAGATGGAATCACTACCACTCGTGCATCCTTGTCCTGGGTGGATGGAATCACTACCACTCGTGGTTTCTTCTTATGGGTGGATGGAGTCACTTGTCTTTGCTCATTATTGGTGAATGGCATGACACGTGTCTCTTCCGTGGTCTTAGCGTAGGATGATTTCCCAGCCTCGGTGGTAATTGGAACCACTTGGATTTCATCACTGATGGATTGAACCAGTAGAATCGGTCCCATTTCATGGGGGGCTGGGTCATTGTATCCATCTGCAGAGAGAAAAAAAAATAAAAAATTATTTAAATTCCTGCTATTTACACTTCATTGACTTTAACATATGTAAGTGAATGTCATCTGAGTTATGGAAATGATCTTGTGTGATGCGTTTCTCTTTATGGGAATTCTAAATAAACATGGAGGATATGGGGGTTCCCGGCCCTGGGAGTCCATGCTCAGGGCACGGTTTTCTCCGCCAATGCAAATGTAAGATGGGGTCCCTGTGGAATCTCTAACAACTATTCACCGCGAATACCCAGACTTCAACCTTCTGTCCACCAAAAGGTAGAAATCCTAATGGGATCTCTCTCTGCGCTGAGATCTTGGTGATAAAGAGCGCCAATCTGCTACATTACATATGCAGGCTGTGCGTGTGCAATTTTCAACTGTGACGTGTTTGGTATCTATTTACTCAGCGAAACATAATTTTTCACAATATACAAATAAAAAAAATTGTGCTAACTTTACTGTTTATTGTATTTTTTTAATTCAGTGAAATGTATTTTTCCCCAAAAATTGCGTTTGAAACCCCTTTAGCACATTTTTACTTGCAGGAAAGCCTATAATAAGGCTTACCTGGAGGTAAAATGTGTCACGCGGCTCTGGGCCACTTACATCGCTGAAGTCGCGAACCTGGAAGACACGCCGAGGGAACATGTCCGCTCTCTCAGCGGTGACTGGGAGGCGATGCCGGCACTTCCTTCTAAGGTAAGTATTTCATAATGAGCTGGGATTGCGATGCAGTGCGGTGTATACTAGCACATTATGCCTTTGCCTTTACAGGTTTTTTTTTCCGGGTATAAAACCGCTTTAATTGGTTAATGTCGGTGATATATTCAGATGATTTGTGAAATGACATTACAGTCAAAAGAGCTTTCAGGTTTCTGAGTCTTTTTACATTTTCAGGTTGCACTTCTGTTTGTCAGAAAGCAATATTTGTGTTTGTTTATGAAACTCGGTTTTATTTCTAAAGACGTTATTTATCACACTGGCTAAATCTGTGTGTGTAGTGCGGGTTCAATCCTTCCTACCGGAAATAATACCTTATTGGCGTTTTACTCCCGGAGTATAGAATGAGTTTGCCAATTCTAAAGAAATGCATAAATAATGCAATAAAATGTAACTAAACCTGTTCGATTTTAGTCGACTAAAACAACTGAGATGATTAAAATATGACTAAAACTAAATAAAAATTTGATGTATAAATGAACACTGGTGGTGGGCAAGGGTTGGGGGTTGTGCAGGAGCAGGGGGATGAGTCCTGTGGGCAGCTCTATGTCCTGGTCACTATATTATAAAATGGGAAGAGCCCAGAACACGACTGTCCACAAGGACTACTCCCAGGGACAATGATGGGGGTGGCAGTGATTGGGGGCAGAGCTCTGTCAGCCCGCCATGTGTAATACTTTAGTTTTATAGTTGGGTTGCCTGTCTCCCCCCCACCCGATATCCATCACCTCACACCAGGTTGGCTGCCCAACGGTCACCTGAAGAGTCAGATAACTGTCACCTGCTGGCTGCTAATTACAAGTCAGTTTAGTTTATTTTTAGAAAGCTTTGCCTTCATTATCTGATCTGTAATCAAAGCAAGACTTTTTTGGTGGGATTTTTTAAGGCAATAAAACATTAGAGTTTTATAAAAAATATATTTATTGAAATTTTTGTATCATTAAAATTGTAGAAACATTGATACAAAGTTTCAATAAATTATTTTATAAAATTCAAATGATTTAGAAAGTCTTGGTGCATTGTGGGTCGCTTGTTCTATGTTCTATGCAGTGATCCCAGTGTACATAGTATATACAGTATGTGGGGGGAGGGGGCATTCACTGTATTATATTCCTCTTTTAGAATACTTACCAAAATCCTCTATTCCTGCTGTCTCCGGTGCTGATTCCTCTTGGTTGATGTTCAGAGGTTCAGCTCTATTTTCTGTATAAAGCTGCCTATCTGCCCAATGGACACTCCTTTGTGGGGTAGTAATCCGGGGCTGTACAGCTGGCTGGGGGACCTCAGCCGAGGACCCCCCACGTTCCTCTAATGATTCCTCTTGGTTGGTGTACAGAGGGGGAACTTTCTTCTTTTTCTTAAAAAGCTGCCTATCTGCCCCAAGGATACCCCTATGCGGGGTAGTAACCTGGGGCTGTACAGCTGGCTGGGGGACCTCAGCCGAGGACCCCCCACGTTCCTCTAATGATTCCTCTTGGTTGGTGTACAGAGGGGGAACTTTCTTCTTTTTCTTAAAAAGCTGCCTATCTGCCCCAAGGATACCCCTATGCGGGGTAGTAACCTGGGGCTGTACAGCTGGCTGGGGGACCTCAGCCGAGGACCCCCCACGTTCCTCTAATGATTCCTCTTGGTTGGTGTACAGAGGGGGAACTTTCTTATTTTTCTTAAAAAGCTGCCTACCTGCCCCAAGGATACCCCTATGCGGGGTAGTAACCTGGGGCTGTACAGCTGGCTGGGGGACCTCAGCCGAGGACCCCCCACGTTCCTCTAATGATTCCTCTTGGTTGGTGTACCGAGGGGGAACGTTCTTAAAAAGCCGCTTAATTACCCCAAACAAACCCCTACGTGGGGTAATATTAACACAGGGCTGTGCGGCTGGCCGGCGCTCTTCCATTGGAATTCCGGCTCTCTGTTGTGCTGGCTGATCTTTCACCTGCACAGAATTATCTCTGATTGGTTTAACCCACTTCAGCATTCTCAATACGATACGCAAGATTGAAGAGAAACACAAACTGCTTCCTTCTCTCTCTCGGCTCGAACGCACTGTGAGCTCCTGGCTGGTCAGCAGCTCCTTAAATCCTTTGCAAATTAGGTCACATGACTCTGCTGGTCCAATCCTAGCTGGACTTGTGGGCACATCACTACGGCAACGGAATGTTTATCTTCAGATCACCAACTGACAAAAATTCAAATCAGCCAATAGGAGGGAAGCAAGTTTTTTTTTTTTTTCTTATGAGAATTTATTTCTGTGACTGTGACTTACAATAAGGATTAACCCCCCAGCCAACTGTCACAGTGTCACTATTGCAGTGAATCACTGCAACAGTGACACTGTGACAGTTGGCTGGGGGGTTAATCAGAAAATAAATGATCACTGCCAGTGATAATTTATTTTCTGATCACTGCATTTAGTGTCATTTGTGACAGAAAAAAGTGTTAGGGCAGTTAGGTTTAGGTCCTTTTAGGTCCAGGGTAGCCCCCTACCCCCCCCCCCCAATAAAGGTTTAACCCCTTGATCACCGCCCTAGTTAACCCTTTCACTAGGGTTGCCACCTTTTTGTCAAGCCAAACCCGAACACTTTAGCGCCGCACGGCAATTTTTTTGTATTGCATGCTATAGGATTGTAAGAGACCTGGACAGTGGAGGGTGTCAGTAGAGCAGTGGACGGTGTCAGTAGAGCAGTGGACGGTGTCAGTAGGGCAGTGGACGGTGTCAGTAGGGCAGTGGACAGTGTCAGTAGGGCAGTGGACGGTGTCAGTAGAGCAGTGGACGGTGTCAGTAGGGCAGTGGATGGTGTCAGTAGGGCAGTGGACGGTGTCAGTAGAGCAGTGGAGGGTGTTAGTAGGGCAGTGGAGGGTGTCAGTAGGGCAGTGGATGGTGTCAGTAGGGCAGTGGATGGTGTCAGTAGGGCAGTGGATGGTGTCAGTAGGGCAGTGGACGGTGTCAGTAGGGCAGTAGAGGGTGTCAGTAGGGCAGTGGAGGGTGTCAGTAGGGCAGTGGACGGTGTCAGTAGGGCAGTGGACGGTGTCAGTAGGGCAGTGGAGAGTGTCGGTAGGGCAGTGGACGGTGTCCGTAGGGCAGTGGACGGTGTCAGTAGAGCAGTGGAGGGTGTTAGTAGGGCAGTGGAGGGTGTCAGTAGGGCAGTGGATGGTGTCAGTAGGGCAGTGGATGGTGTCAGTAGGGCAGTGGACGGTGTCAGTAGGGCAGTGGAGGGTGTCAGTAGGGCAGTGGAGGGTGTCAGTAGGGCAGTGGAGGGTGTCAGTAGGGCAGTGGACGGTGTCAGTAGGGCAGTGGAGAGTGTCGGTAGGGCAGTGGACGGTGTCGGTAGGGCAGTGGACGGTGTTGGTAGGGCAGTGGAGGGTGTCGGTAGGGCAGTGGACGGTGTCGGTAGGGCAGTGGACGGTGTCGGTAGGGCAGTGGACGGTGTCGGTAGGGCAGTGGACGGTGTCGGTAGGGCAGTGGACGGTGTCGGTAGGGCAGTGGACGGTGTCGGTAGGGCAGTGGACGGTGTCGGTAGAGCAGTGGACGGTGTCAGTAGAGCAGTGGACGGTGTCAGTAGAGCAGTGGACGGTGTCAGTAGGGCAGTGGACGGTGTCAGTAGGGCAGTGGACGGTGTCAGTAGAGCAGTGGAGGGTGTCAGTAGGGCAGTGGAGGGTGTCAGTAGGGCAGTGGATGGTGTCAGTAGGGCAGTGGATGGTGTCAGTAGGGCAGTGGACGGTGTCAGTAGGGCAGTGGAGGGTGTCAGTAGGGCAGTGGAGGGTGTCAGTAGGGCAGTGGACGGTGTCAGTAGGGCAGTGGACGCTGTCAGTAGGGCAGTGGACGGTGTCGGTAGGGCAGTGGACGGTGTCGGTAGGGCAGGTGACGGTGTCGGTAGAACAGTGGGCGGTGTCGGTAGGGCAGTGAGAATTATGAGAATTTATTTCTGTGACTGTGACTTACAATAAGGATTAACCCCCCAGCCAACTGTCACAGTGTCACTATTGCAGTGAATCACTGCAACAGTGACACTGTGACAGTTGGCTGGGGGGTTAATCAGAAAATAAATGATCACTGCCAGTGATAATTTATTTTCTGATCACTGCATTTAGTGTCATTTGTGACAGAAAAAAGTGTTAGGGCAGTTAGGTTTAGGTCCTTTTAGGTCCAGGGTAGCCCCCTACCCCCCCCCCCCCAATAAAGGTTTAACCCCTTGATCACCGCCCTAGTTAACCCTTTCACTAGGGTTGCCACCTTTTTGTCAAGCCAAACCCGAACACTTTAGCGCCGCACGGCAATTTTTTTGTATTGCATGCTATAGGATTGTAAGAGACCTGGACAGTGGAGGGTGTCAGTAGAGCAGTGGACGGTGTCAGTAGAGCAGTGGACGGTGTCAGTAGGGCAGTGGACGGTGTCAGTAGGGCAGTGGACAGTGTCAGTAGGGCAGTGGACGGTGTCAGTAGAGCAGTGGACGGTGTCAGTAGGGCAGTGGATGGTGTCAGTAGGGCAGTGGACGGTGTCAGTAGAGCAGTGGAGGGTGTTAGTAGGGCAGTGGAGGGTGTCAGTAGGGCAGTGGATGGTGTCAGTAGGGCAGTGGATGGTGTCAGTAGGGCAGTGGATGGTGTCAGTAGGGCAGTGGACGGTGTCAGTAGGGCAGTAGAGGGTGTCAGTAGGGCAGTGGAGGGTGTCAGTAGGGCAGTGGACGGTGTCAGTAGGGCAGTGGACGGTGTCAGTAGGGCAGTGGACGGTGTCAGTAGAGCAGTGGATGGTGTCAGTAGGGCAGTGGACGGTGTCAGTAGGGCAGTGAACGGTGCCAAAAAAATAAAAATAAAAGCAATCCACAGAAGAAAGAAGATGTTAGATAAAGGCTACTGGGTGAGCACAGGATAATATAGTAAATATGCCAGGATGGGACTGCAGGGAGAACTAGATTGTCATCTCCAATCAGCAGCCATATCCCTGGAAGAAGTCCCACCACTGGAGAGCTGTGGACTGATCTGCAGGAAAGTAAAGATAAAGACCCTCAGATCTGCACTCACCCAGCTGTCGGTGTCCCGACCCCTTATCTCACACGGAAGGCTCTGTGTTTGTTCCTCCCACTGTGCTGTCCATACAGGTCACATGCTCGTCTTGCAGAGGGGAGAGGGGAAGAGCCCGAGGCTGTGTCTCTGCATGGAGAAGGCAGTGGTGTGTCTCTCCCCCTCACTGCACACAGTCACTCCTGCAATGTGTCCCCACACACATTTACACAGCACCAGAAACTCGGCCAGCGCGTCGGGCAGACAGTGCAGGCAGGGAGAGAGAGAGAGAGACACCGGCTGCACGGAACTCTACACAGTAATAAAGCACTGTGTCCGGGGCTCGGGCGGACTGATTCCCGGACACAGATTTCAAAACCCGTACTGTCCGGAGGAATCCCGTACGGGTGGCAACCCTACCTTTCACCCCCTATTGCCAGTGTCACTAAGCGATCGGTTTTCTGATCACTGTATTAGTGTCACCGTTGCCGCTAGGTAGGTAGTTTTTTTTTTAGGTTCGCCGCCAGGTTTCTATAGCGTTAGGTACCCCATAAATAAAGGTTTTAATCCCTGATTGCCCCTAGAGTTAACCCTTTCACCAGTGATCACCAGTGATCGTATAAGTGTTACTGGTGACGCAGGTTAGCCAGTTAGTTATTTCGTTTTTTAGGTTTTTAGAAAGCGTCAGGAACCCCTATATATTACCTAATAAAGGTTTTAACTCCCTGATTGCCCCCTAGTTAACCCTTTCACCAGTGATCACCGTATAAGTGTTACGGTTGACGCTGGTTAGTTAGCGTCATCAGGTGGTTAAAACCAATAAAGGTTTAACCCCCTGATCGCCCGGCGGGTGATATCAATAAAATGTTAGCGTCAGTCAGAGTCTGCGTCGCCCCCAGGCAGTGTTAGGTTAGTGCCAGTAACGCTTACACCTACGCGCAAAGCATACACCTCCCTTAGTGGTATAGTATCTGAATGGATCGATACCTGATCTGATCAGATCTATACTAGCATACCCAGCAGTTTAGGGTACCCAAAAATGCATTGTTAGCAGAATCAGCCCAGATACCCGCTAGCACCTGCGTTTTTCCCCTCCGCCCAGCCCAACCCACCCAAGTGCAGTATCGATCGATCACTGTCACTTTAAAAACACAACACACATAACTGCAGCGTTCACAGAGACAGGCCTGATCCCTGCGATTACTAACCGTTTTTACAAGCGTTTTCTACATTTGCTTTACTACAGTCCCAGAAGTGGAAGAGATTGAGTGCACCGATGCCCAACCACTTATATTTCAAGATAAGTACATGGGGGGACCATCGCAGCACGTCTTGGATGATGAGGAAACACAGTTGCCAACTGCTGGTGCTTTTGCAATTGTGCAGACCGACAAGGAGGGCAGTGGTGAAGACTGGGTGGAAGATGTTGTGGAGGACGATGAGGTCCTCGACCCGACATGGAATCAACCTCATGCAGGTGACCCATGTAGTTCGGAGGAAGAGGCGGTGGTCGCACAGAGCCACCAGCACATTAGAAGAGGGGGCAGGGTGCCAAAGCAGAGCGTCTGTCCCCTAGACAGTATGCCTGCTACTGCCCAATGCAGCAAGGGACCGAGCACACCAAATCCAGGTCCAAGGAGATCCCTAGCGTGGCAGTTCATCACACAATGTGCTGATGACAAGACACGAGTGGTTTGCATGTTGTGCAATCAGAGCCTGAAGCGAGGCATAAATGTTCTCAACCTGAGCACAACCTGCATGACCAGGCATCTAAGTACAAACCACGAGCTGCAGTGGAGTAGACACCTCAAAAACCAAGAAAGGTCTCTGGCTCCTCCTGTTTCCTCTTCTGCATCAGTCTCAGGCCTCTCGGCCTCTTCATCCACCTCTGTAATGACAGTGCCATCTGCCACCCCTTAATTAGAGGACCGGCAAGCAACACTACCACCTGGATCACCAAACATCTCCACAATGTCCCATGGAAGCGTTCAGCTCTCTATCTCCCAAACACTGGAGCGGAAGAGGAAGTACCCCCCTACCCACCCGTGATCCCTGGCCCTGAATGCCAGCATTTTAAAATTACTGGCCTTTGAAATGCTGTCTGGTGAGTGGTCGCAGAGTTTTAAAAGCCTGATGGCATTGGCTGTCCCACAGTACGTCGTGCCCAGCCGCCACTACTTTTCTAGACGAGCTATCCCTTCCCTGCACAACCAAGTGGGGGACAAAATCAGGTGTGCACTGCGCAACGCCATCTGTGCCAAGGTCCACCTAACTATGGATAGGTGGACCAGTAAGCACGGTCAGGGACATTATATCTCCCTAACAGCGCACTGGGTAAATGCAGTGGCGGCTGGGCCTGAGGCGGATAGCAGTTTGGCGCATGTCCTTCCACCACTGAGGATTGCAGGGCGCTTCAGTTTGCCTCCTGTTCCTAACCAGGGGCGGACTGACAACTCATGGGGCCCCCGGGCAATAGGAGATTATGGGGCCCCCAGTCTTAGAGATGGCCGCCATCTTTTTTTGATGCAACATGAATGTGGGCAAACCCATGCGGAGAGGCACCAAGCTCCGTGACATGCTGAGTGGCTTAGAGCTGGTGACCCGCTAAATTCACCAGAAGCCTCTCATGGGCAAACAATTGCAGCCTCACTGTGCCCCATCAAATTCAACCCACTGTGCCCCATCAAATGCAACCCACAGTGCCCCATCAAATGCAACCCACTGTGCCCCATCAAATGCAACCCACTGTGCCCCATCAAATGCAACCTACTGTGCCCCATCAAATGCAACCTACTGTGCCCCATCAAATGCAGCCCACTGTGCCCCATCAAATGCAGCCCACTGTGCCCCATCAAATGCAGCCCACTGTGCCCCATCAAATGCAGCCCATTGTGCCCCATCAAATGCAACCCACTGTGCCCCATAAAATGCAGCCACTGTGCCCCATCAAATGCAACCCACTGTGCCCCATGAAATGCAGCCAACTGTGCCCCATGAAATGCAGCCAACTGTGCTCCATGAAATGCAGCCACTGTGACCCTCCGCACCCCCCCTGTTGTCTGACCGACACTTGCCCTATCTTGGTGGTGGGTCAGGCAGTGGTAAGCTGTTGGAGCGGCAGCGGCGAGCTGCTTACTCTCTGCATCTCTTTTTTTCTCCTGCTAGGCATCCAATAGGAGCGCCTGTCCTTTCAGCCCATCGCATGATGGGTATCAGACCCGCACTTCCTGATTGGCGGAGAGGCGGTTCAGTGTTAGAAAAGCAAACATTAATTTGCTTTTCTAAACCCACCTGGATGAGCTCCGAGTGTTCTGCGCTCCGAGCCCATCCTATTTTGAAGCCTATTAGAGCCTATGGCTCTAATCAGGTGCTTCAAACCCCCCCCCCCCCCCCCTTGCAATTTTGGCACCCGGCATCCTGAAAGGGGATGGACAACTGAATAGATTCATGCAATGCATGAATCTATACATTCTACATAGAGGGGATGGTGTGATAGAGGGGGCGGTGTCCTTAATGGATGGACCGCCCCTGGTATACACACACACTATATAATATATATATATATATACACACACATACACCAGCACTTTTTTTTCTTTCTTTTTTTAATTAAATGGTTAATGCAGCAAATTTATACTGCAGGGGGAAAAAAAGCCACAACTCTAGTTGTCAATGCTGAATGTTTCCACACACATGAAGCCGAAAACAGACAAGCTGACATCTTTACTCTCAGCAGGTTAATGACAGAACTTCCATTAACACCAGCACTTTTTACCCAAAAATCATCCTGATAGAACTGCTGCTGCCACTTCTGGCATGCTGGTACTTGTAGTGCCCCAGCAGCTCACAGACATAGCATGTGGTAAGGTAGTACAGGAGAGGAGGAGGCTGTGCCTGTGTACTGGTGGGCAGGTGATGAGTAGGGAGATGTAGCAGAGATTTTAGAAGTTCAGCACATCCTTCTCCCAGAAGCATGGCATTTCTCTCACACAGAAAAACGATCTAACAGCAGCCTTAGAGACAAGAGGAGCCTGGCTGCTACACAGCCTCCCCCTCCCCCTCCTCACCAGGGTAAGCACTGATAATAATTTCTTTCAGCTCAGCCAGTTTACCTTTTATCAGGCAGCAGTCTGTACCCACACTTCAAGCTGTCCCCTCCTCCCTCTCCTCTCCTGCAGCAGTCGGCATCTCCTGCTCCTATATTAAAAAAGCTGCACTGGAGAAGGGGGCGTGTACACTGTGCTCCCATTGGCTGAGGAGGCAGTAAAGAGGCGGGGCAGCTACAATCTCGAGATTTACACATCAAAATCATGTCGGTAGTGGCCATTTCAGGGATAGATGTCAAAATACATTGATTTTAACAAACTGTCCCTGCTTTTACCAACGCTGGCAACCCTGATGGGGGCCTCCTAGTGGCCATGGGGCCCTCGGTCCGTGCCCGACGGACCAAATGGTCAGTCCGCTCCTGTTCCTAACTCCTCCTACTCCGCTTCCTCATCCTTTACCGCTTCCTCATCCAGTCAGCGTAACAAATTCACCACCAACTTCAGCACAGCCATGGGTAAACGCCAGCAGTCAGTTTTAAAACGTTCCTGTTTGGGGGAAAACCACACACCGTGCAGGAGTTGTTGAGGAGTTGTTGAGGGACATGGAACAACAGACCGATGAGTGGTTGGCGTCAGTGAGCCTCAATCCGGGCCTGGTGGTGTGCAATAACGGGCAAAATCTCGTAGCAGCTCTGGGCCTAACCAGTTTGACGCACATCCCTTGCCTGGCGCATGTGCTGAATTTGGTGGTGCAGAGGGTTCGGGTCAAAGTTCGGGTCAAGTTTGGGTTCGGGAACCCAAACTTTTTTTTCAACTCAGGAGAAGCAGTAGAATGTATTTTGAGGTGTAATTCCACATATGCCCATGGCATGTGTGAGAAATATATCATTTAGTGACAACGTTTTGTAAATTTTTAATTTTTTTGGTCATTATTCAATCACCTGGGGGAAAAAAATTAAATATTCCATGGACTCAACATGCCTCTCAGCAAATAGCTTGGAGTGTCTTCTTTCCAAAATTGGGTCATTTGGGGTGGTTGTGTGCTATCTTGGCATTTTATGGCCTTCAAAACTGTCATAGGTAGTGATAGGTAGTGAGGAGTGAAGTCAAAAATGTATGCCCTTAGAAATCTTGAAGGCGGTGCTTGGTTTCGGGGTCCCGTATGCGGCTAGGCTCCCAAAAAGTCCCACACATGTGGTATCCCCGTACTCAGGAGAAGCAGCAGAATGTATTTTGGGGTGCAATTCCACATATAACCATGGCATGTGTGAGCAATATATCATTTAGTGACAACTTTTTGCAAAATTTGTATTAATTTTTTTGTCATTATTTAATCACTTGTGACAAAAAATAAAAAATTCAAAGGACTCAACATGCTTCTCAGCAGTTTCCTTGGGGTGTCTACTTTCAAAATGGGGTCATTTGGGGGGGTTTTGTACTGCTCAGCCATTTTAGCACCTCAAAAGATGAGATAGGCAGTCATAAAATTAAAGCTGTGTAAATTCCAAAAAATGTACCCTAGTTTGTAGACGCTATAACTTTTGCGAAAACCAATAAATAGATGCTTATTGCGATTTTTTTTTACTAAAGACATGTGGCTGAATACATTTTGGCCTAAATGTTTGACTAAAATTTCGTTTGATATTTTTTACTTTTTGTTATAAGAAAAATCTTTTTTTTTTTCAAAATTTACGGTCTTTTACCGTTTGTATCACAAAAAATAAAAATCGCAGAGGTTATCAAATACCATCAAAAGAAAGCTCTATTTGTGGGAAGAAAAGGACGCAAATTTTGTTTCGGTACAACATTGCATGACCGCGCAATTACCAGTTAAAGCAGCGCAGTGCCAAATTGTAAAAACACCTTTGGGCATTTAGCAGCATATTGGTCCGGGGCTTAAGTGGTTAATGATATTTTATAGTCGTGGTATAAAGTGTAAATGGTGATAGTTTAATGCATACAGCACAGAGGGGAGAGGCGCAGCAACATTTGCACTTTTTTATACACTTCTTATGAATAATTTAGACAGAGACTGCCCCCTCACATGGGGTCTGGTTACCTGTTGGCGTGTTTATGTGTATACACACACGTGTAAAAAGATGCAGACCCTGCCACTGTCCTCATTAGGCCTCATTCACACATGGCGGACTCTGTCGCAGTCCGTCCCGATGAAGTCCACCTGCGTCCGCAGATCTCCGCTGAGCCGACGAATGACAAGCTCCTCTCTGCTCACTGAGCGAGGAGGGGCTTGTCGGCACCGCTCTCTGCTATGGAGCGATCTGATAAAAAGGGACAGCATGTTAGATAACCTAAAGAAATACAAAATGCAGTTTTTAAATGATAATTTAATTTATTAACCACTTCCATACCAGGCACTTATGCACCTTCCTGCCCAAGCCAATTTTCAGCTTTCAGCACTGTTGCACTTTGAATGAAAATTGCGCGGTCATACTACACTGTACCCAAACATTTTTTTTATCATTTTGTTCCCACAAATAGAGCTTTCTTTTGGTGGTATTTGATCACATCTGCGATTTTTATTTTTTGCGCAACAACTAAAAAAAGACCAAATTTTTTTGCAAAAAATAACGTTTTTTGTTTTTTTTCTGTTCATTTTTTTTGTAAACAAGTAACTTTTCTACTTCGATTATGGGCACTGATATGGCGGCACTGATGGGCACCGATGAGGTGGCACTGATGGGCACCGGTGAGGCGGCACTGATAGGCGGTGCTGGTATGCGGCACTTATGGGCACTCATAGGTGGCACTAATGGGCACTCATAGGAGGCACTGATGGGCACTTATATGCGACGCTGATGGGCACTCATGGGCAACACTTATGGGTGGCACTGATGGGTACTGGGCATGGATGGGCACTAAGGGGTGGCACTGATGGGCACTTATATGCGACGCTGATGGGCACTCATGGGCAACACTTATGGGTGGCACAGATGGGCACTGGGCATGGATGGGCACTGAGGGGTGGCACTGATGGGCACTGAGGGGTGGCACTGATGGACACTGAGGGTTGGCACTGATGGACACTGAGGGGTGGCACTGATGGCATTGCTGGGCATCACTTGTTTATCCCAGTGCCCAATTTGCCAGTCAGTGCCCATTTGTGGGCACTGATTGGCATATATTCTCTTTTTTTTTCTTTTACTGTTTTTTTTTTTTAACTGCCCTTCCCTGGTGGTCCAGTGTGGGCTTCCCTGGTGGTCCAGCGTGGGCATCCGAGGGGGGGCTGCACTGATAAACAATCAGCGCGAACCCCCCTGTCAGGAGAGCCGCCGATCGGCTCTCCTCTACTCGCTTCTGTCAGACGCGAGTGAGGAAGAGACATCAACGGCTCTTGGCCCCTGATTGGACACGGCTGATCACGTGGTAAAGAGCCTCTGCTGGAGGCTCTTTACTGAGATCGGAGATGCAGGGTGTCAGACTGACACCCCGCATCACCGATCGCCGCGCTGCACTCCCCCACGGGCGCACGCCGGCATGAAATCCTGCAGGACGTCAATGGACGTCCAGTCAGGATTTCACAACCACTTCCCGGACATCAATTGTCTATTGACCGGGCGGGAAGTGGTTAAGGAAAAAAAGCTGTCCAATCCCCACATTTCAGGATTATTAACACTATTATTGAGGTATTGATGTGTGATCGAGAAGCTGTATCAGCTAACGAGTGCCATTCTTCCAGGTCTAAAGCTTCCTTTAGATCTTTTTCCCATTGAATCATATAGTTCAGCTTCCTCGATTCTCCCATCAATAGCATGTAAATAGAAGAAATATGACCCTTCATCTTATCATATTGGGTACACAACCGTTCCATAGGTGTAAGTGTTTTAAGTTTTAAGTCATTTTTATGGGCTAAAATTTGTATATAATGAGAAATCTGAGTGTATCTATAGCTCTCTATTAAAGGCATATCATACTTATCTATCATAGTCTGTTCTGATAACATACTCCTATGATCATAAAAGTCAGCCATAGTCAGTAGACCCTTATTGGTCCACCACTCAAACGCAAGGGGAGTGAGGCCCGGGGTGAATGCTCTATTCTTCAACAGTGGTGCCAGAGGAAAATGGGCAGACTTCAAACACTGGGATCTGGAGACTCTATCCCATAATTCTAGTAAGAAGGACAGGGAAGAGCATAATATCAATGGTCTCTCTTTAATTGGAAGCCACATAATGTGAGAAACGGGTCTAGGGTGACAGGAATATTATCCAGATGGCCGGGGCGTGCTGAGAATGGAATCTAGCGAGTTGCGCTAACTGAGCAGCATGGAAATATTTCTGCAAATTGGGCAGACCAAGTCCACCTTTTCGTTTTGGCGTATATAGAGTGCTCTTGTTCACCCTGGGCCTCTTGTTCCCCCAAATATACTGGAATAGCGTTCTTTGAAAAATGTTAAGATCGGTTTGGACCAAGGATACTGGTAGTGTGCGAAAGAAATATAATAACCGAGATAAAACATTTATTTTTATAGAGTGGAACCACGATGGAGGGTGAATCTGCCACTTAGCCAAATCTTCAGTCAGTCGTTTAAAAAGAGCCGGGTAATTAGTCCTATATAATGTTTCAATAGATGGGGTCAAACGGACACCTAAATATGAAAGTGCATCAGGTTCCCAACCAAAACTAAACATCTGCTTAAGTGATGTCCGAGTAGAATTAGGCAGCGATAGATTCAGTGCTTTGGATTTACTATGATTAATTTTCAGCCCTGAGATCTCAGAGAATGGCTCCAGTATAGCATAGAGGTTAGGAAGGGTGGTGATCGGCGATGTCAGGGTCAACAATAAATCGACAGCAAAAAGCAGGCATTTGTGCTTATATTCCCCACAAGTAATTCCCTTAATGTCTGGACACGAGCGAATCTTAATCGCTAGCGGCTCAATCGCAAGGGCAAACAATAACAGGGATAGAGGGCAGCCCTGCCTAGTTCCCCTCCTGATAGTGAAAGATTGGGAGGAGTATCCCCAGAGCATTAGATTAGCACTTGGAGCGTCATATAGGGTCCGTAGGAGATCCAGAAAGTGCCGCCCAAAACCATAGCGATCTAAGAAGTCAAATAGAAAATCCCAGGTGATAGAGTCAAATGCCTTCTGGATGTCCAGCGAGAGCAACATACCTTTTCTTTCTTTTTTTTTTTTTTTTTTTTAAAGTGTATTTTTGTGCGTGAACTCGAGAGAGAGGAGCCGGACTGCAGGAGTTGGGAGTAGGCAGACCCTCCCCCCGGAGGCATTCGCCATCCTTCTCCATGCCCCCGGTGGCAATGGCGGGTGTGAAGGGGGGCCTCCCACTCACCCCGCCCTACCTGCTCCTCTTGGGAGCCCAACTGGGGCCCAACGGGACCCCAATGGGGCAGAGGGACTCCCCCTATGAGGGAGTGAGGGGGCCTAGCCCACCCAGCCAGCCCCGTAGGTCCTTCGCCTCTCTTTATTTTAGGAGACCGCATGGCCAAAGTGTGTGTGTTTTAAACCAATTTCGTGTGCGTGCAAGTGTGGTGGTTTTGGGGGGGGGGGGTGGGCGTACTAAGCACAGGCGTACCTTGCATAGCACACCCACCGGGAGCCGGGCTGAGACCACCAAACTCAATTCACATGTAGCCGAGACCGGGATCCGAACCCTTGGCTGCAGAGGTGAATGGCTTGTCAACGCAGTGCCAATCACATTGAGCCACCACAGCTCCCTCAACATACCTTTTCTTACCCCACATCCCAATCGGATTGTATCGCCAAAACTATATCTATCAGTCTATGGGTTTAATTTTATGCCTGCCTATTGGGTACCAAACCCACCTGATCAGGATGGATGTAGTGTGAAAGGAAGGTACTGTATTTAATCTTTGTGCCAAAATCTTGGTAAGTATCTTTAGATCCATATTAATCAATGAAATCGGGCAATAATTGGCACAGTCGCCATGATATTTCCCTGGTTTGGGGGTTACATTTATGTAAGCTGCATTTTCGTAATGAGAAAACGTACAGTCCTGTCCCAGGGCGTTAAAATATGAGCAAAGGTGGGGAAAAAGGGCGTCTTGATATTTTCTATAATAATGTCCAGGAAAGCCATCAGGTTCAGGAGCCTTGGTGGGGTGTAAGGATTTGATCGCAGTTCTTACCTCAATTTCAGTGAATGCACCATCCATCAGATCAGCGTGGGCCTGTGACAATCTAGGCATTTGAATATCACTAAAAAATGTCTCAGTCCTAGAAGTGTTAGATTTATTCGGTGCACTATACAGCCTTGCATAGAATTTATAAAATTCCCTCACTATCCTTTTGGGGTTCTGAGTGGAAACACCAGTGGACAAACGTAGTTTAGGTAAAGCCGGCGTGTATGGACGAGGAACCAGTTTTCTAGCTAACATTGTGGTTGGTTTATCCCCCATAGTATAAATTTTGTGTTTAGACCAGCTGATATGTTTCTCAGCCCGGGTGGTCAAACAAAGTGCAAATCTCACGTCATCTATTTTGTGTCTAAGATCAATCGGATGGTTACTAGTAGGGATGAGCCGAACACCTCCGCGTTTGGTTTGCACCAGAACGTTCGAACAGACCAACCGTTCGTGCGAACATTTAGAACCCCATTTAAGTCTATGGGACTCGAACGTTCGTTAAAAGTGCTCATTTTAAAGCCCAATATTCAAGTTATTGTTGGAAAACGTCTTTGAGAACCCGGGTCTTGCCCCAGGGAACATGTATCAATGGAAAAAAAGTTTTAAAAACGGTTGTTTTTCAGGAGTCCTGCTCCTGAAAAAATGACCGTTTTTAAAACTTTTTTACATGTTCCCTCGGGCAAGACCCAGGTTCTCAAAGACATTTTCATAGGCAAACTATAGACACCCAGCAGGTGCAATATTTAAAGGATTTTTTTTTTTAAGCATCATTAAAATCACTGCTACAGGAGCAGTGATTTTAATGATGCTTAAATAAAAATAAAAAAATGAAAAAAAGTTTTAAAAACGGTAATTTTTTCAGGAGCAAGACTCCTGAAAAACAACTGTTTTTAAAACTTTTTTTCCATTGATACATGTTTCCTCGGGCAAGACCCGGGTTCTCAAAGACGTTTTCACAGGAGCAGTGATTTTAATGATGCTTAAATAAAAAAAATATGAAAAGTTCCTTTAAATATTGTACCTGCTGGGTGTCTATACCTGTGATAACGTCTTTAAATAGCACAATCACCTGCCTGCCAATAATTAGAAATAAACTGATCTAGCTAAGCTATACAGTGTATAAATATATGTACAACTCCTAGGGATGTATATATATCCTCTACACACTGTAAATTAAGCTAAACTGACTAGCCTGCCTGCTCTATTTAGCTATATAAAAAGATTATCTCTCTTTCTCTCTGACTGATCTCTGTTCAGCGCTGGAACACACTACATGAGGCCGCCCAGCAGGCAGCCTTATATAGTGTGGGGCGTGTGCTAAAACTGAGAGCCATAATTGGCCAAAGTCACTCGAATTTGGCGCGAACGACCCGTTTTGTTTGAATTTCGTTGAACGTACGAACAGACAACGTTCGAGTCTAACATACGTTCGAATCGAACGCGGAGCTCATCCCTAGTTACTAGCTTGATCTATCATCAATTCTTCTAACCGAGACTCTAGAAGTTACATTTCCTGTTCCCGAGCCTGCTTCGCCCTCGCTGCAACCTGTATTAACTTCCCACGAATCGTGGCCTTATGTGCTGCCCAAATAATCGCGGTAGATGTGACCGAAGATTTGTTGTTTGCAAAGTATTCCCCTATTTCCTGCTCTATTTCTGTATAAATTATAGGGTCATTCAATAAACTGACATTGAGTCTCCAAGGGGAGGGCTTAGATTTAGTCCAGAGTCCAGTAATAGATAGTTTAATTGGTGAATGGTCTGACCAAGGAGTGTTAAGTATCTTAACTGAATTTATATATGGGAGCAAAGTGGTGTGCACCAAAAGATGGTCTATCCTAGAATACGTAGAATGGACTTGTAAATTGTAGGTGTAATCCCTAACTGAATGGTTATCTTCCCGCCAGGTGTCTATCAGCCCATGTAAGTGAAATAAACGTGCTACCTTGCTACTACAAGTCGGCGGTCGCTTTAGTGTGGGTCTAGTAGGGTAAGACTTGTCCATGATTCTATCTAAGGGAATATTGCTGTCACCCCCTATTATTACCTGCCCCTGAACCTTGGGCAACAGTCTCCAAAACATTTTGCTAAAGAATTCTGTCTGTCCTGTATTTGGAGCATAATATGATATAAAAGAAACCTCCCGGTCGTGAAAATATCCAACTGCCATAAGATACCTGCCCCCCTATCTTTAATAATTGTAATTGGTGTAAACAGAGTCCTCTTGCAAAAACAGATAGCCACACCTCCCTTATTTTCCACGCCCCCTGCTAGGAAAAATTGTGGATATTTTACATTGAGGTATCGGGGTGCGTAAGTCTTTGAGAAATGAGTGTCCTGCAGTAGAAGGACATCAGCTTTTTGCTTATGATAAAACTGAAAAGCTTTTGTCTGTTTGACAGGAGAGTTAAACCCGTGGACATTGTGGCTCACGATTGTGTAATCAGTTGAATATGATTTAGCCTTTGTGGTAGGGCAGAGCACTCTTACCTTGTATAATCTTTGAGGTGGACCGGTTTGTCAGGGTGAGGACCGACCTTCTCCAAAACCTTCTGGACCAGTCAAAGCGACCTAGGTGCAGGGCCGAGGCAAATGAGAAGGGTGGGGGAAAGATAAGAAATAAAAGCATTAGAAACAAAGCGATAGACATAAGAAAAACATTGTTCGGCCTGAGGCCTAGAAATCCAAACCGAAGTTCTCCAGGTAAAAAAGGAGCAAAGGCACAGGGGACAACCCCTACCGGAAACAAAGTCCGGAAAATAACGCATGAGGGTACCATCCTCCAAGGAGGTGAGTAGTCTCTCAGTCGGGTGGGTGTGTAACCACCCCAACCTAAAAAACCTAAGTAGCTGAAGTCTAACTGAGTACATCGCATACATGGAGATACATAACACATCTGTCTGTAGCACATAGCAATCGATCCCCACAGGCGGCTACCCGGGGAATGTTCCCCTTCAGTTGTTCCTGCCCCGGGGCCCAAACAAACTATTAGGTACTCGGTGGGGCATCTTATCAGCTATAGAAAATGGTCGCCAAAAACTAGAAAACCACGTGCCACAAACTGAAAAAAAAAATAATAAAAAATATAAAATAAAATATAAAAATAAAAACGGAGAAGAAAAAACTGTTCATACAGCCTATATAGGCTGGTCAAGCAGTACAAAACCAGAACAGCCGTCTGTAGTTGAGCCGTAAAAATTAACCCCTAGGAGTATCGATGGACAGTCTATCAGATCAGGTATTCCGGTGAGAATTTCTGGCTTGGGATCGTTTGCTGTCCAGCCAAAGCTGAGAGAGAGGATGATGACGATCAAGATCAGTATGCAGTGATGACGGAGCCGTAGAGTCTCTAGAGATGATGCCAAGATTAAGTAGAAGGTCTTCGCCCGTTTGGAATGTAGAGAATGGGTGGAATCTCCCTTTATAAGTGAATGAGAGCGTGAATGGGAAGGCCCAACGATACTTTATCTGTTTGTCCATAAGCTGTTGTAAAAGTGGATGTAGATTTCTGCGCTTTTGTACCGTTGAGGGTGCCAAATCAGTAAAGAGCTGGATAGACGACCCGTAGAGTGATAGGTCCTGTCTGTTCCGGGCCGCAAACATCAGCCTTTCTTTTATGTGGTAATGCGGTTCAACAATCACATCATGATGGGAGTCCATCAGACCTCGGAGCCGCTAGTGCTCGGTGAATACGGTCAAGTTCCATTTGATGAGAAGCAATATCTGGTATCAGTTCCCACATGATTTCTTTAATGGCACCTTCTAAATCAGTATGCGTTTCTGGCAGGCCACGAATGCGTATATTCTATCTACGTGAGGGGTTCTCCAAATCTTCAATTTTTGTGTGGACCTCCTCTAACCTGTCTTGGAGATCTGTGATCATGTTAGCATTCTGATTGACCTTTTTAACAGTGCTGTCAAACTTTGTCTCAATTAGCTCAAACCGTTCACCTAGGCAGTGAATGTCTTTTTTAAGATCGGTAATTATCAGGGTATAGGCCTTAGAACATTTTTGCTGAAGCATGGTGGAAAATCTGGGCAGCAGCACTACATCAGAAGAATAGTGTGGGAGCTGGGCAAGGTGGGAAAATGGCATCTCCTGGCTAGGCTGGCTGAACAAGGCCTCAGTAATGTCGGCCATATTCCTGTCCATTGAGGAAGCTGGGGAATGCACTGAATCCTGTCTGTCAGCATAGAGGACAGAGGACAGGGGATGCGATGATGATACTGACTCACTCCGCCGTTCAGGCTCAACATCACTGGAGGATTGGGATGAAAACGGGTCTCTGTAGGCGTCTGGCTGAGCCATCTTACCCCCCCCTTCAGAGCTCTGCCTTCTGACTTAGCCTCCGTGCTGCCTCGTGTGTCGGGACGTACGGACGCCATGTTGGATTGTCCTGGGGAAGGCCCCGATCCTCTCTGTGCTTTAGACTGCCTGTGCTGTCCCCGCTTTGGCTGCCATTGTGCCCTCCGGTTCATAACCGAGCAGGGGCATCAGCAGACTGTGTCCTGGCTTGCGGACTCCACTATCTGTGCTTGCGTTCGCTCGTACGGGTCGGGGTGCCGGGAGCTCAGTCAGAGCGCATCTTCTTCCGAGATCCCACGCATGCACACTCCTTAACTTACTTTTCATCTTACTCTTTCCACCCTCCTTTCAGCACATAGCACCATTCTTTGGTGGAACATTACCCTGTTTTCTGTCTTTCTCACCTAGTTGAGAATAATGCCCCACCAACTCAAAGACTTTTAGGATACCCATGTCATGTATCCCTAGAGGCTTCAGGGCTATGTAAAACACAGTGAAGTGTCATCCTGGAGCTGCCTGTTAGGAAACAGAGCAGATAGCGGGTCTTCTGATAACACCAGAAAAGATGATGGGACCTGGTGTGTGGCAGGAGATAGAATGGAGCTGGTTTTGCTGACAAGTAAGTATACTATTTCAGCTCAACCCAGCAGAAAAGACAGGGTAGTTTATGATCAATACAACATAAAAATAGTGCAGCGCAAACAATACAATGTGATGACTATAATGGTGTTTCTCATATACCAAAAAACATGTGTAATGGAAAGGCAAAAAGCAAACCAAAGAAAAGTGATAAATTACACCAATTACTGAGTGCTTAAAATATCTTAATAAGTGTCCATATAATGTTCTGTGCTGTAAATCCAATGATCCAATTGGTAGGAATCCATCAGAGAGTGAGTAAAATAAGAATAAATCCAATGGCTGTGATCAGATCCACCAAGGTGCAAACTGGATAAAATGATAAACAGTGCTCCCACCACCAAATGGATATTCTACTATTACCTCCAAGGACGACCACTGTTTTACCAGATGGTCATACTGCGCATGAATATCCAACAGGAAACCCGGAACATGGATGTTAAGAAGTCCTCATATGTCAAACATGGTGATGTCAAAACAAAAAGAGAGGAGACAAACATCTAAGAGCTTCCGTAGGAACCAGGGATTTATTGCAACATAAAAGTACAATTTACTCACATTTGGTGAGGAAATAACAGGCATCAACGAAATCAAAACGAGACCGAACGAGAAGATAGATGCAGGATAAGGTTCAGACCATGAGCAAGCGACTGTGCAGGTAATTGCTGTCCCCGGACGCGTTGCGTAAAAATTTACTTCTTCAGCAGGGCAGGAATTCAAACAATCGCGCGCCATCTTAAATACGCCGCTTGACCCGGAAAGAAAACGTCGCTTAGGACGCAGTGACGTGCAGGGTTCAACCCAGCGTCATGTGGGGTCCTAGTGGCTTCAAAACATGATGACGCGGTACTGCACGTATCCGCGTCATCTCACGTTGTAACAACTTTATTGTCCCGCAAAGTGCTAGAGGCTTCAAAACGTGGTGACGCGGTACGGCACGCATCTGCGTCATCTCACGTTGTAACAACTTTATTGTCCCGCAGCAAGGCGGTCAAATAAACATAAAAGAAATTACCAAGATTGTCGCCATCTAGCGGATATAAAGTGAAACACATGTAAACTAAATAAAACAAAATAGAATAAAATCACAGCGCTCGGTCAGATCGGAACCTCATTGGTATACATAATTAGAAATAGTATCCTGTTAGTATTATAATTGATAACAGTTATAAACCACAAGTAGAATGGAGAGACTACATATAAATTACATTCCATTTCCACAAATCTAAATTAAAATTAAAATTGAGAATAAAATATATTAAAAATAATTAATAAACATTATTTGTTAGATATAAAACAATTTAGGTCAAATTCAACGTTGAGGCCTTCGGGAGTGAGCACTTTGGTCTCATATATCCAGAAGGACTCTCTTTTGCTAATTTGACGGATATAATTCCCACCCCTCCAGTGCTTATCCACCCTTTCAAGGCCCCAGAATTTCAAACTTCTGGGATTCCTATTGTGATATTGACGGAAATGCTTGGAAACACTGTGGGATCGTTTTCCCAGCGTGATATTACTTACGTGTTCTCCTACACGGACCGATAAGGCACGTGACGTGCGGCCTACATACTGGAATCCGCAATCACATTCCAGCATGTAGACTACACCAACTGTTTGACAAGTAATGAGATTTTTGATGATGTAGCTTTTTCCCGTGGAGAAGGCTGTAAAGTTTTTACGCTTCTTCACGTTATGTTTACACTGTTTACAAGCTGAACATCTACCACACGCATAAAAGCCTGAAAGGAAAGAAAAAATTCTGTTTTCTTTGAAGGCCGGTGGGTCAATGGCTCCAGGGGCTACTACATCCCTTACAGTAGGGGCTTTTTTATATACGAACCGTGGACGTGGAGGGAGAAGAGGCCCCAAGGTTTTATCCTTTTTTAAAACCTCCCAGTGTTTGGTGACAATCTTCTCAAATTGTCTATATTGAACATTATAGTCCAAAATAATTTTAAATTCAAAATTCTCTACTTTATTGGATTTTAACGAATCAGCTACTAGGTCAGCTCTATTCAAATTGCCCACTCGTGCTAATTCATTGGAGATGACATCTCGATCATACCCTTTTTGATGGAATTTACCCATTAAGTTTTTTGATTGAGAAAAAAATTCTGTATCTGACGTGCAATTTCGCCTGAGACGAATAAATTGCCCCCTTGGGATGTTGCACAGCCAATTTTTATGGTGACAACTATCCAGGGGTATAAAGCCATTCCTATCGGAAGGCTTAAAGTAATTGCGGGTATTAAAGGATTCTCCAACTTTGTAAATCTCGAGGTCTAGGAAAGATATTTTGTCTACATCCATATTCCAAGTGAGAGTGATGTTATGGGAATTATTGTTTAGATTCGACATGAAATGTTCCAAACTAGATAAATCGCCTTCCCAGATCATGAGTAGGTCATCGATGTATCTTTTATAGCATTTTAACTGTATAGGGGGATCTTTAAAGATGGCCTCTTCTTCCCATAGCGCCATAAAAAGGTTGGCAACACTCGGGGCGAATTTAGCCCCCATTGCGACACCCATTACTTGTAAATAATAATTTCTACCGTACCAAAAATAATTTTTAGTCAAACAAAATTCCAAGCACTGAAGAAGGAACTTGTTATGCTTGGTCGACAGGTCAGATTGCGCCAAACCCCATTTGACAGCCGAGATTGCATCGGCATGTCCTATAATGGTGTATAAAGAGCTAACATCTGCCGTCACAAGAAGACTATTTGATGTACTAGTCAGGGGTTCAAGGGTTTGTATACAGTGTTTAGTATCTCTAAGGTACGATTTAGTTTTAGAGACAATAGGTTTTAGGAAGAAGTCAATGTATTGGCCCAATCTTGAAGATACAGACTCAATGCCATTGACTATGGGTCTTCCAGGTGGATGGGTGGCATTTTTATGTACCTTCGGTAAAAAGTATACAAAAGGTGTTCTACATGCACTAGGGTCTAAAAATTCTGCCTCTTTTTTGGAAAGAATCTTTCTTTTAAGCCCCTTTTTAACTAGAACTGCTAATTCACCTTTGTACTCAAAAATCGGATCAGTTTTCAATACTTGGTAGGTGTCAGTATCACTTAGGAGGCGATTCATTTCCCCCTTATAATACTCCTTTGACATCACTACCAACCCACCCCCTTTATCCGCAGGGCGTATTACCACATCTTTTTTGGTTTCTAAAGACGCTATACCATTTTTAACATAAAGGGGGTCTCTAATCTTTCTAATTTTCATAGACTCAAGGTCACTTAAAACCATATTTTTGAACACATCAATGTGTTTACTGTCTATATTAGAAGGATTGAATACACTCTTGGTTTTTAAATTAGAATGTGAACCAATAGGGATCAAAGAAGACCTTTCGGCCGGTTTTGATAAAAAATATTTTTTGATGTTCAAAGTTCTTACAAACTTAGAAATACCAACATAAGTCTGAAACTTGTTAAAATTCCTGATGGGGGCGAATTTGAGTCCTTTGTCTAGAATTCTTAATTCGTCGTCAGTTAGAATAGTCCCACTGATATTATAAATACCCGTGCCTAGTGGGATTTTGTCTTTTTTGACTGTTCTACGTCCGGCCCGTTTCCCTCTCTTTCTCTTCTTTTGTTCCCTCTGTTGCCAGTGGGGGTTATCGGAGGAGGGCCCCACCACGGTGGAGGAGGGTTCCCTAAAAAACCGCCTTGTGTCTCATCACAATTGGTTAGAGGTGCAAAACGATTCTGTGTGGGTGCAGGGTAACTCTGGTAATAATTTCCCTCCCCCCATCCACTGTTCTGAGAAAAACTTCCTCTAGGTGGCTGCGGATGATTAGGTTTGCCCCTATAGTTATTAATAGGCATAAAGTTCCCTTGAGATTGGGTCATGTGTGGAAGTGTGGAATAATTTCCTCTCCCTCTATTGCCTCGACCTCTCCCCCGACTCCTAAAAGGGGGGTAATTAGGTTGTTGGTCAGAATAAAGTGTCTGGTTATTGACATCATTAGAAGGGGTTTTTGGGAATGGTAGTGTATTTTCACCAGAAGAAGATTTCAAGGCATGATCAGAAGACCTAGCTGTAGTTTGCCATTTGAAAACTTCCTTTCTTGCATAGTCACCAGAATCCCTGAGGAATTTACCCTTCTTCTTATTTTGTGTATCGATATCCCATTTTGCCAGTTTAATTTTTAATTCTCCTGATAATTTGGGAAAATCTGAATGATTTTTTAGAATGTCCATTTTACTTTTGATATCTGCAATTTGAGTCTCAATGATTTTCATTTTCCTCTGTTTGCGTAACAACAGGAATTCCATCAAATCTTGGCCTTTTCTATTGAAAAAATTATACCATTCAAGGAGGGATTCGTCATCATCTAAACCATCACTGGGAGGGATATCCCACCTAAGGCGTCTCGGTATGAGACCATCCCGGATATATTGTTCAAATGATGTGACATCCCACCAGGCTTTAATTTTCTTTTCAAATAGGAAGCCAAGTTTCTTAAAAAGAGAGGAGATATCATCCGGACCAACTGAGGGTGCCGAATTTGAGAATACCTCACTAAGTTTAACCTCACGGGTTTCCAAATATTGGAAGACCTCCATGATGCAGCTAAGAGACAATAGCGAAAAGCAATAGATACAGAAAAAAGGGGGGGTACTCAGCGCAAAATAATGAGGAAAAAAGAAATATATATAAAATCAATAGTGAAAAGTAACACCAAGGTTAAATTTTCTATGAATGCTAGCTGAACACAAAGAAACCTTCACAAAAATTCCCAAAGTAGATACAACATAAAAATAGTGCAGCGCAAACAATACAATGTGATGACTATAATGGTGTTTCTCATATACCAAAAAACATGTGTAATGGAAAGGCAAAAAGCAAACCAAAGAAAAGTGATAAATTACACCAATTACTGAGTGCTTAAAATATCTTAATAAGTGTCCATATAATGTTCTGTGCTGTAAATCCAATGATCCAATTGGTAGGAATCCATCAGAGAGTGAGTAAAATAAGAATAAATCCAATGGCTGTGATCAGATCCACCAAGGTGCAAACTGGATAAAATGATAAACAGTGCTCCCACCACCAAATGGATATTCTACTATTACCTCCAAGGACGACCACTGTTTTACCAGATGGTCATACTGCGCATGAATATCCAACAGGAAACCCGGAACATGGATGTTAAGAAGTCCTCATATGTCAAACATGGTGATGTCAAAACAAAAAGAGAGGAGACAAACATCTAAGAGCTTCCGTAGGAACCAGGGATTTATTGCAACATAAAAGTACAATTTACTCACATTTGGTGAGGAAATAACAGGCATCAACGAAATCAAAACGAGACCGAACGAGAAGATAGATGCAGGATAAGGTTCAGACCATGAGCAAGCGACTGTGCAGGTAATTGCTGTCCCCGGACGCGTTGCGTAAAAATTTACTTCTTCAGCAGGGCAGGAATTCAAACAATCGCGCGCCATCTTAAATACGCCGCTTGACCCGGAAAGAAAACGTCGCTTAGGACGCAGTGACGTGCAGGGTTCAACCCAGCGTCATGTGGGGTCCTAGTGGCTTCAAAACATGATGACGCGGTACTGCACGTATCCGCGTCATCTCACGTTGTAACAACTTTATTGTCCCGCAAAGTGCTAGAGGCTTCAAAACGTGGTGACGCGGTACGGCACGCATCTGCGTCATCTCACGTTGTAACAACTTTATTGTCCCGCAGCAAGGCGGTCAAATAAACATAAAAGAAATTACCAAGATTGTCGCCATCTAGCGGATATAAAGTGAAACACATGTAAACTAAATAAAACAAAATAGAATAAAATCACAGCGCTCGGTCAGATCGGAACCTCATTGGTATACATAATTAGAAATAGTATCCTGTTAGTATTATAATTGATAACAGTTATAAACCACAAGTAGAATGGAGAGACTACATATAAATTACATTCCATTGAATTGTTGAATTTGACCTAAATTGTTTTATATCTAACAAATAATGTTTATTAATTATTTTTAATATATTTTATTCTCAATTTTAATTTTAATTTAGATTTGTGGAAATGGAATGTAATTTATATGTAGTCTCTCCATTCTACTTGTGGTTTATAACTGTTATCAATTATAATACTAACAGGATACTATTTCTAATTATGTATACCAATGAGGTTCCGATCTGACCGAGCGCTGTGATTTTATTCTATTTTGTTTTATTTAGTTTACATGTGTTTCACTTTATATCCGCTAGATGGCGACAATCTTGGTAATTTCTTTTATGTTTATTTGACCGCCTTGCTGCGGGACAATAAAGTTGTTACAACGTGAGATGACGCAGATGCGTGCCGTACCGCGTCACCACGTTTTGAAGCCTCTAGCACTTTGCGGGACAATAAAGTTGTTACAACGTGAGATGACGCGGATACGTGCAGTACCGCGTCATCATGTTTTGAAGCCACTAGGACCCCACATGACGCTGGGTTGAACCCTGCACGTCACTGCGTCCTAAGCGACGTTTTCTTTCCGGGTCAAGCGGCGTATTTAAGATGGCGCGCGATTGTTTGAATTCCTGCCCTGCTGAAGAAGTAAATTTTTACGCAACGCGTCCGGGGACAGCAATTACCTGCACAGTCGCTTGCTCATGGTCTGAACCTTATCCTGCATCTATCTTCTCGTTCGGTCTCGTTTTGATTTCGTTGATGCCTGTTATTTCCTCACCAAATGTGAGTAAATTGTACTTTTATGTTGCAATAAATCCCTGGTTCCTACGGAAGCTCTTAGATGTTTGTCTCCTCTCTTTTTGTTTTGACATCACCATGTTTGACATATGAGGACTTCTTAACATCCATGTTCCGGGTTTCCTGTTGGATATTCATGCGCAGTATGACCATCTGGTAAAACAGTGGTCGTCCTTGGAGGTAATAGTAGAATATCCATTTGGTGGTGGGAGCACTGTTTATCATTTTATCCAGTTTGCACCTTGGTGGATCTGATCACAGCCATTGGATTTATTCTTATTTTACTCACTCTCTGATGGATTCCTACCAATTGGATCATTGGATTTACAGCACAGAACATTATATGGACACTTATTAAGATATTTTAAGCACTCAGTAATTGGTGTAATTTATCACTTTTCTTTGGTTTGCTTTTTGCCTTTCCATTACACATGTTTTTTGGTATATGAGAAACACCATTATAGTCATCACATTGTATTGTTTGCGCTGCACTATTTTTATGTTGTATCTACTTTGGGAATTTTTGTGAAGGTTTCTTTGTGTTCAGCTAGCATTCATAGAAAATTTAACCTTGGTGTTACTTTTCACTATTGATTTTATATATATTTCTTTTTTCCTCATTATTTTGCGCTGAGTACCCCCCCTTTTTTCTGTATCTATTGCTTTTCGCTATTGTCTCTTAGCTGCATCATGGAGGTCTTCCAATATTTGGAAACCCGTGAGGTTAAACTTAGTGAGGTATTCTCAAATTCGGCACCCTCAGTTGGTCCGGATGATATCTCCTCTCTTTTTAAGAAACTTGGCTTCCTATTTGAAAAGAAAATTAAAGCCTGGTGGGATGTCACATCATTTGAACAATATATCCGGGATGGTCTCATACCGAGACGCCTTAGGTGGGATATCCCTCCCAGTGATGGTTTAGATGATGACGAATCCCTCCTTGAATGGTATAATTTTTTCAATAGAAAAGGCCAAGATTTGATGGAATTCCTGTTGTTACGCAAACAGAGGAAAATGAAAATCATTGAGACTCAAATTGCAGATATCAAAAGTAAAATGGACATTCTAAAAAATCATTCAGATTTTCCCAAATTATCAGGAGAATTAAAAATTAAACTGGCAAAATGGGATATCGATACACAAAATAAGAAGAAGGGTAAATTCCTCAGGGATTCTGGTGACTATGCAAGAAAGGAAGTTTTCAAATGGCAAACTACAGCTAGGTCTTCTGATCATGCCTTGAAATCTTCTTCTGGTGAAAATACACTACCATTCCCAAAAACCCCTTCTAATGATGTCAATAACCAGACACTTTATTCTGACCAACAACCTAATTACCCCCCTTTTAGGAGTCGGGGGAGAGGTCGAGGCAATAGAGGGAGAGGAAATTATTCCACACTTCCACACATGACCCAATCTCAAGGGAACTTTATGCCTATTAATAACTATAGGGGCAAACCTAATCATCCGCAGCCACCTAGAGGAAGTTTTTCTCAGAACAGTGGATGGGGGGAGGGAAATTATTACCAGAGTTACCCTGCACCCACACAGAATCGTTTTGCACCTCTAACCAATTGTGATGAGACACAAGGCGGTTTTTTAGGGAACCCTCCTCCACCGTGGTGGGGCCCTCCTCCGATAACCCCCACTGGCAACAGAGGGAACAAAAGAAGAGAAAGAGAGGGAAACGGGCCGGACGTAGAACAGTCAAAAAAGACAAAATCCCACTAGGCACGGGTATTTATAATATCAGTGGGACTATTCTAACTGACGACGAATTAAGAATTCTAGACAAAGGACTCAAATTCGCCCCCATCAGGAATTTTAACAAGTTTCAGACTTATGTTGGTATTTCTAAGTTTGTAAGAACTTTGAACATCAAAAAATATTTTTTATCAAAACCGGCCGAAAGGTCTTCTTTGATCCCTATTGGTTCACATTCTAATTTAAAAACCAAGAGTGTATTCAATCCTTCTAATATAGACAGTAAACACATTGATGTGTTCAAAAATATGGTTTTAAGTGACCTTGAGTCTATGAAAATTAGAAAGATTAGAGACCCCCTTTATGTTAAAAATGGTATAGCGTCTTTAGAAACCAAAAAAGATGTGGTAATACGCCCTGCGGATAAAGGGGGTGGGTTGGTAGTGATGTCAAAGGAGTATTATAAGGGGGAAATGAATCGCCTCCTAAGTGATACTGACACCTACCAAGTATTGAAAACTGATCCGATTTTTGAGTACAAAGGTGAATTAGCAGTTCTAGTTAAAAAGGGGCTTAAAAGAAAGATTCTTTCCAAAAAAGAGGCAGAATTTTTAGACCCTAGTGCATGTAGAACACCTTTTGTATACTTTTTACCGAAGGTACATAAAAATGCCACCCATCCACCTGGAAGACCCATAGTCAATGGCATTGAGTCTGTATCTTCAAGATTGGGCCAATACATTGACTTCTTCCTAAAACCTATTGTCTCTAAAACTAAATCGTACCTTAGAGATACTAAACACTGTATACAAACCCTTGAACCCCTGACTAGTACATCAAATAGTCTTCTTGTGACGGCAGATGTTAGCTCTTTATACACCATTATAGGACATGCCGATGCAATCTCGGCTGTCAAATGGGGTTTGGCGCAATCTGACCTGTCGACCAAGCATAACAAGTTCCTTCTTCAGTGCTTGGAATTTTGTTTGACTAAAAATTATTTTTGGTACGGTAGAAATTATTATTTACAAGTAATGGGTGTCGCAATGGGGGCTAAATTCGCCCCGAGTGTTGCCAACCTTTTTATGGCGCTATGGGAAGAAGAGGCCATCTTTAAAGATCCCCCTATACAGTTAAAATGCTATAAAAGATACATCGATGACCTACTCATGATCTGGGAAGGCGATTTATCTAGTTTGGAACATTTCATGTCGAATCTAAACAATAATTCCCATAACATCACTCTCACTTGGAATATGGATGTAGACAAAATATCTTTCCTAGACCTCGAGATTTACAAAGTTGGAGAATCCTTTAATACCCGCAATTACTTTAAGCCTTCCGATAGGAATGGCTTTATACCCCTGGATAGTTGTCACCATAAAAATTGGCTGTGCAACATCCCAAGGGGGCAATTTATTCGTCTCAGGCGAAATTGCACGTCAGATACAGAATTTTTTTCTCAATCAAAAAACTTAATGGGTAAATTCCATCAAAAAGGGTATGATCGAGATGTCATCTCCAATGAATTAGCACGAGTGGGCAATTTGAATAGAGCTGACCTAGTAGCTGATTCGTTAAAATCCAATAAAGTAGAGAATTTTGAATTTAAAATTATTTTGGACTATAATGTTCAATATAGACAATTTGAGAAGATTGTCACCAAACACTGGGAGGTTTTAAAAAAGGATAAAACCTTGGGGCCTCTTCTCCCTCCACGTCCACGGTTCGTATATAAAAAAGCCCCTACTGTAAGGGATGTAGTAGCCCCTGGAGCCATTGACCCACCGGCCTTCAAAGAAAACAGAATTTTTTCTTTCCTTTCAGGCTTTTATGCGTGTGGTAGATGTTCAGCTTGTAAACAGTGTAAACATAACGTGAAGAAGCGTAAAAACTTTACAGCCTTCTCCACGGGAAAAAGCTACATCATCAAAAATCTCATTACTTGTCAAACAGTTGGTGTAGTCTACATGCTGGAATGTGATTGCGGATTCCAGTATGTAGGCCGCACGTCACGTGCCTTATCGGTCCGTGTAGGAGAACACGTAAGTAATATCACGCTGGGAAAACGATCCCACAGTGTTTCCAAGCATTTCCGTCAATATCACAATAGGAATCCCAGAAGTTTGAAATTCTGGGGCCTTGAAAGGGTGGATAAGCACTGGAGGGGTGGGAATTATATCCGTCAAATTAGCAAAAGAGAGTCCTTCTGGATATATGAGACCAAAGTGCTCACTCCCGAAGGCCTCAACGTTGAATTTGACCTAAATTGTTTTATATCTAACAAATAATGTTTATTAATTATTTTTAATATATTTTATTCTCAATTTTAATTTTAATTTAGATTTGTGGAAATGGAATGTAATTTATATGTAGTCTCTCCATTCTACTTGTGGTTTATAACTGTTATCAATTATAATACTAACAGGATACTATTTCTAATTATGTATACCAATGAGGTTCCGATCTGACCGAGCGCTGTGATTTTATTCTATTTTGTTTTATTTAGTTTACATGTGTTTCACTTTATATCCGCTAGATGGCGACAATCTTGGTAATTTCTTTTATGTTTATTTGACCGCCTTGCTGCGGGACAATAAAGTTGTTACAACGTGAGATGACGCAGATGCGTGCCGTACCGCGTCACCACGTTTTGAAGCCTCTAGCACTTTGCGGGACAATAAAGTTGTTACAACGTGAGATGACGCGGATACGTGCAGTACCGCGTCATCATGTTTTGAAGCCACTAGGACCCCACATGACGCTGGGTTGAACCCTGCACGTCACTGCGTCCTAAGCGACGTTTTCTTTCCGGGTCAAGCGGCGTATTTAAGATGGCGCGCGATTGTTTGAATTCCTGCCCTGCTGAAGAAGTAAATTTTTACGCAACGCGTCCGGGGACAGCAATTACCTGCACAGTCGCTTGCTCATGGTCTGAACCTTATCCTGCATCTATCTTCTCGTTCGGTCTCGTTTTGATTTCGTTGATGCCTGTTATTTCCTCACCAAATGTGAGTAAATTGTACTTTTATGTTGCAATAAATCCCTGGTTCCTACGGAAGCTCTTAGATGTTTGTCTCCTCTCTTTTTGTTTTGACATCACCATGTTTGACATATGAGGACTTCTTAACATCCATGTTCCGGGTTTCCTGTTGGATATTCATGCGCAGTATGACCATCTGGTAAAACAGTGGTCGTCCTTGGAGGTAATAGTAGAATATCCATTTGGTGGTGGGAGCACTGTTTATCATTTTATCCAGTTTGCACCTTGGTGGATCTGATCACAGCCATTGGATTTATTCTTATTTTACTCACTCTCTGATGGATTCCTACCAATTGGATCATTGGATTTACAGCACAGAACATTATATGGACACTTATTAAGATATTTTAAGCACTCAGTAATTGGTGTAATTTATCACTTTTCTTTGGTTTGCTTTTTGCCTTTCCATTACACATGTTTTTTGGTATATGAGAAACACCATTATAGTCATCACATTGTATTGTTTGCGCTGCACTATTTTTATGTTGTATCTACTTTGGGAATTTTTGTGAAGGTTTCTTTGTGTTCAGCTAGCATTCATAGAAAATTTAACCTTGGTGTTACTTTTCACTATTGATTTTATATATATTTCTTTTTTCCTCATTATTTTGCGCTGAGTACCCCCCCTTTTTTCTGTAGTTTATGATCAATATTTAACCCTTTTAAAGCATTTGGCAACTTTTACACAAAATGATATTCTGAGCACACTGAAAAGATTTCCCTGTATATGCGTTTTGTATTGGAGTGAGTAATCTAGGGCAGCTTTAGTACTAATAGGAGTGTGCTACAAGCTTTTACAACTGTTTGCCTTAGGTTGAACATTTTACTTTCTTTGAAACCAAATTTCAATGAGAATAGTGACATTTGATAAACTGAAGCAAACTGAAAATAAGGTTATGATGATATATTTATGGCAAATAGGAAATTTAAGGCAGCACACAATTTTGCCACTTTTGTTTTAGCATATAACTATTAACCCATATGTAAAGTAGAAATGAGTTTCAAACTTCAGTTAAACTTCTATTTGGCCCAAAAGTTCTGCTGGGTAACTGGTAGCATTCAGAAGAAACGTTGATCTAAAATAATTTGATGTGTTTTATAATCACCATACCCAGCCTGTTTTCATTTAGCTTTTTACATAGAGCACAGTTGATTCTTACAAAATTGTGAATGGTTAATTTTTCATTCAATGGAATACATCAGCAAATGAGTGGTATAATTGCAAGCAGTGTCAGTGATGTTGTAAAAACAAAAGGGAAAAGACCAGCGCAACCTCAATAGTATAGTAAATAAAATTAACAATATTTATTCATGATTAAAGAAAACACCCACAAAAGAGGAGCTTGTGCAAAGCAGTAAGTGCTGGTTCACCCTGTCCCATACAGCACGACTTCAGTGTGGCATAAAAACAACTTTTGTAATAGAAGTCAATGCAAATCGCTTTGAAGTTGAAGTCATCCCTAAAAGGTACAGGAACCTTTTTCTAAGTCGGGGCGTCTTGAGTCGCTTCGATTAGAAAGGTTCCATTGCACTACATGGAGCGCGACTTGTCAGGCGGCTAAGTGGCCTGACAGGTCACCTTAGTGTGAACTGAGCCTAAAAGTCAAAGCTGCTACCTCTAAAGCCTGAAGCCACTGTGGAACTCCCCTGCTTGAGGGGAGAAAAGAGAACAGGCAAGAGGGTGCCACTACTGCAGGGAGACAACCTATCCAGGGATGGAAGCAAAAGCCTGGATGCACTGCCTTAACTCTCATGCTGCAGATATACAGGTACAGGAGTGCTGCCTTAGATCTCCCAGCACACTCTCAGTGGTGTCGGGCATCCTCTCAATCCAGGCTTCCATCCTGGTCAGGTTTGTTTCCTACAGTAAAGGCTCCCTCCTGCCCGTGCTCTTCTCTCCCCTGCTCACAGCAGAAGTCAGGGAATTCCACCGCAGCTCCGGGCTCCAGAGGCAGCAACTTTGACTTTTACAGCTTTGCACAAGTTCCTCTTTTGTGAGTTTGTTTTTGATTATTAATAAATATAATTTACTTTGTTTACTAGTCTTGTCTTTTTCTATTTGTTTTTACAGTGTCACAACAATCACCAATTGCTGCTTCAAGCTGCACCTTCTAGCTAGTAATCAGTGGCAATGTGTATATTCTTTTGGGCTACCCACCTCATTCTTTATATTTTGTCTTTTAGTTTTTACTTTGTAACTTTAGCAATCATCTTTTATTGTTTGTTACATTGCCAAACATGCATTTCCTTGAGACCCTTTCATTTGTCCAAAAAAGGTCATCGCCACCACACTTGGCACATTTTGTACAGACTTTGCCCTCTGAAGAGCACTTTACAGTTTTCAGAGGGCAGTTGACAGGGATTGAGGAGATGCTGTGTAGTCTGTTTTAACATCTTCACATTTTATGCAATACTTGCTTTGCAGTAGACTTTTTAAAAACCCCTCTGGGGTTATGCACTGCTGCACAATTTTCCTTGCCCCTTGCTTTTTATTTTTGTAGCAATGATGTGCTAGGGATGTCGCTGACTACAAAGCACTCACAAATGGTACTGGATACGATGAGGGAGGAAGCAGAGAGGGAACATCCTTGCTTATTATGCTTTTGCAGCAGGGGGATGTCTGCTGACCAGTGCTACACTAACAAACGTAACTCCTTGGAGGAACGTTATGCAAAAAGAATGCAAAGTGGAAGTCAGGTTGCACATTTATACTTGTATACTCCACTCTTAGTAAATCATGAATAATCAACCAAGAATTATTTTATACAAAAATGGATTCAGTGTTATCTTGTATTTTATTGAACAAACAAAAATAATTTGATAAGACTTGAAAATCATCATTTCAATTTCCTGGCAACATTTATCAATCCTTTTACATTTATTACCAAGTTACAGCCCGAGATATACATTTCTTCATTGGCCGCTCTAAAATCTGCACTTCTAAATGCAATAAACCTGACCCTGATCACTTCTTAATTGTGTGTCTGTTAAGAGTGGAAATCTGTATTATCTTCAGTGATAAATTTGTCATACTTGCCTGCCCATCAATACAGATGTACAGGTCTTTAAACCAGTCACAGAAACTTTGCTAAATGAGACAGACTGATTTGTCATTAATTGTGTACTAATTTGCGCGATAGACATCTCACTGTATCTGTAAACAGATATATATATATATATATATATATATATATATATATATATATATATATATATATATATATATATATATATATATATTAATATATATATATATATATATATATATATATATACACACTGGGGATAGGGCTTTGGACTTTAGTGGAGATGGAAAACCTCATTGTACTATAAAACTCCTTAAACTTATTTTTTAACTTAGCTTATATGAATCATTTAGCTTGTAGTTCATAATTCTCATGTAATTAATTATCTAGCCCTGTTATGAAAATTATGTTTTTGCCTATATTTAAAAATTAATACCTAAAATATTTTCAATCCAGTATTAGAGTTGTGACATAACTACAAGTATAATTAACAGAGGTCATTGCAACAATATTAGTATATGCCTTCGTAGCATACATTATAGCAAGTCCGATGCAGGGAAAGTACTTAATTACTTTTCATTTTACTTTTGATTTAACCAAGATCTATTGCAAGCCATTTAGAATAAATAACTCATGTTAATGACATAGCATATCAGGTTTAATCTTTCTTGTGCCATGAACGTTTAGAATCTTCATGTCATGGCTATTAATCTTTAATTTAATGGACCTTAGTCTGTTAATTAATTAAAAAGAATATCAAAGTTATGAAGAAAATGTGTGTCTGGTTACAGGCATAGCGATCAGTCTAAAATTCGAAGACTGATTGTACAACAGAAAAAAATCTACAATTCTGAAAAATAAAACCTTGTGTTGCCGAGGAAACATGCTTAGTTGCAATAAAGTTGAAAATGAAAGCTAAATATAAACTATTTTATAATTAACCTACAAATGTAAAAAAAAATAAAAAAAAACTGAATCTGTAATGCCGCGTATACACGGTCGTTTTTTGTGATGAAATAAAACGATGTTTTAAAAAACGTAATTTAAAATGATCATGTGTGGGCAAAACGTTGTTTTATGTCTTCTAAAAACGAAAAAAAAAAAATTCGAACGTGCTTTCATTTTTTATGTCGTTTTTTATAATGTCGTTTTTTGTGTCATAAAAAATGATCGTGTGTACGCTAAAACGACATTTAAAACAACGTTTTTAAACCTGCGCATGCTCAGAAGCAAGTTATGACGCGAGCTTGAATGGAACAGAGTGCCGTCCTACGTTTTGTACGTAACCGCGCTTTGCAAGAGCATTTTCAGAAAACGATGGTGTATAGGCAACGTCGTTTTTTAAAATGAAGGTTGAAAAACTTTGTTTTTTTTCATGAGAAAAAACAAAGTTACGCGTGTGTACGCAGCATAAGAATAGTGTATATCCATATTGTTTTTATATTCATCTATTAACAGTGAGCACTAACATCAATCGGCCATACCTTTAAGACCACTGACAGGATAAGTGAAAAACTTTGATTGTTACAATTGCATCTGAAATTCATTAGGATATATTAGGGAACAAGTAAACATGTTGTACCTGAAGCTGATGTGTTAAAGGCAGAAAAAAAAAAATCACAGTTTGTTGTTTATGATGCTGTGTAGCAGCTGGGCCGAACAGGGTGCCCATGGTAAATCATGTCCACCACCATAAGCACCTTCAATTAGCACGTGAGCATCAGAACTGGACCATGGAGCAATGGAAGAAATTAGCATGGTATGATGAATCATGTTTCTATTACATCATGTGAATGGCCATCTGCATGTGGGTCACCTACTTGGGGAAGAGATGGCACCAGGATGAAGTATGGGAAGAAGGCAAGCCAGTGGAGGCAGTGTGATGCTTTCGGTAATGTTCTGCTGGGAAACCTTGGGTTCTGCCATTCATGTGTTTTTTTTTTTTACATGTATCCCCTACCTAAACATTGTTTCTAACCAAGTACACCACTTCGTGTATATAGTATTCCCTGATGGCATTTGCCTCCTTCAGCCGAATAATATTCCCTGTCACACTGCAAACATGGTTCATGAATAGTTTGAGGAACAAACCAGATCTCAATCCAATCAAACATCAGTGAGATATGTTGGAAAGACCAGTCCAATCTATGGAGGCCTCATCTCACAACCTACAAGGCTTAGTATTTGATACTAATGGCCTTCAGAGGTCTACTGGCATCCAGGCCTCAAGAAGTCAGATCTGTTTTGGTGTCAAAAGGGCATGAAAAAATCCAAAAAGAGAAATTAATATAATAAATAAGTATGCGTGATCTTCAAGTGAAAAAGTTCATAAACGTATATTTAAACGTCATAGAGTCCATAAAGACATAAATCACCACGTGAAATGGTTAAAGGATGAAGCAACTGTTGTCTCTAATCCAAGTGCAGAAAGTCACCGCCACCAATGAAGATAAATGGAGGCTTACCGGAAATGATGGACTTAAAATGACCTACATCACTAAAAGTCAAGATGACCTTATAATAATCAATCAGGGCACACAGGATCAATTCATACAGTCATCTAAGGCACTTGCTAGAAGATGGATGTAGTTACTCCATAAGTGTCAATGTGGTATAGAACCTTAGGTCCATTTCGCTCCACAAATAGCAAGAAGGTCAGAGAAGACAAGGGAAGAAAAATGGCCACATAGTGTAATCCGATAAATAAAAATTATTTAATAAAATGTAGCAAATACACTCACATGTATCTTGTACAAAAATCGCATAGAATAATGGAGACGACCCGAGGCGGCAATGGAGACGACCCGACGCGTTTCGTGTTCAACTACACATCTGGGGTGTCTCTCCATTGAAGCCCCCTTGAATTTATAGCCCAACAATACCAATCAGTAAGCTGGACCCCTTACCTCCCCATATGCAGCATTGCACCTATCGAGCACTTCCAATTCCAAACAACATGGCTGAACGGCGTGCGTTCCAAGCCTCGTTCCGGAATTCACATAATAGCCAGGCGGGCGACAGCTCTGTACTGGGGAAGGTGGGGTAAACTGGCCTGTTTATAGTGAAATGCTAAGCTTTGCACTCTGTACATAGCATACTCCTGAGCCTTGTCCCATGAACATAGCAAATCCTGAGCCTTGCACCCTGTACATAGCGAATTCCCAAGCCTTGCTCCCTGTACATAACAAACTCCTAAGCCTTGCTCCCTGTACATAGAAAACTCCTGAGTCGGTTACCTTGTATGTAGTGCACTCCTGAGTCCTAAACCCTGTACATAGCTCACTTCTGAGTCCTGCGTCCTGTACATAGCTCACTCCTAAACCCTGCACTCTGTATATAGTGTACTGTACATCTGAACCCTGTGTATAATGCACTCATGGTATTTAATAAAGTTTTTTTTTTGTAAGGCTCTTCCACTGTTGGTGCAATTTGGCGACACCCACCCTTTTGTGTGGTGTGTTCTCCCCCCTGCAATTGGGGGTGTGGTCTTGCAGTTGAGGAGTGGTTGAGCTCCAGTACCTATTCTCTGAGAAAAAAAAAGCCCTGTCTATTGATGTGTATTGAAGTTTGCTTTTTGCTGCATTAATTGTCTGAATCTCCCGCCTGTTTTAGTGAAAATGCACATGGTGCTTATAGCTTAGAGCCTGCCCTTGTCTAGCTAGCTGAACTGTGCATATACTATCATATATTGTTATGTCTTTATATGATACTACCTTTCATAAAGACATACAATTTGAGCTATTTGGAGTGATGCATATTATTTATATTATTATTAGAGTGACCTTTGGGAGACTTGGTAGATGCCTTTGAACTGTACTATCTATGGTGTTATGAAATATTATGATTTTCACGGACAGCATCAGTAACACTGCATGCTGGCATCACATAATTACATATGCAATGCATTTTTTTTAAACACTATATTATTATTTGGATTTAATATAGGATCATCAGCAACCCACTTTGATTTATTCTTATAATTGTTTTAAAAAAAATAGTCTTTAGGTAGTTGTGGATGGGACTCCTGGTTTATTAAACCAGCAATTAATTGACTGGTATGAATTGATTGGTGGGATTAGAAGTCATCCATTGCAGATCCTAAAACTGAAGAAAATTGTACCCTTCAAAAAAGTAAAGCTTTAACTTTTTATTGCAAAGGGAAATTATTTAAAGAAAAAAAAAGAGTGCATCAAAACACTTAAAAATCACATCCCCACATCCCCCAATTCCCCTCTCCTCTTCCCCATATTTTTTTTTTTCACCAAATCTTTAAAATATAGACTAATTATGTGTTTGGTTTAAATTTGATAGCTTTAAGGCCGCGTACACACGATCGGTTTTGTCCGATGAAACTGGCATTAAGGCCAGTTTCATTGGTCCAAACCGAGCGTGTGTATGGCCCATCGGACCGTCGTCCGTCGGACCAAAGTTTTAAAACTTGCTTTAAAATCGGACCGGGCGTGTGTACGGCCCATCGGACGCCTGACCATCGTACCAAACCGATGGTTAGTACGCAAAAGCATCTGACCAAAAACCCATGCATGCTCAGAATCAAGTCGACACATGCTTGGAATCAATGAACTTTGTTTTTTCAGCACGTTGTTGTGTTCTACGTCACTGCGTTCTGACCCGATCGGATTTTGGACTGATGGTGTGTACGCACATCAGACCATCAGGCCACTTCAGTGGTGAACCGATGAAAATGGTCCGTCGGACCATTCTCATCGGGTTGGACCGATCGTGTGTACGTGGCCTTAGGCAGTACTGGGGCAGTACTTGGGCACTTGAATAGTTAATTAAATTAAAAGAACCAGGATAGCTAAGGAGATTTTGAAAGTTTTCCCCTGGTGTTTCAGGAACTGTGGTCAGGTGGGGATCATGATCTACATTTGGTGGCAATGCCCCAAAGTGATGAGGTTTTGGATCAGGACTTTTAACCTAATCAGATTGATAACAGGATAACACATTGCTAGGAAACCAGTGATTGCCCTCTTCCAAAAATTGGATAACATCATTCCTAAAAAAAATGTAGCGCTTCATTTTTTAGATGGCATTATCCACCAGGATACAGTAGTTTGCAGACATGTAACATTTTACTGCAGTCCACATGTAGGCATTGCGTGTCACCACATAGTAGTGATGCACCAAGCTGCTGTGTGGAGACATGCCTAAAGTTTCACTTCATGTACTTAAAATAAAGTAAAAAAAATGAAAACATTAAACCATGTGATGCACTGACATGTACATCACACCTCCCCTTCACCCCCTCTCACAAATTGACAGCTGCCCGCATGCTAAAACTGAGCATTCAGCATGCAGACATTGTGATTGAGCCCTAAAAAGCCCGATGAATCAACCTGCAGGCTTTTATTTTCCTCTTACACCTAAACAAAGTAAACTTTCTGAAGTTAGCAGAGCTTCACTGATTCCTAGATATCCTTAGCATTTTACTAGCTTACAATATTTTTTGCCTGGAGATTTTCTGTAACATATCTGCTACCTGTACAGGTTGCCTGATTTGTTAAATTTGGCTTTGTTTTATAAGAAGAAAAAAAATGAACTATTTTTATATCAGCAGTAAAACAATAGCTTCTACTATTTTGTATTGTATAATCACATAGTGAAAATCCTACAAAGCATTTAAATTAGCAGCAGCCACTTCAAAGAACAAAAAAGTTAGTAACATTGGTCTGTCAACATTTGCTTCAAAAATAATGAAAGTTTTTTTTAGTAACAGAGCTTGAGCTAATTTTATTTTTTTGATTTCCAAATATCCTGCCTATATTTCTGCTGAAAAACAATATACTGTTCCTCAATATATCTTAGGAAGTTAGAGTAAGAACACAGCATAAAGCGAAATGCAAAAACTATAAAAAAGACTTTGGCAAAATTCCCCTAGGTTAATAACTGGGGTACTGAGGGTGAATTCATTGAAGTCTGCAAAACAAAGATAAGCTTGTAAGTAATTCTCATAAAGTTAACAACTTTCTTGCTCTTTGAAGTGGCTGCTGTTCAGTCTAAATGCTTTGCAGGATTTTCAGTATATGTTTTTGACAAAAAGAAAACAACTCACATAAGTTAATAAGCAAGAACAAGGGGGAAAAAATCCACTGGACATGCAATGAATATATTGTAAAGCATCTCTGAGAATTACATTGCATTTACAGCACAGAAAATGTTGTCATAGCCCGTATGTTACCCAATAGCCTGAATCATGTTTACCAGAAAAGAAATAGTCACACAAGTTCAAAAGTTGAATGTACAATGTCCTTCTATTGAGTAAATTGGTTTTCACATGTTCTTGTATTAAACTAGAAGTGAAAACCACATGAGCGATTGAAGACAGAAGGTTAGGGACACCATATCTAAAAGAAAAGAGCAAATAAAGGGTCTGTGACACAAAAACTTCTGGTATTTTATTGCTATACTAATAAGTGTTATGTGTATGCTCTCTCTCTCTCTCTCTCTCTCTCTCTCTCTCTCTCTCTCTCTCTCTCTCTCTCTCTCTCTTTCTCTCTCTCTCTTTCTCTCTCTCTCTCTCCCTCTTATAATATATTGTGGGATTTGACTTAAGGTGTTTTCTTAAACAAAAATGGTCTGTTTATCCCAACATAAATTAATATAAGCATTCAAGCCTTCAGCCACAAGGGAAATGTACAAATGGAAAAAAAAAACAAGCTTCATGCTCAACTGGACCTTTCTTAGTCTAGGCTAGGTATTGAACTAAGTCTTAGGTAAAGTTGCTCTTTCTGGGAACGGCAGCAGACAGTGACAGGCTCCTCTAGCACTGACAGGCATGTCATGTCCTCCAGCTTTAGCCTACACTGTTAGGCCGCGTACACACGACTAAATACATCTGTTCAAATTGGTCTGACAGACCGATTTGAACAGATCTGTCTGCTGGGCTGTTTTGGTTTGATCGCTGTACACACGATCAAACCAAAATCTCCGCCGGCAGACAGCGCGGTGACGTGGCGATGACGTTGACGCCGCCACATCACCGCACCAGGAAGTAAAACACTTCCGCGCATGCGTCAAATCCATTAGACGCATGTGCGAGCAGATATGTCTGCTGGTTAGCGTACTAACCAGCAGACATGTCGGACGGACGGATTCCCAGCAGACAGATTTTAAAGCATGCTTTAAAATCTGTCGGCTGGCCAAATCTGTCTGTCCGCCCGTACACACGATCAAATCTGTCTGCTGAAACGGTCTGTCAGACCGTTTCCAGCAGATAGATTTGATCGTGTGTACGCAGCCTTAGGATACAAATACAGGTATCCAGCAACACCTAGGGTGACCAGATTGGTGTGCTACATTTAAGGAAGCTGGGATCAGATTGTGTATGATTAACCACTTGCTTACTGGGCACATATACCCCCTTCCTGCCCAGGCGAAATTTCAGCTTTCAGCACTGCATCGCTTTAAATTAAAATTGCGCGGTCGTGCAAACAAAATTTACGTCCTTTTTTTTCCCCACAAATAGAGCTTTCTTTTGGTGGTATTTGATCAGAGCGACAATTTTGAAAAAAAAACACAGAATATTTTTTACTTTTTGCTATAATAAAAATCTGATTTAAAAAAAAAAAAAAAAAAAATTTTTCTCAGTTTAGGCCGATACGTATTCTACATATTTTTGGTAAAAAAAACAATCGCAATAAGCGTATAGTAATTGGTTTGCGCAAAGGTTATAGTGGCTAGGAAATAAGGGATAGAATTCTGACAATTTTTTTACTAGTAATACGGCGATCTGCAAAATTTTGTCAGGACTGCGATATTGCGACGGACACATCGGACACTTTTGACACATTTTTGGGACCATTCACATTTATACAGCGATCAGTGCTATAAAAACGCACTAATTACTGTATAAATGTGACTGGCAGTGAAGGGGTTAACACTAGGGGGTGAGGAAGGGGTTAAATGTGAGTCCTGGGTGTGTTCTAACTGTGTGGGGGGAGGGGGGTGACTGGGGGAGGTGACCGATGCTGTCTCCCTATGTACAAGAGAAACAGCATCTGTCTCCTCTCACTGACAGGACGTGGAGCTCTGTGTTTACACACAGAGCTTCACGTCCCTGCTCTAAAACTGCCGATCAGCGGGTACCTGGCGGACATCGCGACCGCCAGGCACGCGCATCGGCATCTCGGCAACGCGCCGGGTGCGCGCGCCGCCATCGGCGCGCGCCCCCCAGTGGCCGGAGAAAACGATGCCGTCAATTGACGGCAGCTTAGATATTCAGATCCCCTAAGCTGCCGTCAATTGACGATGAGCGGGGCCGCAAGTGGTTAAAGTAAGGTTTATTAATAATTCATCAAAAAGTCATCCAACACCAGAAAACACTATTCTAGGTAAAAGTGAAAATATACGTGAACAATGAATCAAGTAACAAAATACCTAGCTAGCAACCTAATTATAATACAATATATAAAACTAAAGCAAAAGGGAACATATATGTGGTAGTAGGATACAGGATGCGAGTACTGGACAGGAACAGGATGATGGTAGGAATCAGGATCAAGGTCAAGAGCAGGATCAGGAACACAGCATCAACAACCAGTTATATGGCACACAGATAAAACACTGAAGTGCTGAGGGAAGTTAGAGGACTAGAGGAGGGATATATACCTTCCCAGTAGCCAGCATCAGGTGGAGAGAAGGATTACTGGGATCTGCTGAACACTGTTTTAGAGGGAGATACCAGCTTTATTACAGTTAAAATATCTTGCCAAAACTAAAGAAAATTATTTTTATGGCTAAACTTTCCTGACATAAGAACCTTATTTCTCCTATGTGGGTGGCTATTTACAATGCAGTGCTAAGGGTTATTATACCATTACATTTTATACAAGCCTGACCCAACTGGGAATGCAGTCACATTCTAATTCTAAAATTGCTTGAAGTTAGTGTTAGTAAATTTGGACTAGTGCATATCACTATTTATTGAACTATGCTGGTAAATAAAAGCAATAGCATAAACAGGTTATATTGCTGGATTGTCTCCATTAATAACATAGCATGATTTGTTAAGCCTCTTTTTAAGTGTTTATTCTGTTATTAATTATATAGTGATGTTTTGCTTATCTGTATATGCATCAGAAGGCAAATAGTTTTGGATCAGAGTGCTATATTGCAAAACATTTGCAGTATTTTGCTAAAGATTTTTAATGTAAGCAGTCCTCGCTGTTCCCATGGGCACTGTGCTATAACTACACATATATAGACGAATGCTTGCCAACTAAGGAGGCCAATGCATATTTCTTAATAATGTTAAATCAATTATTTCTGCGAAAAAGAGGTTAGTGTAATGTAAAGAGTGCTGAATACTCAATACTAGTTGACATTGATGGAGTTCCTGGCACAGGAAAGTGTATTCTTGCCAGAACAAAGTATATATATGCACTGCCCTATTATTACCATCTTTAATAATCAAAAAAGTGACAATATAATATGAGTTAGTGGCACAATTAAACAATAACAAATTATTACCAGAAATAGAAATGTAATGCATTTAAACATTTGCACATTTTTTTTTTTATTTCTTGCCATTTTTTTAACAAATAAAGTAATTTGCACACAGAAAGTTTTTTTTATTACATTCTAGTTTGAAAGAAGCAGATATTTCTGTTTAAAGTGACTTGTAAAAAAGACTAGCTTAAAGAGACTAAAGTAGAAGAAAAATACTAATCATATTAACTGGTAAAGAAATAGTAGCATGTATAGGATTATCTTACCTAAGAGCCATGGGGCCAACTAAAAATATGAACTTGTCAGTATTGTGAATTAATATCTCAAAGGTCTAAGCTAGGGTCCCAAAACTGGGGAGACCATTCTTTATGAGGACGAACAATAGAAATAGTGTGCATTGTCAAAATATTGGTGTGATTTAAATTCTGAAAGTGCCTTGCTGACAGAGCCTATCATGTGAATCATTGTCATGTGCAGTGATATCCCCAAAGAACAAGCTGCTCTGCAGGAGATGATGCCTTGTGGCATTCCTGAACAGTAGCAGACAAACTAGTATTAAGGGTGACTGCTTTGTAGGATTGATTTTCATGTGGAAGAACTGTCTAAAGAGCTTGTCATGTTAAAAGTGTGCCATGCAAACACTGCTCTGAGGTAAACTGCTTTGGAGATATTGAGGTTCATTTACTTATTTATTTAAAGCAAATAGGCTGCTCCTTTTGCAAGGGAATTTACCCTTAGCCTAGTGAATGAGATGAAATTCTGCTGACTTCCATTGTCCAAACATGTGCAAGCAATCATATCATTTTTACATTTTTGCAGAGTGAATTTTCACCCGATTCACTAAGGAAAATTGCCTTACAACATGAAAATTCCCTGAAGTCAACTGCCAATTTACCTTAAGAAAATAAACCCATAATTTTCCTATAGACAGACTCCCTGAAGGAGTTTGCTATGCTGAGAGGTTGCCCTGGGGGCAGTTGTAGAAGCGTTAACATTGTTTACTTGTTTGTGAAACTGTGAAGGAAAGTATGCCATTCTTCAAAAAATGTAAATAAAATATACAGCCCTTATCTTAAATGTCATGAGATCTGAGATGTCATTTCCAGGGGACACAACAGCACAAGTTCCTATACAGTCAATGAGGCCATTGATAATTGAAATATGGGGTAAAATATTATTAATGCCTCCTCCCTTGCAACCCGCAACATTGGGTGTGCAATAAAGACCCCCCAGATGCTACATACACATAGTGGGTAGGAAATAGAAAATTTGGGAACTCTTACTTCCCCAAAGTTTCAGCAAACATCGGGACATTTAAATAGAATTTGTTAATTTTAACATAATATTTTGGAGTTAATAGGGAAAGTAAAGAGTGCATGTTTCTGAGTTTATGTGCCATTTAGCATTTAGGCTGGCTTTGTCAGTGCCAATGTGGGGATTGCAAAATGTTGTTTGCCTACAAATGAATTGATTACTGTAGGGTTGTCCAGATACCACTTTTTTAGGGCCGAGTACAAGTACCGATACTTTCTTTCATGTACTCGCCAAAACCGAATACTGATACTTTTTTTAAATGTCATGTGACAGTTTTCAAACCACAATACAGACTAAGGATATTTTCTTTAGAATTATGAAGAACTCTAAGGGCCCTTTCACACGTCCGTTCAGTTCGTCCGTTTTTTTTGGACGTCCGTTAACGGACCTCAATGCTTCCCTATGGGTTAGCGTCCGTTAGCGGATGAGCATCCGCTAAACGTCCGTTAACATCCGTCTGCGGTAAGCTCCGTTTTTTTGGACAGAAGAAAACCCTATTTTTCTTCCATCAAAAAAAACGGAACGGACGAAAAACGGATGAAAAACTGATCAACTGAAGGGGAAAAAACTGAAGGGGAAAACTGAACGGACGTGTGAAAGAGCCCTTACTCAAGACATTATAAAAAAATAAAAATGAGTAAAAATGAATAAAAGGGTTTTATTTGCTTGTCACGCAGTAGTAAAAAACTCAAAGATTTTTTTTACAGAACATGTTGATAAGTACAAAAAAAGTATCGGCAGAAGCATCGGGAGCATTTGCGTGAGTACAAGTACTCCCGCAAATACTCGTTATCGGTCCCGATACCGATACTAGTATCGGTATCGGGACAACCCTAGATTACTGTCATCTTTCAAATCTGTCCAATCATCTTTAGTGAAGCATTCAGTAAACATACTACATTCAATATCTAACTATGGCTGCTCTCATAGTAGAGACCAATGGTTTTACCTGCATAAATACTGGATCACTGATGATATATATTCAACAACCCTCTCACCTCCCAGTGAAGGGGTACACACTTTTTTTCCCCCCTAAATAGCTTCCTTTACCTTAGTGCAGTCCTCCTTCACTTACCTCATCCTTCCAATTTTGCTTTTAATTGTCCTTATCTCTTCTGAGAAATGCTCACTTCCTGTTCTTCTGTCTGTAACTACACACCGTAATTCAAGGCTTTCTTCCTGGTGTGGAGAAAACTTCATGAGGGGGAGGGGGCAAGCAGGAGTGGTAGGACGCCCACTAACACACAGCTCCTTTCTCTATCTGCAAAGTAGAGAGTGTCCTGACTTGCCTGCTCGCCCCCTGCCCCTTTAAAAGGCTTTCTCCACACCAGGGAGAAAGCCTCGCATTACGGTGTGTGTAGTTACAGACAGAAGAACAGGAATTGAGGATTTCTCAGAAGAAATAAGGACATTTAAAAGCAAGATTGAAGGATGGGGTAAGTGAAGGAGGACTGCACTAAGGTAAATGAAGTTATTTAGGGAAAAAAAATTCCTTTACAAACCCTTTAACATAGTGTGTATGGTAAATCACATGGCGTGCTCTGATGATTCTGGTTGTTTGTGCAAAACACTACACTCAAAGGTTTGGGATATTCATTTCACAATTCTTTAACAATATATCACACTATCAATTATTTTATTTTTTTTAGTTAGTCCAAGAGCTCCTTCATACTATATGACAAATGATGCATCAGAATTGTCATAAATTGTCATAAATTGTCAATGAAGATGGTAGTATTTTAGATACGATGAAATGTTTTTTTTTTTTTTTTATATGAACAGACATTTAGAAAATCACCAATCATTACTTCTCATTTGGTCTAGGAATTTTACCAACTACATTATGTCTATACAATCAGTATCAGTCAATGGCTGATAACAGTAAACCTACAGATAGATTAAAAATGGCATATGGCCAGTACCGTTTATTATACAGATGGCATAGTTTTGTTTAAAAAAAAATGCTCGAATAGAATATTTTAACTATTAAATTGATAAACAAATTATTGTAAATAAAATTTGAAACCACCAAACCTTATCACGAAAAGTGTCCCAGGAAGGGTGTGTATAACGTTATATCTGAATGGCATAGATGTTCTTAAATGTTAAGCACTCGACTGGGAACTACTGACAAAATATCCATTGCCCCAAAATGGCTATAACAACAAACAGATGATAAATCATAGGATAAAGTGATAAAATGCAGGGTGCGTTCACTTTACATAAGCGTTGTACAAAGCAACACATTCTGAGGCATTCTGTGTAAATACATGACACCACTCAGAATCTATAGAAGGCATTCTTTCTTCTGCTGTGGCAACCTCTAGTATTATTCAAAATTCACCAGGGGTGGTCATCCCAACAATCTAAATGTGGGGCACCAGATGCATGGATGCCAATGTTTTTTTTTTTTTTTTTTTTAGCATGTGATTAGGGCCAGAGGATATAATTGGCTTCAAAAAAGGAAAGGCTTGGGGTGCAAAGCACTGCGACCCAAGCCCATCCAGTTGTGTGACAATAGCGAATGAATAGGAGACACATGGCCGCTGTGATGCTGGAAAGTAGCAGGGGAAGCCAGAATGACCGAACTACCCACCATCCACCACTGGATCCATCCATACCTGGCAGCCCCTGATGACAGCTCACTGCACACAACACGACAATAGGTGACAGCCCCGCTTCCTTTCATGGATGGAGGGGGGACACAGGAGAGATGGAGGGGGGAGGCCACTGAAGGGGTGTTGGTATGGTGCGCAGTGTGGGCTGGAGGGCTGGAGCAACTGGGGGTGGGGTCTGTGGTCAGGTCCGTCTGCCCCCCCGACCGATGGAGCACCAGCCGCCACTGGAATTCACACAAGTCACTTAGGGTCCTTTATCAATTGTGCGACTCCAAAGTCGTGCAATTTCTCTTGCGACTTTGAGAAAACTTTGGCTGGGTGTGAATTATATGCAACTTTGGCTGTTGGCTTTGGCTTTTACTGTTGCACAACTGTCGCATTAGTAACATTAAGATGTTACTTTCATGTGACTTTTGAGCATTTACAATGCAGTCTATGGCACTCAAACCACATGAAAGTCACATCAATGTAGTGCAAAAACCTTTTTAAAGTCGCTGTAACTTTAAGCAGCATAAATTTGAATAGCTTCCATTGAAGTCACATGACAAGTCATACAAGTATGAATTGAGCCTTACACATAATAGTTGTAGAAAGGTCCCAAGCCTATAGGGGTTTCTGGGGAAAAAAACAATCACAGTACATTGTATAAAGCGGGCAGGCCACTCAAAAATAATTTACATTACTTTACATAAAATAAATCCTCTAGATATCTCCAAATGCATGGAAGGCGACAGGAAGTTGACATCCCCTCCCTTAAGTTTGACAACTTGCTGTTACCTAATTTTTACATGTATATCTGCTGTCTTCTTCTTTATATACTGTTTAGAAAGTGCACATCCTGTTCGAATTTTCTCTTCCTGATTCATCTGTGGGTGCGGATTCTAGATATACACTATGAGAGACTGTGAGGCAGCCGATTGGAGGAAAGGCACACACGCTCTCTCCACACATGCAGAGCTTGCCTCTGAACAGTTCAGCTTTGTACAAATCTATTTATAGCTCCCTCCCTAACACAAACTTCAGACTCCCATGTCAGATAACTTTTTAGAAGTTATCATGCTGATAACAGAAGAACTAAGCAGAAGACAGCAACACTTTTTTCATTTGTTTAGCAAAAACAAAAAAAACAAAGCTGATTAAATACCACCAAAAGAAAAAGATCTGTCTAAAAAAAAATATGATTTGGGTACAGCATTGCATGACTGCTCAATTTTCATTCAAAGTGCGACAGGGCTGAAAGCTAAACATTGGCCTGCTATGGAAGGGGGTAAAAGGGCCCAGTAGGCAAGTAGTTAAAGTTACTTATTGTGGAGAAATTGTAGTGATACAACATATGTGAAGACAAACTTCTAAGTCCAATCAAGGAAAATGTGAAACACACCTTGCTGGGAATCTGGCAAACCACCAGCATACAAAATTAAAATTAAAAGCTCCTAGAATAAATTATTCTCAATATTGAAAAATTGGTGAGCAGAGCTAACCAAAAATAATAATCATTTGTGAATAGTGACTAAAAGTGGATAACGATAAAGAAAAAAGAAAAAGTTACAATAATTAGAAATCTCTAATAGTGATCATTATGAGATCTAATAAAAAGTCCACTGGTAATTCTCCATAAAATGTGATGTGAAGAAAAAAAGAAGAAGAGATTGCCAGGTGAATTCCAATAATCATCAGATGAGGAAGAAAAAAAGAAACACCATAGACATATGTGGTAAGATTGCCTGCTTACCGCAAGGAAAGACTGTTTTTCACCAGCCTTATGGAGCATAGGGACATCCGGTCTCCCCACAACCAAACAGCATGAATCCGAATTAACTTTCAGCGATGGCTCCGGGAAGGGTACATGGATGGTAAATAATAGAAAAGGAGACTCTCATAGTGTATAACGTATGAACAAAGAAGAGCTTTAATAGATAATGCACTTACATCTATTCGATGAAAGAACGGCATATAACAATTTCGATCCAAGATCCGATACCTCTCGCTAGTCGACCGGAAAAACTCAGCCTGCGTACAGGACAGAACGCGATGATGTCACGGCAACCATCGTGACAAAATGTACGTAGGGTGCCGTGACATCATCGTGTTCTGTCCTGTACGCAGGCTGAGTTTTTCCGGTCGACTAGCGAGAGGTATCGGATCTTGGATCGAAATTGTTATATGCCCTTCTTTCATCACTACAATTTCTCCACAATAAGTCATTTTAGCACTGCATTCCTTTTTATTTTTTATGTCTTTTTGATTGTTGTACACGATTTTTGTGCCAGCTGCTTATTTTCAACCGTATCATTGGTAACCAATTTTGATTAGCGCAGCGTCAGCCCCTTGTGGGTTTCTTTTTCCAAGTAGTTAAAGTTGACACTTAGAACCAATTTTTTTTTTTAATAAACTAAGGGCCAGATTCTCAAAAGAGATCCGACGGTGTATCTCAAGATACAGCATTGTATCTCTGTTTTTTGGCCCGGGTATCTATGCGTGTGATTCCTAGAATCACTTACGCATAGATACGGCGTACATCCGACAGGTGTAAGACACTTACACTGTCGGATCTTAGATGTAATTCTTCTCTGGCCGCTAGGTGGCCTTTACGTTGTTTTCTCATTTAACTATGCAAATGAGCCTGATACGCCGATTCCCGAAAGTTTTTGCGCTGCCTCGTCGTCGTTTACGTCGTTTCTGTAAGCGTAAACCTACCCCTGCTATATGAGGGATACGTTTACGAAGGTCCGTCGTATGCCAAGTATGGCGTCGGGACAGCGTCGTCTTTTTCCGTCGTTTACGTTGTTTTACTAAGTCATTCGCGAATAGGGCTTTACGTCAATGACACTCACGTCGGCTTCATTGACGTTTTCCGTCGTGAGCTGAAGCATGCGCACTGGGCTTAATTTAAATACAAGCCGCCCCCTTTGAATTACGCGGCCATACGCCCGACCATTTAACTACGCCGCTGCAAATTATGGAGCAAGTGCTTGGAGAATACGGCACTTGCTCCACTAAGTTGTGGCGGCTTAGTGTAAATAGCTTCCGCGATGCCACCGCAGGATCTTAGAGAATCTGGCCCTAAAAGTTTAGTATGCAATTTTCACGCACTTATGACTGTTCTTTTTTTTTTAAGCTTACAACTTGAAATTCACCTAAATTGAATTGGAATTTTAGACATTAATCAATGAAAACAAGTCTATAATATCAAAATAGAAATAAGACAATCTACACAGTTTTCCAAATTATTTGCAAATAGAAATGTATTTTATTAGTATGCATCCCCTTTAATACAAAACCCACTAAATAAGCAATGGGGTGACCAATTTCCCTCAAAGGTCAAGAATGAGGTGGAAATACTTATGCGAAGTTTAAGGCCACGTTTTCCAGCGGACAAAAGTTTCAAAACATGCTTAGAAACCTGTCCGTCGGACATGTTCGATGGTTAGTACACAAAATCATCGGACCAAAATCCCGTGCATGCTCAGAATCAAGTCGACGCATGCTTGGAAGCATTGAACTCCGTTTTTTCATCACGTCGGTGTGTTCTACGTCATGTTTCATCGGACATGTCTGATCGTGTGTACGCGGCCTAAGAGAACAAAAAAACAGGCAGGATGGTGATGCAATGCTGCCAATAATAGGCTTAAAATTCCAGGCTTCCTTCTTCATTTGTAGTCTAGTAAAACACACATTTTTATGTATTAACATTTTCATTGGCGATAAAATTATAGTGGCTGTAATGGACTTTAGCTAGAGGATTAAAAGCACTTCAAAGTAACATACTAGAAAGTACATCTCCAGAAGTGTGTATACATATGCTATTTTTAACCGACTGTGTGTGTCTTTTCCATGTCTCTAAACAAGATAAAAAAAATCACTTAAGCAAATCATTACTGTACATAAAATGAAAAAAAAAAAGTAGGTGATTAAACCATATTTGTTAGACCTAATTCCTGACAAATAGATTATACATACTGACATATAGCTTTTCATCAATCCATCACTTCATAAATGTTCAAGTCACTAAGCTGTTAGTTTAGTTGTTGTTAGTCTTCTTGAAAAGAGATGTGGTGGAATTATGCTATGCATCACTTCCACTTAAGCAAACCTTCAACCATGACACATATTCATGCATCACTGAGGAAAAATATGAGTGTCAATTTGAAGAAAAGTCTAGCTTGCTACTGAAAAGGTATTGCCGCAAAAAGCATAGTATTTTTCAAAGAATTATAAAGGGAAGCCAATTTAGAGTGTGAACCATCTGGTAGAAGGAAATACATTTTTGACAATAAAGGAATAATAAATCACACTTCTCTTTATGTGCATCTTACCTAAGTGGGCTAAACAACTTCCCCTATTATCTCTGTTCTGGGAAACATTTATAAAAACTACTGTAAAGGCAAGTGTAAGATTTTTTTATGACAGGCAATGGAACTTCAGATGACAGTGTTCTAGCCCAGTCTGAGTAAATTACAGAATTCCCTGGGAGCTGAAAGCGACTGTTAGTTGTCATAAATTTTCTCTCTAAAACTGAGATCAAATGTGCCCTAATACTGAGGGCTACTAGCTTCAGAAATACTATTGGCTCAGTTGCTGCAACTCCTTTGAAACCCATTAAAGTGATCCTATACGCAAAAAGTTCATATTTGCTATTTTATAGGAAATATATAGAAAGTAGTGCATTTCTTGAAATGTGACATTGCCTAGGCATTTCTGTTCTGCTACTTATAGCTGTAAATGATCAGTGTGAGAACATCTTAGGCACTGCTGACTCTGACTGCTGATCTCATAAAACTGAAGGGAGATTTGGTGTCCCCACTGTGTTGCTTGCTGTTCTATTGTTCAAGAGGAAGTTGTACTTGAGGACCCACAGTGCAAGGTTTTCTCTGCCCTTGTTTCATTTAGTATAACTGTTCATTGCCCACCACTCCTGATTCTACTTGATCAGTACCCCATCATTTATCAGATCACCAGTTATCACGAGGCTAGTTCTGACAGGAATAAGAAAATTCCTACCTATACTGTACAGAGACCAGTGTGAAGCAAGACATGGTAAGTTAGTAATAGGGAAAACAACAGCTGCAGGAAGCCTGTAGGCAATACTGGTGACTAGTCCAATGAACTCCATCCGCCGCCGCACAAATTTTGTTTAACCCCCCTGCCGGTATTCCCAAGTCTGAGGCCACGTACACACGTACGAGAACCTCGTCGGGCTAAACCCTCAAGTTCGTCGACCAGGCTGTCGAAAAAGGCGTCTAGCCATTAGTCCCGATGGCCCGTCGAGGAAATAGAGAACCTGCTCTCTATTTTGGCTCGACGCCTCGCTCGTCAGTTTGCTCGGCGAAAACGTACTCACGATCGAGCTTCTCGGCAGAATATGGATCCCAGCGAGCTTCTCGCTGGATTCTGCCGAGAAGCTCGGTCGTGTGTACGGGGCCTGACTCGGGGTTACATGTTTGTGCTGCAATCAGTAACCCTGAGTCAGAATCGGGCTCGCCTCGCAGCATCCACAGGCACAGGTTACGTACCTTGTCTCTGGATCCAGCGATGCCTCTCCGCTGTGTGAGCGAGTGGGTCCTCGCTCGATTCACACAGTGTCCCCGTGTGCCGCCGATCTCTGTTCCCTGCGCCGTTACGACGCATGGGGGCGGAGAACGGCGCCAAATTCTAAAAAGTAAACAAACACATTACATTAGGTATATTGTAATCTTATAGATTACAGTACTGTATGTAAAAAATACACACACCCTTTTCCCTAGTGGTCTGCCCAGTGTCCTACATGTTCTTTTGTATAATAAAAACTGTTCTTTTTGCCTGCAAACTGTAGATTGTCCATAGCAACCAAAAGTGTCCCTTTATGTCAAAAGTGGTTTTAGAGCAGCTAGAAAACAGCGATAAAAAATTATAATCACTTGCAGAATTGAGCGATAGCGATTTGTGGGGAAATTTGTCATAAAAAAATAAAAGTAATGACAGCGACAATTCTGCAACTGAGCAAATTTCAGTGATTTTGAGTTGATTACATGATTGAATAATTTTTATTATATTTCAGACAGGAGGCTCATATCTTGCATTAACTTTCTTTACTAATGCTCATAGCAGAAATACAGAATTCAATACTTTAAAAGAGAAAAATTCACAAAGAGAACTTTACTACAAATCCCAGAATCCCTGAGACCGGAAACCCCTCCCCCAGGAGATCCTATATAACGTCTGCATGAAACCAGGAACTTCCTCTTTCTTTCTGCTAATGGCCAGTTAAGTATCTCATTATCTTGCTATTTGTCTATGGTGCAAATTGTATTGTTTGTTTGATTGTGAGGCGCGGCTGCGCTTCGTTTTTCTGGCGCTTCAAACGCCTTTAGGCTGTGTTACCCCCCCCCCTTTTTCTTTTCCTCCACTTGTGTGTGTGTCCCTTGAACCATATACCTCAGGGCGATTCGCGCCCTTCTCGTAGGAGGGGGCGGGCCGATCATAGGCTCTCTCCCTCCTAGTATACCCGCGCTCGTTCGGCCAATTGCAGCGCGCCGGTGACGTCACCGCGACGCGCCGAACACAGGACCTGCCCACCGCTCTCTTCACCGCTGCATTCAGCGGCTGATCTACTAGGGGAAGGTGCTGTGCGGGTTTGGCTGCTGGATTCATTCTCTCCCTGATAGCGTGGGCCACTATTAGGGCACGGTATAGACTTACACACATATATTTCACCTCAGGCAGTTTATTGGACGGAGCACTGTAATCAGTGGTCTGTAGGAAACAGTTTGCCTGAGCAAATTCCTTGTTTACAACTGAATATGGCAGAAGGTTCTAGGAACCTAGCTTCACATGGAGCAGATCAGGGGATCACCCCTGAGACCCCTCAGTTGCTCACAGCTGCTCAAATTCAGGACATTATTAATAATTCTATTCAAGCAGCATTAGCTGCCACTGTGACCAACACCTTACCTCACCCTGAGGCAATGAAAGTGGGAAAAGCCTCTTGCAAGAGGAAACATTTATTGACCCACACTGACTCCCCGGCAGGGGAAGTAAAACTCATGCTTGAGGCAGGACCCTCCACGGCCTGCCGACCCAGACATCCGAACAATGAACGACCCTTGACAAACAAGGAGATCACTAATAAAAATTTTATTTCTGCCCACCGGGTTAAACCGGACTCGTTTAACGAGGAATCAGACGAGGAGTCACCTGACGGATCTCTGATCCTTTCATCGGATGATTCCGATGCGGAAATGGAGGATGCTGGGTACATGGTTCCTGAAACGGAAACCAACTCACAATTGCAGTCCGCAACTATTCTGGACTCTCTGGGTGAACCTTTCTTTAACCCCGAAAGTATCACACACCCTAGGTCAGGGGACTGGGCCCCGATTCCGCAAGTGTCACAATATGTGGAACATTGGGTCAGGAAGATCCTTGATAGGAAAAACCAAAATAAACTAAGGGCAGAATGTCCCAGGACATTCGTACCCCATAAAGTGGCAGTCACCCCAGAGATTGACCCGATCCTGCTTAAGTACCTGACAAAAACAGGGAAATATGCAAAAAAGGGCATTGAACGCTCCTTTAAGTCGATCCAAGATCGCATCTTAGACCTGCTGGGACCCTTAACAAAGATCTTGAACCTGTCTGAACAGGCGGCCAACACCGATGAACCGGTAGATTTAGTGCAGTTACGGGGTTGGGCCCAGCGGGCCATATGCCTTCTAGGTTCAGCCAACACGACCTGTGCCATCGAACGGCGCAGGTCTATTTTGATGAAGCTGGACCCACAGCTTTCTCATCTAGCAGAGTCTGAACCAGGTCCCTCGGCTGAGGGTCTCCTATTTGGGGAGGACCTAATTAAAAATATTAATAAATTTGTGGGTCTGTTCAATAGCCTGGACAAGGCCCAGTCCTCCCTGAAGAAGTCCGGTTCAGGTACCCGGGTTTTTGCCAGGGCCGGCAGAGGTAGAGGCCGCTCTGCCGGCCGTGCTGGTTACTATAGGGCCTTCTCAAGGGCTCCCAATCAGGCCTTTACGCCAACACAGCAGCAATACTCCACTACCCTGGCACAACCGGCACCATTCTTCCCCCCTAGAGGACGTCCATGGAGGAGTCGCGGCGGCAGGGGCTTCCCGAGATCCCGACCTCCTACCGGTGAGTGTCCCACACCATCTTCACATACCAATAGGGGGCAGACTGAAACATTTTACCCATGCCTGGTTCATGATTACGGCAGACGATTGGATTCTGTCCACAATTCAGGGTTACCAGATAGACTTCATGACAATACCTACCATGATGGGGGCCCCGCACCCCATTCATTTTTCAGAACACAACAGGAACCTCATAGACTTAGAACTACGAGACCTGATCGCAAAACACGCTGTCATAGAGGTAGACCCCGAGTCTCCGGGGTTCATAAACAACCTTTTCCTGGTTCGGAAGAAGGACGGTGGATATCGTCCGGTAATAAATCAAAAAAATCTGAACCAATACGTGGTCTATCGCCACTTCAAGATGGAGGGTATCCATATGCTCAGGGACCTTCTTGTCCAGGGGGATTGGCTAGTAAAGATAGATTTAAAAGATGCATATCTGACGGTTCCTATGCACCGATCCTCCCAAAAGTATCTGAGATTCAGATGGCGGGGACATACGTGGCAGTTTACCTGCCTTCCCTTCGGCCTTTCAGCGGCCCCTTGGTGTTTTACCAAGATAATGAAGCCGGTTATCGCCATGTTGCGTCGCAGGGGAGTACGTCTGATAATCTATCTAGACGATCTTCTCATTATGGCTCGCTCGAAGTCTCAAGCCGAAACGCACAAATGTTGGGCGATATCTCTCCTGGAAGGTCTAGGTTTTCTCCTAAACCACAAGAAGTCCATACTATCTCCGGCCCAGGAGATGGAGTTCTTGGGGTTCTCAGTGGACACCAGACAAGCGGTTTTACGCTTACCACACCACAAAATGGCTCTGATTCGGAAGGAAATCAGGACGGTTTTGCACAAACGGCAGATATCTCTCAGACTCCTGTCCCGAATAGTCGGTCTGTTGTCGGCATCCATTCAGGCTATTTTCCCTGCGCCCCTTCACTACCGAGCCCTTCAACGTCTAGGAGCTCTTCATTTGCGTCGAGGTCTTCGGTACTCGGACAAAATCACCCTTTGTCCGGATTCGGAAGCGGAGCTCAGATGGTGGCTCCACCATGCCCTGGAATGGAATGGGAAAACGATTTTCAGCCCCCGCCCGGACATTGTCTTGGAATCAGACGCCAGTCGCCTAGGCTGGGGAGCTCGCTGCGGCCCGGACTCCACAGGAGGGACGTGGTCCATAGAAGAGTCTCCTCTCCACATCAACGCGTTGGAACTCCTGGCGGCATTTTTCGCCGTCAAGAGTTTTCTCTCGCAGAGATCCAATTGTTGCGCTCTCTGACGTTTAGACAACGTAGCGGCGGTGCAATATATCAATCGTTTAGGAGGCACGAAATCCAAACAATTGGCGGATATTGCCTCCGAACTTTGGAATTTCTGTCTCTCTCGCAATATTTCCCCTGTAGCGGAGTACATCCCGGGAGTATCCAATTGGGTGGCAGATTGGAACTCCCGCCATCTGTCCGATTCCAGCGATTGGACCCTGGACAGATCTGTGTTTCTGACGTTACACGACCTCTGGGGTCCTTTGCATATGGACCTTTTCGCTTCCCGGCTCAATCGACAACTGCCGAGTTTCTACAGTTGGAGACCGGACCCGGAAGCCGTGGCTGTAGACGCGTTCCTTCAATGGTGGCCAGACGGCCTACATTACGCTTTTCCCCCCTTCTCCATGATCACCAGGCTACTCCTCCATGTGGTCAACCTGAGATCCACAGTGGTCTTGATCACTCCTTGGTGGCCGACCCAGCCATGGTTCCCTCTGGCCTTAGGGATGTCGGTCGACTACCCCAGGCTTCTTCCCCACTCGACTCACCTCCTGTCCAATCCCTCCAAGGGTCCACATCCTTTACTGCTGGAGGGCAGTCTTCCCCTCCTCGCATGGTTAGTATCGGGCTGCCAGAATCTAGTACTGGACTTTCAGAATCAGCTAGAGACCTCCTCACCTTGGCCTGGGCCCCAGGGACTAGATCGGCTTATCGATATGCCTGGGGGCTGTGGGCTCGTTGGTGTGATCAACGACAAATTGATCCCATTCAGGCCCCTGTCTCCGTGATTGTAAATTACCTCGCGGAGTCCTACGCTTCGGGCAAAGCATATAGCTCCTTGAATGTCTATAGATCCGCCATCTCAGCATATCATTGCCCGGTCGATTCCCTCCCTGTAGGGAAACATCCTTTGGTGTGTCGCCTTCTCCGCGGCGCAAAATTCAACCGACCTCCCCGGCCACGTTATTCCTCCACTTGGGACGTTTCTAAGGTTCTTCGACTGTTTTCTTCCTGGGAGGACAATGACCTCCTTTCCCTAAAACTGTTATCCCTGAAACTCACTACTCTTCTATGCCTAATCTCTATCAAACGAGTCTCGGATGTGAGAGCCCTGGATGTTTCCAGACGGCAATTTTCTCCAGAAGGGGTGAGATTCTCGGTAGTACGCAGGACGAAAACCCACTTGCACTCGGTTTTCTACCCTTTTTTCCCGGCCCATCCTCGACTATGTGTGGTTCGATGCCTGCAAGCTTACGAAAATCTCACGGCGCATCTTCGCCCTCCTAGGTTTTCACAACTTCTAATCTCATTTGTGCAACCACACCATCCGGTGACTTCAGCCACCTTGGCTAGATGGGTGCGTGCGGTCATGGACATGGCGGGGATAGATGTCTCTCTTTTCGGCGCACACTCGACCAGGGGGGCCATGGCCACTAAGGTCTTTTCCACAGGGGGCTCCCTATCAGACCTTTTACTAGCGGCCGACTGGTCGTCCGAATCGACCTTTCGCGAGTTCTACTTTAGACCAGAGAATCATGTCTCTCTATCGGTACTGAATTCTTGATCGTGATACTCTGACTCAGCTAGTACTTACTTCGCCCATCAGGGGGACTTGATCGTACACGTATTTATATAGAAGACTGTAGGCTCACATGTTTGTGGTAGGTGTTATATATACTGTTGCATGATCTATGACTGTGCTTTAAACATGCAAGATATGAGCCTCCTGTCTGAAATATAATTGGAGATTTTCCTAGCTGGTGACGGAAAATATTAGTTATATGAAGACAGGAGGCGAGTATCTTCCCACCCTACCCACCCTATGATGCATATTCTTTATCATTTCAGGATACTGATGCCTTACACATAACTCTGGACACAGTTCAAAGATGCCCTCTGAACCCCGTTGGGTCGAAGTTAGTTGCGCTATAGATTGAAGCGTTTTCTGTTGAAGATCTCTGGGAGACGAAGCTCTGCGCCAGGATTCGTGAAGCCTAGAGGCTGTTCTCAGTGGTTCAAGGATTCCGGCCCGGATTGCCGCGGAAGGTTTGGACTTTTTTGTTCCAGCAGTTGAAGTTACACCTGGAGTATTCGCATCCAGAAAGAGGAAGTTCCTGGTTTCATGCAGACGTTATATAGGATCTCCTGGGGGAGGGGTTTCCGGTCTCAGGGATTCTGGGATTTGTAGTAAAGTTCTCTTTGTGAATTTTTCTCTTTTAAAGTATTGAATTCTGTATTTCTGCTATGAGCATTAGTAAAGAAAGTTAATGCAAGATACTCGCCTCCTATCTTCATATAACTAATATTTTCCGTCACCAGCTAGGAAAATCTCCAATTATAATTATATTATTATTTGTTATAATTATCTATAATTATTAATATATTATAATTTATAATTTTGTTTTAAAAAAAATGTCATACCCGAGATGTCTACTAGACTCTTGTTTGGTCAGATTTAAGTGAGTTATTCCTAAGAATTACAGGCCTACATTATAAAACGCCAAATTTCCTTGCAAATAATGGTACCGCTTTCAGCACCTAAAATCTGAAATAATCATACCGCCAGGGAGGTTAAGCAAAATACACTTGCAGTAGAATATCAGGGCAGTCCAGTAGAGCTTGATAAATGGATAAATGTATACAGCTTAAAATATGAATATGTGTGAAGAATTGCAAATAGAAAATAAATATTGTATTTAATGTAATTATGGCATCACTCAACATCCATATATATCTTATCCTAAAGCTGGACAAAGACTCACAGAGCCAATACTCCCATCCCTGTCTGTAAAACCCCACCATTGCCAGAAAGCTCATTGTATACTGATAATATAGTGAGATCGTATCTTGCAAGAATGTTTTCCATACTCAAATGTAGTGTGGAGTCTTGGCATAAAACAATGTTGAGAGCTCTCAATTTTAGTCAGCTTTCCAAAGTTGGATTTTCAGATAGAAGGTTCCAAAAAGATTTATGTTCCAATTCTCAATATATTACCCAATAGTAGCATGTCACAAACTCTCAAAAATACTGTGGGCTAGATTCAGAAAGACTTATGACGGGCGTATCAGTAGATACACCGTCGTAAGTCCTAATCTGATCTAATGTTGCTAAGCTATGACCGGCATAAGGCACTTACACCGTCGTATTTTAGTTGCATATTTACGAAAATAAAATATGCAAATGAGCAAATACGCCGATTCCCGAACGTACGCCCAGTTGGCGTATCTGTTTACGTCGTTTACGTAAAACTTACGCCCGGCTTAAAGTTACAACTGCTAAAGTGAGGCGCAGCCAATGTTAATTATGGACGTCGGGACATCGTCGTTTTGGACATCATTTACGTTGTTTGCGTAAGTCGATTCAGAATGGGCCAGGGCGTAAGTTACGTTCATGTCGTTTTCCTTGACAATTTGCAACGTATTTGGAGCATGCGCACTGGGATTCTTTAACAGCCAGCGCAGTTCGTTTGGCGCAGGGACGCGCTTGATATAAATACTACACGCCCTCTACCTGCAGAATTTGAATTACGATGGGCCATTTACGCTATGCCGCCTCAACTTTACAGGCAAGTGCTTTGCGAATAAAGCACTTGCCTGAAAAAGTTGCAGCGACGTAAAGTAAATGACATACGTTACGCCCGCACAAAGATAAGATGGGCTACCTGAATCTAGCTCTGTATTTATTTGTGTATAACACTCATTTTTTTACCCTGAAAATAGAGGGTAAACTGTGCCTGCGTGTTATACGCAGGGGGCTGTGGAAAGTTTTTTTCCTGAAACTTCCCTCTTGAAATTAGTGTGCGTGTTATACGTATGTGTGTATTGTACACCGATAAATATGGTATCTAAAATGGTCAGATTGAAAATGTATTCAAATTCGGCCTGTACATTAAACTTTAACTTTGTTAAACGATATCAAAGGATACATACAGTTGTGTTCAAAATTATTCAACCCCCCCAATGCTGTAAAGGGTTTTAGGGAATTTAGTGTACATTTGTAATTGAATTCAGAATGAAATCCTACAAGGACTTCTTAAAGAACCATATGCAACTAAAATGGCATCAATTGGTTTTGTAATACAGTAGTAAATGATTATTTTGTGAATTCTTCATTTACACAATTATTCAACCCCTTAAAGACTACCACTCTGAAGAACAGAGGTTCATTGAAGTATTGAAAACACCTGTGGATGACAGGGAGCAGCAATAAAGTCTAATAAGCACCAATCAGGCAGCTTTAAAATGACTGTGATACTCGGCTCCTTCTAGACATTTACTGGTGTGGTTACAAACATAGTAAAGTCAAGAGAATGGTCCAGAAAGACAAGAGAAGAGGTGATTACTCTTCACAGGAAGGGCAATGGCTATAAGAAGATTGCAAAGATGTTAAACATACCAAGAGACATTATAGGAAGCATCATTCGCAAATTCAAGGCAAAGGGCACTGTTGAAACGCTACCTGGTCGTGGCAGAAAGAAGATGCTGACTTTGACTGCTGTGCGCTACCTGAAGCGTAGAGTGGAGAAAAGTCCCTGTGTGACTGCTGAGGAACTGAGAAAAGATTTGTCAGATGTAGGTACTGAAGTTTCTGCTCAGACAATACGGCGCACACTGCGTAATGAAGGCCTCCATGCCAGAACTCCCAGGCGCACCCCCTTGCTGTCTCCAAAGAATAAGAAGAGTTGACTGCAGTATGCCAAAAGTCATGTGGACAAACCACAGAAGTTTTAGGATTGTGTTCTGTGGACTGATGAAACAAAATTAAAACTGTTTGGGCCCATGGATCAACGCTATGTTTGGAGGAGGAAGAACAAGGCCTATGATGAAAAGAACACCTTGCCTTACTGTGAAGCATGGCGGGGGGTCAATCATGCTTTGGGGCTGTTTTGCTTTTGCAGGTACAGGGAAGCTTCAGCGTGTGCAAGGTACCATGAATTCTCTTCAGTACCAGGAGATATTGGATGACAATGTGATGCAGTCCGTCACAAACCTGAGGCTTGGGAGACGTTGGACCTTTCAACAGGACAATGATCCCAAGCATACCTCCAAGTCCACTAGAGCATGGTTGCAGATTAAAGGCTGGAACATTTTGGAGTGGCCATCGCAGTCACCAGACTTAAATCCGATTGAGAACCTCTGGTGGGACTTAAAGAAAACAGTTGCAGTGCGCAAGCCTAAGAATGTGACTGAACTGGAGGCTTTTGCCCATTAAGAATGGGCGAAGATACCCGTAGATCGCTGCAAGACACTTGTGTCAAGCTATGCTTCACGTTTAAAAGCTGTTATAACTGTAAAAGGATGTTGTACTAGGTACTAAGATTGAATGTCACTTGGGGGTTGAATAAAACTGATAATGATGTGAGCACAGAAAAGACATTTGTGGTTAATTCATTATAAATGTTATGTTATATTTGTCTGACCTACACGTGCCTATTTGATTTAATTGTAAGCAGGATGACTGAATGATCAAAATCAATGTCAAACTGGCCAAAACAATCCATTTCAGTGGGGGTTGAATAATTTTGAACACAACTGTATATCCAGGCTTTCTCCCAGTGGTCTCATCTTTAAAATTATTAAATTCTTTATAAATTATTATTTCATATTAAAAATAAGTAAAATGTAGAGAAAAAATAATCTTTCTATTTTGAACAGTGATAGTTTTCAATTAGCTAATTTGTTGTATGTACAAATCACATAACCTAAAAACAGTGCATTATTAACTGCACTACAAAGGTATTGTGCTAGAATAAATAGTGGTCCAAATTTCAGTCAAAAATTGTAAGAAACTCATTGATGGTTACAGGAAGTGATTGTTTACAGTTATTTTTTCCAATGGGTGTGCTGCCAAATATTAAATTGAGGGTGTCACAAATGTTGCTCAGTCCATTTTTGGAGTTTTCCAGGGAATGTGTCAAATTAGTTTTTTTGTTTCTCCACTTTTTTGTGTCATACCAATACAAACAAAATAAATAAACACGAGAATGCCTAAACATTTGTAATTAAACAGTTTTCTGGGCAAATTGGTACAGAAATGCAGAGTTGCCGATACTTTTGGCCATGACTGTATATGTACCTATATATATATATATATATATATATATATATATATATATATATATATATATATATATATATATATATATATAAAAATAAATATATATATATGTATATAGTACAAACAGTATATATATATATATATATATATATATATATATATATATCTATATATATCTATCTATATATATAGATATATATACAGTAGATAGATATATATCTATATATATATATGAATATATATATATAATACTGTATACAGGGCTCAAAATTTCAAGTCCTGAGCTACTAGCCAGGCCTCAAGAGTTACTCGCCACCAGTTGCCCCACCTAATTCATTCACTGCCCTGCGCCTAATTGCACCCGTAAACACGTCCTCGTAGATTATCTCATGGAATGACACTGGTAAATGTTTTATGCAGAATTAAGTTACAAAATTAAATATTACCAACAACAACTTTACCAAAATAGGACAGGGCACTGGGGGCAGCCCAGAGGAACAGGGCACTGGGGGCAGCCCAGAGGGACAGGGCACTAGAACTGGGTCTCTTCCCCATTCTCTTTCTGTCTCCTCTGCATCTCTCTCTCTCCCTCTTCCCCTCCATCCCTCCCTCTCCTATTCATCTCATCATCAGGAGCCTGTGTGTGCAGCTCCATGCTTGTATGTCCCCACTTTCCCCTTTTATTCAGGCTGGCAGTGAGGAGAGGAGGTCCCATGGCTTAATGAGAATTGTAAGGAGAGCACCTGTGTACTGCTCTGCCTGTGCGCGGCTCACCAGACTACTTTTCCCGAGCATGCACCTTTCCTCTTCGGCCACCAATCTCATCGGGACTCTAAGTGTAGGCACAGATTGAAATGCTAGTAGGCGAGTGGAAATTTTGAGGGCTGCTGTATATACATTTCTCTACTTCAAATGCTTCTTGAATACATACCTTTCCTTCAAGGACTAATAATAAACCATAATAATTTCCAAGGTTTTTAATCTCAATAAAGGCCATACAGTCAATTAAAGTGCTCCAATTAAAAGTGTCCATGCTCCACGAAACAATGATGTGTCATGACAATTTATCCTCTACAAATGTTGCTGTGGTCTTGAGTGCCCCCACAAAAAGTGCTCACTCACCAGATGCCATCGGCCCATTTAAGTTAACTTGCGGTTGCAATTGCCGTCACCTAGCCATTAAAAGGAAAAAAAGAAAAAAAACGCATAGGGTCCCCCCAGGTCATGCCAGGCCCTTCGGGTCTGGTATGGATTTTTTAAATAAAACAAAAGTCATGGGGTCTCACCAAAATCCATACTAGACCCTTATCCAAGCAGGTCAGGAAATGAGGAGATGAGCAAGCGTCCCCCCTCCTGAACCATTCTAGGCCACATGCACCCCCCCCCCTCCCGGCACAACAGCACCTTGTCCCCATGTTGATTGGGACAACGGCCTCATCCCCACAACCATGGCTGGTGGTTGTCGAGGTCTGTGGGTGGAGGGATTATCAGAATCTGGAAGCCCTCTTTAACTAGGGGGCCCCCAGATCCCAGCCCTCCACCTATGTGAATGAGTAAGGGTATCCCTATCCATTCATCCAAAAAGTGTAAAAAAAAGTAATAAAAACACAGTTTTTGACAATTCCTTTATAAAAAAAAGTGTCCCTGATATAAATCCATTGTCAATCATGCAACACGCTGCACCTAAAAAAAAAACTCTCCTGACGTCTATAAAGGCTGGCCGCCTACTGCAGGCTCCATCGTTTGATAGTTCTTATTTAGGTAAGGCGGGGCCATCTTGCGATGTCTCCTGTTGGCACTGCCCCCTTGGGACTTCACAGACCGGTGCAGGCTGGGTCGGCAACACCGTTTGTGTTCGGTTTTTAAACCGACAATTTTTTTTCAGCTGTCAGCGGGGAAACCCTTTGACAGTGGATGACTAGGTGGTTGTCAAGGACGGCACAGATGGCTTCCTGGCCCTGCTCCTTAATGACCAGCTTATACTGCATCCTGATTGGACAAAGCTTTGCCCAATCAGGGTGCAAAATTGCACTATGCAGTGCATTGCAGGGCGTACAGGAGGGCGAACACTCGCTGAACCCCATGCAAATTTGTGTGTTGCACGAACAAGCCAAACAGCCAATGTTATGCCTGAACTCATGCTGGGGCGCAACACTAATAAAAAATATATACAAAACCATAAAATTATTATCTTAGTGCAGCACAAAATTTCACACGAGGCACTGGCCCTCACTGTCAATGCAGAACATACACCAGCCTGCATAGTCTCTCTCCTCCCATGTTAACCCCCAGCATCTCAGTCCAGGAAATAGATCCCGACACTGGATGATGCCTTAACATGAAGATGTAACATCTAATGCAATATATGAGCTTAGATCCATGTAGACTCAAAAGAGTTCAGGTAAACACCTATGTTTCTTTTATGGATTAGAATTGGCATGCAAACATGAATATATAATTTTGAGTAATCTGTATAAATGATTGGTTTCATTTCAAAGGCATCTATTTACCTGCTATATCAACAAGCATGTGGTATAACTACAGGTAAAGTACATTAGTGGGTATAATAGAAGAAACTGCAAATAAAAAGAAAAGGTTACTGTAGGCAGCAAGTAAGGTTGCTAAACTGAACTACATCCATATAAAGCCTTATGAAGTTGTGATTGCTTTATTAAAAGATCTATTTGTTTGAGAGACTTTTAAAAAATGTTTACCCTTGCCTAGGTGAATGCAGCAACAATCCAATGGTGGAGACTGTCAGTATCTGGCTCTATGCTTTGTCCCCAAGCTTACTGTAGCTATGGGCTGTTGAGGGGGTGGGATGGACTGGCTCATGCTCTCAACTCTCAGCAGATTGCTGAAAGAAGGCCAGCTGTTGGTCCAGGCTTCTGGGCCTAGATCGGCCCTGTGACGTCAGGTGACATTGGTCTTCAGCCCGCTGTCAGCTGAATTCGGATCACAGGAGCTCAGAACAAACTGCTGCACTCCTGTGATCTTTGGGAGAATATAGCCAAAATGGCTTCTAATTAAGTTTAGGGGAACAGAGCAACAACATTGGCTGTTCGCCCCATTCGGAGAATACCCGAATATGTAGGGTGTTTGACAGGAGTTTGCCCCATCGAATTCTCTGCAATGCACCTTGCTCTGCATTCTGCACCCTGATTGGGAAAAGCTTTACCCAATCAGGATGCAGTAAAATCTGGTTGTTAGGGAGCAGGGCCGGGAAGCCAGCCATGGCGTCCTTAACAACCGATGAATCATCAGCTGTTCCCCCAGTCCATATAAGTCCCATCGTCAACTTTATAAGCAGACTAAGAGACCCCCCAGGCACGATATTTAAATTAATTTTTTATCTGTATTGTTGCACTTTAACCACTTAAGACCCGGACCAAAATGCAGGTAAAGGACCTTGCCCCTTTTTGCGATTCGGCACTGCGTAGTTTTAACTGACAATTGCGCGGTCGTGCAACGTGGCTCCCAAACAAAATTGCAGTCCTTTTTTCCCCACAAATAGAGCTTTCTTTTGGTGGTATTTGATCACCTCTGCGGTTTTTATTTTTTGCGCTATAAACAAAAATAGAGCGACAATTTTGAAAAAAAAAACAATATTTTTTATTTTTTGCTATAATAAAATATCCCCCCAAAATATATATATTTTTTTTTTCCTCAGTTTAGGCCGATACGTATTGTTCTACCTATTTTTGGTAAAAAAAATCGCAATAAGCGTTTATCAGTTGGTTTTCGCAAAATTTATAGCGTTTACAAAATAAGGGATAGTTTTATTGCATTTTTATTATTTATTTTGTTTTTACTACTAATGGCGGCGATCAGCAATTTCTTTCGTGACTGCGACATTATGACGGACACCTCGGACAATTTTGACACATTTTTGGGACAATTGTCATTTTCACAGCAAAAACAACTGTACGGGGTGTGGCTGTAGGTGTGACGTCATCAATCAGGTCCCCCTATAACAGGGATGACGCGATCGATGCTGCGGCCACAGTGAAGCATGGGGAAGCCGTGTTTACACACGGCTCTCCCCGTTTTTCAGCTCCGGAAACCGATTGCCACACTCCAGTGGCGATCGGGTCCGCGAGTCCCACGGTCCCGGAGCTTCGGACCGGGTCACGGGAGCGCGCCGCGGGCGCGCGCCCGTGACCCACGGCTGGGTACTGGAACCGATGTAAATATACGTGGATGTGCCCAGCCGTGCCATTCTGCCGACGTATATGTGCAGGAGGCGGTCTCACTGCTTATTTAAAAATGATCGCTTTTAAAAAAACGATTTTGCATTGGTACATGTCCCCCAGGGCAGTAGCCAGACCCCCCAAACCCCTTTTCTGGCCAACTACTTGCATATAAGCCTTTAAATTTTGCACTTTTGATTTCCCATGTTCGGCTCCCATAAACTTTAATGTAGTTTGTGGTTTGGGGCAGAACAGGGGGGGTGTTTGGCCCATCTCTATTTCTGATTGCAAAATGCATATTTATAGCAAATTAGCCTTTGTATCTTATCAATGCATTGAATAATCAGATGGAGATCTGTAAACCACACATTGATCAGAGATGCAGACCTTTCACAGATGACAAATCCAAACTGAGCTGAGGTCATTCATACAGTAATTATTTCAGTCCTTTGTTCTTTTGCCAGAACCAAACCTCTACCGAATCTTTTGGCAGTAGTCCTTGGTTGATGAGCTAATGAATTTCCAAGGGAGCCTAATGGCTTTGGGTCAAATGTTTTTAGCTTTTTTTATTGATACATTTCAAAACTGTTTTACCTCCGTGATTGCATCTGTATGCAATCAAGTTTACAATTAAAGATTTAATACATATCAAGGGATGCCAGATTTAGTTGAAAATACAACACAGCAGGCTAAAGGAGTATAGCATTGTAAAGTAAGCATTTATTTGGCAAGTGAAAGACTCTACACTTTAGCAAGCTTCACTGTCAAACGTGAGTGAGTGAGTGAAAAACGTATATAGCGCAACGCATGCAAACTGAATCGCCTCTGGGCGCTTATAATGATAATGTTGATAAAGTTGATAATGGCACTGCAACCCAATCATGACATCAGAGCCGGCAATGGGTTTCTGTTTCCACGCACAGTGCCTGACGTGCAGTCTCCACCCCACAATACAAGAGTCCTTCCATGTAGATAAAGTTGGCAACCAGTTGAGGATGAATAAAATGTCTATTTATTTTGTCCACAGAGAACACATGTTCCAAACAGATCCAACACTTAAGCCCCGTACACACGATCGGTTTTTGTCTGATGAAAACAGACCGATGGACCGTTTTCATTGGACAAACCGATCATGTGCGGGCCCCATCGGTTTGTATTCCATCGGTGAAAAAAAATAGAACATGTTTTAAAATTTTCCTATGGATGAAAAACTGATAAAAATAAATGATAGTCTGTGTGGAAGTCCATTGGTCAAAAATCCACGCATATTCAGAATCAAGTTGACGCATGCTCGGAAGCATTGAACTTCATTTTTCTCAGCACGTCATCGCGTTTGGACACGGTCAGATTTTTGACTGATGGTGTGTAGGCAAGACTGATGAAAGTCATCTTCATCAGATATCCGACAAAAAAATCCATCGGATTAGATTCCATCAGATATCCGATCGTGTGTACAGTGCTTAACAGTTTTAGCCTACTGTATCAAAGCCTTTAGGCCATGCAGGCAAAAGTCCTTTAAATACTCATAAAAAGCTTGCCACAGCCATATTTGCTCAATGACATCAGTCAGCAAGGTTACCCCCTTCCAGTTAGTCTAGGCCTAGCAATTCCCCCCCCCCCACCATGCAATCTAGCAGTATAGTTTCCAGAACACAGTAAATGTTGCCACATTACTGTCTATTGCTCAAAATTATTTTGCTACTGTTTATGCTAATGCTCTGCAAGTGCAGTTTCTACATATTTCTAAGATTATTATCCTTATGAGTATCACTGTTTTTTTAGCATGGCTCTTGATATTTAAACTTACAAATACATACTTACAAACTAAAGATACTAAAGGAATGATTGATTAGGCACATTTTCTAATTATTAATTTACAGATGTTAGAAATCCATTTACAAGATAACATTTCAGTTACAGAGTTTAATAAGAACTTTTTTTCCAATTTCTTCATAAAGTAGATAAAATATAAAATAGATAATTACAGAACCATGCTTCATTGCAATGAGAAAATACCTTTCAGTATAGCATACAGCTTTTCTTTGATTGCTTTTATTTATTTATTTATTTTTAGAATGCAGTTTCTGTACCTTGAAATTACCTTCCTTACATATAAAAATATACATTTTATGAAAGAAGAACTAAACTTGCTAGAAGGTAGAGTTCTTTGGTAGAACAGACTTGTGTTTCTCTTCCAAAAGACTGCTTTACCTGCCTTCTAGCAATTTATTTCTTTGTGCACACTGCCTATGTGCACTCCATACATCTATAAAATGCATAACATGAGGTTAGGTCCACAGATGATGTGACCCTATTGCACATACCCAGGAATTAAAAGTTGCCACACAATGGGTGAAAAGCAAACATGTCAAGCCAGAAGACCAGAAGATATGGCAGAAACCTGCAGAATGATGATGGAGAGCAGCAAACTGCTTGTGTTATAGAAGGCCAAACAAGTGGGTAAGTCTACCAGAAATGCTGTGCATAATTGTTTAGAGGACCCACTGTGGATTTACTGTAGATCCACTTTAATGCCATTCTTTCATTTTCCTGGTCTGTCAGGCCTAACTGTCGTTACCTCCACAAGGTATTTGAATTGTATAGGCCTACAATGTTGTGTTTGTATTAATAACCCAATATACCTATATCCCAAACCCCAAAATAAATACACGTTTATCCAAGAAATCCTCAGTTTCACTATACTCTTGCATGCCTCTCTTTTTTATAATTTGACTCATTTAGCAATTACTATAAAAAGCACTTAAAACCAGATTTACCAGGGCAGGCATTGTTCTGTCTGTACTCTAATTTCCATACACTTAGTATCAGAAAGCTATGCCAAGCCTTGCTAGTGTACATTCATTGATGGATCTGCACTAAGTAAAAATAAAAGTCATAGATCACAAAAATGGGTGTCATAAAAATGTGCTAAACTAACTTGGTCAAACTGTTACTTATCTGTACTTTCTTTTTCAATGTAAAAAAATGTTCTGATACATCTTCCATGACTCGATATAAGGTGAATAGTTGCTGAGTTATGGTACAGAGCAGCTTTAAAGTGAAGATCACTGAACCATTGTTAGATATCCTTGTGCACTATAATTGAAATCCATAAATAACCCTCTTCCTTCTTCTTTCCTATTACATGGCATGTAATGTTCCCTACATTGGGAGACACTCATGCAAGTAAATCAATGATGTCACTTCTGCAGTAATGAGGAAGCAGAAGGTATATGAGTTATGGTTCCATTTATGCTTAGCAGGAGCTGTTAATTACAAATCACATAGCTCATGTTGGGGATTCAATGCTGGTACTTCCTCTTATTGTTTCTCAATTTGCTCATAGAAAATCCCAGCACAGATTTACAGTCAGCACTATGGTTTAAAACTACTTTATTCCTACTGGTGTGAATGTTGATAAAGCGTCTCATAAAAAAAGACTCCTGATTGTCATACACACACACAAGCACACTAGACAAAACAGCAGTGAATGGAATCAGCATTTCTACAAAAAAAATTGAAAAGTATAATAAGTGTTGAAAAAGGATGCGATACCATGCCTCCCATACAGAAAGTTATACAAAAGGCCGCGTACACACAATCAGTCAAACCCATGAGAACGGTCTGAAAGACCATTTTCATCAGACCAAACCAATCGTGTGTGGGCCCCTTCAGTTATTTATCCATCGGTTAAAAAAAATCAAACTTGTTTTAAATTTAACCGATGGATACCTAACCGATAGAAAAAAAAACGATCATTTGTAGGCACGTCCATCGGTTAAAAATCCACGCATGCTCAGAATCAAGTCGACGCATGCTTAGAAGTATTGAACTTTTCAGCACGTCGTTGTGTTTTACGTCACCGCGTTCTGATACGATCGGTTTTTAACCGATGGTGTGTAGGCACGACTGACCATCAGTCATCTTCATCGGTTAACTGATGGAAAATCCATCAGACCGTTCTCATCGGATTGACCGATCGTGTGTACAGGGCATAAGTGTTTGTTCTTAGGTATAGTAATGCATTGAACCATGAGAGAGATACCCCAATTCAAACCACCATTAAAGTAAACCAGTCATAAGAAATGCTGGCTTCTTTCTTGAAATTCTAGTTTCCTGGGTGTTATACCAACTCACTGGCTTTCATACTTTGGGATACTAGCCTAAAATAAGTATACAGATCATGAAATTGTAAATCAGAAGTTTTTTATCTGCAAAATCATTGTCATAAGGAGAGTTCAATATTGTCCGGTATAGTATTTCTCTCATGACAAGTTTCCCTTCAACTAGGATGTTCTAATTTTTATTTAGAATTCAACTTTTGGAGATGTCTTTGCTTCATGTTTTAGAAACAACATTGTCACTGGTGCAGAAGGTTTGGGGCCATGGAGAGCTATAAAAACTATCAGATTCTAATCCTTCATCTTTTCTCCAAAGCTAAAGATGACTTTAGCAACTTCACAACTTCACAACTTCAAAAAACTCACCATGCATCTTACTAAATACCTTGGACTGTCTACTTTCTAATTTCTGGGTATTTGTACCATCCTGGTATTTTGTGGCCTCAAGAAATTAGATAGGCAGTCAGCACATCAGGAATGATCAATTTTCAATATATATATATATATATATATATATATATATATATATATATATATATATATATATATATATATATATATATACACATACACCATAGTTTGTAGATACTATAATTTTCACACAAACAAATGAATATACACTTATTGGGATTTTTGTTTTTACCAAAGAAATGTAGCAGAATATATTTTGGTGTAAACTTATGAAGAAATTTGATTGTTATTGAATATGTTTTATAATCATGGGAATCAATCTCAACTTTACTGGTTGCCAGTAAAAGACAGAATCACTTTCAAGGCACTCTGTCTAACGCATAAGTGTATTCTAGGGAATGCCCCCCAATATCTATGCGAAAGACTAAAAGCTCACAACACCAATCGCGTTCTGCGATCCACCAACCAAAATCTACTCCAGATACCCAAAACCAAATACAAGTCCAAAGGAGAACAAAGATTTGCGGTTCAAGGACCCAGACTATGGAACGCTCTACCAACCAACATCAGGTTGGAGGTAAGCCATCTGGCCTTCAGGAGAAAGATCAAGACCCATCTCTTCTGAGGGCCTAGGGAAATAGTTACCAAGCGCCCAGAGGCGATTCCGTTTGCATGTGTTGCGCTATATAAGTTTCTCACTCACTCAAGTTGGAGGAGCAGGCCTGGGAGCCGCGGCAGCCACTGCCCGCATTTCAGGAGAGCAGGAGAGGACACCACAGCTCCGTGGGTAAGTGCCAGACTGCACTGGGGTGCTATTTCAGTGTTGTGCCATGCCACTTGGTGGGGTTCTTTGTTTGCCACCCCACCAAAAGAAGAACCCACCAGCCACCACTGATATGGAATATAGCTACACTAATTCCTAGTTATGACAGCAAAATATTTAGAAATGTACAAGACCTTAAATTTTATGCCAAGTCAATTTTAATCTCTTAATCTATCAGTTTTAATCTGAAGCTTCCATGAAATGAATACCTGGTGATACTGCTATGATGCTATACGTGTTTGGAGGCAAGGAGGGGTGGGGATTTACTAAAATAGTAAAGGGCAAAATATGGTGCAGTACTGCATTGAACCCAATCAGTTTCCATGTTTTATTTTTATTTTTATCAAAGCTTAATTGAACAAGCTGAAGTTAAAAGCTGATTGGCTACTATGCACAGCTGCGCCAGATTTTGAACTCCCCAGTTTTAGTAAATCAACCCCAAGTCATATTTGGCAAGTAATAATTTAATTTAATTGTCATTTGGTCGGTTCCCCTCCTGAAGACTTTGATTGATCTGTGTGTTCTTCCTTAGCAGGTAAAAAAATACATCAGGTAATACTTTATTGAGTAATTCTTGCCTTTGCCCCATACTGAAGACAGTATGCCCTATGCATCTCCATCTTTGCTGCATTTGTTCATCCGTATTTAAGGTACAAGGGTCAAGCTATGAGCCCATGGTCAACATATATTAAATCTATGTGCCAAGGTTCTCAAAATTGATAGGAGACCCATTTTTAACAAACTTAACACTGACAGTGTAATTACGTATGTCTTTCCCAGATTTATTACAAAACACAGTAGCATGTTAATGCTATAAAACAGAATATGACTACATATTGACAGATCTTTCCTTGGATTATAAATTGTCTCACTTATCTTTGTTTAGACCATTCATCACCTCTAAGAAAAGAAAAATCTTTAGCAAATGTGTTATAAATTTAAGATTCCTAAGTTCACTGAACATTGCATTCTGCAACTGGTATCTTCAGGTGTGGGCATAATAACGTTTTGATTATGTGACTGACTGGCTAATCATAGAAATGTTGTCTCTCTATTTCCAACAAAGTGTTTGTATACAGTTTTAGTTGGATGACTGTGGTATTTCCTCATATGGCTCACTTATCATTTTAAAAACTCCAGAATAAAAGTTATATATTTATGCAGTAATTCTAGGGATGATTTGGATAACAACCTCTGCATTCTTAGTGACTGGTTTCCTAAGAAGCAATATCTCTGCAAAAGATTCTGAGCATTTTCTTTAGTAATCAAGACATAAATCTGTCTTTTAACATGGTTCTTAACAAGGTTAAGAGTGTAGTCCCTTGAAACTCCTTTACCCTGATAAAGTCATACTACATAAACCCATGTTATCATCTTGAAAATGCCTTATACTCCACTAAACCTGATGTGATTAGTCTTTTGGGATGTGGAGCAGATTGTATTCCAGGTATTAACAGCTACTTCACCAAAAATCCTCCTGCATGCTCAGTGGCATATGTAGATTGGCAAAGGTGCATGCACTCACAGAGCCTGCAGAGACATGGTAGATTGTTACTGTATATTCACTCTTCCTACTGTAGTCTCTAGTGCAGTTCCCCCAAATGCCCACCACCACCTTCATCATCAACATACCTAATGGCATGTTTGTTCCAGCATTCAAAGGAGGGGGACAGTCCGACAGACCTTTCTCTTCCAGAACTGCTCTCAGGGATCATTCCTTTTGCTGTTGACCTGCTACCTGAGAACTCTGATGGAACTCTGGGAAATCTAAATAAAGGAGAAATTTGAATGGGGATTCTCATGTAAGGTGAAACTGTGGGAACTCTGATGTAATGGAGGACTCTGGGGGATCTGATGTAAGGGGGGGACTTGTGATGTAGGGCATTCTGGAGACACCCATGTAGGGGACAGGGACTTGATGATGATATGGAGACTCTGGGGATTCTTGTTGAAGGGAGGAACTCTGGGGACTCTAATGTAAGGAGGGACTCTAATGTAAGGGAAGTCTGATGTAAGGGGAATCCTGGGGACACTGCTATAAGGGGGGACTCTGGTGATTATTGATGTATGCGGGACTCTGAAGACACTTATGGAAGGGAAAACTGTGAACGCTGATGTAACTGGGTGACTCTGGGGATTCATGATGTAGGGAAGACTCTGGCAACTCTAATGTAAGGGGAGACTCTGATGGAGGCTCGTGGTGTAAGGGGGATTTGGAGGACTCTTTATTCAAGGGAAAACACTGGGGAGTCTAAAGTAAAGGGGGACTCTGAGGACTCTGATGAAAGGGAGGACTTTGGGGACTTTAATGTTAGGGTAGGTGTTTATGGACTCTAATGTGAATGGGGGCTCATTCTGACTGCTGCTATCTACAGTATACAATACATTGTTTTGTATGTTCCTTTTATCTACCCCTTCACTTTATACATAGTGTTGTATATCACATACTTTATCCTTTGTCCTGAAGTTTATGTATGTTTGTAAAACTGTTAGTTGTGTAATTAAGGAGTAGTTTGTGGGTACTGACTAGGCACAGATTCTCCTAGAAATCTAATTTCTAGGAGAAGTTTCACTATTAGTTGGCAACCCTCCTTGACCACGGTTACACAAAGGTGTGTGCCTAAGTGAAGCATTTCACAACTATTTTACTCCTAGTCACCCAGGGCTGTCAGCTTCCACATCAATTCAGCAGCATCTGCATCACATGGTGGACAATTATCTAGGTGCAAAAACAGAGAAGGAGAGCTTTCCAGTCAACGATCCACTGGCTTACTGGGTCATGAGGATAGCCCATTGGCCAGAACTTGCCCAGTATGCAAATGAGCTACTGGGCTCCCCTGCATCCAGCGTGCTTTCCAAACAGGCATTCATTGCTTCTGGAGGTTTTGTTACTGATAATAGGTCTGTCTACAGACATTTGTCTGACATTTATCAAATTGAATCAGTCATGGATTACAGGCCGCTATGAAGCCCCTGATGCCGATTTCACTGATTAAGTGTTCTTTATTGGATGTGGATCTCTGCAGGACTTCTAGGCTGCCTAGCATTGTGGTTGTTGATTTCACCTGGAAGAATATTTTTGGTGTAGGTTTCATGGGCACAATTAACACCCAAAGACCAATTTTTTTGCGCCTGTTTGACAGGTGCATACCATTGAAATTTTTGACAGCAAGGGCAATTCTTGCTTTCATCAATAGTACCTCAATAAGGTTGGTGTAAAGGCGTCACTGACACCCAAAGACCAATTTTTCCGCACCTGTTATTTATTTTCAAAGTCTGTGGAAAAAAACATACGTTTTTTTACAAACTTTTTTTTCATTGATACATGTCCCCCAGGGCAGTACCCGGACCAACATAACCATTGTATACCCAATTACTTGCATTAAAGCCTTCAAAATGGGTATTTTTGATTTTTCCAGTTCAGGTCCAATAGACTTCAATGGGGTTCGTGATTGGGTTCTGAACTTATCCAATGTTCAAAACTTCTGGTGCGAACCAAATTGATGAGGTCACCCCATGTTTTAAACATAGGGAGATAAACATTTACAAGGGGTTTTCAGTTGCCATTAATTATTTTTTAGTGATTTTATAGTAATGTAACCAACATTACATTCACCACCACCAAGGATTAACCTTTAACGAGTAGCCCTGGAAAAACTAGCAGCTCGTGATTGTCTCGAAAATTACTAAAGGGTCAGGTTTATCAACGAACATAGTTGCTCATGTCCTCAGACTGTGAACGTTTTCATTGTGTTGCTCTTTGCACAGTTGGAATGAAATCTCTAACACGTTATGAAAACTAGGATTGTTCCTTTCCTCCAGGTTGCTACAGCAAGTAATACTCCAACCTTTTTTTACACTGATACAAGAAATACAACTGTTTAGGGTAAAGTTGTCTATTTAAAAGCAACTAGTATTAAAATGTACCCTATGTACTCGAGTATAAGCCGACCAGAATATAAGCCGAGGCACCTAATTTCCCCCCAAAAAAATGGGAAAATGTATTGACTCGAGTATAAGCCTAGGATGTCCATCTGCATGCCTCACTGTGCCTCACTGTATCCATGTGCATGCCTCACTGTGCCCATGCCCCATGGTGCTCATGCCTCACTGTGCCTCACTGTGCCTCACTGTGCCTCACTTTGACTCACTGTGTCCATGTGCATGCCTCACTGTGTCCATGCCTCACTGTGCCCATGCCTCACTGTGCCCATGACTAGAATTAAGTTTAACATGGGAGATTATAGAAGGGGTGCCCAGGTTTGAAAAATTGGTGCTCCCCGGCCGTAGGTCCGCCAGACTGCAAACTTTGCACTTTTTTGCAGAATAACTGGGGCTACGTGTGTGCAAAGTTTCGGGTCCAGGGGACCCAAAGTTACCAGAGAAATTACCATTTAACATTGGAGTCTATGGAAGGGGTGCTCCCCAGCCATAGGTGCCCTGGACAACAAACTCTGCACACTTGTAGAGGAAGAGTGATGCTATATGTGTTAGTTTGGTGTCCTGGGTACCTATGGCTGGCGGTACTGGCTCCCCAAAGTCAGGGAGGTCAGGCGCAAAAAGGTGACTCGAGTATAAGCAGATGGGGCATTTTCAGCACAAAAAAAGTGCTGAAAAACTCGGTTTATACTCGAGTATATAGTAGTACTTTTTTGAAGGAAAATACTTTAATGCTTCAACTACTGTGGGAGAGAAAATCTGTCATTTCAAAAGTTGTAGAAAGAAAATGCAGTGACATATTCTGAAGTAGATTTTTTACTATAAAAAAAAATCACAGGAATAGGTTTGCACAATATGTATGTACACAGCAATATTTTTTTAGCATGGATGAGGCATGGCAATGTGGCATATATACTGTAAATTATATATATATATATATATATATATATATATATATATATATATATATATATATATATATATATATATATATAATATAAATATATATATATATATATATATATATATATATATATATATATATATCAGCACTAAAAAGTTTAGAATAACCCAATATTTTCAATTTTTAACAAAATTCATGCAGCTTAAATAATATATAAACCCAACATTTCATATTCCTTATATGTGCTTGTATGCAAAAGTATCCTGTCTCTTTGCATTGTGTAAAATCCCTGGTGATCCTGTCAGTCCCTTTTTTTTTGCTATTAAACACTGACCACACTAAGCAGGAGAATACACCATTGTCAGATATCTGGCTATTCTGTCAACTCTGCCTGCCTGCCTGCTCTTCTCAGACATGTCCTGACCCCCCCCCCCCATGCACAGCCATTCATTGGGAAGATCAGTGTGCTACTGCTTCTCCTCCCCCAACACTTATTCTGCGTACACACAATCGATTAAACCGATGAGAATGGTCTGATGGACAGTTTTCATCGGTCAAAACCGATCGTGTGTGGGTGCCATTGGTTATTTAACCATCGGTTAAAAAAAAGCCAACTTGTTTTAAATTTAACCGATGGATTCCTAACCGATAGGTTAAAACCGATCGTTAGTAGGCACGACCATCGGTTAAAAATCCATGCATGCTCACAATCAAGTCGACGCATGCTTGGAAGCATTGAACTTAATGTTTTTCAGCACGTCGTTGTGTTTAAGTCACCGCGTTCTGACACGATTGGTTATTTATTGGTTAGTTATTGGTTAACCGATGAAAACGGTCCATCAGACCGTTCTCATCAGATAGACTGATCGTGTGTACGCAGCATTATGCAGCTCTGATTAAACTTTCTGTGGGTAGCTTTATTATTTTTCCATTGTCCCACTGTATGTAGGAATGTAGGGCACCTCTCTTGCTCATTTAGGAGAAGGGCTATGGAATGTGGGATTTGTGGTGTGCTTAGAACAGTGTGCATGACTGCAACTAACATGCACTGCCCTTGCCCAACAAATGAAATTTAGAGGCAAAAGGGGAGGTTCAGGAGCTCATGGAGGATGTAACATGGAAAATAGATTATAGGGCTATTAATTAATGGATGTGTATAAGTTATTTCTGGAGAATTTGGATAATATTTCATGTCACTTTAAAGCATAGGGAAGCATAACATTTTACATAAAATTGAAACCAAGGAACTACAAGTACTCTATATGTCCAGTCAAAGCCTTTTCCTAGTATTGTATGATAGGGCTTGGGGTTAGAAACTCTCAGGTGTTTAAGGCCCCTTTCACATTGCGGCAGGAGCCATGCTGGCGGTATAGCGCCGCTAAAAATAGCGGCGCTATACCGTCAGATTTGCCGCGCGTTGCGGCCACTTGCGATGCGGTATTAACCCCCGGCCCTGAAAGTGTTAATACCGTGGTTTTCCATTGTTTTCAATGGGAAGGAGCGGTATACACGCCGCTCCTCTCACCACTCCAAAGATGCTGCTGACAGGAGATTTTTTTATCTCCCGCCAGCGCATCGCCTCAGTGGATGCAGTGAAGGAGTTTTTCAGGAGGATTATCAGCACTATTTTTAGTGCTGTACCACCTGAAAAACTCCTCAATGTGAAAGGGGCCTAAAGGATGACAGGGGAACTCTCCAACAGACACAGAAATAAATAAGAATGAGTAAGGGAAAGCTGATTTTTTTTCTTTCAACTGCTTTTATATTGTAATAAGCATCAAAATAAACAAATGTAGCATACAAAGACGCAGTCATCATATAGGGATACAACAGTGTAAGGGCCCTTTCAGCGGGGATCCTCCGTAAATACCCGCTGAGCTGTCGGCTAACACACACACTGTGCAGGGACCGCCCTGTTTTTTCTCTGCTCTCCCCTATGGGGGAGCGGATGAACACGGACCGTATGTCCATGTTCATCCAATCCACTCTGCAGACGGAAGAAAAAATAGGGTTTTCTTCCGTCCGCAAAAGCGGATCTTTGCGGAGGCGGATGATTACGGGTGTCAGCGGATGTTCATCCGCTGACATCCGCAATCACATAGGGACCAATGTATGTCCCGTTTTCATCCGCAACGGATGGATGAAAATGCGGACATACGGTCCGCACATGTGAAAGGGGCCTAAGTCACATATGACGGAGAATAAACAAAACCAAAAGGTCCCTAAAACAACAGTCAAAGCATAAAGTGAAATGCCAAAGGAAATAAAACACATTATTAATAATGACAATGTAAGCTTAGCACAAGAAGTCACAATTCAACAGAAAAGACATCATATCGGAGAGTGGCATTGACAGAAGAAAAAAAAAGTCAACCGCTATGCCCAGAGGGCTGCTAACACATTTTGTGGAAAATACACACCAACAACAGAGGAATACATTTTTAAACTAAGATGTAGAAAAGAGATGAGGTAGCTATGATCACATAAAAATACTGCCCATTATTAGGAAAGTTATTTGAAGATCTTGTAGAATTCCAATATACCCTCTTCTTTCAGTCTGCTTTTTCTTCGCAGTAACAGAAAAATATGGCATGGCTATCTGTCATTGTATAGCAAAGATATGAAATCTCCTAATAGGCTGATGTTGGTCCCAAGAAAAATTATTTTGTTCAGTGAAAAGGCTTCCAGTTCTTTTTTGTTTTATTTATGAAGCACAGAGAAAATACACAAACCTGGGAACAATATTTTATTTGTTTCTGCACTTTTGTATTGATTGCAATATGTATGAGAATGTAATCTTATACTAGAACAATTCTTGTTTTTGTTTGAATAAAATAGAACCTTGTTAATGCCAACACTTATCTCTCAAAAGTGAGTACACCCCCCACATTTTTGTACATTTCTTATTATATCTTTTTATATGACAACCCTGAAGAAATGACACTTTGCTACAATGTAAAGCAGTGAGTGTACAGCTTGCATAACACTGTACATGTGCTGTCCCCTCAAAATAACTCCACATACAGCCTATAATGTCTAAACTGCTGGCAACAAGTGAGTACAGCCCTAAGTGAAAATCTCCAAATTGGACCTAATTAGCCATTTTTCCTCCCAAAAATCCACAAGGATAGCACCAACCCACCTGGGAGACCGATAGTGAACGGGATTGATTCCGTCTCTTCACGTTTAGGTCAGTATATAGACTCCTTCTTGCAGCCGTTGGTCATTAAAACGAAAGCGTTCCTCAAAGATACTAAACATGTCATTCAAATTCTGGAGTCCTTGAATATTTCATCTTCGTGCCTGTTAATCACGGCAGATGTCAGTTCACTATACACTATTATCAGTCACGAGGACGCTCTTACATCTGTGAAGTGGGCACTTGAGCCCTCGGGATTATCAAGAAGACACCAGAATTTCCTGATTGACAGTTTGATCTTTTGTCTATCCAAAAATTATTTTTGGTATGACAAACAGTTCTATCTCCAAACCAGAGGAGTTGCGATGGGGGCACGTTTCGCACCGAGTGTAGCCAATCTCTTCATGGCACACTGGGAGGAACAGGCGATTTATAAAAATAAACCCCCTCAACTAATCTGTTACCAGCGCTATATAGATGACTTGATCATGATTTGGGATGGAGATAGAACTAGTCTTGATGCTTTTACATCCAAATTAAATTCGAATGACAAAAATATTACCCTGTCGTGGAACATCAGTCAGGACCATTTAGTCTTCCTAGACCTAGATCTTACCAAGGTAGGCAATCAGGTATATCTGAAGACGCATTTTAAGGCAACGGACCGTAACTCCTACATCTCCACTGAGAGTTGTCATCACACTAAATGGTTATTTAACATTCCAAGAGGGCAATTTGTGCGCCTCAGGCGCAATTGCACCCAAGAAAGTGATTTTGACTCTCAATCACAGGCCTTATCCAAGCGGTTCCTTGAGAAAGGGTATGATAGTGATTTGCTGGATAGGGAAATGGAATTAGTCCGTAATCTCGATAGAGATACTTTGGTCTCTGATGTTCCCAAAAAGGATCGAAGGGATGTCTCCAATATCCGAATGGTCTTAGACTATAATATACAATACCGTAAGTTTGAAAAAATTGTACAAAAGCATTGGCCCATTTTGAAACATGACAGGTTACTGGGTCCGTTGCTGCCAGATCGCCCGCAATTTGTGTATAAAAGAGCGCCTTCACTCAGGGACAAACTGGCCCCAGGAGTTATAGATCCACCTGTCTACACTGAAAATAAGATCTTCAACTTTCTTACTGGCTTCCATGCGTGTGGTAGATGTCGACCTTGCAGGAAGGCTAAAAAGAACGTTAAGAAACGTAAAGAATTTACAGCAACTGTTACAGGAAAAAATTATAAAATTAAGGATCTCATTACTTGTGATACCATAGGGGTAGTCTATGCATTACAATGTGAATGCGGACTCCAATATGTGGGCAGAACGTCCAGACCTCTACATGTGAGGATTGGTGAACATGTAACCAACATCAAAAAGGGCCTGGTTACCCATAATGTGTCTAAACATTTTAGATTGTTCCATGACCGCAACCCGGCTGGGTTGCAGTTCTGGGCAATTGAGAAGGTAGCGAACCACTGGCGAGGTGGAAATTTCATTAGACATCTCAGCCAACGGGAATCCTTTTGGGTCTATGAATTAAAATTGGGAGTACCATTAGGGTTAAATGTAGAATTTGACCTGAATTGTTTTATTTCAGATCGTTAATATCTATATATTTTGGTAGTTTTCTTGTTTTTGAGTTTCTGTTGTATCATTTATATATATTTATATTTATGTTTATTGTTAACTAGATAGGTGGCTGTGCTGATGTCTCTTTTAATTTTATTTTAAATTTATTATTTTTTAACTGTCCCAGTTACCCACCGCTGAGGGAAGTTCTTTTTGTCCCTACCTCATGAGTTAGGGTGTTATGGACATAAAAATGGTTATTTTTATTTTTATTTTTTACTTTGCTGTATGGACACCTATTGTACCATTGTTTTTGGTCTTGGCATGCTGTGTCCTCTAATTGCTTCGATCATAATATGACTCTGATGTTCATTTCAGCGATAATTATTTTTATTTATTATAATTTTCTCTTTTGCTTTAAGGCCCCCCCCATTTGTAGTCTCTCCGTCCTACGATGACAGACAGCTATCTGTCTGTAGTGTTGCTTAATTCTTTCCATCTGCTGATGGCTTTGATGCTGTCCGCTTCACACCTATGCTCTTAGTGTGAGTAGTGTGTGAGGAGATTGACGGCTTGCTTGTTGAGACTATCGTGCTGCCGCTGCCCATGATGGGCGGTCTTAGCAGTGTCATGCTAATGATGGCCTGCCTGACGTCAACGTTGAGAAGCTGCCGCCCATAGTGGACGGATTTGGTTACACAGGCTGACGCTCATGATGTACGCTCCTTCCTGTGTATTTGTATCTAGCTGAGCACCATGGTGATGGCAAGTCATGTGATCAATTATGGTCACGTGTTGTGAGAACGATGCCTCCGTCCATGGCGTGAAAAAACTTTATCCTGTACGCCTATACGGATCGCTTTCATTGGGCTTTGATATGAGGTAAACATGGGTTTTATCAGACTGTTGAATACACTTGTTTTGGATATTGCATGTGTTGTTGTGATCTCTAAACACCGGAAGGTTGCCTCTATACTTTAGAGCCTATCGTTATGCTTATTGTCATTACATGTGCAGACTACTGTTGGTTTCTATATATTTATATTTATTTTGATACTTCCCATCGTAAGTGCGATGGTTTTGTTCTTACTATTTTGAGATGGGTGTATCCTCACCTGGGGAGGGGGCGGAGTTTGTCCTAATTGGCCTGATTAGGTTTTTTGCTGCTATATAATGAATCCTGACATAGTAGCCCCTTATCCGCTGAAGAAGTCCTGTGCCTGTGGACGATACGCGTGCGGGGGGCTTTCATTTGATGTCAGGACAGCCACCTACCTGGTCTTTTATTGTTGTATGCTCATTTCTATGCACTAAGATATAGTGCTTTGCTTGTGAGTATTTTTCTTTTATAATAAATACTACTGTTATTGTGATCATACGGAGAGCACTATGTGTCGTTTCTATACTTTTCCATGACATCATTTCACGGGAGAGAGTGCTTCGGATGACCATCTATCACCTGGAGCTGTTTGGAGAAAGGGAGCGTCTAAGGAGACACCGCTGAATCTTTAATCCCCTGTTTTGAGGGACAGCGCATTTGACCTACTGCTCACACACAGGTCCATTTGTTCAGGTGAGCGGCTTGTACTTCTATTTAGGACACCTGTTTGCTGTGTTTGATGAGTTGCTACATCTGAACACCTCAGTGAGGCACAAGAATCAGCTTGACCATTCCGATTGATCATTATATATATACATTTTTTTGGACTTGATATATATATTTTTTATTATTATTATTACTGTATTTTAAATGTTTTTTAGCGCTGCACTGCTTTTTTCTATGTAGCCATTTTCCCTACCAGATGTCATGTTGACTTGTTAGTGTTACAATGTCTCAGGTGTGAATGGGGAGCAGATATGTTAAATTTGGTGTTATCGCTCTCACTTCCTCATACTGGTCACTGGAAGTTCAACATGGCACCTCATGGCAAAGAACTCTCTGAGGATTTAATAAAAAAAGAATTGTTGCTCTACATAAAGATGGCCTAGGCTATAAGAAGATTCCCAAAACCCAGAAACCATGAATCAGACCGAGACAGAAGTACAGTTAAATCACACTTGTGTCATAATAATATTAACAAGATAAACATAGTAAGCATAGTCAAAACAAAGCCAGAGTTCAGGAACTGGATTGGATAATCAGCCAAGCCAAATGTCAGAGAGCCAGAGATATACAGTACAGACCAAAAGTTTGGACACCCCTTCTCATTCTAAGAGTTTTCTTTATTTTCATGACTATGAAAATTGTAGTCACACTGAAGGCATCAAAACTATGAATTAACACATGTGGAATTATACATAACAAAAAAGTGTGAAACAACTGAAAATATATGTCATATTCTAGGTTCTTCAAAGTAGCCACCTTTTGCAGCAGACACATCTCTTAAACAACAAAGACTGTGTGAATCAGGCCTTCATGGTAGAATATCTGCTAGGAAACCACTGCTAAAGAAAGGCAACAAGCAGGAGAGACTTGTTTGGGCTAAAGAACACAAGGAATGGACATTAGACCAGTGGAAATCTGTGCTTTGGTCTGATGAGTCCAAATTTGAGATCTTTGGTTCCAACCACCGTGTCTTTGTGCGACGCAGAAAAGGTGAACGGATGGACTCTACGTGCCTGGTTCCCAGCGTGAAGCATGGAGGAGGAGGTGTGATGGTGTGAGGGTGCTTTGCTGGTGACACTGTTGGGGATTTATTCAAAATTGAAGGCATACTGAACCAGCATGGCTACCACAGCATTTTGCAGCGGCATGCTATTCCATCCGTTTTGCGTTTAGTTGGACCATTATTTATTTTTCAACAGGACAATGACCCCAAACACACCTCCAGGCTGTGTAAGGGCTATTTGACCAAGAAGGAGTGTGATGGGGTGCTGCACCAGATGACCTGGCCTCCACAGTCACCGGACCTGAACCCAATCGAGATGGTTTGGGGTGAGCTGGACTGCAGAGCGAAGGCAAACGGGCCAACAAGTGCTAAGCATCTCTGGGAACTCCTTCAAGACTGTTGAAAGACCATTTCAGATGACTACCTCTTGAAGCTCATCAAGAGAATGCCAAGAGTGTGCAAAGCAGTAATCAAAGCAAAAGGCGGCTACTTTGAAGAACCTAGAATATGACATATTTTCAGTTGTTTCACACTTTTTTGTTATGTATATAAATTCCACATGTGTTAATTCATAGTTTTGATGCCTTCAGTGTGAATCTACAATTTTCATAGTCATGAAAATAAAGAAAATTCTTGGAATGAGAAGGTGTGTCCAAACTTTTGGTCTGTACTGTAAGTAGTAGAACAGCAAGCGGGATCAGGAGCCAGAAGGGATGTCAGCCAAGCATAGTCTTCAACAGGAATGCAGGAGAAAGTCTCTGTGATGTTGACCAAGGTGAAGGCAGAGAGCAAGTGAACCGGAAGGCTTAAGTAGGCAGGACTGACGAGCTGGATCCTCAACAGGTGAGTCACTGTTGAGAGATAGGAGCTGGCAGTTAGCCGACAGCTGAGCGGCAAGCTCAGAGAAGGAAGGGCTGAACGCAGCCCTGACAGTTCCTCTCAGAACAGACTTTGCAATGGTCAACCAAAGAAGTTGAGTGCACATGCTCAGCGTCGTATCCAGAGGTTGTCTTTGGGAAATAGACATACGAGTGCTGTCAGCATTGTTGCAGAGGTTGAAGGGAAGTAGGGTCAGCCTGTCAGTGCTCAGAATATATGCTGCACACTGCATCAAATTGGTCTGCATGTCTGTCATCCCAAAAGGAAGCCTCTTCTAAAGATGATGCAGAAGAAAACCCACAGACAGTTTGCTGAAGACAAGCAGACTAAGGACACAAATTACTAGAACCATGCCCTATGATCTGATGAGACCAAGATAAACTTATTTGGTTCAGATGGTGTCAACCAGGTGAAGATGCCATGTAGTTGCCCAACCCATTAATTTGTTCACATCTTCTTACAAGGTTTCCACATGCTGCGGAGAAGTTATTGCCCTGTTTAGGTTAGAATTGTCCTAAAATACAGAGATTGAGCTGTTTATCCCGACCTCCAGGTCATTTATGAATGCATTAAAAAGGATCGGTCCCAGGACAGAAGCCTGGGGGACCCCACTTTCCAACCCCGGACCATGCTAAGTACTCCCCATTTATTTATCTTGATGTACAATAGCAAGGGTTGATTTAGCGCATTCATCCTATTTTTTTCAACTCCCCATTTATTACTACCCTCTGAACTCATAGAAGGTTAATAGATTGTAGAGAATGTCCACTAGAAACTAGACATGTGCAGAAAGAAAAAAAATGATTTGTTTTATTTGGATTCATTATTTACATAAATTTGTTTAGTTAAATTATTTTAATTTGTTTAATTCGTTTTCTGGATTAATTTTATTTATTTATTTTAGTTTAGAATAGTTTTTTAATTTGAAAAGTTTAGTAATTTTCAAAAAGAATAAAATACAATAGAAAAAATAATAGATTTTTGTTTCTATTCTATTCTATTTTATTCTCTTTGGAAATTGGAAAACTATTTGAAACGTTTAGAATTTGAAAAGTATTCAAATTCAAAAAGTTTTCAAATTTAAAAACAATTCGAATTTGAAAAGTATTCGAAAACAATTTAAAAAATGTTTTCGTCCAAATTTGAATTTCCTCATTTCATTTAAATTCAGTACTATTCTAATGTATCAGAATTTCTGAAAAACAATAATTTGTCTGAATTTTAATTCCGAATGTAACAAACTGCACATGTCTACTAGAAACATAATTTCCTGCTTGTGTGATTGGCTCACTAAAGTCTACATTAACCACTTGTCACCCGCCCACCGTCATATGACGGCGGGCGGGTAACTCCATTGTCCTGACTGCACGTCATATGACGTGCAGTCATAGAAAGTTGCTAGGGGCGCGCACCCGTCGCATCACTGGGACCCCCATGCGTGTGCCCGGCGGCCGCGATGGCCGCCGGGCACACGCGATTGCCGAGTAACTGAGCTGGGACGTGCAGCTCTGTGTGTAAACACAGAGCTGCACGTCCCTGTCAGGGAGAGAGGAGATCGATTGTGTCCCTTGTACATAGGGACACAATCGGTCACCTCCCCAGTCACCCCCCCTCCCCCCACAGTTAGAACACAAACTAGGAGAAACATTTAACCCCTTCCCCGCCCCCTAGTGGTTAACCCCTTCCCTGCCAGTTACATTTATACAGTTATCAATGCATATTTATAGCATTGTTCACTGTATAAGTGTTAGGCCGCGTACACACGAGGGGATATGTCCGCTGAAAACGGTCCGATGGACCGTTTCAGCAGACATCTCCGCTCGTGTGTATGGGCTAGCGGACAGATTTCTCCACCCGACAGATTTCAAAGCAAGCTTTGAAATCTATCCGGTGGGAATCTGTCCGCCCGACATGTCTGCTGGTTAGTACACTTACCAGCAGACATGTCGGCTCCCACCACCGCCGCGCCGCTGCCGAATGGATTCGGCGCATGCGCGGAAGTGTTTTACTTCCTGGTGCGGTGACGTGGCGGTGACGCGGCGGCGTCAACGTCACCGCCGCGTCATCGCCACGTCACCGCGCCGTCCGGCGGCGGGGAATTTGATCCGATGGTGTGTACACGCCATCGGATCAAACTCCCGATCGGACATATCCGATGGAAATGGTCCGCGGACCGTTTTCATCGGATATATCCGATCGTGTGTATGGGGCCTAAATGGTCCCAAAAATGTGTCAAAAGTGTCCGATGTGTCCGCTATAATGTCCCAGTCCTGGAAAAAAAAACGCAGATCGCCGCCATTCCTAGTAAAAAAAATAATAAAAAAAATCATAATTATGTCCCGTATTTTGTAGGCAATATAACTTTTGCGCAAACCAGTCACTATACGGTTATTGCGATTTTATTTTTTACATTTTTTTACCAAAAATATGTAGAAGAATACGTATCGGCCTAAACTGAGATAAAAAATGTTTTTTTTTTTTTTTAAATGGGATATTTATTATAGCAAAAAGCAAAAAATATTGTGTCTTTTTTCAAAATTGTCGCTCTTTTTTTGTTTATAGCGCAAAAAATAAAAACCGCACGGGCGATTAAATACCACCAAAAGAAAGCTCTATTTGTGGGGAAAAAAGGACGCCAATTTTGTTTGGGAGCCACGTCGCACGACCGCGCAATTGTCAGTTAAAGCGACGCAGTGCCGGAAGCTAAAATTTTGTCTGGGCAGGAAGGGGGTGTAGGTGCACAGTAGGCAAGTGGTTAAGATACAAGTCAGATTTCAGGCATTCCCTGCAACAAAAATTGCACTTTTGGTGAGATACTCTTAATATGAAATCACGTCTAATGGTTGCGGACCCTGCAATTTTCCTCATTAGAGCCCTGCAGGTGCAGCAGCTGATTGATAATTATGACACCATTACCATTAGATTCACTTACCAGATAGACACAGAAAAAACACACAGGGATTTCTTCAGAATAACAAAAGGTAGGAATCTGCAACAAAATTTGTTAAAATCCTTATAATGTACATAGATCACTCAGAGTTGGTTCACACAGGGGCGACACGACTTCCAGCACAACTTTCAGAGGCAACTCCAACACGACTTGAGCATGAACCACAGGGCGATCTGGGGCAATTTACAACATGACTTGAAGTCGTCTCTAGGACAGGAGGCATTCCAGTGGCCAATCAAACAACAATCAGCTCTAGGGGAGGGAGGGGGAGGGAGGGGTTTGCCTGAGAAATGTATGTTATCTTCCTGGAAAGTTGCTTCAGTTAAGACAGTGATCAGACTTGGAGGCAACTTCCATTAAAATCAATGGGTACAAATCACCTAGAAGTTGGATTAAAGTAGTACAGGAAACTTTTCTGAAGTCGGAGCGACTTAAGTAGTGTGTAATTAGTGTAGTAATTAACTGCTTGCCGACCTGCCGCCGTCATTTTACTGCGGCAGGTCGGCTCTCCTGGGCGAGAGCCTGTAGCTCTACGTCGACACTTCTGCAGCCGCTAGGGGGCGCGCGCTCGCCCCCGAGTCCTGTGCGTGTGCCTGGCGGGCACGATCACCACCGGGCACACGCGATCGCTCGTTACAGAGCAAGGACTGGGAGCTACAGTATGTGTGTAAACACAAAGCTCCCGGTCCTGTCAGCGGGGGAAACGCTGATCTTCTGTTCATACAATGTATGAACAGAAGATCAGTGATTTCCCCTAGTGAGTCCACCCCCCCTACAGTTAGAACACACCCAGGAACATACTTAACCCCTTCCCTGCTGTCTAGTGTTAACCCCTTCACTGCCAATGGCATTTTTATAGTAATCCAATGCATTTTTATAGCATTGATCGCTAAAAAAATGCCAATGGTCCCAAAAATGTGTCAAAAGTGTCCGAAGTGTCCGCCATAATGTCGCAGTACTGAAATAAAATGCTGATCGCCGCCATTACTAGGAATTTTTTTTTTTTATAAAAATGCCATAAAACTACCCCCTATTTTGTAAACGCTATAACTTTTGCGCAAACCAATCAATAAACGCTAATTGCGATTATTTATTTTTTATGAAAAATATGTAGAAGAATACGTATCGGCCTAAACTGAGGAAAAAAAATGTTTTTTTTTTTATATATTTTTGGGGGATATTTATTACAGCAAAAAGTAAAAAATATTGCATTTTTTTCAAAATAGTCACTCTATTTTTGTTTATAGCGCAAAAAATAAAAACCGCAGAGATGATCAAATGCCACCAAAAGAAAGCTCTATTTGTGGGAAAAAAAGGATGCCAATTTTGTTTGGGACCGCAAAATTGTCAGTTAAAGTGACGCAGTGCCGAATCTCAAAAAGTGCTCTGGTCATTGGGCAGCAATATGGTCCGGGGGTTAAGTTGTTAAGACGGCTCCCATTCACTTACATTGATTTTCTGGACAGAGCGACTTGGGGCGACTTGAAGTGACTTCAAGTCGGATCCCAAGTCGCCCCAGTGTGAACCGACTCTTAGAGGCTGCTCTACACTACAATGGCAAAAAATACTCTGCATAACCTTTTCCTTTCTACAACATTTCTTTGCACACATTTAGGCAACATTGTCTCAGACCTTCATTTTTAGAAACACTTTGCCTAATGTTGTTCATATGTTCACATATACTGTACATTAACCACTTCAGCCCTAAACTATTTTGCTGGTCACTGACCTGGCCACTTTTTGCGATTCGGCACTGCGTCGATTTAACTGACAATTGCGTGGTCATGCGACGTGGCTCCCAAACAAAATTGACGTAATTTTTTTCCCCACAAATAGAGCTTTCTTTTGGTGGTAATTGATCACATCTGGTTTTTATTTTTTGAGCTATAAACAAAAATAGAGAGACAATTTTGAAAGAAAATCTATATTTTTAACTTTTTGCTATAATAAATATCCCCCAAAAATATATACATTTTTTTTTTCCTCAGTTTAGGCCGATACGTATTCTTCTACATATTTTTGGTAAAAAAAATTGCAAAGGACGTTTATTGATTGGTATGTGCAAAAGTTATAGGGTCTACAAAATAGGAAATTATGGTGGACACGCTCCAGACGATGTCATATGACGAAACCGTATGAGCACACAACTGTTTCACAACACTTCCCGCGATACTATGCCTGTTTGTTGGTTTTAAATGTGAGTACCTAGAGTTTTTGTAATAAACACATTACTTTTAAACGGTATCACGCTATTGGGACTTCCTTTCTCTTTGAGCCTATACCGGAGGGAGCCACCTAGAGGGAAAGCAGGAATAGATAAGGCACATCCTGGGACATCCTGTATACTATATGGACTATTAATTCAGCAATATGCTGTCTGTGATATACATATTTATTAATGTTTTGTATTTATATAGCACCTTTTTAGTATTGTCAGTATTAATTTACACTTGTATATTTTTCATATTTATTTTTATATTGCATAGCATTGTCACATGCACAAGTAGGTATTTTTTGTAACACTAGGAGGCGTCAACACCTATTAATCTTTTATTTTTCAACCTATATCCTACCTAGGTAGGGTACATATATAGCGGCTGCCACCTTATTTTCACAGTGGTTATACACTAGTATATTGGACACATCTCATAGGACCCATCCCTCCTGCAGTATATATGTTTTTAAATCTATCCCGTCGCGCAGATTCATTCTTATTCTTTCATTATGGTGGACACATCAGACACTTTTGACACATTTTTGGGACCATTGTCATTTTTACAGCGACCAGTGCTATAAAAATGCACTGATTACTGTGAAAATGACACTGGCAGTGAAAGGGTTAATCACTAGGTGGCGCTGAAGGTGTTAAGTGTGCCTAGGGACGTGTTCTAACTGTAGGGGGGCTGGGCTGTGTGTGACACTATAGTGACCACAACTTTCGATTACAGGAAGCTCTGGTCACTGTCCTGTCACTAGGAATACTGGGGAAATGCTTGTTTACATAAGCATTTCCCCGTTCTCCCTCACCGTGATACGATCTGCCCGCGGACATCGAGTCCGCGGGACCAGCAGTCGGAGTCACAGGGCTCCTGGCGGGCGCGCGCACACCCACAATGCTGGCTTCTTAAAGGGGACGTATATATACGTCCTTTTGCATGTCCGTGCCATGCTGACGACGTATATAGCCGTGCGCTGGTCGGCAAGCAGTTAAAGATAATACAGGAAGCTGGTACTCAAATTTCCCAAACAAAATATAGAGATTATCAGAAGCTATGAATATTCTATATTAGACTAGATGTTGCGAGGGAAAAAACACTACTTAAAATTTTCGTTGAAAAGTACTGTAGTATCATTACTCGTGGAGCCTACTTTTGCTGGTGAGATGACTTCTAAAAAATATATACTTCTTTAAAGTTAAATGCTGTCATTGAATTGTAATGCTATTGTCTTGGCAGAATAATTCCTAAGTCAATTACTTACTTAAATCTTAAATGCATTTTTTTCCTTTTATCACATAAAACATGGCATAGGTCCAGCCTGCACTGCAGGTCTCAAAGTTCACTTGGATACAGAGCCTTTGTCTGGACTGTATTTCCATATTTATAATAGACTGTGAGTGCCTTGTTTACAGGTTAAGCATTTACTAAAACGCTAAATCTGTGTTCTATGTACTAATGCTTGTATTATTGTTTTATATAAAGGATGTAGGCTGAACATACCACATTTTATTGTTTCTAACAGATTAAATAAGTCATTTTTCACAACACACAACACAAGCTTTTTCTGAACCATTATTTTCCCCTTTTAGCAGCATGCTAACAGTGAGTTAAAAAAAAAAAAAAAAAATCAAATGCAGCTACTTAATTTAGTAATGGCCGAACTGGAAGTTTAACCTTTTTTTTGTATGAAAAATATGTTAAAGATTGCAAAGCGATCAAGAGAAGATCGGTTATAAAAATAATATCATAAGTGATAGTTGGCATGCCAAGCTCATCAGCGGCCAGGTCGGGCTGTATGGATGGGGGAGAGGTGATCTTATAGGGTGGGGGCAGGGGGAGCCCCAACTTCTACGCTGTCCGGGTGATAGATCCAGAGGAGGGATGGGGAGAACCGATTCCCATCCACAAAGACTCCTTGGACCACCGCACCACATGGGGGACATACCAGGAAATAGGAAGAGGGAGGAGAGCGATTGTACAAGGATAGGACAAGTTTTCTCATTCCCAAGATCTAACACAGTTGGAACTTATACAGACCTATCACTGGTGAATTTGCATTAGAAGTTAAAGATGTAGTCTGTACCAGGATCCAATGGCCAGAGGAGGAGGTCTGCTCATTTGTGGAGTTTAAGGGTGATTTTCACCTGATTTCTGGAAGGTGAAACATCTGAAGGGAGCGGTGTGCCACGTGGTGTGGTGAAGAAATGAAGATCCTCAGGAATGAATTATAATTATAGTTTTCCAATATTCCCCAACGCACTGTTGGTGATTTTGTTACAGCTGATTACTCTACTCCGACATTCCAATTTTACCTATACTGAGGACACTGTGTTGCTTTTTAACTAAAACTTTTCTACTATTGGACATTTGGCATTGATATAATAGTTTAGCGCTGCTAATGCCTATATTTCCGTAGGGAGTGTAGACATACTTATTATTATTATCTGATTCACTTACTAGCAGCAGCTGAAGGATTTGTGACTTTTTAATTTTACAGGTTTAATGAGCGCTGAGGGAAAGTAGATATTTGCTGTTTAGTGATTTGCTTTTATTGTTTTGTATAGTCGCCACAGATTTATAAATGGCAGATACTGTCTTAAGAACAGAAGCAGCAATGTGGGCAGTGGTAGATGTGGATGCAGTTTATTTGGACTCTCCTAATGCACTTGTCATATTCCCTTATAGACACCATGGGCCCGGATTCACAAAGCACTTATGCCGACATATCTCGAGATACGCCGTGTAAGTGTAAATATGCGCCTTCGTATCTAAGGGCCGTACCCATAGAACTAAGATACGTCAAAAAACTGACTTCATCCGACCGAGATAACTTGCCTACGCCGGGGTATAGTGGGCACATATTTACGCTTGACGCATTTGGAACTCCCATTGATTTTCGATGCAGATATGCAAATGAGGGAGATACGCCGATTCACAAACGTATTTGCGCCTGGAAATTTGCATATGGGTGACGTCCGGTGTAAAGTTATATATCAGACAGGAGGCTCATATCTTATGCATTATCTTCCTTTAATAATGCCCACAGCAGAAATACAAACTTTTAGTGAATTTCGATAATAAAAACTTTTAAAACAACAAACTACAAGTCCCAGCAGCCCTCAGTGTATGACTGCCAATCACGTGGCAGATCAGACCGTATATAAGGTACTGCCCCTTTAAACTCTTCCTCTTTCTTTCTGCTCACAGCATGAAATCAGATGAGTACTATATTTATTCTTTTGAGAACTTTCATTACTCTTATATTGTGTGACCTTTTGTGTACAGAGATTATCTTTCCCCTGGGGGGTTCTTCCCCTGGGATATCCCCTCAGACGCATCTGTGCACTTGGAATTTAAACTTTAATTTATTCTAAAGGTTATATTTAATTTATTTTATTTTATTTTATTTTAATTCTTGTAATTTCTTGTTCCTTTTCTTTTGGTACGCTACACATCTGTGTCTGGGCGGCGCGCACCCCGGTTCAGGTGCGCGCCGACTTTCTACAGCCTTTTTTTCCTATCCCCTCAGGGTGGGACGGCGCCATCTTGAGCTCTGGCGTCATCCCCCTCCTTCTTCCCTTCGCCGCGCGCGCTTCTCAGACCTGAGCAGCTCTAGGGGGCGTGTCAACGCGTCTCCGCCAGTCACGCTGAGGCCCGTAATCTCGCGAGACTACGGCCTCAGACTCCGGACCTCGCTCCTCCGCACCGCTATACCAGTGTATAGACGAGCGGTGTTCTGAGCGGAGCTCCCTGATCAGGTCCCCCGTGTTCTGCTAGCGATAGTAAAATCCCAGCACTAGGCAGAGCGCCCTATCAGCTTTCCCTACACTTACTAGGGATATTACCCATAGGATACCCACAATTATCTAGGGGATCCATTACTTACGGGATCTCCTACGTCCCGGGGACTGGTTAGTGAAGGTGGATCTGAAGGACGCCTATCTTACGGTTCCCATTCATCCCTCCTCCCAACACCTTCTACGCTTCCTTTGGAGAGACAGGACCTGGCAATTCACTTGCCTCCCCTTCGGACTCTCGTCCGCCCCATGGTGCTTCACCAAGTTGCTGAAGCCATTAGTGGCGGCATTACGGAGCAGAGGTGTTCGGTTGATTATCTACCTAGACGATCTACTCATTATGGCTCGATCCAACCACCAGGCGAACTTACATGCCTCCTGGACCGTCAGTTTACTCCAGGAGCTGGGATTCGTGATAAACCACGAGAAATCCATTCTGATTCCATCTCAGGAGATGGAATTTTTGGGATTCTTGGTGGACACCAATCGATCTGTCCTCCGCTTACCCAAACCCAAATTGGCTACCATCCGCAAGGAAATTCGATCCATGCTGGACAAACGACAAGTATCTTTACGCAGTCTGGCACGACTAGTAGGCCTTTTATCGGCTTCCATACAAGCCATCTTTCCGGCGCCTCTCCATTATCGGGCCCTTCAGAGACTCAAGGCGCTCCATCTGCGCCGAGGTCTTCGCTACACAGACGAAGTACCATTAGATGCAGAAGCCGTAGTGGAACTTCGCTGGTGGTTGCGTCATGCCGTCGAGTGGAACGGCAAAACCATCTTCAGCTCCAATCCAGATTACATTATAGAATCGGATGCGAGCCGTCACGGCTGGGGTGCTCGGTGCGGTCTCTCCTCCACAGGAGGGACCTGGTCCACAGAGGAATCTCGGCTCCACATCAATGCTTTGGAACTCATGGCGGCCTTTTTCGCCATCAAGAGTCTTCTCCCGAACGTGTCCAATTGCTGTGTGTTATTACGCATGGACAATGTGACCGCAGTCCAATATGTCAACCGTTTGGGGGGTTCCAGATCCAGAACCCTGGCGGAGCTAGCAAAAGAATTTTGGCACTTCTGCCTGGAACGCAACATCGTTCCCTTAGCAGAATACATCCCAGGCACCTCCAACTGGATAGCGGACTGGAACTCTCGGTACCTCACCGATTCCAGCGATTGGCGTCTGGACCGGGCGGTGTTCCTCTCCCTGGTCCATCTGTGGGGTCCGTTTTCTATGGACCTGTTTGCTTCCCGCCTCAATCGTCAGCTCCCACGCTTTTACAGCTGGAGGCCGGACCCCGAAGCCCAGGCGATGGACGCTCTTCGCCATATCTGGCCACAAGGCACGCATTACGCGTTCCCACCCTTCTCGATGATTCTCAGGGTCCTCTTACACATCTCAAACCTGGGGGCCTCGGTCGTGCTGATCACTCCGTGGTGGCCAACACAGCCGTGGTTTCCTCTTCTCCTGGGGATGACTGTGGACCTCCCCAGACTGCTTCCTCGCCTCCCCCATCTCTTATCCAACCCAACCGGAGACCCCCATCCCTTAGCCGTGAATCACAACCTTCATCTTCTTGCATGGCTGGTCTCGGGGTGCCGGACGCAGATAGCGACCTTTCACGAGCAGCTAGGGACCTCCTCGCCCTGGCCTGGGCCCCCGGGACTAGATCTGCATACCGATCAGCCTGGCGAACCTGGGTACGTTGGTGTGATCAACGGCAAATTGATCCCATTCACGCGCCTATATCAGTGATAGCCAACTACCTGGCGGTTTCATTTGAATCCGGGAGATCCTATAGCTCCATTAATGTATATCGCTCTGCGATTTCGGCTTATCATTCTCCAATAGATTCTCTCCCCGTTGGTAGACACCCTTTGGTGTGCCGCTTGTTGAGAGGTGTCAGGTTTCAACGTCCACCACGTCCCAGATATCAGAACACGTGGGACGTAACTACGATATTAAACATGTTTTCTATGTGGGAGGACAATGACGCTCTCTCGCTAAAACTCCTGTCTTTTAAACTTACAGTTCTTTTATGCCTGATCTCCATCAAGCGCGTTTCCGATGTCAAAGCCTTGGACATATCGAGACGTCAGTTTTCTCCTCAAGGTGTTAGGTTCTCAGTCGTGCGTAGGACTAAGACAGGAATCCATTCTGTAGTCTATCCGTTTTTTCCATCACACCCACGTTTATGTGTGGTTCGTTGTTTACAGACTTATGAGTCACAGACAGCTTCGTTACGGTCGCCGCTCTCCTCCCAACTCCTCATTTCCTACGTTCGCCCGCATCATCCGGTTTCTTCGACTACGTTGGCTCTGTGGGTAAGATCCACCATGGACATGGCAGGGATCGATGTTTCCCTGTTCGGTGCCCATTCTGCTAGGGGTGCCATGGCTACCAGGGTAATCACCTCTGGAGGCTCGCTTTCGGATCTGCTTAAGGCGGCAGACTGGTCTTCCGAGACCACCTTCCGCCAATTTTACTTTAGACCGGAGGAACACATATCTATGTCAGTTCTGTGATTAGGTTATGGGTACACTTGTCATTACTATTAGATGTATATATATCCATGTATGACTTTGAACTTGCATAAGATATGAGCCTCCTGTCTGATATATAAATTGAGATTTTCCTAGCTTGTGACGGAAAATATTAGTTATATGAAGACAGGAGGCGAGTATCTTCCCACCCAACCCAACCCTGTCACGGTTTTATCTTATTTATTCCAGGTTATTGATGACCACAACGCACGAGCCAAGGGCTGAAATCTTTTCTGGAATGGTTTCCTTTGTTCCCCCGTTGGGACGTTACCCGTTGGGATGTTTCCCTCTCGACTACTGGGCCCGATTCGTTGACGGTCAGGAGAATAGTTGCATCTGAAGATCTGGTTACGAGTCCATACAAGTTCGCTCCAAGAAAGAGGAAGAGTTTAAAGGGGCAGTACCTTATATACGGTCTGATCTGCCACGTGATTGGCAGTCATACACTGAGGGCTGCTGGGACTTGTAGTTTGTTGTTTTAAAAGTTTTTATTATTGAAATTCACTGAAAGTTTGTATTTCTGCTGTGGGCATTATTAAAGGAAGATAATGCATAAGATACTCGCCTCCTGTCTTCATATAACTAATATTTTCCGTCACAAGCTAGGAAAATCTCAATTTATTCCCCACATAGGAGGCGCAACTCATGCAAAGGTATGGGCCAGGGAACGAATGCCGTCGAAATTTACAACGTTTACGTAGTATGTGAATAGGGCTGGGCGTAGGTTACGTTCACGTCGTAGGCAGTGATTCAGTGTATCTTAGGCAGTTATTTCGACGTGACTGTGAGCATGCGCACTGGGATGTGCCCAAGGTACGACGCATGCGCCGTTAGTTTTTAGTACTTGTTTGAAGCCCAGGCCATCATTTGCATGGGGCCATGCTTCATTTAAATGTATCACGCCCACTTCCAGCCCACTTCCACCTACTCTGCCGGCGCAATGCTGGGAGCATTTGCTTTGTGAATTCCATGCTTCCCTCTCAGCGTTGCGCCGGCGTAGAGTAAATAAGATACGCTACGCCGGCATAAATATGCGCCAATGTATGTGAATCCGGGCCCTACTAATGTGTAAATAAGGGTCTAATGGCTTAGAAAACACACGTTCTATGCCTCTGTTAATTAACTGGGTTGTAGAGCATAAATTGAACCTAAATATATAGAACAGACAGCAGATGGAAAATATACCTGTAGCTGTCTCCTCAAAATGCCTATTCATACTACTGTCTTTTTTTAACCACTTAAACCCCAGACCATTTTGCTGGTCAAAGACCGAGCCACTTTTTGCTATTCGACACCGCGTCGCTTTAACTGACAATTACGCAGTCGTGGGACGTGTCCCCCAAACAACATTTACGTCCTTTTCCCCCACATATAGAGCTTTCTTTCTGTGGTATTTGATCACGTCTGCAGTTTTTTTTTTTGCGCTATAAACAAAAATAAAGCAACAATTTGGAAAAAAGTTCTATATTTTTTACTTTTTGCTATAATAAATATCCCCCAAAAATATATAAACAAAAAACATTTTATTTCCTCAGTTTAAGCCGATACGTATTCTTCTACATATTTTTGGTAAAAAAAATCTCAATAACCGTATTGATCGGTTTGCGCAAAAGTTATAGCGTCTACAAAATATGGGATAGTTTTATGGCATTTTTATTAATACTTTTTTTTTACTAGTAATGGCAGCAATCAGCGATTTTTATCATGACTGCGACATTATGGCAGACACATCGGATACTTTTGACACATTTTTGTGACCATTGTTATTTATACAGTAATCAGTGCTATAAAAATGCACTGATTACTGTGAAAATTACACTGGCAGTGAAGGGGTTAACCACTAGGTGGCGCTGTAGGGGTTAAGTGTGCCCTAGTGAGTGCTTCTTACTGTAGGGGGGATGGGCTATGTGTGACAAGACAGTGATCACCGCTTCTGATTACAGGAAGCTGTGATCACTGTCGTTGTCACTATCAGAGTGGGGAGCAGTGGCGGCTGGTGCTCAAATTTTTTTGGGGGGCGCAAACAAATGAAAAAAAAAAACACAATTGCAGCCTCACTGTGCCCATCAAAGGCAGCCACTGTGCCATGCCTTCAATTTTCACCACTGTGCCATGCCAAACGCAGCCACTGTGCCATGCCATCAATTGTTACAACTATGCCCACATCAATTGTTGCCACTGTGCCCACATCAATTGCCACTGTGCCCACATCAATTTCCACTGTGCCCACATCAATTGCCACTGTGCCCACATCAATTGACCCCACTGTGCCCACATTAATTGTCCCCCACTGGAGCCCACATCAATTGTCCCCATATCAATTGTCCCCACATCAATTGTCCCCACTGTTCCCTGTAAAATGCTGCCAGTCACATTGGTCCCCCCACCTGGCACTTACCTTTCTGGGGTTCGCCATCCTCCTTCCATTGTCCCTCGATGTCTTCTGCTGCTCTCGATGACGCTCCAGCCAATCAGGTTACGGATAAAAAGAATCACTGAAACCTGATTGGCTGAGACAGCGTCAGTCTTATTCAAGGGACGAAGCCCACTGCGTTCCGAGATAAGACATCCGGGAGCTGAAGGGCTGTATTGAGAAAGCCTATGAGAGCCGCTGGCTCTGACAGGCACTTCCCCACAGCCAACCAGCTGTCCTTAGTCAGATAATCAGCGCCCTATGTCCGGTTATCTGACTAGGCTGGCCACAATAACATACACTCAGGCAATGCGTGAGTGTATGTTATTTGCGGGGCACTGCAAAACGAGTTTTTAAATGCCTTAAAGGGCCCGTTTTTTTATTATTTTTTTAAACTACAGGAGGGGCCGACACTGGTGGGGAGATGCTTGTTTACATAAGCATCTCCCCATTCTTCCTTACTGTGAGAGGATTGCGGGTATCCCCACGGCGATCGAGTCCGCTGGACCTGCGGTCAGGCTCACGAAGCTCATGGTGGGCGTGCGCATCCACAATGCCGCTTCCTTAAAGGGGATGTACAGGTATGTCCTTTTGCCCAGGAGTGCCATTCTGTTGACGTATAAGTGCATGCGGCGCTCAGCAAGTGGTTAAACATGGATATGTCCTACATCCATTTACTCAAGGTGAAAGTTGGAGCTCCAACATGCCCTGGGATAACAGTGTCTATGCCTATGCCTAATGACTGTTTTCAGTTTCTGGGACTCTAGGGATGTCTAAAGATGGGGATTATATCTAATTTTGTAATTTCCATTATCTCTGCTTGACCTAAACTGAATGGATTTTTTGCTAGGTAGGTCCTTGTATCACATGGGGGTTATTTATGAAAGGCAAATCCACATTGCACTACAAGTGCAAAGTGCATTCGAAATTGCACTAAAAGTGCACTTGGAAATGCAGTTGCTCTAAATCTGAGGGGTAGGTCTGAAATGAGGGAAAGCTCTGCTGATTCTATTATCCAATCATTTGCAAGCTAAAATGGTGTTTTTTTTATTTTCCTTGCATGTCTCCCTCAGATCTACAGCGACTGCATTTCCATGTGCACTTTCAGTGCAATTTCAAGTGCACTTTGCACTTGAGGATTTCCTTTCGTAAATAACCCCCATAGTGTTGGATGCATACATTCAGACAGCAAACATCCAAGTACAAATTGTGCTGGGAAATATATGTTTGGCTTGAAGCATCCAGGTAAGTTGTATTTTGTTATTATTTAGCATCATAGGCCATATTGACATTGAGGTAAATGACTAAAAGTATTTTACCGGGACATGGCAGCACTGCAAACAAGCCACAAGATTTTTAACAATTAAATTAACAGCTGTATTTTTTGCTTTGAAATCTTTTGATAGGATATCAAGAATATATATCACAAACCTTAGGTCAAGAAGAGTCCAATAATATATGTTTGTATTGTGAAAAAAACTCTTTTGACAGAATGCAGCAACAATACAGCAAATCATTCTTATTTATTGTAACCTTATAATGTTTCACTCTATCTTGAGGTTGTGTTACAGAATGTTGTTAATCAAAAGCATTTGCACAGGGCAGACTCATAAGTGAGCAAGTCTACATCAGGAACACTGTTGGGGAGGTAGAGCTGAAATTCCTGTACTGGATCGAAGTCCCATCAGTTCAGATGGGGTCCTGGGTCAGTGAGGGGCACCTAAAAAAAACTGTTGGGTTTTAAATAAAAATTTCCTAGGGCCAATCAGTTCAGGAGCAGGACTTTAGGACAGAGAAGGAGGCTATTTACTAAATTTTGGTAGCAGGCAAACAGTATGGATGGGGGAGGTCGGCTGTCAGGCAAAGTAGCTACCCTGCTCTACATGCTTAGAGATAACAATAATTTCATGTAATGCCAAGCTGCTGCAAGCAAAGCAAACAGAATATTGGCAGTCATTAAAAAGGGGATTAACTCCAGAGATAAAATTATAATTCTCCCACTCTACAAAATTCTGGTCCAGCTGCACCTGGAGTATGCTGTCCAGTTATGGGCACCAGTCCTCAGGAAGGATGTGCTGAAACTGGAGAGAGTCCAGAGAAGGGCAAAAAATAAATAAAGGGGCTGGAGGACCTTAGTTATGAGGAAAGGTTGCAAGCACTGAACTTGTTCTCTCTGGAGAGGAGACACTTGCGAGAGGATATGATTTCAATGTACAAATACCATACTGGTGACCTTACAATAGAGACAAAGAAAAGCGGTTTGAGACTTGTCTCTTTTTTCAACCTTGCCTACTATGTAACTATGTAATAAGCCATTCAGTTATTTTAGCTATACTGAAAAAAGTCCCTCGTTTACAGAACTCAGATGAGGTATTACTGCACTAACTCATTCCTATCAGAAAATGCAGTAGAAGTTTTATTCAAGAATAAAGTAGCCACAAGGCAATTTTGTTTTAGTGTGCCCATAGTGCTTTCAGAATCCTTTGTCATGTATTATGTCTTTATTTATAAAACAAATATGAAATTATATAGCAAAAGAAAATGTGAAATATTGGTCTAAAAACTTACAAACAAAAAATATCCACATAAATGCATAACAGTTAGCCTTTATTGATGCTAATTTATCAACAAAATAAAAAAGTATAAGTGAATAATAAATACGATTTAAACAAATAATAATAATAGATAGCATTTCTGTTTTAGGAAAGGTACACTAAGTATTGCAATTAGAGATTAAAAGAGGATACACAATGTACTTTTATATATAATAGCGAGATTCATTATTTTTAAGTCAGGGAAGGAGAAGAGATCATTTCATTATAACTGAACTTTGTCTTCTATAACTATGCACCATTAAAGTGCTTGCTCAAGCAAAGACAAGGTTGTATTTTAAATTTAACCATATATATACCAGTGCTAGCTTGTACACTCAATCATACATTAAATAAGTTATATTATATACCTATCAAATACAGATGACACTTCTGTGATATAGTGCTCACATAAATGAACAAATAAACATATATAAACACACAATTTTAATAGTCAAGTCCATGACAAATCAATATTTATTTATTCATTTATGCGGGCATTATATCATAGAAGTATATTTGATGGGTTGATGATGTAACCTTTTCAATGTATAAATAATTGTACCAGCTAGCACTGGTATATACATGGTTACTTTGTAAGCACTAGGGTGAGTATTCTTATTAGCAGCTGACTAAGCTATAGTAATTGAGAGTTTGTTTGGGAGGTGTTTATAGTGTGATTTTTATTATTATTCATCTATATTAGATTTCACTCATTTGCATCCAAATGATAAGTTCTAATAAATGCCAATCAAACGCCAATCTTTATCACAATTAAATACGCTACTTTATTTGACATAATTTTTTGCACAGGACATCTTGGAAAAAATGTTTCTGGGCTCTCACCTATGTCTACATTTCTGGAGTAAACATCTATAAATCCTGTTTGGTTGTCTTGGGGGTAATTCAGATGGCGTGAATGTGATAAGTTTGTTTGTCAGATAAAAAACGAAAAATTATTTTGCCCATGGGACTTTAATGAGTAACGCAAAACAAGGTTAATTTCAAATTTCTTAAAAAATATAAAATGTATTCCATATTGAGATTAAAAACAGACATATCAAACAATACAGATGTCAAAATAAAATACACGGGATGCAAATATATTAACCACTTGCCTACTGGGCACTTAAACCCCCCTCCTGCCCAGACCAATTTTCTCTCACACCAATTTTGCTCTCACACTTTGAATGACAATTTCTCAGTCATGTACAGTAATACTGTACCCAAATGAATTTGTTGTCCTTTTTTTCATGCAAATAGAGCTTTCTTTTGGTAGTAATTGATCACCTCTGGGTTTTTTTTTTTTTTTCGTTATAGATGAAAAAAGGCTGACAATTCAGAAAAAATAAATAAAAAAATGTATACTGCTACATATCTTTGGTAAAAATAACAGAAATTAGTGGACATTTTTTGGTCTGTGTGAAAGTTATAGGGTTTACAAACTGTGGTACAAATCGTAATAAATTGATCACATCTGATGTATTTGTGGCCTATCTCAGACAGATGGCACTAATATGTGGCACTGATGACAGATGGCACTGATACGTGGCACTGATGACACTGATGTGGCACTGATGACAGGTGGCACTGATACGTGACACTGATGCCACTGATAACAGATGGCACGTGACACTGACAGATGGCACTGTCAGGTGGCACTGGGGACAGATGGCACTGATAGGTGACAATGGGGACAGATGGCACTGACAGGTGTAACTGGGGACATATGGCACTAGGGACAGATGGCACTAATAGGTGGCACTGGGGACTGATGGCACTGACAGGTGGCCCTGGGGACAGGTGTCACTGATAGGTACTGTGGTCCACTGTATTTATCGAGTGTTTACTCATGCTGCAGCACAGGTCTCTCCCTCCTCACACACGGTCTCTGTGTATGGAGGGACAGCCGGCGATGAGAGATGATCTCATATGTCTACATATGAGATCATCTCTCATTGGATACGCCGATCGAGTGCTAAATGGCCGATGTGATTGGCCATTTAGCAAGATCTGTGATTGGCTGTGTCGGCTGTGTCCAAGAACCAGAGTGGGCGTGAATTGGTTAAGCATACAACAGTTGGATATACAGTACACAATATTGTGAACGCAAGCAAGCGGATAGACATACTGTAGGGCTGAAATCTTTGCGTTTTGTGAAACAGCGCCAACGTCTTCAGGAGTAGACAAAATTTGTGCATCTGCAGAGAGGTCATGTCAAGAAAAAAAAGAAACAAAAAGGAAAGAACATTTATGCTAAACAGTAAATCTACATATGCATGAATAAAAAACACTATGGATAGTGATTGTTCACTCCTTTAATGAGTGTACTTACATATCAACCGCGAAAAACACATAGCGCAAAAAGCAAAGTCCAAAAAGTAAATTCAGACAGGATGACACAAGCGCTGGCATACATCAACAGGGTAAGCACTGCCCGGGAGCTGAATATGGAGCAGGCCCATGGACCAGGGCAAGTAAGGGAACCAAAAAGGAAAGGACCCTAAAAAGTGTAATATATGTTCCTCTGATATTTGTTTATCAGATGCTATTTATCATTTATTGTGGTAAAGCTTGAAAACAAATGTTCTCATATCAAACTCTAGAAGATGGTGCTCCTTCTAGCATAACCAGTACTTAACCGCTTGAGGACTGCCTCCTGCACATTTACGTCAGCAGAATGGCATGACTGGGCACATGCCCTCGACCCGGTCCGAAGCTCCGTGACCGGGACTACAGGACTCGAGGACCCGATTGCCGCTGGAGTCCCGCGATCGGTCCCCGGGACTGAAGAACGGGGAGAGCTGTGTGTAATCACAGCTTCCCCGTTCTTCACTGTTGCGCCCTCATTGATTGTGTGTTCCCTTATATAGGGAATCACAATCAATGACGTCACACCTACAGCCACACCCCCCTACAGTTAGAAAAACATATGAGGTCACACTTAACCCCTTCAGCGCCCCGTAGTGGTTAACTCCCAAACTGCAATTGTCATTTTCACAGTAAACAATTAATTTGTAATGCATTTTTTGCTGTGAAAATGACAATTGTCCCAAAAATGTGTCAAAATTGTCCGAAGTGTCCACTATAATGTCGCAGTCATGAAAAAAATCACTGATCACCGCCATTAGTAGTAAAAAAAAAGAATTAATAAAAATGCAATAAAACTATTCCCTATTTTGTAGCTTATTGCGATTTTTTTTACCAAAAATAGGTAGAAGAATACGTATTGGCCTAAACTGAGGGAAAAAAATGTTTTTTTATATGTTTTTATATATTTTGGGGATATTTATTATAGCAAAAAGTAAAAAAATATTGAATTTTTTTCAAAATTGTCGCTCTAATTTTGTTTATAGCGCAAAAAATAAAAAATGCAGAGGTGATCAAATACCACCAAAAGAAAGCTCTATTTGTGGGAAAAGAAGGACGCCAATTTTGTTTGAGAGCCACATCGCACGACCGCGCAATTGTCAGTTAAAGCGGCGTAGTGCCGAATGGCAAAAACTGGCCGGGTCCTTTAGCTGCCTAAAGGTGCGGGTCTTAAGTGGTTAAAGAAGCACCATAGAAGGAGGTAGTGAAGATGGGACCCTTCCTTAAAGGAGTTGTAAAGGTTCGTCTTTTTTTTTCGAAATTGGTTCCTTTAAGCTAGTGCATTGTTGGTTCACTTACCTTTTTCTTTGATTTCCCTTCTAAATTTTTTTTTTTTCTTAGCTTGAATTTCTTACTTCCTGTTTCTCCTCAGTAAGCTTTCCACCATCATCCGAGTGGAGGAACAGGAAGTAAATTCAGACAAAGAAAACAAAGAAAAAAACATTTAGAAGGGGAATAATTGAAGGAAAAGGTAAGTGAACCAACAATGCACTAGCTTAAAGTAACTTTTTTCGGAAAATAAAAAATGAACCTTTACAACCCTTTTAAGCAAAACCCTTTTTTTCCAACTGCCCAGTGAAAGACTGCTGTAAACTGTTTGAATAATGCAGCTTTCACATCTAATTTATCATCTTATATTTGGACACCTAAATTAAATACTTGAGCCATGGAGGAAGAATAAGAGTTTCCCCAGATTCAGTGTATCATGAGCACTTTATTTCTTATTGGTACTAACCACTTTGCCCAGTTGGAGAAAGCAGGGGAAAAAGTAACAGAAAATGTTCTACTAGATGTTGCTTGGTTGGTGTGTAGGATGCCCTATTACACACAAACACTTTACTCTACATTTGTGTTACAATATGGAGAAGGAAAACAAGAAGTGGTTGACCATGCTGTTACTGCTGTAGTGAGGGGCAGCAAGAACTCCTGTCTAATATTTAGAGGAGCTAAAACGATGAGTATTAGTACTTAGTATTACAACCACTTTAACCTACAGGTAAGCCTACAGAAATGCCTAGATTAAGGCTTACCTGTAGGTGCTTAAAATATCTCCCAGACCGGCACGGTCTAGGAGATATTTGCAAATCGCCATACGGAAATTTCTTCTGTGCATGAACCGGAATTAGAAAGGGCGCGTTGTGCCATTTATACCTTGAGTTATGCCGTTAAAGGTGGCTCCTGCGCGCATGTGTGGGAGTGACATCAGGCAACATCACACGACTCCGGCCAGTCACAGAGCCGGAGTTCGCGGCCCCGGAAGGAAGAGGGGTGAACAATGGACGCTCACTACTAGCGAGGAAGACGGGACATTGCGGGCTTCTCCTTCAGGTAAGTGTCACATAATGGGCTACTATGTGATGCAAAGTAGTCCATTATGTTGTACCTTTGCAGGGAAACAAAGAAGAAGAAACACCCATCAGGGTTTACTTCCTCTTTAACCTGACTATTCATGACTGTGCTACCATCTACTTCCTGACATAATGTAATTTTCAAGGCACATTAACACCATCCACTGTTTTTGTCTATGATCCAAAGGACTGTGGAAAACATGTACTGTACCAAAGTGTGCCTGTTGTATCAGCTGTCAGTAGTGCCTGGGCACACATGGAAAATTCCATGTTCCATGAAAAGGCTTTATTCAACAACTAATAATTATTATCTCTCATGGAACTGAGGATGTTCCAAAAGCCCAATGTCAGCATTTTTAATTCTGATAGAGCAGGGCCACAGAGCGGGGAAGTGTAAGAACCTAAAATTTTTTGTTGTTACTGTTTTATTTTGATAACCTATCATTACAAACAATACATACTTAGAAAATGTGGGTCAACCTGAAAGGTTTTGGATAATTAGTGGGAATTATTACATTGTACAGTTTTGGCAAAAATATCTAGTTAATCTCTTTCATGTAGATTAGACCCCCTTTGTGAATCTGGTATTTGAGCAATGATTATTAAATTGGTGACCTATGCAAGAGAAATTGCCATACATTTATCTCCACAGCAGTATGTTCTGCAAAACAGACCTGCCTCATTTCTTTTAAGAGCACCTCCGGCAGCCCCTCCCCCATTTTTATTTTTTATGACCCTGCTTATCTGAAGATGGTATCTGCACATTTCAGACATTTACCCATCCAATCAATCCAGCGCTGTCCTGCTGAGATCCTCTCACGCCCCAACTACAGCTCCATGTTCTCTCTCTGACATTGTCGAGAGGCCGTCGGATTTAGTGTGTGGGTTTCTCGATAACACGCCGATAGGCCCACCGATAGACAATAGGCCCACTCCCTCATCCTTTCCTTGAAAGAAAGGCTGAGGCCACATACACACGACCGGGTTTCTCAGCAAAAACCAGCAAGAAAACTGATTCTTGGCAAGATTTCCGTTTGTGTATACAAGGCATTCAGATTTTGTGTCTGGAAATTTGGCCAGAATCACGAAGAGAAAAAAAAGAACCTGCTCTCTTTTTATCTTGTTGAGATTCTTGTACGCCTGTTTCCCGATGAGAAACCCGAGAGTGTGTATACTTACCTGTCGCTGTGGAAACCCGCGCATGCTCGAAATGACTTTGACGGCATAGGTAAGGTGAAGAAAGATGGCAGCGACGGCATTGAATTTGACAAGTGCATGCTCGTCATACGCAATGACGTCACCACGTTCTTTCCTTTCAAGAGAACTGCGGTTCTTTTGAAATGACAGTCAGTACACTCCGGCGGCAAGAGTTTCTTGCCAAGAATCTCGTCAGGGAAAACGACGGGTTTTTCCTGATGAGATTCTCGGACGTGTGTGCGAGGCTTGAGCCTCCTGGGATATGTGACGTGTATATTCCTGAAAGCACAGTGGGCAGGGTGTGTGTCAATTGCCTAAGGTAAATAAAGCACATGGGGAGACGGTGCCGGACTTTGTTTTCAAGCAAAAGGTAAAAAAAAAAACACCAGATACTTCTGCAGGATGGGAGGAGGGGTGGAATGGAAGGAAGGTGAGGAAGAAGGTCTTCTTTAAAAGGACACCATTCCAGCCTGAGATATTTATGTTTAAAAAGATTATCATTCACATCATATACACATATAGAATATATACACATTATACATGTGAAAAAAATAAATAAATGTCCTATTTCCTATTAAAATAGCCTCCCTAAAGTATTTTTGTGAATGCATACACATACACATATATTTTAATCATTTAATCACGATAGAGCACAGTAGGGTATAGCACTTAGAGATCACAAGGAAGTACTAAAAGACACCCTTTTTTTTTCTTCTTCTTCTCTTTTTCCAGTATAGTATAACATACTATCACAAAAATGGTAAATACACGAGTAGGGTTTTTTTTTTCCTCTCTCCTTGATCTATTCTCCACCTTCCTCCCAGATTATATTCCCTGTTCCATACGCTAATAGTTACATAGTTACATAGTTAGTCAGGTTGAAAAAAGACACAAGTCCATCAAGTTTAACCATAAGAAACAAAATAATAATAATATTGTACAATCATATATACCCAATTCTATACAAACAGTTGATCCAGAGGAAGGCAAAAAAAAACAACAAAGCATGATCCAATTTGCTACAGCAGGGGAAAAAATTCCTTCCTGATCCCCCATGAGGCAAACGGATATTCCCCGGATCAACTTTACCTCTAAATGTTATTACCCAGTTATATTATGTACATTTAGGAAAGAATCCAGGCCTTTCTTGAAGCACTTTACTGAGCTGGCCAGAACCACCTCTGGAGGGAGTCTATTCCACATTTTCACAGCTCTTACTGTGAAGAAACCTTTCCGTATTTGGAGGTGAAATCTCTTTTCCTCCAGACGTAAAGAGTGCCCCCTTGTCCTCAGTGTTGACCGTAAAGTGAATAACTCAACACCAAGTTCACTATATGGACCCCTTATATATTTGTACATGTTGATTATATCTCCCCTTAATCTCCTCTTCTCAAGAGTGAATAAATTCAGTTCTTCTAATCTTTCCTCATAGCTGAGCTCCTCCATGCCTCTTATCCCCTTTGAGGATCTCTATCGTTGGGCCTGCTTCTATGGCCACACCTCTCCTTTATCCATCAAGGGGGAAGGGGAGAGAAAGGAAAGAAGGGAACGGAAGGGAGTGGTCCCCTTTTTTTTCTTCTCTTCATGGCTTCATTCAAACCAAGGGATATATATATATATATATATATATGTAAATATATTGGGGGGTTTGTTGTATGTTTTTCCATTACTTGTCTGCTTTTTTGTATGTTATTTTTGTAAAGAAAAATGTTAATAAAAGATGAACTAATTCCAAAAAAATTGCCTCTGGAGTGTCATTTTATATATATATATATATATATATATATATATTCAAAGTTTATTTTATTTTTCTGAATTACACAACAGAAAGTTAACTAGTAGGAAGCACTGCAACTCCTCTGTGAAAAGCATTCCAAATCATTGAAACTGATTAGTCTATGATTCTAACTTACCTAAATGTGGATGCTATTCTCTTCATGTACGCTGTCAAATTTGCATTTGTTGAAATAGAGGTATAATTCCTTTATTTGTAAAAATATTTATTAGTTGTTTATGAAATTATGCAGCTGCTTTATTAGTATACATAGCTCTCCACTGAGAAACAGATAATGAAATATTTAGACCAAATGTCAATGTACTACACATTGTCATATGGTTAAACAAATGAACAGAAGTAAAATTTAATTATAAATAAAATAAAAATGGTATGGTATTCAGCTTGCCAGTTTTGTTTAAATATTTACATATTATAAACGGTGTGAATAAACCAAAAAAAAAATACCTACTATGATTGATCTAAACCCTCCTTTATTTGTGCTTCTCGTGTTCCCCCTCCCAGACAATGCAGCTCACAGTGGAAAGGTTTCAGCAAAGAGGACAGTGCTGTCAAGCTACTGTCTTGTGATTGTGTTCTAAATCCAGGAACAGTGCAGCATCATTACCACACTGTCATGGGATGTTACATTAGGTGGACTTTAGCAACTCAGTGGGTAACTGTGGGACATTGCAGAGCAACTGAGATTGGGTTTAAACCATTGCGAATTGGATGCTGGATCCCCGCACCCAATTCGCAATAGCAGAAGATTTATACCGGCTCTCTAGGAAGCCGGTTCACATATCTCTGCAGCAGGTCTGGTGCGTTTTGCAGAAAAACGTTGTGCATCTTTTGGTCCGTTTCAGGTGTGAATTCAGCCCGAAATACGGACTGAAATCGGACCAGAAACATCGGACCAGAAACAGTGAACCAGCACGCACCGGACCCCTCCTATGAGACGGATCCGTCTTAGGTGTGAACCAAGCCTAAAAGAAAATTTTGAAGGCCAATGCACTTCTATTTAACCAGTTAAGGACCGCCTACTGTACATTTACGTCAGCAGAATGGCACGGCTGGGCACATCAACGTATATATACGTTGGTATCTATACGCGGGGCTTCCCCGTGCTTCACTTTGGCAGCAGCATCGATCACGTTATCCCTGTTATAGGGGGACGTGATCGATGATGTCACACCTACAGCCACACCCCCCTACAGTTGTAAACACACAGGGAACACTCAAATCCTACAGCGCTCCCTTGTGGTTAACTCCCAAACTGCAACTGTCATTTTTACAGTAAACAATGCAATTTAAATGCATTTTTTGCTGTGAAAATGACAATTGTCCCAAAAATGTGTAAAAATTGTCCGAAGTGTCCGCCATAATGTCGCAGTCACGAAAAAAATCGCTGATCGCCGCTATTAGTAGTAAAATAAATAAATAATAAAAATGCAATAAAACTGTAAACGCTATAAATTTTGCGAAAACCAACCGATAAACGCTTTTTGCGATTTTTTTTACCAAAAATAGGTAGAAGAATACGTATTGGCCTAAACTGAGGAACAAAAAAATTATATATATTTTGGGGGGATATTTATTATAGCAAAAAGTAAAAAAATATTGCATTTTTTTCAAAATTTTCGCTCTATTTTTGTTTATAGCGCAAAAAATAAAAACCGCAGAGGTGATCAAATACCACCAAAAGAAAGCCCTATTTGTGGGGGAAAAAGGACGCCAATTTTGTTTGGGAGCCACATCGCACGACCGCGCAATTGTCAGTTAAAACGACGAAGTGCCGAATCGCAAAAAGGGGCAAGGTCCTTTAGCAGCATTTTGGTCAGGGTCTTAAGTGGTTAACCGCTTGCCAACCAGCCGTCATATACAGTGGCAGGTTGGCTCTCCTGCGAAGAAGGCTGAAACTGTATGGTGGCTCACGCAGGTGCGATAGCGCGTGGGTGCGCCGCGGAATGCGTGCCTGCATGTCGGGCGGTCTTGATGTTCACCGGCGACCTGTGATTACAGTAAACAAGGCCGATCCCTATTCTGACAGGAGACATGACAGAGATCTACTGTTCTCAGTGATCGGAAACAGTGATATCTGTCATGTCCCTGCCAGCCCATCCCCCCACAGTTAGAACACGCTGAGCGAACATATTTAACCCCCTTGATTGCTCCCTGCTGTTAACCGCTTCCCTGCCAATTTGTCGCTCTTTGTTTACAGCACAAAAAATAAACACTGCAGAGGTGATCAAATACCACCAAAAGAATGCTATGGGTGTGGGGAATAAGGATGTCAATTTTGTTTGGGAACAGTATCGCAGAACTGCGCAATTGTCAGTTAAAGCGACGCAGTGCCATATTGCAAAAAAAGGCCTATTTATTAAGGGGGCAAATCCTTCCGGGTGCTGTAATGGTTAAAGTGTTATTAAACCCAGAACTGTAAAATCAGTCTTTACATGCAGTAAATCATGCTTGTTATACTCTGGTATAAAACAATGTGTACTTGCGTGCTGCTATGTTTGTGATAAGTACAATTTAAACAGTTTTTTCTAAATATTATTTGGATCACTCACACCAAACAAATTTTTTTGATAGCAGAAAATAAATACTGTTGCGCACAAGTGAGTTAACCAGGTGGACTAAAGTTTGTATTGGGCAAATCCCTTAAGGATAGGGGTGTCCTTGCTGTCAAAAGAGAAATGGATAAAAAGGGGCGCACCAACCTTGTGCATTATCCTTAGATATATTTTATTAAAAGAGTAAATTAAAAACTACTAAAGAAAACCGCATTATAAATATCCTTCAGATGATGGCAATCGGTTTGACGACAACAGTCTCCAGATAGTAAGAGAGAAGATTTTGAGGGCAACTGCCAGTTGACGCGTTTCAAAGGGATACCTTCCTCCAGTTTTCGTTAATTCAAATATTTCCACATTAACTAAATTATCAAATTTCCTTGAAAAACGAATTTGGAACTAAACAAATTGCACATGTCTACTAGTGTAGTTCATCCAAAAACAAATGCTGCAGTCCTTGTTAAATAGCAATCTGCAGAGTGTAGATTATGTGAACAGGTTCTTCTTCAAATAACACTGCTTTGTGCACCTTACCTACAGCATGCAATTGTGATTTTCCTCCACCAGATGTGCTCTCACCTGGGGAAGATGACCAATGAATGGTCCCACCACTGGGGATATTATTGGTCCAATGCTGTAGACACCTCCATGTTCTTATCTGCTCTCCTCCACTTAACCTCCTCCCAGTCAATCCACCATAAAAAGAGACTATACATAGTGCTCAATCTTTTAAAACATTCAATCTTTTATTAAAACTAATGTTGATACACTCATATTTTCAGGGTGTTATGAGAGCACCAAACCTTTCAAAGCATGTGTTAACATTAACATTTTGATAATGTTAATAGTTCCACAACAAAATGGAGTATATCATATACACTAGAGCAGTGTTTTTCAACTCCAGTCTTCAAGGCACACCAACAGCTCATGTTTTCAGGCTTTCCATTATTTTGCACAGGTGATTTGATCAGTTTCACTGCCTTAGTAATCACCACAGCTATTTCATCTGACGGAAATCCTGAAAACATGACCTGTTGGTGGGCCTTGAGGAATGGAGTTGAAAAACACTGCACTAGAGGCCAAAGAACCATATCCTTTTTACTTTTTCCTAAAGTGTCACTAAACCCACAACTGTTCATTAATTTTCTGTATTCTGCAAAAAACCTGGTTGATCCTGTTGCTCTTTATCTCCCCCTTCTGTTCATGTCCCCAATTCATCTAGGGATGTTGCAGCTGTGGTAGTTCAGTTTCCATGTGAGCAGCCCATGTGACTATACAGTCTGATCACATCTGAGCAGCCTGTGTGACTATACAGTTACACATGTGGGTGTATACACAGTGGTAAATGAGAGCCCATTCCATCCCTCCTTCTACATGCCCACTAACCAGCTATACACAATGGGAAAGAGATATTACATGCCAAAAAAAAAGTTTTATAAATGAAACTAACTAAAGAAATACAATTTAAATGTAATTAACATGCTCCAATAAATAACTTATCAGAAGTAACCCATCACTACAGAAGTCCCTCCTTCATACCAAAATCTTCCATCACATCAGAAGTCCCTCATCACTTCAGAACCCTGCTTTTATATCAAATGTATATATCAAGGTATGGCAAGCAAATTTTTAAAATCAAATCTCTTCCAAGTATGTACAATAAGGAGAGGCCAGGGTGAAGAATCCCACATATCCACTGTTTTCTAACCGGGAGTTGTGGATACACAGGGAGAGGCATAGGAAGCCAAGCACTCCCAGGGTGAGCCCCAGGCTCACCTAATCAACTAGTGAACATATGTATGTATAGGAAGCAAGGTTTTGAACTAGCGAAATGAATTGAGAATACCAGCACCGATTTCCCAGGCTGATGGCAGATATCAATACAAACCATATAGGTTGTCAGAGAAATATCAGAAGCCTGAATTGCTGTTATCATAGAATGACGTGATAAGTCGCGCATGACGTGAATTCCTTTGCTGGTCTATAAAAGGCTGCTCAGCCCCTTGCTGGATTGGCTCTCAGCTTCTTGTGTTCCTGCCCCAGCTTCCTGCTATCTTGTGATTACCTACTGTGAGCTGGATTGACTCTGACCTGCTCTGATCTCTGTCCAGCACTTTGACCTCTGCTTGCTTAAAGGGGTTGTAAAGGTTCGTTCACAGCGTCTCCCCGCAGGGATGTAGTCCCAAAGGAGGGAGCGAGCACGCTGACTAACCACTAGCCAGAACGGATCGGATGATGGTCAAGCTTACTGAGGAGAAACAGGAAGTGAGGAATTCAGACAAATTAAAAAAAACATTTAGAAGGAAAATCGAAAGAAAAGGTAAGTGAACCAACAAGGCACTAGCTTAAAGGAATCTATTTATAAAATAAAAAACAAACCTTTACAACCCCTATGTGTTTCACCCCGGCTTTTAATAAGGACTTCCTTCTGTCTCATTTGCCTGACCACCTGTGTATGATCACAGGTAGTAATGCAGACTTTCTTCTGCTTATATTACCTGATTACCTGTGTATGACCCTGGCTAGTAATATAGACTTGCCTCTTCTTCTATTACATAATTACCTGTGTTTGACCCCAGCTCTCTCCACAGACTCCTCTGCAACTATCACTTGCCTGATCCCTCGGTCAGCCAGGCTTCTTACTCAAACTGGTGTCAAGCCTAACCACTGCACAGAGTTACAGCTCTCCCAGGACTCATCTCCTTCAAGTGGTTTCCCAGAGATCATCACCCAGGTCCTGCTTAACCTCCCTGGCGGTCTTCCCGTGTGTGGCACGGGGTGAGATTTTAAAGCTACGATCGGTAACTCCGTGCCACACACGGGCTTGCCTCGCTGGATGCAGAAAAAAGTTTACTTACCTTTTCTCTGCGATCCAGCGATGAATCCCCGCAGTACACGGCGGGCGGATGTCCGCCTGATTCTGTGTGTTCCGCCGATTCCCTTCCCTGCGAGCGTCGCGACGTAGGGGGGGGAACGGCGCCAAATTTAAAAAAGTAAACAAACACTATACATACAGTACAATGTAATCTTATAGATTACAGTACTGTATGTAAAAAATACACACCCCCCATGTCCCTAGTGGTCTGCCCTGTACACTACATGTCCTTTTATATAATAAAAACTGTTCTTTCTCCCTGCAAACTGTAGATTGCCCATAGCAACCAAAAGTGTCCCTTTATGGCAAAAATTGTTTTAGAGCAGCTAAAAAACAGCGATAATAAATCAGAATCACTTGCAGAATTTAGCGATAGCGATTTATGGGGAAATTCGTCATAAAAAAATAATAATAATGACAGCAAAAATTCTGCAACTGAGCAAATTTCAGTGATTTTGATTTGATTACATTATTGAATAATGTTTACTATAATTATATTATTATATGTTATAATTTTTTATAATTATTTATTATATTATAATTTTTAATAAGAAAAAAAAATAAAAATCATACCCAGGATGCCTATTAGACTCTTGTTTGGATAGATTTCAGTGAGTTATTCCTAAGAATTACAAGCCTACAGTATAAAACGCCAAATTCCCTTCCAAATAATGGTACCGCTTTTAGCACCTAAAATCTGAAAGAATCATACCGCCAGGGAGGTTAAGCCTGGTGGTGACTTGTTCCTCTTTGTGCCTTATACCCTCTGTACCACTTCCAGGGGCATAGTGCGCTTAGTTGCAACGGAAGTTTCTCTAAGCATCTTAGCCTCGGTAAGGTAGGTGAAATAGGTTCTATGTAAATGTTTTAGTAATTGAACTGTACAGAATTTAGATTGTACTTCTATTTTTGCTATACATGTATGGCTTGCTGGTTTAAAATGTATGTAAATACATTTTTGTATATTTTACCTGTGTTTGAAGTGTGACTTAAAAGGTCCATGGGCTTTAAGAGCACTTTCACACAGGGGCGTCATGAGCGTTGTTTTAGCAATGCTTTTCGTCTGCTAGCAGGGTGCTTTTAACACCCCACTAGTGGCTGAAAAAGGGTTAAAAGCACCCGCAAAGCGCCGCTACCGAAACGCTTTGCAGGCACTTTGGCAGCGCTGGCCATTGATTTTAATGGCAGGGGAGTTTTAAGAGCGGTGTATTCACTGCTCCCGCAAAGCCCCAAAGATGCTGTTTGCAGGACTTTTTTTTCCATCCTGCAAGCGCACCGTTCCAATGTGAAAGCACTCGGGCTTTCACACTGTTGTGGCAGGGGAGGCATTTTTCAGGCGCTTTACAGGTGCTATTTTTAGCCCTTTTGCACCTGAAAATGCTTCAGTGTGACAGTAGACTAAATAAGTTGTTGTTCAATACTTTTTGGGACTAAGAAACTACCTGTCATATCTATCTCATACCAACCTCCTTTTTTTGTAATCAATAAATCTTAATTCTTATGCCGCGTACACACGGTCATTTTTTGCGATGAAAAAAAACGTTGTTTTTTAAAACGTCATTTAAATTGATCGTGTGTGGGCAAAACATTGCTTGAATTTTTTGTGTCGTTTTTCAAAATGTCGTTTTTTGTTTCACAAAAAGTCACCGTGTTTAGCAAAAACGTCGTTTAAAACGATGTTTTTCAACCCGCGCATGCCCAGAAGCTAGTTATGAAGCGAGATTCAATGGAAAAGAGTGGTGAACGTAACCTCGCTTTTTGTGAAAAAAACGATGGTGTGTATGCAACATCGTCTTTGAAAAGTGACGTTTCAAAAACGTCGTTTTTTACTTCACAGAAAACGTCATTTTTTACTTCACAGAAAACGTCGTTTTTTTCATCACAAAAAATGATCGTGTGTACGCGGCATAAGTCTCGTGAGTTTGAGGAAACGCCACTGACCCTTGCTGCAGGCTGGATACAATCTCATAGAGGACCAGATGTGGCCCTCAGGCTGCAGTTTGTAGACCTCTGGTATACCATGTACAATATACACTAAATTGAAAAGCATTTGAGCAAACATTTTATTTTAAGATTCTTACCTGTGCCTTTTCTAGAAATATTACAAATGCCTGTTTCTTATGGATTTTAAATTGAGGTTGGCGCAGAGCTTGTCAATAAAGTGGGAAACCATTCCAAAGGTCTTTTTCTAGATTACTAATCTCAGAAAAACATCTCTAATAAAACTCCAGGGACATTTGTTAGCAGCTGCTTTTAAAGTGCATTAATAAGTGCATTTGAAAGCAGGCTTGAAATCTGGCTTTTAGCAGCATGATTTTTTTTTGAAAGGGGTAAATATTTATATATTTGTTGACTGATTCATATTTCAGATGGATTTGTAAGACTTAATTTTGCCTTTACTGAAATAAAGATGTATGTAATTACTGTGTAACCTTTTTTTTTGTAATTCACTGTTAGCATACTGTATATTGTATTTTAATTTCAATCTTTAACCATATACTGTACATCAGCCCTGAAAATTTACACTCGCCTGCTCGCATTTTGCGAGTAAATTTTGAGGGCTGGCGAGTGTCTGGCTGGCTGATTGGGAGCAGGGGGGCGAGCGAGGAGAGGACAGCAGAGCAGAGCCGCCGCCACCACGGCGTTCAAACCGCGGGGAACATTACAGCTTACAATTCAATAGCTGTGTTCCCCGCAGCGCGTCTTATACAGCCCCTCCCCTCTTGTCCGGGAAACTTTGATAGACAGATCATCACCCATCCCAGGATTGGATGGCTGATCTGTCTATCAAAGTTTCCCGGACAAGAGGGGAGGGGCTGTATAAGACGCGCGCTGCGGGGAACACAGCTATTGAATTGTAAGCTGTAATGTTCCCCGTGGTTTGAACCATTTGGCAGCGGCTCTTCCCCTCCTACCCAGCAGAGGTAGGATGTGGGGGGGACACTCTGGCTAAAATTGTGTGTGTGGGGGGGGGTGACACTCTGGCTACAATTGTGTGTGGGGGGTGACACTCTGGCTACAATTGTGTGTGGGGTGTGGGGGGTGACACTCTGGCTACAATTGTGTGTGAGGGGTGACACTCTGGCTACAATTGTGTGTGGGGGTGACACTCTGGCTACAATTGTGTGTGGGGGTGACACTCTGGCTACAATTGTGTGTGGGGGTGAAACTCTGGCTACAATTGTGTGTGAGGGGTGACACTCTGGCTACAATTGTGTGTGTGGGGGTGACACTCTGGCTACAAGTGTGTGTGGGGGTGACACTCTGGCTACAATTGTGTGTGGTGGTGACACTCTGGCTACAATTGTGTGTGGGGGGGTGACACCCTGGCTACAATTGTGTGAGGGGGTGACACTCTGGCTACAATTGTGTGTGGGGGGGTGACACTCTGGCTACAATTGTGTGTGGGGGTGACACTCTGGCTACAATTGTGTGTGGGGGATGACACTCTGGCTACAATTGTGTGTGGGGGGTGACACTCTGGCTACAATTGTGTGTGGGGGGTGACACTCTGGCTACAATTGTGTGTGGGGGGTGGGACTCTGGCTACAATCTTGGGGGGGACTCTGGCTACAATTGTGGGCATGGATAAAGTTGTTGTTGATATTTATTTTTATAACTTAATTCTACATAAAACGTTTAAGTGTAATTTCATGAAATTTATGAGGGCGTGTCTAGGGGCAGGATTAAAGGGGCGGGACATGGTAGGGCTTGGGCGGGGCAACTGGTGGCGAGTATGCCTTGAGGCCTGGCTAGTAGCTCAGGACTTGAAATTTTGATCTCTGCTGTACATTTTCTTTTTAGACTGGCAAAACCTTCATTTATGGTTAACTTCTAACCATGACAAACACTGTGCATAGATATACACTTCAAATTTATTTTCCTGCTAATTGGTTAAAATACCCTTCTACTCAGCATCCATAAAGTATTAAGTTGCTGGGGGATCACATTGCAGAGGCTTCTATCCTTAAGCCCTGGATCACACTGAGCTGCAGGAATGAAGTTGTGCGAGTTCAGCTTAACTCAAACAATTTCACTCCTGCATATCAGTCTCAATTTCAGCTGCGATTTCAGAGATATCTGTGCAAGTTTCAGCACAGATGTCAATGTAAATCACAGCCCGAAATCCCAAAAAGTAGTACAGAAGCTACTTTTTATAATCGATATGGCGCCGCAAATGCAGCATTGCATCGATTAGGACGGTGCCATTGCATAGAAAAATGAAGGACGGTGCCATTGCATAGAAAAATGAAGTTCAATGATTCGAAGCATGCGTCAAATTGTTTCCGAGCATGCATAGGATTTTTTTGCGTCGGAATTCCATACAGACAATCGGAATTTCTGACAGGAACTTTTGCTGTCGGAAAAATAGAGAATGAGCTCTCAAATTTTTCTTGTTGGAAATTCCGACAACAAATGTCCGATACGGGAAGGGGGGAGTTACCGCTCCAGGCAGGCTTGTGCGGCTTGTGGTGCTTCTCCTGGTTTTACAAATAAAGGCAACAATTTTTTGGAGTGCGGATGTCCGGGAAATATTTATTTTTGTTTAGCAAATGTCCGATGGAGCGCACACACAGAGGGAATATCCGACCAAAAGCTCACATCGAACATTTGTTGTCAAAAATATTGATTGTGTGTTCGCGGCATGAGGCTTCTTACTCAAAGTGATTCTTTCTACAAGTGAAATGCACTTCAAGCTCTGCCTCATCTGAACATTTCTTCTCTGTCCCTCCACAGGTATGTCAGCTCAACCACATCTTTCACCTTTAAATGAAACTGGGATCTGTTCGCTATTTCTGTGTATGTGTCTTTGGTATGTGGCCTTCTCTATCTGTTGCCCTGCCCTTCTGACTTTAGAAGTGAAAGGTCCACTTTGATTGTTAGGCATCCTTATATTCACTCATGATTAATTAACAAACTTCTACCCCCACCCTTGTAACAGTATAAATTTGAGCACCCTTAAAGTGGATGTAAACCCCCCAAAAAATGTTTTTGATGTCACAATGTAGAGTATAAGATTTCCTATCATCTGTGCCCAGTCTTGCCACACAGAGTTAATCCAGCGCTGAGTAATCCTCTTTTAATGTTCAGTGAGAATTAACAGAATTCCAGATAAAAACTTGCCAAATTATAAAGTCTGTTTTCTCTCTTCTTGCTTTGAGTGACAAGTTGTTTACATATCTAGCTTGGACATGTTTATCATATGTTATGTTATGTTTATCATAACATGAGGTGATCCAAAGTTCATTGTATATTACCAGGATGTGTTATGTGGGGGAGGGGTGGATTTTTCACTTTTTATACTGTGAATCACCTCAGGTTATGATAAACATAACATAACATATGATAAACATGTCCAAGCTAGATATGTAAATAACCTGTCACTCAAAGCACGAAGTCAGAAACTGACTTTTTATTTAGGCAGGTTTTTATCTGGAATTCTGTTCATTTTCACTGAACATTAAAAGAGGATTTCTCAGATCTGGATTAACTCTGTGTGGCAAGACTGGGCACAGATCATAGGAAATCTTATACTCTACATTGTGACATAAAAAAAATTGTTAGGGTTTACATCCACTTTAAGGGGTCAGCACATTGCTGGGGGAGCATGTTGCAGGGGCTTCTATCATTAGAGCCAGTGGGGATAGCTCCGTTGATCTCTGCTGAGCCAGCAGATGACAGGGCTCTCCTCTATGGGTGGATCGGATGAACATGGACCTTCTGTCCGTGTTCATCCAATCTGCAGACAGATGAAAAAATAGGATTTTCCTCCTTCTTCAGAAAGGGACCGCCTTGTCAGATCTCTGCTCTCCTCTATGGGTGGATCGGATGAACACAGACCTATTGTCCGTGTTCATCCAATCTGCAGACAGATGAGTGAAAAAATTGAATTTTCCTCCGTCTTCAGAAACGTACCATAGCGGGGACTGATGCGATCAGATCTTCATCTGCTGACATCCGATATCCCATAGGGATTCATGTATGTCCGTATTTCATCAGAAAACAGATGAATTAAAAACGGACATACGGTCCGCACGTCTGAAAGGGCCCTAGTGGGGGTTAAACCGTCCTGGGCTGAAGTGGTTAAAAAACATTGTTAGCGGAAGAGGAGCAGCCCGTGTGTAGCTAGGCCCTAGGGTAAGGAGTACATGTGTTTTATATTTACAAGAAAGGCCATGGTATGATGTTAGTTGGAGCAGTTGGCCTACACTTCAATTAAATAGATGAATCAGCCGAAACAATAAATATTCATTAACGAAAACTGATATCTTGCTGTGGAGAGAGGCATGAGATGTGTGAGTTTGGGCCAAAGAAAGTGCGAGTAATAACAAGCCTAACCATACAAGAAGGTCTGTTTCAAAGGCCGCTGTTTCCATTGCTGTTAAACCCAGTTCAAAAAGGTGAAAATGTATGTTATTGTCAAAGCAAACATGTTACATTTGTTTTCATACTTTCAAAAGATCAATGGTCTCTAATTCTGAGAAAGAATAGGTTAAGAGCTACGCTTGTTCTAAAGACCTTATACAGAAAATGTCAGGTGAAAATTGAGCTTTGTCTGTAAAATAAATAAATAAAAGGATCATGTCTACAATAAAGACATGGCATTTAAAAAGAGAAAAGAAAGGCCATACTTGCAAATAAACAAACAATTGTGTAGCATCCATTTCTGTGACCTTTACCCACTACCTGTTGCTGGTGCTACCATAATGTTGTAAATATAAAAATGTTTTGTCCAGTCTTGCTAATACTGCGTTCATAATATTTTATTTTTTTATATATAGTTATTTAGTTCAGTTTGGTTATGTTGTGTTATTGCTAGTTTGGTCTAAGGCCGCGTACACACGAGGGGATATGTCCGCTGAAAACGGTCCGATGGACCGTTTCAGCAGACATCTCCGCTCGTGTGTATGGGCTAGCGGACAGATTTCTCCACCCGACAGATTTCAAAGCAAGCTTTGAAATCTATCCGGTGGGAATCTGTCCGCCCGACATGTCTGCTGGTTAGTACACTTACCAGCAGACATGTCGGCTCCCACCGCCGCCGCGCCGCTGCCGAATGGATTCGGCGCATGCGCGGAAGTGTTTTACTTCCTGGTGCGGTGACGTGGCGGTGACGCGGCGGCGTCAACGTCACCGCCGCGTCACCACTACGTCACCGCGCCGTCCGGCGGCGGGGAATTTGATCCGATGGTGTGTACACGCCATCGGATCAAACTCCCGATCGGACATATCCGATGGAAATGGTCCGCGGACCGTTTTCATCGGATATGTCCGATCGTGTGTATGGGGCCTAAGGATAAAGCGGGTGAACAATAGGAATCGGTATAAGCATGTTAAATCACAATGGGATTCCCTGTGTATATATATATTGGTTATGTAATAGGAAAGGACCATGATTTATCTGATCATTTGTAAGGATGGATGCGTGGGTAATGGGTTATGTTAGATATTGTAATTTTTGTATTGTTTTATGTAAAACTGAAAATGTATAAATAAAGATTATAGACATAAATGTCTTAGCCCTTAGTAAAACAGCTTCAGCTAGACACCTTTTTAGCTTGTATTCAGTTTGAAATGACGTGAAGTCCGGATAAACACAATAAAAATATTTTTTCCCACTTGTGCTCCAAACTTTTATATATTTTTTGTTTACAAACTTTTTTTATTTTGTATAAATGATGGTACAAAAAATGATCGCATGTTAAATACAGTGAAACTTTAATTGTGCTAAACAGTGCAGAAGGCCTCGTACACACGATCGGACATATCCGATGAAAACGGTCCGCGGACCATTTCCATCGGATATGTCCGATCGGGAGTTTGATCCGATGGCGTGTACACACCATCGGATCAAATTCCCCGCCGCCGGACGCGGCGGTGACGTTGACGCCGCCGCGTCACCGCCACGTCACCGCACCAGGAAGTAAAACACTTCCGCGCGTGTGCCGAATCCATTCGGCGGCGGCGCGGCGGCGGTGGGGAACGACATGTCTGCTGGTAAGTGTACTAACCAGCAGACATGTCGGGCGGACAGATTCCCACCGGATGGATTTCAAAGCATGCTTTGAAATCTGTCGGGTGGAGAAATCTGTCCGCTAGCCCAAACACACGAGCGGAGATGTCTGCTGAAACGGTCCATCGGACCGTTTTTAGCGGACATATCCCCTCGTGTGTACGCGGCCTAAAAGTACATTTTGTACAAAGGACATGTTGAGCTGGGTTAGTTAAATATTCATAATACAAAGAATAAAAAAAAGCATACGTATTGGTGTATTGAATAAACTCTATGGGCCAGATTCACATACCTGTGCGCATCTTACTGCCGGCGTAGCGTATCTTCTTTACGCTACGCCGGCGCAACGTTGAGAGGCAAGCATGGTAATCACAAAGCAAATGCTCTCAACGTTGCACGGCATAGCGTATAGTTGTCGGCGTAAGCCGACGTAAGTCAAAGTAGGTGGAAGTGGGCTGGAAGTGGGCGTGTAACATTTAAATGAAGAGTGACCCCATGCAATTGATGGGCTGAGCTTCAAAAAACGAACTGCGCATGCGTCGTATCTTGGGCGCATCCCAGTGCGCATGCTCACAGTTACGTTGTGATAACTGCCTAAGCTACGTCAAAACATTGCCTACGACATGAACGTAACCTACGCACAGCCCTATTCACTTACTACGTAAACGATATAAAAATCGACGGCGTTCGTTCCCTGGTCCATACCTTTGAATGGGTTGCGCCTCCTATATGAGGAATAATATTTACGCCGGACGTAACCCAAATCGCTTAAAACATGCGCCGGGCGCAAGTACGTATGTGAATCGGCGTATCTTACATATTTGCATATTTTCAAATGGGTACGCCGAATGCGTCCAGCATAACGATGCGCCCACGATACGCTGGTGTAGGCAACTTACGTTGTCTACTCCAGCTTGCGCCTGATTTTTGGATGGTTAGCACACAAATCTTATTATATAGTAGGATGCGCTAATATTAACTTATAGGTGTAAATCATACAAACAAACAAATCAAACAACCAAACAAATCAGGGAGAAAACAGTCTCCATACGTGTTGATGTGATTAGTCCTAAATCAGGTGCACAGTGAAGGCAGCAACACGGATTTCTTATTTTTAGCACACAAATCTGTCACACAAAATTGGAAAGAACAAACACGCATGTTCAGAATCAAAGAAGGACCGGGAAGAGTTCGGTCTTGTAAACTACTATTCGTAATCTAGAATTAACATTCGTGACGCAATTGATGAAATGTCAAAATTCTCATCTTCTTTAATGGGATAATAATGAAGCTGCTTTGCATGTAGTTATGCCAAACATATTTAAAAAGGCATTTGTTTTGTACGATATTAAAATCGTGAATCAATGTTCACCAAACTTCTACACGAAATTAGCAAAGGGGCCCAAAGGGTGGTGCTTGAGAAAATAACTTCCTCTTTATCCACTCATAGTACGTCACTGCGTTCATGTTTGTCAAACAACAATTTGCGTTATTACGTAAGAAAAGATCCTGGCACATGCCCTTCTGACAAAAATCAGAAGCTCGGTTGTCCAACAATTGTACCGTGTGTACGAGGCTAAACTCCAACTCATACTTTACAATCAGTAACAGCAAACAGTTTTTTTTTTTTTTTTGGGAATACAATTTTAACATGAATAAATAAAATCTGATCATTGTAAGCACCCCTGCCAATTTTAAATGGTTTGTCTGATCTCTGTAAACTGATACATCTGGAAGAGAGCTTCTTCTTTTGGAAAACAACAGACTTACTGACTGGATTACCAGCATAGGCGTGGGTGGTGTGCCCTGTGCAGAACAGATTCCCCCTACTGACCTGGCTCCCCTTCTTTCCCCCCACCTCACTTCCAGCTTCCCTCCTCTCCCACTGGTTGTTGCTGTGGATGTTTTAGGGTGAGTGGGGGAAGGGGCTGGTAAATGACATTTACCAGCTACTTCCCTTTCTGAAGAACATCATGAGTGATTGGTACAGTGTGTTTGAGGTTTGGGGTGCACACCCTAATGCCAAAGGCTGTGCACATCTATGATTACCAGATAAAATAGAAGAAAGAAGTCCTAAGAAAGACAACTAACACATTCATCACATCTAAGATGTGGCCCCCTCTCACCTGATATTGTTTGACTAAAAATTTGAAAGAGTTAAGAAAAAAAAATGTTGGCTAAATGGCATCAGCATCCATTCAGTGGCTGACAGAATACAATAGCCCAACAGGTAAATGTGTCCTTCTATGCTGTAAAGCATGGATGGAGGGATCTGTTCAATTTTTTTCAGTCAGCCCACAGGCTGAATGAAAAAATCTTAGTGTATGGCCAGCCTAAATCAAATCCAATCACTGGGACATAACTGACTAAAGAAAAGACAATGAAGGATGCTATTCTTCATACAAACACTGCACCTTAAAAACTAAGTGAAGTGTCTAAGATATCAGAGGACAGGACATGAGCTAAAAAAACAATGAAAGAGAAGGGACCAGATTTCACAGAAAGTTGCTTTTATAAGAAAAAATAACAATCAAATTGAACCAACATCTATGTTAATGCACCACCAATTCCTTTTGGCTCCCCTTAGAAACAGAGGGTTTATGTTCCTGCCAACTATCTAGGGTGGCTTTACTGCAGTTTTATTTTTGTCTATTTACTTAAACAAACTTTTCTTTTAAATTTGGATAGCGGGGAAGAAATATAAACCCTGTCAGCTTTTTGGCCGTCTGCACCTCATTGGGGAGATTTCCCTTTACCTCCTTGCTCCATAACCACAACAGGAAGCGATAGAAAATCCCTACAAAGTGAGGATAATTCTTGGTGGTGGGTCACGAAAAATTGCCTAAACGGTTTCAATGGACTTTCCCAGCTGCTTCAGAGGCTAAATCAAAAAGCGTTTTTCGTGACCACCTTCGATTTTGTGACCACAACAGTATCACCCTGAGGATTTGAAGCATGGCATAACCTGTAATGACCATGCATTGAGATCAATGAAGTACCCTAGGACTGGATAAATAACTGTTCATAATTTATCTTAAAGGAATATTGACTGTGAAACAACTCGCCTAGTCCAGACCATGCATTCCACAAGGACCCCATGGGATTCTTATTGGTAGCCCAGTGCTTTATAGACTGAATCTACTTTTAGTGTGAGGGAGTGTGTCTAGGATACAGAGTGATCCCACTATTGAATATATGAAAGACATCAATGTCTCTTTCTCCAAGTAGCTTAGTGCTTATATAGAGGACATTATATATCATGCATACTAGCATAACATAATAGCATTTATGGTTTTACAATACAACCATAGTGGTGGTCACATTCTTTTAGCAATGTATGTGTTTTGCATTATGTAAGTTTTTTTACATGTAGCTTTCTATAACTTTTTAATACTATTAAACTTTTGGCCTTATTGAGATGTACGGTGGTCTTTGAGAGTTTTTTTTGTCTTGTCTAGTGTGCAGGTGGTTGAGCTAAATTGAGTTACACATATATGATTTTTGCCAAAAGCTCCGGCTCCTATCTTTTTCCCTCTCCCCATCTATTAGATAAGGACACATAAATACTTTGGGCCAGATTCAGGTACATCTGCGCATTATTGGACCGGCGTAGCGCACCGCCTTTACGTTAGACTTGCGCAATGTAGCCGCGCAATCACCCTATTCTCGTCGCTTTTACGCAAAAAATTGCGCAGCGTAACGCTATTTCAGAGGCGTAAGGCGGAGTAATACAAATTGGGAAGGACGTGGGCGTATTACATTGAAATGAGCCGTGACCGGCGCTTGAAGCAGACCATGGTCAGCACCTCTGTGCACATGCTCACAACTCGGGAACGGCGCAATCAGTGAAATTGGAAGTGGACTAGGGCAACTTAGTGAACTACGCAGACAGCATAAATAGACAGACACAAACGCACTTCCTTTGCAAAAGTACATCCCTTTGTATCCCTCCCTATACAGCAAGGTGCTTTTGTTCTGTTGTTTATTAGCGTTTGTTTGTTTGTTTGTGACGTGTCTTTGAGATATTTGGGGAATGTTTTGCAGAGTGATTCTTGTCTTTTATGTGTTTTCTTTGTTGTTATTTTGTTTAAATTATATTTTTGCTGGGCATTTTTTATTTTTGCTTGTCATTTATTTTATTTTTTTGGTTCTGTTTGTGTATGATTTTGGAATGTGGGGGTGATATTCCTGCGGGAAAAGGGGTGTCACCCTCATTTGTGGTGGAGAAGTGATCCCCAGGTCCGTGTGAATGGTGTATGAATGTACAGTGACATAATTGGAGCCGTGGCATGGCGTTGCTGCCCACAAGTCCTGCATGGTGGGCTTGTGCCAATCCAATGTGATGAGGATGTGGCGTGTGTGTGCTAGGGACCACAGTGGTGTGCATGCATGCATTCTCATTGTGCCATGATTAATGTGTGTGTTTAACGTGCAAAGATGCATAATGTGAGCTGGCATGAGATGGGGTCATGAGATGGGGTCCCAGTGCATATGCAGAGTCACCTTGAAGGGAAAAGACAGGAGGATGTTAGTCGTGCATGTGCCCCTTGTGATGTGTGCATCATGGGGGGGGGGCAGTCATGCCTGCCACCCATGTCACTCACCAACCAGCCAGCTGTCCCCATACATGTTCTGTTCGCAATCTGTGGGGATGGGGCTCTGATTGTATATGAAGCTGTCATGGGTGTCATGGGTAGTGTCATGTGTTGGGCTAGTGATGTCCTCCTGCAGGGTTGTGGTTAATTCCATGATGGCATGAGGGGTGAATCTGAAGATGCGATACACCTCAGAATCACTCATGCCATAGATGTCTATGCATGTGTGATATATCAAGTAAGGAGTGAGGGGCTTGTATCAGATAAGAATATTGTATTAGATTAAATTAAATGGTAAAGTTTATATAAGCAAAAAAAAGAAAGTCAAAAATAAAAATAAAATCCCGTGCCCTCCTCAGTGCCCTCCCTTAGTGCCCTCCTCCTTCTTTGCTCATCTAAAGTCAGTAGTATAGCTATGCGCGACGATGCCCCTGGCATGTTGGCATACAGATTGTTGTGCAACACGTGCGACTGCTGAGCTCCTCACTTAACAGTGTTGCTTTATCTGACATGTAGACAATTTTTCTTTTTTTAGACCAGCTTTTATATGGTCTAATTTTAGACAGGACATTTTGCTGTTGCGCACACCGCGTAGCTTGCGCTGCCCCAACGTTCTTTTGTGGATCCTCGTAAGTCCCTCATTAGCATATTTGACTAGCAAATCAATGGTTTGTGTAGCGCAGTTTTGCGCGGACGGAACGAAATTACGCTGGACAAAAAAAATTAGATTTCTTGCATATCTCGTTTTGGGGATGCCGTGCATCGAAACGCACACGCACAATTAGACTTACTCCGCGCATCTCCTGTTACGCCGGCGTAATCGCTCTGTGAATCTGGCCCTTTATTTAAATTTTTATTGTCATTAGTATTTATAGGCTTTACCTTGAAGTTTATTTATTTTCGGAGTTTTGTAATCTGTGGTAGTCGCTAGGGCCACTAGAACTAGTTTTCCCTTTGAAATATTCACTCTCTATTTCTGTTCTGGCAACCATCATAAATATCTGGGAATTTCTTGGACTTTCTTTGATAACAGTCACCAGAAAAAACAGAGGGTGGATCTAACAGGGACACAGATAGCATTAACAACTTGCCAGGGTTTCTAATCCCTTCCCACTCTAACTAGCTTAATTTATACTTTAAAGCGGAGCTCCACCCAAAAGGGAAATAGCCACTTATTTAACCCCCCTTCGCTGACAGATTTGGCATCTTTCAGGGGGAGGGGGGAGTGGGTACCTGATTTTGACAGGTACACGCTCCCACTTCTGGCTGATGTCCCTCTCCTCCTTCCCCTGCCACCGAGCCATTCACAATGCACAGCACGCTTCACGCATGCAAAGTAGTGAACTAGCTGTGAAGCCAGAGGGCTTCCCTGCCGGTTTCCCTTACTTAAGCAGCACCCAGAACCGACTGAAAAATTGGCTCAGGAGAAGACACTCTGAATTAATGGACAGGGAAGCTTCCTAATATTAAAAGGCAGCTACAGTATTTGTAGTTGCTGACTTTTATTTTTTTCTGGAGGAGCCTGGAGCTCCACTTTAAGATTTAATGCCATATCTGAAGAAAACATATAAGCCAGAAAATTCAGGGGTTAAAGTAATTGTAAGCCTTTGTTTTTTTATTTATTTAAAATAACAAACATGTCATACTTACCTTCACTGTGCAGCTCGTTTTGCACAGAGTGGCCCCGATCTACCTATTCTAGGGTCCTTCGGTGGCTCTTGTGGCTCCCCAGCAGATAACTCCCTAGGAGAAGTGCTCTCCCGGGGGGGTTACCTTGCAGGCGCACTCCCAAGTCCAGCATTTGGCATCTATAGACACAAATGTCGGACTCGACCACGGCGTCCGCTTCATTTGATTTGATTGACAGCAGTGGGACCCAATGCCTGCACTTCTATCAATCTATCCAATCAAGAGCCAGAACCCTGTGTAGAGAGGGATAGTGTGTCTCCGCAAAGGGGAATATGGGGCTCAGGTAAGTAAAACGGGGGGCTGGGGGGCCAGTGACTTCCAGAACTTTTTTCACCTCAATGCGTAGGATGCATTTAGGTGAAAAACGAAAGAGGGTTTACATTCCCTTTAAATCTAAATCAAGTTACTTCGCAAAGATTGTTCTGAGGATTTATTATCTTTTGAAAATTAATGAATATATTTTGTAAGATTGCAATCTAACTGTTACTTCACCTCACTATTACCTTAGGCTAAATAATATATATATATATATATATATATTTTCACATATAGCAGTCTGCTTTAATTAGTATTATAACCATAGTTAATTGATTTTTATTATTAAATTGTGAATGACAAAGTTGTTTGTCTTCAATTAAAGTGCAAAAGCGTTTTATTGCAAGAGTACAGAACAGTTTTAAACTAAAAAAATATATATTTATTTTCTGTCCTCTTGTCGGTGTGCCAAGGACAAAGATATATATTGTACATGTTTCGAAAAATGTGCTGGTAGGTAATGTTCTCAAGCTACTATATTGTGGGAGGAATATCAGATCGAGAATATGAAGTACAAGACTGCATTTTATAAAACAAAAAAAGTGGATTACAACACTGCCTTTTATTAAAACACAATGGACTTTAAATCATTTCCATCCTAAATCTGGAATAACAGAGATGTAAAGATAGTGGACAGAGCAATGCTTCATACTGGTGCCTTTTTCAGGGTTGAGCAAACCATGAAGCAGCCTGGGGCACTATAGAGTCCCCAGGGCACAAGTAAGAATGTGAAAACATTTTAAAGCTGAACTCTAGGAAAAAAACTAAATTCCAAAGGATTTTGATTTCTGTCTATCCAGTTTCTAGATTTTACACAGCTCTGCCACAAAGCACACCCCTGTCAGACTTTTTTTCTTCTCTTCTGTAGCTAAGTAACGCCAAAGCCAGCTATAGACAGAGTCATTTTCTTTCCTGCAACTATGGGTTGCAGAAAAGGAAACTGCTTGAATCGCCCATCAACAGTCAGCGTTGATAGGTAAACCCCTCCCACAAAGCCATTTACATTCTCCTGATGGGCGTTATTAGACGCCGTTCCTGCAGGGAGAACACACTGATTATTGCTAGTGGCTATAACAGCCGCCTGCAATAATTGCATGTAAGAAGCTGCAGGCTGGCTGTACCCAAATTAATCAATCAATTAACTTGGCTACATTCATGCTAATTAAAACACCTGAACATATTGCGTAACTAAATTCCCATATTTTCTGAATATGTTCAGTTGTTTTAAATAGCCTTGCAGGAGTTAAATGTCATTTTTGTATGGCCCCTTTCACACTGGGGGAGTCGGCGGTAAAGCGCCACTATTTTTAGCGCTGCTTTACTATCGTATTTGCATGGGTATTCGGCCGATAGCGGGGTGCTTTTAACCCCAGCTACAGGCCGAAAAAGGGTAAAAAACACCCGCAAAGCGCCCCTGCAGAGGCGCTTTGCTGGCGGTATGTCCATGCTGCCCATTGATTTCATTGTAAACACACCGCTCCTGCACCGCTGCAAAGACACTGCTAGCAGGACTATTTTTTACCATTCTGCTAGTGCACCGCTCAGCAGCAGCTGTTTCAGGGTGCTTTGCAGGCGCTATTTTTAGCGTTATAGCGCCTGCAAAGTACCCCAGTGTGAAAGGGGTCTAAGTGTATGCTGTAATCTTTTGTTTTGTCTGTAGGGTCTTATGGCTGCACCATCTTTGATGCATTTTTTAGGGTGTGTCCCCTACATCTTTGTTTTTAAATTTGGGGTTATCACTCTTACTCTCTCATACTGGTCACTGAAAGTTCAACATGGCACCTCATGGCAAAGAACACTCTGAGGATCATCAGTGATGCTCTGGTCCAGATCAGGGAGGAAATACCCCAGGACGCCATCCGTCGTCTCATTAGGAGCATGCCCTGATGTTGTCAGGCATGCATACAAGCACTTGGGGGCCATACAAACTACTGAGGACCATTTTGAGTTGTTGCAATGACATTTCAGCAAAATGGACTAGCTTGCTGCATAATTCTTTCACTTTGATTTTCAGGGTGTCTTTGAATTCAGCCCTCTGTATGTGGATAATTTTCATTTCAATCAAAGGATGTGCCATCCTTTCATTCCTAACACATTACCCAGTCCATATCAGTATAGATATCCAGCATGAGATTTTTGCCCGTTGAGATCTGATATGTTTTCAAAGTGTTCCTTTTTGAGCAGTGTATATATATACATGTGTGCAAATGTTATTTATGCCATTCATGTATGTGTGTATGTTACATGTACCTTTTTTTTATTTTTATTTTGCTAAACTTTTCTGCAACACATAGGGGACAAAATACTGCCAATTCCAATAATTGTATGCAATATTGTAGGGGGTTGATCTCCAGAAAGAAGAAGATATAGGTGTACTGGGGCTGGAGATCGCCAGGCTACACTGTGGGGACTAGATCTGCACTATTATAAGTAATGAGGGAGTTTATAGATAGATATAGATATATATCTATATATATATATATATATATATATATATATATATATATATATATATGATTCAGCATTTCCGGGTATCAGGCGCAGGCGCGCACTGCCAGAGGCTCGCTCTCACTGTGATTTTACACAGCAGGAGCTGATCAATGGACTCGATGACTGCCGTCGCCCACCGATCATTCATGACACAGGCAGAATGGCGATCTACCTATGAAAACAAGGCATATCCTCATTCTGTCAGTAAGGATGGCATGTATCCTGTGTTGCTGCAAAGCAGGGACACAGATCTATGCCTTCCCCTAGTACAAGCTCCTCCCCCACTACAGTAAAACACCAGCTAGGCACACAGTTAACCCTTTGATCACTCCAATGTTAACCCCTTCCAAGCCAGTGTCATTAGTACAGTGACAGTGCATATTTTTAGCACTGATCACTGTATTAGAGTCACTGGTCCCCAAAACAGTGTCAGTTAGTTGTCAAATTTGACATGATGTAAAAAAAAAAAACGCTCCCAGGTTGCGAATGTGGCGAAACGCCTCTAAACGCAGCAAAACGTAATTAAACACGACTAAATGTGCATGCAAACACGGCTAAACTGACATTTTTAAAATGCCGGTTCAAGCTGTCAAGAAAAACGTTCAGAAGAGGTTATCTGAGCATCCGTGTACATTAGGCCTTAAAAAACACATTCAGTTTAAAATAAAATGAAAGGCAAAACTCAGTAAATAGCTGTGCAGGGGGGATGTCAGGACAAGTCTGATCATTGGAGGAAAGCATAGCTAGAGAACTGACCACAGTGTGCTTTCCTGCTTAGCATGGTCAGTTTTTATTAGGAAAGCAGAGGGTCTTCCAGGAACAAAATGGGTTTTACATAAGGGAAGCAAAACAAAGGATACTTTCTCATACAAGTATGGCATACATGGTACAGCAGCCACATATCCGAAATATGAAGTGTTGGGGTACAGATGCTTTCACTTCTACAACACACAGCTGCAGGAAGTCTCATGATCTATCAATACTTGGCTACCTGCAGATTAAAATCCTGGTTTGACCAGAAATTCCCTAAGGCCCTGTACACACAAGTAAAAAAGATCAAACCAAAATCCCTGCCGGCAGACAGCACGCCACCACGTCACCGCACCAGGAAGTAAAACACTTACGCGCATGCGTCGAAACCATTCGACGCGTGTGCAAGCAGATATGTCTGCTGGTTAGCATACTAACCAGCAGACATGTCGGGCGGACGGGTTCCCAGCAGACAGATTTGAAAGCATGCTTTCAAATCTGTCGGCTGGCCAAATCCGTCTGTTTGCCTGTACACACGATCGAATCTGTCTGCTAAAACGGTCTGGCAGGCCGTTTCCAGCAGACAGATTTGATCGTGTGTACGCGGCCTTATTGTATTCCAAAATGCATGGTGGAACTCTTCTCGGTAGGTTGCTGAGGCTTTGACATTTCTGTCCTGGAGTATGTTTTAGCAATGACTTTTGTAAAAAGGTGAAAATCACATAATGTAGACTTGGGGTTCCAGGTTTTCTCTGAGTACCAAGCAGACATGAATTAAAATGCATTGCAACCAAATAACACCTGGAGGTGCCTATCTTTCATCTGCTTGGTTAGTTTAGCAGATTAACTGTAATGATAGCTGTACTTTAATATGTAATTTTTGCTTACAGGACATTGAAACTTTCATCAGTGCAGCTCCCAATTATATGCAGCTAGGATTGAAAACTAATTTAAGTTTCTTAGTTTAAAAAAGCAATTTATAACTTTCACATATATGAATATCAAACTGATAAATAGGAATGTTTCTACTTCAATAACACCTTACATTTTAATATATTCAGGCGGTAAGTTAAGACCTTTTGACACTGCAATCTTTTCTTGTGCAACAAAAAGCCAGATAGCAAATATAATATTCAGTTTGTCCTCTGTTTTTTACAGCAAAAACAATGAAATTTTAAATTTAATTAATGTTTAATGGTTAGTTTTGTGACATTTCCACTGCAGAATACTAATCAATTCATCATTACAGCTGATGCAATTAATGCCAATAGTAAATACCTAAAAGAACTGAATATCTCAACTGTTATCCTAAGATGGGAAAGCTGAGAACTATTAAAAAAGACAAGACTTTTGGTTCTTGGTTAAGGAGATATTTTATTTTAGAATAACATATCATAACATAGGATATAACATATCATACCAACCACAGAAAATGTCACGAGGCTTAAAGCCTATTGAGCACCCCTGACTCCCAAAGATATGATGGTCCTAGACTGCATTGTTGCTATAACAATCAAGTATGACCCTTGTTCCTGAAACACTAGGAAATGCTATTGTAATTAGTCTATCACACCAGTCACACAGAACAGAACAGTATACCCATTACTAGAGGACCATTCATCTTGTGGGCCCTTCACTACAGTTGTAGCAAGTTTTTTGGCTTTTACACAAGTTTACATCTCCACTGCTCATATCAAATAATATGGACAGTACAGAATATTAATGTGCAGATAATGTGGACAGCACAACAAACGGTTTATGGGCCAGTTCACGCCGGTCCGACATGTGCTCCGACTTCCAGAGCACAAGTCGCATAACATGACAAAATCAATAGCTCCCCATGAGAGCCGTCTTAACTATTCCGAATTGTGTCGGCCCAACTTTGAAAATGCTTCCTGCATATTGGTCTGACTTGGGCACAATTTCAGCACACTCATTTGAATGGAATTTGGGATCATCATCTTAATTGATCCAACGTGTGGACTCTTAAGTGGGAACCTCATGCCAAAATGGAAAAAAACAATGATGTGGGGTCCCCCTCACCCAGACCCTTCGGTTTTGCGCTCTCTACCCCAAAGCACCGTGTCCCCATGTTGTTGAGGACAAGGGCCTCTTCCCAAGAACCTTGGGCGGTGGTTGGGGGGGTCTGCAGGCAAGGGGGTTTATCGGAATCCGAAAGCCCCTTTTAACAAGGAGGCCTCAGATCCCGTACCCCCCTTGTGAATGAGTATGAGGTACATTGTACACCTACCCATTCACCCCCCCCCCCAAAAAAAGAAGTGTAGTGTTACAAACAACAAAGAGACAGTTTTGGACAAGTTCTTTATTAATTGAAGAATCTCCCCCATCGTAGCTCCAAGGTATCTTTTTCCTCTGGTGATGTCTTCTTTCTCCGGTCTTCTCCCTCTGCTGTCTTCTTCCTCAGGTCTTCTCCCCCCGATGTCTTCTTCCTCTGGTCTTCTCCCTCTATTGTCTTCTTCCTCCTGTCTTCTCCCCCCACCACTGCCTTCTTCCTTCGGTGTTGTCTTCTCACTTCACCGATTTCTTCTTCTTCCTCTGCCACCGCCAACCTGCTCAAAACAAAGAAAAAACTATGCTGCTCTAACGCAGGCTCTTGCGGTTATGTCAGCTACTATGTCAGCCAGTTCTTATATAGCTTTGGGGCTTGGCCATCAGAAAGAACACAGTGAGGGGAAAATATATCACCAGAGGAAGAAGACTTGAAGCTCCAACAGGGGACAGTCTTCACTTTAAAAAAAAGGACTTGTCGAAGACTTCCGGTTCCGGCGCCGCATGGAGTAGCTGTGTGCCCACTCAGCTCCCGCACACAGGCTCCTAAAACTGCAGACCCACCACCGACCCCTGGGACAAGCATCCGCCATGCCCCCAGACAAAGATGGACAGATACCTTGAAAAAAGCAGCGCGCGATCGTACGCCGCCACCGCGGCGCGGACGGGGCAGCCGCAAATCGAGGCCCCGGCTTCGGCCTACACGGATCCCTCAGGCTGTCCACATCTCCTCACCCCCCCCACAAACGGGGGACATGCACAGTATAGAGCTGATGGCCCAGGCCGTGGCCACTCTATTATCCCCCATGATAGCCACCTCAGTGGAAAAGGCCATCAACGCAGGGATACAGAAACTCCAGGCCCAACTAGGGGAGCATACATCCCGGCTAAGTGAAGCTGAAAGCCGCATCGCCCATGTAGAAGAGGATCTGTACCAGGCCCAATCCTTTGAACATGCGCAAGACAAGACGAACAAATATATACTTGATAAGTTGGACGACCTTGAGAACAGATCCAGGAGGAGCAATCTACACTTTGTTGGCGTCCCCGAATCGTTGCAACCCCAGGCACTTTCCGATCTCTGCTCGCGACGCATCCCCGAGGCCTTGGGCCTGCCCGGCCCCTGCACGGTTGAGCGCACCCACCGCATGGGCCTCTTCAACTCTGAACGCAAATCACCACGTCCAGTGATCGCAAAGTACCTCAACTATTCGGATAAGGCCCTCATCCTGCAGAAGTTCAGGCAGTCCAGGACCCTCCAGATAGATGGCATGAATATCTTGGTTTTTGCGGACTACTCCGTGGACGTCTCCAAGAGGAGGAAGGCTTTCCAGCAGATCTGCTCGGAGCTCCACCGAATGCAAGTCAAGTTTACCCTGGCCTTCCCGGACATGCTTCGAGAGCACCCAACGGGGATCAACTCTCCTTCCATGACCCATCCGAAGCAGAGGCCTTTCTGAGGTCCCACCGCTCAGGCCCCCACCATAACCTGTCTCCCAGAGCTGCACCCACCAACCGGGCCCTGGAACACGGGAGCACACGCAAGGACTCTCCTAAAACATTCAAGGCTTCTGGATCCGACCAACAACAAACCTCCTCCTCTTGAACCCCCTTTTTTTTTCCTTTATGGATGGCCGCTCCGTCTTGGTGTAACTTTGTTGCGCCTTGATCGTCTCAGACCCCCTTCTGGATCCTTCTCCCCCATCGTGCATCCCCCTCACCCTCACCTGGGGGGGTCACGGTAGGCCCAATACTATTATGATGTTATGCTATTTTGTTTTGTTCTATAATGCTATTTTATTTTATATTGTTTCATGTTCTTCTTGCATGATTGGTAATAGTTGCTCTAGCTTTTTACTTGTGTTTTATATCGAGCTATCACATACATTTATATGATGCGTGTGGGCCCTTCTGTTCTTCTGCAGGGCTACCTGTGTAGATCTTGCCCCCCCCACGCATTGCTCCTGCTGCCTACACCCCCCCGCCCTTCGGTCGCTGCGGGTGAAGTGCTGCATAGTGAGCCCTGGGTTGGGAGTTGGCCTATTCAGTGGCTCCATGCGGAAAAAAGTGAAGTTCCCAATTGTTATTGTTCACTATGTTTGTCCCCATCCTCCCTCCCCCATCTCCCCTTCCCTATCTCTCTGTTCTCTCCCCGTATCATGGGCTCCGTTAATACCTCCGTTCTCTCTCCCAGTCAACCATTACTCCGTCTGCTGTTCGTGTATCCCACTTCTGCCATACTCCATGCTCCCATACACTTCGCCTCCACATCCTGCCTACACCCCTTTGATAGTTCTCCCAACATGAGAATAGTCTCCTGGAATGTTAAAGGGCTCCGTTCCCCCAATAAGAGGATGAAAGTTCTGCGTCACCTTAAAAGGCTTAAGACCGACATTGCCCTCCTCCAGGAAACCCATCTGTCCACTCCCGACTTCCCACGGCTGCGGAAACTCTGGGTGGGCACGGTCCTCAGCTCTGACTAATGCGGTCGGAAAGCCGGGGTATTAATCCTAGTCAACAAAAACCTTCCCTGCAAGATACTGTCCTCAGACTCAGACTCTTAGGGGCGATTCGCCTCTGCCCGTATCCAACTGGGATCCAGGGTTGTAAACATCACCAATGTATATGCTCCCAACAGCCCCACAAGTACTTTTTTCAGCGACCTCACCTCTTGGGTGCTTTGAGACCCAGCTTGCCCACACCTGATAGGAGGGGACTTCAACTCTATTATGCACCCGACAGATGACAGGTCCTCTACCAGACACTCTCGTCCTCCGTTGACTCCTCTCACCCAGACCTTGTTGGCGTCGACAATTGACTCACTGCACTTTCACGACTTATGGCGACTAAGACACCCAGCTGACAGGGAATTCTCGTTCTACTCCCACCCTCACAATGTCTTCACGAGTCTGGACTATCTTTTCTGCTCTGACTCTCTCCTCCCACTGATCTCGGAAGCTGACATACACGACATTGCAATTTCGGATCATGCCCCGGTCTCGGCCACCCTTAAAGATCCTGACCTAGCCTCCAACCCCAGAATCTGGCGGTTTCCCTCCTATCTTCACAACAACTCCGATTTCCAACAACATCTGGAAAAAGCCTGGTCGGGATACGCGTCGGATAATGCGATACACGCCGACAACCCTAACCTTTTCTGGGAAGCGGGCAAGGCTTTTCTCAGGGGCTGCATAATAGCCTACGCCGCCACCTTCAAAAAATACACACTTAGCCGCTACAAACAATAAATATCAGGAAGGTAATGCTGGCTCTCGAACACGCAAAAAATGACCCGGCAGGAGACCATGCCATCATCACTTTAGACGCGGAGAAGGCCTTCGATAACATCAGTTTCGAATGGCTCTCCATGGTCATGTCCACAATGGGCTTTTCTGGCCCATTCACGCACCTCATAGAGTCCATGTACACTGCCCCTTCCGCGAGATTGGTTGCTGCGGGCCTCCTCTCTGAGGAATTCAGGCTGCACAAAGGCACGAGGCAAGGCTGCCCGCTTTCCCTGCTCCTTTTCAACATAGCGCTTGAACCCCTATCCCGCCACTTGACCCAGATCGCCCCCCTCCATGGCATACGGGTTAGAGATCACAACCTTCGCACGTCATTGTTTGCCTAAGACGTCCTTATTTTCACATCCAGCCCTTCACTTGACATGTCCACGATCAAGACCACTTTTGACGAATTCAGGCAATGCTCTGGGCTTCGTATTAACTATAATAAGAGCGAAATACTCCCCATAGGTTCTCTATCTGTCCCCTCTTGGTCCCAAAGCTCGCTATTCACTGTTGCGAAGTCCCATATCACCTACCTGGGAATAAAAATAGGTAAATTGCCCTCCTCCCTATATCATCTCAACTACCCCCCCTGTTCACCAAAATATCCCAAGAACTGGGAAACTGGATGGACCTGCCTCTCTCGCTGCTGGGGAGATGCCACCTGGTCAAGATGGTCCGTTTTGCACGCCTGTTGTACCCACTGCAAACCATCCCACTACTTCTTCGCCACAAAGACATCAAATCACTAAACTTGGCCATTTCCAAGTTCCTCTGGCGTGGCAAGCATGCGCGCATAGCATTTGCCAAACTGCATCTTCCCAGACGAGAGGGGGGCAGTGCCCTACCCAACATCAGGCTATATAACCTGGCATGTCTATTGAGAACGAGCCTGGATTGGATCTCCCAGTCCTCCAGATGCTCGAACTACCCCTTGGAATCAGCAATGGCCGCCCCTTCTCCCTTACGGCCCTTTGTCACTGGAAATCTGCCCCCCCTCCCCTCCAACACAATCTCCTCCTCCAGGATATGGTCATTGCCTGGAGAGAGGTCAGGAAAGCCCTCAATATCCCATACTTTATCTCACGATACCTTCCAATCCTGGGTAACCCAAGCTTCCAACCAGGCCTAGATAACCAGCCTTACATTGACTGGCAGGATAAGGGTATCAAAACTTTTTATTCATTGTGTGACCCCCTTTCAGGCCGCCCCATGGGCTTTAGAGCCCTGGCGGACAAGTTCTCCCTCCCTCCATCACACGCATTCCAGTATATTCAATGCATTAGTTTTCTGAAAAAAACCTGCCGGGATGATGGAAAAAGGTTCCAGAGTTCCCTTATCCACACCCTTTTCTCCCGGGCCTCGTCCAAGATTTCGGACATTTACCATCCCCTCCTCCTGCACAACACCCCCCCCCCCCTGGCATCAACGTCAGCGGCCAACTGGTCGAAAGTCTTCCCCGACCCTGAGCTGGTGGGGAAGCTCCTTCATGGCCTTACCACCGTCCATAAACTTATCCCTAACGAGATATGGAGAGAGACGTAGATCAAAATTGTTCACCGGGCCCACATCCCCTTCAGCCGAGCCCATGCCACCCCAGAATGCCCCCTTTGTAAACAACCCAAACCTAACTTAGCTCACAGGTTCTGGTCCTGCTCCCTCATAGCCAGAATCTGGGATCAAGTCATCCAATACATTTTCGACGTCACCCTGTTGCGCATACCCAAGGACCCGCTACTACTTATTTTCGGCTACTGGGACCCCCTACTGCTCCCCTGGTCTTCCCCTACCACACCCCCGAGCAGGAATTGGACCCTGATCTGTCTCTTGCTCGCCCGGAGAGCCATCCTCCAGAAGTGGATATCTACCGACTGCCCAACTACTGCTCAAGTCAAAAAGGAACTGTTGCAGCTTTTGTACAAGGACAGGCTCAACACGGACCTGACCCATGAACGGACCAAGAATCACTTCTACCACCTATGGACTCCCTTTCTGTTGCACACTTTTACTCCCACGGAGAGATTGAACTTTGAAAAAATGTCCTTTCTTTACCAGGATCCCTCATGGGACTGACGATCTCTAACCATCCCTCCCTCCCTCCCCCCCCCTCTTTTTTTTGGAAGGACTATTCCATCTACTACATGTACCCCTAAGTTTATGCCCTCCTCTTTGGTTTTTTTTCTTTCAAGACCCCTCCATATACTGCTCTTCAACCATGAATGTCCCCAAAAATGTTCATATGTCCTGTTTTTTGTATTTACTCTGATATGTAACTTCCTCAATAAAAACATATTTCATTTTGGTTGAATGGGTAGGTGTACAATGTACCCCATACTCATTCACATAGAAGGGGCGAAGAGTCTGGTAAACTCTTGAGGGGAGACCCCACACCATTTTTTTTTCCAATTTTGGCCTGGGGTTCCCCCTCAAGATCCATACCAGACTCAAAGGGCCTGGTATGGCTCTGGGTTGGGGACCCTATAAGAGAAGTCTGGTTAACAAATGCTCATTGGCGCGCAGACGCGGGCACACCAGTGTGCACCCAAGGAGAAACATGTACTGGCGCATGCGTGAGCGCGAGCAGGCTCGCACGTGCAAAAACACATGCTCGCACTGGTGCCAGACAGCCTTTTTAAACCGAGCAATGAGACATACTCATTGCTGAGTGATCTTTCGGCTTGTTCCTGTTAACCTGTGCCTTGATCTATTCCAGTTTACCTGTGTTTGACCCGGCTTCACCTGTACCTTCCCTTTGGACTTCCGCATTCCTACCTGTGACCTTGGCTTGTGTTTGACTCTGCTCCAGTCTCATGCTATTGTATCTCGCTGCCCGATTGTGTACCAAACTCAGGTTGTATCCTGTCTTAGCTTCAGTCTCACGTTCCTGTACCTGTTCTGCCTGGCTGTTGATGACCCCCTTGCTTATGTTTCTGCAGCGCTTCTGCCTGCTGATCCAGTGACATGGAGTTCCATTTCCCAATGCTTGTCTGGTGATCTACGGTCATCAGGTTCCTGTCAAGGCTCAGCTGGTGCTACCTGCTGTAATGGCCCTTGTGCCACTCTGTGTCCTTCACTCCCTGTGATCTCTATCAGGGGGGTTGGACAGGAGGTGCAAGAGAAGCCCTCTCTATAGCTCGATCTCCACCAGGTACATGACAAACCCCACCCTGTTTTTATTCTTTATACATTCGGGGTGAGGTTTCCTCCATACCAGATGCAAAGAAATTGTTTTGATTGATTAAAGTCACAATCATCTCAAAGTCGAAAACAAAGTCAGATCCCGTTAATTAAATATGTATGGAAATCAGACATGAAGTTGCAGGGCAAAGTTAGGTCGGAAGTCATACTACTTTCATGTTGGATCAGTGTGAACGTAGTCTCAAACTATTCTTTTAACCTCTTCTAACCTTAATATTTGTTAATTGTAGTGGATTGTTTTAATTATTATACATTCATAGCAGCAGTTCATGGTAGTTTTTATTGTCTAGGCTAGAAATGAAGAGATACAGAAAAAGTTACCTAGCTTAAAATGCATACAGTACTGGAAATCGTGTGAACATTTCCGTATAATCAGCTCGAAGAAACAATCTCCATTGGTTACTTTTTCAAAAATGAAATACAGTGTCATTTTCAGTTTACCCAGCAATACTTTCAAACTGCATATGTATCAGTGCCCAGACCTGATCAACTTGGTGTGGTTTGGGGGGAACTCTCATGCCATTTTTTTTTACTTTTTTCTATTGCTGGCAATGTTTTTAGTTTTTATTTAGCTGTCAACCGGGAAGTCCATTGTCAGCTGATGACTCACCTGTTGTTAAGGACAGAGTGGCCAGCTTCCCGGCCCGCTCCTTAGCAACCAGCTATTCACTGGACCCTGCTTGGACAAAGCTTAGAATCAGGGCTTAGAATGCACTGTGCAAATTTGGGTGTTCGCCGAGCAGGCGATGTTCAGGCTAAACTTTTGTTCAGATCAAACTGTCAAACTCTGTGTATCATTTGGAATAAGATAAGTAATTTACCACTGCCAGGGGGGCTTACAATGATCAGCCTTTATTTATTAATGTACTTTTATGACAAAAAACAAACTATTTACTGTAACTGAATATAAGGTGTTAACTGCAGTTTGGCTTCAATTTGTTAGTGTATTAGAATCTGTTAGTACATTTGACACTACCCTTGCCCCAGACTGACAATGCTGCTGTCTGCTCTAACCCCTGTGCTCCTTCATCCAGTGTGGAGGCACTCTAATACAGGAGATATGTTACTGGCCAGGTCACCAGGTTAAAACAGAAAGGAAAAAGGCCTAATAAAAAGACAAATGAATGCAACCACCACAACTAAGTATCAGTAAACTGCAATATAATACTTTCTTGGTTTAATACTACTTTAATTTTTTCTGGCAGTTAGGGTACACATAAAGTACAACATATCAATAAACCCCAATATAAAGTGCAATTAATCCACATTTCATTTAACATGTGACTGTTTTCCAGAAAACTCTGGAGTGTGATCAAGATGTTTCTCTATAAACATCATAACCCCCCCCCCCCCCCCCCCATCCGCAGATTATGGCTGCTAGATCACTGTGCACAGACTATTCCTGAAGAAGTTAGATCTGATAAAACATGCATTGGGCAGGTCTTTGCACTGTGATGTCATTACATTAAGGGGGAGGCTGTTGGCACAGAGGATGGTGATGTGGTAATGTCTTCAGGAGCAGTCTGTGCACTGTGATCTAGCAGCCGTGCTTCAGCAGGTTAAAGAGGAAGTAAACCCTAATGGCTTGTACTTCCTTTTTTGCTCCCTTCAAAGTAAAAGCATAATGTGCTAGTACATTATGTGACACTTACCTGCAAACTCCCATGCATGCACGCGGGAGCCGCCAGTCACGACACTCGCTAGTGAAGAAGTGGCATGGAGATCCGTTTCTTCACAGTGCATGTGCCAATGACATCATCGGCGCAGTACAAAGTAAATATCTCCTAAACGGCGCACGTATAGGAGATATTTACTGAACCAATAGGTAGGCCTTATAATAGGCTTACTTATGGGTACAACTTGAAAATGGAGGCTTACAACCTCTTTAACCGCTTAAGGACCTCCGCACAATCAGTTACGTTAACAGAAATGCACGGCTGGGCAAATGGGCGTACAGGTGCGTCCCCTTTAATTTGCCGCTGTGTGGTCGCGCACGCGACGCCGGTGATGTGCTCGTGACCCTGACGTGAGCTCAGTGACCGTGCCCGCATGACCCGCGTGACCCGCGGACTCAATGTCCAGCGGTGTCCTGCGATCATGTCACGGGGCTAAAAAACAGGAAGATGTCAGTGTAAACACACCATCTCCCCGTTCTTCCTAGTGACATGTCACTAATCGAATGCTCCCTCTCATCGGGAGCAGCGATCAGTGACGTGTCACTTGTAGCCACGCCCCCTAACAGTTATAATCACTCCCTAAGACACACTTAACCCCTTCAGCGCTCCCTACAGGTTAACCTCTTTACTGCCAGTGTAATTTTTACAGTAATCAGTGCATTTTTATAGCACTGATCGCTGTAAAAATGGCAATGGTCCCAAAATGTTTTTGACCCAATGTGTCAAAAGTGTTCGATGTGTCTGCCATAATGTCGCAGTCACAATAAAAATCGCTGATCGCCGCCATTACTAGTAAAAAAATGTTTTTTAAATAAAAATGCCATTAAACTATCCCTGTTTTTGTCGACGCTATAACTTTTGCGCAAACCAATCAATAAACCAATCAATAATTTTTTTTGGCATATTTCAAAATTGTTGTTCTATTTTTGTTTATGGCGCAAAAAGTAAAAACCGCAGAGGTGATCAAATACCACCAAAAGAAAGCTCTATTTGTGGGAAAAAAGGACGTTAGTTTTGTTTGGGAGCCACGTCGCACAACTGTGCAATTGTCAGTTAAAGAGACGCAGTGCCGAATCGCAAAAATTTGCCCGGTCTTTGGCCAGCCAAATGGTCTGGGGCTTAAGTGGTTCAGGCAGAAAGACTGACTAGGAGTTGTATGATGTTTGAAGGAGAATTCCCAGATCACACTTAAGAGCTGTCTGAGAAACAGTCACATAGTGGATGAAAGATAAAGTAATTGCACTTTATATTATGCACAACACAATGTGGACTGAATTTATATATGTGACACTTTTTGCACTTTTTACCACTTTAAAATAGAATTCCAGGATTAACCTGACAAGTCTTAAAAATGCTCCCCCTCCTTCCCCCTTCAACACTATGCTGACAAACCTATATAAGAAAGATGTACTGTATATGCTTACCTATTTTCAGCCCACTCCAGTTCATGCACATGATCAGCCAGTTTCAGCCAGTGGTGGCTGCAGGGGAAAGGAGAGACCACTCAACAATGGCTAGTAAAGCTTGGAGCAGTGACATAATCTATATTTTCATATGACACTTCCTCCTTTCCCCTGCAGTCATCACTGACAGAGGGTTGCCGGATCACATGGCCAGACCGTATCAGTGTCAAAATAGGTATGTATTTCCTGCACATGTTGGTCAGCATAGGTGTTGATGTGGCGGGGGGCATTTTTACAACTACCGTATTTTCTGGGCATATAAGACAAACTTTTGTACTTAAAAATATTGCCCAAATGTTGGATGTCGTCTTATACGCCGGATGCAGAGTCAGTCAGACTGTGGGCGTCTATTGTTCAAAAGCTGTGCCGCCTCCCCATCCTGTTCCATGATAGGTGGAACACTCAGTTTCCCAGCAGAGCCTCTGTTCAGTGTTCCGCCTATCACGGAGGTCCTCTCATCCTTGGCCTCGGACGTGAGGACCTCCGCGATAGACAGAACACCGAACACAGGCTCTGCTGGGAAACTGAGTGTTCCCCCTATCACGGAACAGGATGAGGAGGCGGTTCGGCTTTTAAACAATGGATGCCCGAAGTCTGCCTGACTCTGCATACAGGGATAAGGTCTGGAGATCTGGAGTTTGGCACAGTGAGGTAGGCAATGGGCACAGTGAGGTATGCAATGAGCACAGTGAGGTATGCAATGAGCACAGTGAGGTAAGCAATGAGCATAGTGAGGTATGCAATGAGCACAATGAGGTGTGTCGGAAGGGGGTCGTCTTATAGGGCGAGTATATCCCAAAACCAACCTTTTATCTGGAAAATTAGGGGGTCGTCTTATGCGGCGAGTATATCCCAAAACCAACCTTTTAGCTGAAAAATTAGGGGGTTGTCTTATACGCCCAGTCGCCTAATACGCCGGCAAATATGGTAGTTAGGTTTATCCCAGAATTCTACTTTAATGGATTATATATACAGTAGACTTGGGGTCCCAGGTTTTTTCCGAGCACCATGCAGACATGAATTAAAATGCATTGCAACCAAATAACACCTGGAGGTACCTACCTTTTATCTGCTTGGTTACTTTAGCAGATTAACTGTAATGATAGCTGAACTTTAACCACTTAAGACCCGGACCTTTAGGCAGCTAAAGGACCCGGCCAGGTTTTGTTACAAATAGAGCTTTCTTTTGGTGGTATTTGATCACCTCTGCGGTTTTTATTTTTTGCGCTATATACAAAAATAAAACGACAATTTTGAAAAAAAAATCGATATTTTTTACTTTTTGCTATAATAAATATCCCCCAAAAATATATTAAAAAAAAGTTTCTTCCTCATTTTAGGCCGATACGTATTCTTCTACCTAGTTTTGGTAAAAAAATCTCAATAAGCGTTTATCGGGTTGGTTTGCGCAAAATTTATAGCGTTTACAAAATAGGGGATAGTTTTATTGCATTTTTATTATTTATTTATTTTTACTACTAATGGCGATTTTTTTCGTGACCGCGACATTATGGCAGACACTTCGGACAATTTTGACACATTTTTGGGACCATTGTAATTTTCACAGCAAAAAATGCATTTAAATTGCATTGTTTACTGTGAAAATGACAGTGCAGTTTGGGAGTTAACCACAAGGGGGCGCTGAAGGGGTTATGTGTGACCTAATATGTGTTTACAACTGTAGGGGGGTGTGGCTGTAGGTGTGACGTCATTGATTGTGTACAGTATCCCTATAAAAGGGATCACGCGATCGATCACGGCGCCACAGTGAAGAACAGGAAAGCTGTGTTTACACACAGCTCTCCCCGTTCTTCAGCTATGGGAACCGATCGCAGGACTCCAGCGGCGATCAGGTCCGCGGGTCCCATGGTTACAGTCACGGAGCTTCGCGCCCGACCCCACGGCTGGGCTTAAAGGGCAACGTACAGGTACGCTGATGTGCCCAGCCGTGCCAACGTTTATCGGCGTGAAGGGGTCCTTAAGTGGTTAATATGTAATTTTTGCTTACAGGACATTGAAATTTAAGCTACTTAGTTTAAAAAAGCAATTTATCACTTTCACATATATGAATATCAAACTGATAAATAGGAATGTTTCTACTTCTACTTTCTACTTCAATAACACCTTACATTTTAATATATTCAGGCGGTGAGTTAAGACCTTTAGATAGTACAATCTTTTCTTACAGATAGCCAGATAGCAAATATAATATTAATTTGGTCCTCTGGTTTTTATGGCAAAAACAATGAAATTTTAAATCTAATTAATGTTTAATGGTTAGTTTTGTGACATTTTCACTGCAGAATACTAATCAATTCATCATTACAGCTGATGCAATTATTGCCAATAGTAAATACCTAAAGGAACTGAATATCTCAACTGTTCCTTAATCCTCGTACACACAGTTGGGCTTCAAACAAACTTTTCCGTAGATTTTTGTCCAAAGGGAGTTGGCCGGGCACACCCATAGCCTACACACACGGCAGGACTTTTCTGAGTAAGTGAAAAACTTATATAGCACAGCACATGCAAACTTAATCGCCTCTGGGCGCTCGTTGTTCCTGTCTCCTTTGATATCAAAAGAGATAAGTCTTGATCTTTCTTCTGAAGGCTAGGTGGTTCTCCTCCTCTCCCCCTTTCTGCAAACTTTCCCAAAACTTTCCCAACATCACGTGTTTTTTCTGCTTTTTTCTGCTCTTTACCGCCACCCTTTGGTCAACTTCTGCTATTGTTGGTTGATTTTAACATTGGTTCTGGGCATGCGTATTTGTACTTCGAACAAAAGTCTGATGGATTTCTGTACACACGATAGGACTTTACATCGTAGGACCTTTGTTGCCGAAAAGTTTGTCCATTTGCAGAGTGAACTTTTGTCCGATGAAAACAAAAAAGTTTGTCCGATGGAGCGTACACACGGTAGGATTTTTCTGAAAACTTGCTAATTTTGATGTTTGTTGTCAAAAAGTCCTACCGTGTGTATGGGGCTTAAGATGGGAAATCGGAAAAACTATTAATAAAGATAAGACTTTTGGTTCTTGGTTAAGAAGATGTTTTATTTTAGAATAACATATCATAACATAGGATATCACATATACCAACCACATAATACAGTATATCATGAGGCTTAAAGCCTATATAGCACCCCTAACTCCCAAAGATATGGTGGTCCTAGACTGCATTATTGCTGTAACAATCAAGTATGACCCTTGGTCCTGAAACACTAGGAAATGCCACTGTTATTAGTCTATCATACCAGTCACACAATACAGTATACCCATTACTAGAGGACCATCCAGATTGTGGGCCCTTCACTACAGTTGCAGTAAGCTTTTTGGCTTTTAGTTCCAGAGAGGTGCTTTAGTAGGGGGCTTAAATAAAATTGGCCACCTCTTTCAAAAATGCAGTGCTTAATTTGGGTGGGCATTTGGAAGTTTGCATCTCTACTGCTTATATCAAATAATATGGACAGTACAGCAAATTAATGTGCAGAAAATGTGGACAACACAACAAACAGTTTCAGGGCCGGTTCACACGGGTCCGACATGTGCTCCAAAGCACAAGTTGCATAACGTCAAAATCAACGGTTCCCCTTGAGAGCCATCTTAACAATTTCGATTTGTGTCGGTCCGACTTTGAAAATGCTTTCTGCACTTTGGTCTGACACAATCTGGGTATGGGCACAATTTCAGCACACTCATTTAAATGGAATTCGGAATCACTTAAGCCCCAGACCATTTGGCTCGCCAAAGACCAGAGCACTTTTTGCTTTAACTGAAAATGTTGTGGTCGTGCGACGTGGCTCCCAAACAAAAATTTTTCCCCATAAATAGAGCTTTCTTTTGGTGGTATTTGATCACCTCTGCGGTTTTATTTGTTGCGCTATAAACGAAAATAGAGCGACAATTTTGAAAAAAAACAATATTTTTTACTTTTTGCTGTGATAAATAAGCAATAAGCGTTTATTGATTGGTTTGCGCAAAAGTTATAGAGACTACAAAATAGGGGATAGTTTTATGGCATTTTTATTATTTTTTTTTTACTAGTAATGGCGGCGATCAGCGATTTTTATCGTGACTGTGACATGATATATAAGACCATTTTGACGCCTTTTTGGGACCATTGTCATTGATACAGCGATCAGTGATATAAAAATGCATGGTTACTGTAAAAATGCCAGTGAAGGGGATAAACAGTATAGTGTGCTGAAGGGGTTAAGTGTGTCCTAGGGAGTGCTTCTAACTGTAGGGATGATGGGCTATGTGTGACAGGACACTGATCACCACTCCCTATTACAGGGAGTGGTAATCAGTGTCCTGGCACTAGGAAGAATGGGGAAATGCTTGTTTATATCAGCATGCATTTCCCCATTCTTCCTCTCCGTGAGATGATCGCTGGTATCCCCACGGACATCGAGTCCGTGGGACCCGCATTTGGACTCACGGAGCTTGGGGTGGGCACGCCCACAAGGCCGCATCTTAAAGAGGATGTACAGGTATGTCCATCTGTCCACAGGAGCCATCTTGTTAAAGTAAATAGTCGTGCACTGGTCCTTAAGTGGTTATGTGATCCAAATTTGCGGACTCTTGAGTGGGAACCTCATGCAGAAATGGAGAAAAACAATGGAGTGGGGTCATCCTCACCCAGACCCTTCGGTTTTGCGCATTCCACGCCAAAGCACCAGGGCCTCTTCCCGACAACCCTGGGAGGTGGTTGGGGTGTCTGCAGGCAAGGGGCTTATCAGAATCTGAAAGCCCCCTTTAACAAGGAGGCCTCCAGATCCTGTTCCCCCATGTGAATGAGTATGGTGTACATTGTACCCCTACCCATTCACCCCAAAAAATAAGTGATGTTTTACAAACAACAAAGAGACGGTTTTTGACCAATTCTTTATTAATTGAAGAATGTCCTTCATCGTAGATACAAGGTATCTTCTTTCTCTGGTGATGTTTCTTCCTCGGGTCTTCTCCCTCTGCTGTCTTCTTCCTTGGGTTCTCTCCCCCGCTGTCTTATTCCTCTGGTCTTCTCCCTCTACTGTCTACTTCCTCCTGTCTTCTTCCCCCACCACTGTGTTCTCCCTTCGGTGATGTCTTCTCCCTTCACTGATTCTTCTTCCTCCACCGCCAACCCACTCAAAATGAATAAAATGATGCTTTTTCAACGTTGGCTCCTGCGGTTATGTCATCTAGGGTGTCTGCCAGTTCTTATATAGCTATGGAGCATGGTCGTCATGTGACATCACTCATACCCCACCCACCATGATATTACCGCACCAGTATGCCCTGGGTGGTGACGTCACGCCCCATAGCTATAAAAGAACTGGCAGACACTGCAGCTGACATAACTTCTGGAGCCAACGTCGGAGCAGGATTGATTTTCTTATTTTGAGTGTGTTGGTGGTGGAGGAAGAAGAAAAGAAGAAGTCATAGGTGAAGGGAGAAGACATCACCCAAGGGATAAGACAGCAGAGGGAGAAGCCTGGAGGAAGAAGATAGTGGAGGGAGAAGACCGGAGGAAGAAGACAGTGGAGGGAGAAGACCAGAGGAAGAAGACAGCGGAGGGAGAAGACCGGAGGGAGAAGACATCACCAGAGGAAGAAGACTTGAAGCTATGGCAGGGGACATTCTTCACTTAAAGGACTTATCAAAACCACAGCCCAGGGTTGTGGGGAAGAGGCCCTTGTCCCCACATTTAGAGCATTTTGATTGGTATGGTTCAGAAGGTAGGCCCTCGCTCGCCCCGTTTTTTTTTTTTTAATATAAATTTGGGGTAAAATTTTCTCCATACCAGAAGCAAACGAATTGTTTTAATTGATTAAATCACAATCATCTCAAAGTCAAATCCCATTCATTGAATATGCATGGAAGTCAGACATGAAGTTGCAGGGCAAAGTCAGATCGGAAGTCGTACTACTTTCATGTTGGATCAGTGTGAACCAGGGACGGCCTTAGGACTTTAGGCGCCCTGTGCGAGAAAGCTTTACAGCGCCTCCTATTGACCACGCCCCTCAGTAACCACACCACTCAGTAACCACACCCCTCAGTAACCACACCCTTTTATTGTCCACACCCATTTCTCCAATACCGGCTCCATTTAAAGCCTTCTATTCCATTAAGTTCCCAAAAAAAACAGATTACAAGCTATGATAAAAATACAACTTTTATTCACATGGTATAATAACGCCACCTATACTGCAAATCACATGCTATAATAACGCCACATATACTGTATATCACAAGCTATAATAACGCCGCCTATACTATAAATCACACGGTATAATAACGCCACCTATACTGTATATCACACGCTATAATAACGCCACATATAAAGTAAATCACATGGTATAATACCACTACCTGTAAATTTACAATCAAATATCAAACATAATTACAGTAAAGTGTTTTTTTAACTTTTGTATTACTGTTCCTTTAAGAAACACCCTATTTAAATAATAAAATACAAAACAGACATTAAAGCGGAGGATCACCCTAAAAAACATGTATATACCATTCCATCCAGCATACTGTTGACATGTACAGTATGTTGTTTTTTTGTTTTTTTCGCTGAACATACCGTTGTATAGCTATTTCCCCCCGGATTCCGGGTAGTGGCTCCCACGGGAGTGGGCATTCCTATTCAGAGACTAAGTGATTGATGTGATGACTAAAGCTTCCTCCCGGCGCATAAGGCGCATCACCAGTTTCCCGAAAGAAGCCAAACGTCGTTGCGCAGGCGCCGTATAGCGACGTATAGAGCCAACTCGCAGTTCGGCTTCTTTCGGAAACTGGTGACGCGCCTTATGCGCCGGGGGGGAAGCTTTTGTCATCACGTAAATCACTTAGTCTCTGAATAGGAACGCCCACTCCCGCGGGAGCCACGACCCAGAAGCCAGGGGGAAAATAGCTATAAAAAGGTATGTACAGCGAAAAAAACAGCATACTGTACATGTCGGCAGTATGCTGGATGGAATGGTATATACATGTTTTAGGGTGAACCTCCGCTTTAACCACTTGGGATCTGCACTATGGAAGAAAGACGTCCGCAGCGTGGCTCTCAAGTGCCGAATGGACATCTTTGGATGTCCTTTTATGTGCATTACCCACGCGCCACTGGGGGGCGTGCAGTGGGTAAACACTGTCCCGGCGCATCGCTGAGGAGCCTATGCATGTGCCTGGCAGCCGCGATGTCCGCCGGATACACGCGATTGGAGGTGACAGCAGGGATGTGGAACTCTGTGTGTAAACACAGAGCTCCACGTCCTGTCAGGGAGAGAGGAGACCGATCTGTATCCCTTGTACATAGGAACACAGCATCGGTCACCTTCCCCAGTCAGTCCCCTCCCCCACACAGTTAGAACAGGGAACAGGGAATACATTTAAGCCCTTCCTCACCCTCTGCTGTTAATCCCTTGACTGCCAGTCACATTTATACAGTAGTTAGTGCTTTTGTATAGCACTGATCACTGTATAAATGTGAATGGTCCCAAAATTGTGTCAAAAGTGTCCAATATGTCCGTCGCAATATCGCAGGCCTGACAAAAAAAAACGCAGATCGCCGCCATTACTAGTAAAAAAATACAAAATAAAATCATAAATCTATCCCCTATTTTGTAGGCGCTATAACTTTTGCAAAAACCAATCAATATACGCTTATTGCACATTTTTTAACAAAAATATGTAGAAGAATACGTATCGGCCTAAACTGAGGAAAAAAATATATAAAAAAGCGCAAAAAAATAAAATCGCAGAGATGATCAAATACCACCAAAACAAAGCTCTATTTGTGGGGAAAAAATTGTAAAAATATAATTTGGGTACATTGTTGTATGACCGCGCAATTGTCATTCAAAATGTGTCAGCGCTGAAAGCTGAAAATTGGTCTTGGCACAAAGGGGGTTTAAGTGCCCAGTAATGAAGTGGTTAAGCAGTACACTGCATTTATAAAAAAAAAATTACTTACAGAAAAAAGTTTTTACATCTGCTGCCTGCTTCTGTGGATTCTTGCCCTCCTTTGTCTTCTCAGTGCACATGGCATATGAGCTCCTGCTCCTCATAGCAAGGCAGGTACAGCTGCCCACACCGTCTTTCCATCAGAATCCGCCTGTGGCCTGCCAGGCGTATCTAGAGCATTTGGCTCCCGGGGCAGATCCTATATCTGCCCCCCCACGGTAAAATGTAAAAACACCCCACTGTGCCCCCTGCATCCTTCAATATCTCTGTCACCACTGTGTACCCCTCTCCACAACTGCACCTCTGGGCCCCTTTACATTACACAGCACCCTGCACCTCTGGGCCTCTTTACATTACACAGCACCCTGCACCTCTGGGCCCCTTTACATTACACAGCACCCTGCACCTCTGGACGCCTTTACATTACACAGCACCCTGCACCTCTGGACCCCTTTACATTACACAGCACCACACCTCTGGACCCCTTTACATTACACAGCACTCTGCACATCTGGACCCCTTTACATTACACAGCACCCTGCACCTCTGGACCCCTTTATATTACACAGCACCCTGCATCACTGGACCCCATTACATTACACAGCACCACACCTCTGGGCTCCTTTACTTTACACAGCACCCTGCACCTCTGGACCCCTTACATTACACAGCACTCTGCACCTCTGGACCCCTTTACATTACACAGCACCCTGCACCTCTGGACCCCTTTATATTACACAGCACCCTGCATCACTGGACCCCATTACATTACACAGCACCACACCTCTGGGCTCCGTTACTTTACACAGCACCCTGCACCTCTGGACCCCTTACATTACACAGCACCCTGCACCTCTGGACCCCTTTACATTACACAGCACCCTGCACTTCTGGGCCCCTTTACATTACACAGCACCCTGCATTTCTGGACCCCTTTACATTACACAGCACTCTGCACCTCTGGACCCCTTTACATTACACATCACCCTGCATCACTGCCCCCTTACATTACATAGCACCCTGCATCTCTGGACCCCTTTACATTACACAGCACCCTGCACCACTGGACACCTTTACATTACACAACACCCTGCACTACTGGACCCCTTTACATTACACAGCACTCTGCACCTCTGGACCCCTTTACACATTACACATCACCCTGCACCACTGCCCCCTTACATTACACAGCACCCTGCATCTCTGGACCCCTTTACATTACACAGCACCCTGCACCACTGGACACCTTTACATTACACAACACCCTGCACTACTGGACCCCTTTACATTACACAGCACCCTACACCACTGGACCCCTTTATAATAAACAGCACCCTGCACCCATTTACATTACACAGCCCCCCACAGCTCTAGACACCTGTATGTTACACAGACACCCCCCTAACAATTCTGGACCCCCTGCATGTTACACAGACCCCCTTACCGTGCAGACCAATCCCCCTACATTGCAGACCCCCTCTACAGTGCAGACCCCCCTCCCCTAGAATACAGACCCCTCCTTACAATACAGAACCCCCTCTACAATAAAGATTCACCCCTACAGAGCAGAGCCCCCCTACAATACAGAACCCCTACAATACAGAACCCCCTCCTACAATACAGAACCCCTCTACAATACAGAACCCCCCTCCTACAATACAGAGCCCCCTACAATACAGAACCCCCCCCTACAATACAGAACCCCCTCCCTACAATACAGATCCACCCCTACAGTGCAGACCCCCCTACAATACAGAACCTGCCCCCCCACAATACAGAACCCCCCTGAAATACAGAACCCCCTTCAGACCCGTAAAGCAGGTTCAGATAATCTGCTTGTCGCGTGCTGCACACACAGCACAGTACAGAAAAGGGGGAGTCGGCTTCACTGCTGTGTGCGTGCCTGTAAGACAGTCACAGGCAGCCGAGACTCATCAGACCTGTGGCGCTGCCACAGAGAAGGGGGATCATTGTGGCCGGGTCCCGGGTGTGCCGACGGTTAGTTTGGGTGCAGTTTGCACCCCCCTGCAAAGGCACCCGGCACCTGTTCACTATGCCATGCCACCCGGCAAAGTCCTCTTCAGTTGCGGGGGGTGCCGGCCTGACACCCCCCAGTGTGTGGCACCCGGTGCGGCACGCCCCCGCCCACTACTTAGTACGCGGGTGAAATTTATTAAAGAATCTGTGCCGGTCGCCAGGCGCCCATGTTGCTATGGCGCCCTGTGGGACCGCACAGCCCGCACACCCTGTAGTGGATTGTTTATTATTATACTTTCATAGCAAAAGTTCATAGCAGTTTTTATTGTCTAGGCTGGAAATTAACAGATACAGAAAAAGCTATCTAGCTAAAAATGCCTAAAGTACTGGAAATGTGTGAACATTTACGTATAATCAGCTCAATGAAACAATCTCCATCAGTTACTTTTTCAAGAATGAAATACAGTGTCATTTTCAGTTTACCCATAAATACTTTCAAATTGCATATGTATTAGTGCCCAGACCTGACTGACCTGGTGTGACTTGGGGCGAACCCCCATACCTTTTTTTTACTTTTTTCTATTGCCGGCAATGTTTAACATTATAGATACAGCAGATTTAGTGATTTATGGTATACTAATAGAGTGCAATAGAGTGCAGTACGTTGGTAAAAAGTACTTAGACTGTATTCATAAAAAAAGTTCTAGCTCTTGTAAAAGTTTTGGTAATACCTTTACATTTCAGAGCTTTAGGGTTCTTTTACATGGGATGGATCCATGATGAACCTTCGCTTGCTCAGCAGGGATCGCTCTGCTGAGCCGGCGGATGACAGGGCGGTCCCCGCTCACTGTGCAGGGACCACACTGTCAGATCTCCGCTCTCCCCCTATGGGGAGATCAGATGAACACGGACCGTCTGGGGAATTTCCAATATTTTAGAAGTATTTATATCTTACTCAGGAATGTTCTGTCATGTCATACTACTGTGTTATGTTGCATACCCATGATTAAAAAGTATTTGAATACCCACAATGTAAAAACACTAAAGACCCATACACAGTTTTCCTGCAGGTTTTTGTCTTCAAGTTTACCAAAACCATCTAATATGAGGTCAAACCTCAAGAGTTTCAATTTGTATGCAATCAGGCAGGCCCTTGCACTACATGATTTTGGTAAACCTGAAGTGAAAGACCTGCAGGAAAACTGATAGTGTGTATGGGGCTTTACTGTACCGTTTTTTAAACTGTTTGCATTTTTGGTCTGTCCCTATGTTAGTATACAATACTTTAGGGTCTACCTAAAGATTAATTTATAATAAATTCAACTCCCCCTTCAGTCATTTTCCCTAGGCCCAACTTGCCATTGTAGCATTTTTTTGTGATGAGGCTATAATGCCTATTATCAATCAAAGTTATTCATTATTTCTTTCTTTCTCCTGCAGTGTGTCTTCAATCTCCAACCACACTTGCTGCCTGTCCACAGTCTCTAACTATCTCATCTAGTACTGTATATCCAAAGTCTCTTACTGTCTTGTGTTATACACTAAATATTATGTGTGCCATTCTGGAGCTGCCCACATGTATATGCAATATCATTCCCTACTTGCAAAAGAAACATGAGACAGCAGTGGTAATATTGCAAAAAAGTTTAAGTATAGCAAGAAAAATATTGCAAATAAGTGAACAATAGAAAGAAATATGCTGTAAACAAAACACACACTTGGGTGTAGGGAGCAATAAATCTTAAATACTATATGGGGGCAGTACTAACTAGGGAGAACTATGCACCCTAACAGTTTAGCAGTTTGTGATATACTTTCTTCTGCTGGCCAGCTCGTTGGGGCCCAACTGGTATGTCAGTGCCCTCAGGATAATGTCCCTTTTGGCACTGATGATGGCATTGGTTTGGGTCCCTTTAAACAATGATAGTGACACTAGCCCTGACATACTTGCAGATAACACTGTCCCTGTTTTTTTAAAGTGTATTGTGGATTTGGCCAACTACCTTTCACCAACTTCTTGTTTCAGAGGGTGGTCTCCCTCAGTACACTCAGAGAAGCACAGCTATTTACTGTCCACAGCATCCTTCTCCCTTGGTCAGGCAGGAGGATCTATCAGCATCTATGGCACTCTGATGTCCCAGAATGTTTGTCACTGTGAACTTCTCCCTCTAAGGTGCAGAGGTGAGTGACCTGTTAGTAGCCTGATCTACATTCAACCTCTCTGAACAACCTCCACTTTCTTCTCTTAGCCCAGGAAAGGAGCAGAAAACCACCTCCCCTCTTTGCCCCAGTGCCTTGTGGGATCTGCAGTTTTCTCCTTCCAGCTCACCAAGCCGGTTCAATCTGTCAGAACTACACATTCCACAATCTTAGCAGTCCACATCCTGTGTGCCCTCCTATGGGGTGGAGGGCAGGTTTAACACCGGCTGTCCAGTTTTCCAATAGCAGGCACCTCCTCTTTCAGCTGTGCCCGTGTCAATGTCTCCTCTGCAACACAGACACACAGAGTCTTTTTCCTGCCAGGGCTGTAGACTGTGCTATACTCCATTTTTCTACTTATATATGGCTTCTTTCTCTGTTATCTTCATGATCTGTTTACTGACACTACAGCAGTTTATGTTTCCCCTTCTGTAAGTTCACATAGCCACCTTGAGATTGCTCTTCTCCCAGCTGGGGCATTTTTTTCTGTCAGGGTTAAATGTATGTCTACTTAAAATGTTTTTTGTTTTTGGAAGGAGCAAGAAAAGGTTAGGAGTAGGACCTCGTTTATGTTTTCACTGCTATCTGGGGCTCAGTTAGGGTGATATCTTATCTTATTGTCGCTTACTGTTACAACCTTGAGAACAAAAAGCGAGGGAAAATCTGCAACAGGGACACAGAAAACTTGCAGGGACTATCCTTCCCCTATTCTGCTAAAGAAAATTGTTCTGTCTGTGTACCTGTTATTGATTTTCCAGCACTTTCTGTCTGATGAAGCTTTTTTAAAGGGAAAATCTCTGTAATGGAAATCTGAATGACAGTACAAAAATGGACAGAGATTCTTTTTTTTTCTTTCTTTTTTTTACAATCAAAAGATTTTATTGTGTAATGAACATCGTAACAAAATAATCATACAGAACCAGTATATGAACATATTGCGACCAAATGAAACACAGAAAAGGGGTAGAGAGGAAAGGGGGGATGAAACAAGGGTAAGAAGGGTGGTAGATTAGGGGGGAAGACATAAAAGGGGGGGGACATAGTGGCAGAGCCAATGAAAATGTACTTAGTACTAGCGTTATGGCAAACTGAAGCATAACATAGGGAATATGAGCCTCCAGGAAGGGAAAAAAAAGGGATACCATAGACCACATATAGTATTTAGGACCCAGTTAAGGTGAGCATTTTATAATCGTTTGAGTATTTAAACATTAGCCAGGGTTGCCACATTCTGTTAAACGTATCACTATTTTCCTTCTGCATTGCAGCAATTTCTTTCATTTTATAGATGTATTGGACTCTGTCCAACCAATCCCTGACTGTCGGGCATATGCAGTCTTCCAATGTAATGAAATGATAGTTTTTGCAGCTGACAAGAGGTGTCTGGTTAAGGATTTTTTATATTAGCTGAGCGAAAAGGAGTTTATATGTAGCAGACACGCAGCCACATTCAGATTTATCTCAGTCTCGGTTATATGCTTAATCCAAGTTGAAATTTGGACCCAGTAGTCAAAGATTGGGGGTAGGGATGAGTCGAACACCCCCGCGTTCGGTTCGCACCAGAACTGTCGAACAGTCCGATCGTTCGCACGAATCCCATTGAAGTCTACGGGACTCGAAAGTTCGAATTCAAAAACGATCATTTTAACCACTTCAGCCCCGGAAGGATTTACCCCCTTCCTGACCAGAGCACTTTTTGTGATTCGGCACTGCGTCGCTTTAACTGACAATTGCGCGGTCATGCGATGTAGCTCCCAAACAAAATTGGCGTCCTTTTTTTCCCACAAATAGAGCTTTCTTTTGGTGGTATTTGATCATCTCTGCGGTTTTTAATTTTTGCGCTATAAACAAAAATAGAGCCACTATTTTGAAAAAAATTCAATATTTTTTACATTTTGCTATAATAAATATCCCCCAAAAATATCTAAAAAAAAAGTTTTTTTTTCCTCAGTTCAGGCCGATACGTATTCTTCTACATATTTTTCGTAAAAAAAAATCGCAATTAGCGTTTATTGATTGGTTTGTGCAAAATTTAAAGCGTTTACAAAAAAGGGGGTAGTTTTATGGCATTTTTATTAATATTTTTTTTTTTACTAGTAATGGCGGCGATCAGCATTTTTTTTCGGTACTGCGATATTATGGCGGACACATCGGACAATTTGACACATTTTTGGGGCCATTGGCATTTTTATAGCGATCAATGCTATAAAAATGCATTGGATTACTATAAAAATGCCATTGGCAGTGAAGGGGTTAACACTAGGGGGCAGGGAAGGGGTTAAGTGTGTTCCTGGTGTGTTCTAACTGTATGGGGGGGGGGTGGCCTCACTAGGGGGAATCACTGATCTTCTGTCCATACATTGTATGAACAGGAGATCAGCGTTTCCCCGCTGACAGGACCGAGAGCTATGTGTTTACACACATAGCTCCCGGTCCCCGCTCTGTAACGCACGAGCACGAGTGCCTGGCGGCGATCGCGCCCCCCTAGCGCCTGCAAAAGATAGGACGTAGAGCTACGTGCTCTCGCCTAGCAGTGCCGACCTGCCGCCGTATAACTGCGGTGGGCAGTCGGCAAGCAGTTAAAGACCAATTTTCAAGTTATTGTTGGAAAACGTCTTTCAGAACCCGGGTCTTGCCCCAGGGAACCTGTATCAATGGAAAAAAGTCTTAAAAACGGTCGTTTTTTCAGGAGCAGGACTCCTGAAAAAACGACCGTTTTTAAAACTTTTTTTTCCAATGTAAAAAAAGTTTTAAAAACGGTCGTTTCGTTTCACTCGAATTTGCCGCGAACGATCATTTTTGTTTGAAATTTGATGAACGATCGAATGGACGATGTTCAAATCGAACATACGTTCGTTTCGAACGCGAAGCTCATCCCTAATTGGGGGACATTCCCACCAAATATGCAAGAAAGTACCAATATCTTTGTTGCAGCGCCAACAGGAGTCAGAACCCGATAGAAACCATTGTCTGTTTTTTTGTGTGTTAACATTTTGTATGAGATCTCTTGGTATTTTGTGCTAAGTGAACACTTGTGTGCAAAAAAAACAAGCTTTTTCCCATTGAGCTTCGCTAAAATTAGTCCCAAGATCCTTCTCCCATTTTTCTTTGTGTCGTTTAGTTTCATCATACAAACGTTGGTGTAGCCATGGTTATGCAATCAAAGTTGTTTTTAAGACCGGTTCTTTATTATAACACATGTTTTCTAAGGGGGTTTTATTCTGAAGAAAGAATTTTTTATGTTTACTGTTCGTTAAGAAGTCGTTTAATTGCATATGAAACCAAGAGCCTGGGAATGAGTCCTTTTATTCTGACTTGAGTGTGTCCAATGATTTAACTTTACCACCGGAAATACCGTGTGAGACTAAGGCCTCGTACACACGAGGGGATATGTCCGCTGAAAACGGTCCGATGGACCGTTTCAGCAGACATCTCCGATCGTGTGTATGGGCTAGCGGACAGATTTGTCCACCCGACAGATTTCAAAGCATGCTTTGAAATCTATCCGGTGGGAATCTGTCCGCCCGACATGTCTGCTGGTTAGTACACTTACCAGCAGACATGTCGTCCCGCACCGCCGCCGCGCACTTCCTGGTGCGGTGACGTGGCGGCGTCAACGTCACCGCCGCGTCACCGCCACGTCACCGCTCCGTCCGCCGGCGGGGAATTTGATCCGATGGTGTGTACACGCCATCGGATCAAACTCCAGATCGGACATATCCGATGGAAATGGTCCGCGGACCATTTTCATCGGATATGTCCGATCGTGTGTACGAGGCCTAGGAGTTTCGAAGAATATTCCTGGTTTGGGAGAACTCTTTGATTTAGCCTTGGGAGGAAGTCAAGATTATTGATAATTGGGGTAAGGGGTCCCGGATTGTGGCAAGTTTATAACGGGCGGCAATTTTGTGCCAAATCTTCAGCGTGCTTGCTACTAAAGGATGTGATGTGCATCTAAGGGATTTAGAATTAATGGTCCATGGGTAGTAAAGAAGGTGTGGTTTGTTGTGGTTGTATTCAAGTTGTACCCAGTCTTTATTTTGGCCATGACAATGCCAGTCTATTATCCTGGTAATATGAGTGGCATAGTCCTGAAATCTGGGAGGTTTATACCACCTGCGCTCTTGGGAAGAGTTAATAGTCGAAGGCTTAACCTAGGTTTTTTCTTATTCCATAGAAATTCCCTCTGTATTTTTTGTAGTTTAAAAAAAAAACGTTAGGGATCAAAATTGTTAAAGCAATAAAAAAATATAATAATCTAGGAAGGATTGTCATCTTAAGGATTGAGGCTCTCCCGAACCAGTAGAAGGGTCTGGGAGACCATCTTTGTAGGTCTTTGGATATGGATTGTAACAGGGGTGTAAAGTTGGCCGAGAACAATGAATCAATAGTGGGTGTGAGTTTAATTCCTAAATATTTAAGAGTGTCGTGTTCCAATTTAAATTTATGGTTACCTTTAAGTAGGTTGTATTTATCTGGGGCTACATTAAGATTAAGGGCTTCTGATTTAGAGTGGTTTACTTTGAAGTGGTTTATTTTGAAGTTGGAAATAAAGCCAAATGTCCTAAATATCTTAGTGAGGTTGGGTATGGAAACATGGGGTTGGGTGATAAAAATAAGATCATCCGCATAAGCGGCTATTTTGTATTCCCTGTTGTGAATATTGAAGCCTTTTATGTCTGGTGTTAGATTGATGGTCCTGATAAGGGGTTCTAGTGAGAGAATATAGAGTAAAGGGGAAAGGGGGAAACCTTGTCTTGTACCATTCTTTATACTGATGGGGTCTGATAAGAAGGAGTTAATTCTAATTTGCGCTTGTGGATTTGGTAATGGATTTAAGAGCCCCGTTCCAGTTCAACATATTACTACCCATGCCTATGTCGGAGCTGATGTCTAGCATGTAGTCCCAGGAGACCCTATCAAAGTCCTTCTCCGTGTCTGTGGACAGGAGAAGGCCCTCAAGGTTCAAGCTCTGAGCATAGTGGATGAGGTTCAGTGATTTAGTTATATTGTCCCTGGCTTCTCGACCCGGCATGAAGCCTACCTGTTCTGGGCTAGGGATGAGCTTCGCGTTCGAAACGAACCTATGTTCGACTCGAACATCGTCCATTCGATCGTTCGTCGAATTTCAAACAAAAACGATCGTTCGCGGCAAATTCGAGTGAAACGAAACGACCGTTTTTAAAACTTTTTTTTCCATTGATACTACTATCAATGGAAAAAAAGTTTTAAAAACGGTCGTTTTTCAGGAGTCCTTTTTTCCATTGATACATGTTCCCTGGGGCAAAACCCGGGTTCTGAAAGATGTTTTCCAACAATAACTTAAATATTGGTCTTTAAAATGATCGTTTTTGAATTCGAACGTTCGAGTCCCATAGACTTCAATGGGGTTCTAAATGTTCGTGCGAACAATTGGACTGTTCGACGGTTCTAGTGCGAACCGAACGCGGGGGTGTTCGGCTCATCCCTATTCTGGGCCAATGATTTTATTGAGAAGGGGCTTATTTCTATTGGACAAGCTTTTTGCTAATAGTTTGATGTCTACATTCAAGAGAGAAATGGGCCTATAATTCGCACAATCCGCATGGTCCTTGTCCAGTTTGGGGACTACCGCTATGTGTGCTGCTAGAAGGGAGTTGGAATCATGTTTGTTTTCTGCTAAGTAATTAAAGGCTTTTAATAGGGGAGTGGAGAGTATTTGTGTAAAAGTTTTATAATATTGGGATGTGTAGCCATCTGGACTCGGGCTCTTCCCTGTTTTTAATTGCCAATTGTAGTTCTGTGATAGTTATGGGACCTTCTAAATTGAGGGTCTCTTCCCTGTTGAAAGAGAGGATTTTGCTGTTTGACAGGAATTGTTGAATCGTCTCTTTCATGGAGGTTGTTATGTGTGGAGGTTTGTGTTGGTCCGGTAGGTTATATAATTTAGAATAAAGGTTATGGAAAATTTCTGCTATCTGTTTCGGTTTATGTTCAATCGCTCCCTTGTTGCTTCGGATGGAATGAACATGATTTGCTAGCGTAGCATCTTTCAGGGCCCTAGCAAGCTGTTTCCCACTCTTATTGCTGTGCTCATAGAAAATGCTTCTTTTAAAGAAAAGAGATTTTTGAGTTTGCAGGTTTAGAATTTGTCTCAGAGAATTCCTGGTACGAGTACTTCTTCCACTTTGACCGCAAGGGTGCGCTTATGTTGTGTTTCTAATTTGGCTATAGTGTCAGATAATAAGGCAATTTCTTTCTCCCTTTCTTTTTTCCGTCTTGCACCCCATTTTATAAGCTCCCCTGTGATCACACTCTTATGAGCCTCCCAGTTGTTCAAGGGAATCGTATCTGAGTCCACATTGTTACAAAGTATGCTTTAATGGAGTCATGTATGTCGTCATGAATTAGTTGGTCTGTTAAGAATGCAGCATTAAGTCTCCAGTTAAATGGGGTTTTTTTTTGGGGGGGGGTCTATAGTTCAAGGTGATAGCTGTGGAGGCGTGGTCTGATAGGGCGATTATCCCAATTTCTGCCCTAGCAAGGTAGGCTAGATCTCTTTGTGACATAAATATTAAGTCTATTATAGAATACATCTTGTGGGGGGGGGGTATGTAAAATCTTTCCCAGAGGGGTGCATTGCCCTCCAGGTGTCTACAAGTGCTAGGGACTGTAGTAAAACTTTGATGTGTTTCATTATTTTATATAAAACATGGGAATGGCCGGTGGATGTATCCTGGAGAGGGGATAGAGGGACGTTGAAGTCTCCGCCAAGGATTATACAGCCTTCTGCAAACCATTTCAGTTCATTAATAATTTTATTGCAGAATGTTATGTGTGCTTTGTTAGGAAAATATACATTCGCCAAGGTAATAGAAGATCCCTCCCATGTGCCCTTCAGAAAGATATACCGGCCTTCAGGATCCGACAACTGTTGTTTCATTTTCAACGATGCGTTCTTGTTCAATAAACTAGTAACCCCTTTGGTTCTGGCCAAAGGATTTGGTAAACAGTTTATCGGTAATTTTGGGTATGTTTTGGTTTTTGAAGTGTGTTTATTATATATATACTATAGATGGGTTTATTTTTCTGAGCTCTCTGAGGAATTTTGAGCATTTCTCTGGAATATTGAGACCGTTCACACTCTGTGATATTACGGTGGGAGATTTGCCAAGAAAGGAGTACGTCATTCTCAGGTTCAAGTCTGGGTTACCACTAGGAAGAAAGTAAATAGTAAGGGGGGGAGGGAAGCCAAGTAGAATAGGAAGACAGAGAGGGTTGAGGGAGCTCCACAAGGAGGATGGTTAAGTAGGGTAGGGAAGGTATTGGGATACCTTATATGAGTCTTATCTCTGGGTCTCCTCTGAGACAGACAGAGCTAGTAGTAGTCGTTATAAAAACGACCTGGGTGGTGACTCGAGGGGGTACGTGGATGAAAGGTTATATTTGAGAAAAAGTGAAGTGTTTTTCAATAAAGGAGACCTCAGGAGAACCTCGGTTTCAGTGGCCTAGGTAATTCAAATTTTCTTACTGGGTATTAAAGTCTAGTTTTAGAAGGCCCATAAGGGATATCAGGAGATTGAGGAAACCCATTAATATCTAATGAGCATGAGAAACTTTTTAACAATATACCGTATTTATCGGAGTATACGGCGCACTTTTTTGCCCTGAAATCAGGGCAAAATCGTGGGTGCGCGATATATGCCGATCCCCGCTTTCCCACACTGAGTTTGAATACTGCGCCGACATATACCGAGCGCAGTACACTCGTGTATAGTCAGGCAGGCTCGGCTCCTCTCACGCTCATGTCCTGTACGTCCAGGACGTGAGCGCGAGAGTAGCCGAGCCTGCCCGACTATACACGAGTGTACTGCGCTCGGTATATGTCGGCGCAGTATTCAAACTCGCGCGGGAAATCGGGGATCGAGCAGGGAGGACGCCGCAGAAGGACGCCGGACCCGACGAAGAGGACACCCGAAGACGCAGACGGACGCCGGACCCAACAAAGAGGACACACTAAGCTGCAGAAGGACGCCTGACCCGACGAAGAGGACACCCGAAACCGCAGACAGACGCCAGACCCGACAAGGCCGCCGATGGACGCAGCGCAAAACACCAAAACTGTAAGTACAAAAATCTTTTTTTCCACAGGAATAGGGTACACTTTAGGGGTGCGCGCTATACGCCAGAGCGCGCAATACCCCGATAAATACGGTAATCGGTAAGACCATTAACTTAACAAATTAACATGCTATAACAATAGAACAGTTCGGAGGATGTTCTAGGCAAGGGAGCCCAGACCAAGACCTGTTAAGTGACAGAGCAGACTGTATACATTTGTCATTTCAGAGTATAACAGTGAGGTTACATTGCAAGCATTATAGCATTGGAGCTACAAACAGTACAGCATGGACAGTAATCCTACTGGTGGGAGTGTGATAACCACAGGAAAAAAAGGGGGGGGGAGATATTGTATCTAAGAGTGCCTCCGCAGGCTGTGAAAATGACCTTTCAGGTAGGTGGAGGTGTCTCTTGTTACCAACAGAAGAGTTTCTGAAAAAAATACTCACAGTTAGGTTGAGCTTCTAACAGACCCAATGCGGGTTTCACAAATGAAAAGCCATACGCGGATGATGGTTGACTTAGATGCCTGAATAAACGCAGTAAAGACCATATTAGCGCGGTAGAACAAAGGAAATGTCAGCAAACACAAAACTGCATAAAAAAAACTATGATAGTGAAGGAAAAATGTTAGTAAATTCCGGTGTTAGATCAAAAGCCACTTCCCCCATCTCGTTAGGTATGACATGGGTCAAGCATAATATTCTGGAGATGTCCCAGCAAGAATAATTACTTTCAGAAAGCCTTTTTAGCATCACCACCTTTGGAGTCTAAGATAATAATCATATTTATCAATTAGCCTTATCTAAAAAGGCAAAACAGGTGTATGGAAATAGCTTTTGACCGTCCACCTGCACCCGGGGTGAAAATACTGGACAAGTCAGACTGTATTGTAAATTAGCATTCTGAATCAATCGCATAGACTGTAAAGTAAGGAGCATGACCTTTGGAAAAAGGGAAAAGTATACAAGTCACTTAATACAGCTGTGAGAACTGAAAAAGTCTCTAGTACGCCATCTGGTGGAGAATTAATATAAAAAAAAACTGAGAAAATAAAATAGAACTGTTCAAGTTATTTTGCCTGTGAGCTTAGAAGTCATGTGATGTAAAATACAAAAAGAGAAAAAAACGAAAAAAAAATCCTTGTTGTCAGAGAGGTAATTAGAACCTCTTACAACAGTGGTTATCTATGCGAAGAGAAAATGAAGTGATCCATTATCCAGCATCCCCCAGTCTGGAACCCTTGGCAGCATGGGAATTGTAGTTGTTTCTGTTAGAATTTCTGCGTTGCTGCCCTTGATGATATGGGGATTTGGCAGGAGAGGACCCTTGCTTTGGAGGCATGTTGTTAATGACAGGAGGTAAGCGGAATTCAGCGTACCATTCAGGCAAATCTACCGGAGCAATCTGCAAGTTCTCACAAAATTTCAGCAGATCCTCTGGGATTTTCAGAATATGTTTCTTACCATTGTAAGAGGCCAGCAGGGCAAACGGGAACTTCCATCGATAAGCAATTCCTTTCTCCCTCAGGACTTCCAGTAGAGGTCTCAGAGCCCTTCTATTTTTCAGTGTTATGGGGGACAGGTCCTGAAAAAGCTGAATATCTGCATCATTAACCACTTGAGGCCCGCGCTACCGTCGGATGACGCCAACAGCGTGGGCCTGAATAGCCAACATGCCGTCATTTGACGACATGTCTTTCTGGTGTTCCCAGCGCGCGCTGTACAGCGCGCTACGGGGAAGCCCTGTGTTGTCCGTGTCCCTTGGACACGGCCAATCACAGATCGCGGAAAACGGCCAATCAGAGCGGCCGTTTGTGATGCGATCTGTGGGCGAATGAGAGATGATCTCTCATAGATCATCTCTCATTGCCGGCTCACACAGAGACAATGTCCTGTCTCTGGAGGGGAGGAGCCCGATCTGTGTTCCTTCCTACATAGGGACACAGATCAGTCACCCCCCCAGTCACCCCCCCTCCTCCCACAGTTAGAATACACCTAGCATACACATTTAACCCCTTCCTCACCCCCTAGTGTTAACCCCTTCAATGCCAGTCACATGTATACTGTAATTAGTGCATATTTATAGCACTGATCGCAGAATAAATGTGAATGGCGCCAAAAATGTGTCAAAAGTGTCCGATGTGTCCGCCATAACGTCGCAGTATCAATAAAAATCGCAGATCGCCGCCATTTCTAGTAAAAAAAAAATAATAAAAAATAATAATTCTCTCCCCTATTTTGTAAGCGCTATAACTTTTGCGCAAACCAGTCGCTTATTGCGATTTTTTTTTTTTTTTTTTACCAAAAATATGTAGAAGAATACGTATCGCCCTAAACTGAGAAAAAAAATGTGTTTTTTTTTAAATTGGGATATTTATTATAGCAACAAGTAAAAAATATTGTATTTTTCTTCAAAATTGTCGCTCTTTTTTGTTTATAGCGCAAAAAATAAAAATCGCACAGGCGATCAAATACCACCAAAAGAAAGCTCTACTTGTGGGGAAAAAAGGACGTAAATTTTGTTTGGGAGCCACGTCGCACGACCGCGCAATTGTCAGTTAAAGCGACGCAGTGCCGGAAGCTGAAATTTTACCTGGGCAGGAGGGGGGTGTATGTGCCCAGTATGCAAGTGGTTAAACACGACCTGTTCATTCATTCTGGCCTTTTGCAAAATCTCCTCCTTAAGGCTGACAGCAAATGATATCCCTGGGGGGATTATTATCAGGAGCTTGTGGTCTAAGGGCTCTATGGGCTCTGTCGTATTCAATCGGGGAGGCTTTAGGCCTATCCAGGAGGCCATTAAAGATGGAGGTGAGGGCTGGCTTAATTTGCTCAGGGGTGATAGATTCTGGGATCCCCCTCACCCTTATGTTGTGCCTTCTTCCCCTATTGTCCAGGTCCTCAATTTGCCTTTTCATATCGATCATGTGTTGTAAATGATCGATCGCTATATCATCAAGTCTGACCAGGGCTCTATCTCTCCTCCTCCCTGCTCTCTCTCCCACCGCCATTTGTTCTGATAATCTCAGTAGCTCTGATTTTATGTCTGTGATCGCATCTGAGAATGAGCTTTTAATGTCATTCACTATGTCCATCATCATAGCATAATTCAGGGGTTGATCATAGGCAATGTTACCTCTGGATGAGTCTTCCGAAGCAGGCAGAGAAATCTCATCATCTTCCAGATCGTCTTCTCTAACTGCTGCATGTGCCGTCGGTGCCATCTTGGATCTCGTGCCGTCTCCGCTGTAGCAGAATTTGCTCAAGTTAGCCGGGGATATCTTGCTTTTGGGGGTTCCCGTTGAACGTAGAGATCAGTTGTGAGGGCCTCTCCTGGTCTGCGTGGACATATTTGTCTGAAAACTGGGTTTAGCCGCCGAGATCACCTGGATGCCGGAGCTCCTTTACTCAGCGTCTATCTATGCTGTGCGCCAAGCCACTCCCCAGAGATTCTAACCCTTGCCTCTCTATCCAATACTAACATTTAAAAAAGTATTTAAAAAAAAAAAAAGGGTAAAGCAAATCTAAATGCCTATGCACAATTTTACAATTTTGACATGTGTCAGTAAAACCGTGCATGTCATCACAACTATTTTGTGCATCCAGGTGAATTAAACTGCATTTTTTTTCACGACAAATTGGGCTTTCATTTGATCGTAATTAGTTGTGGATATCTTCTGATTTTATGGTTTTATTATCCAAGCAAAACTGGCCCAAAATATAACTGTAAACTTCTTGTTACTACAATAACCTACCACCAAAGGACAACCAAAAATGAATTGTTCTGCTTCTGATGATTGTATCATGATTTTATCAATACCACTTATGTGTATGTTAGTTGTTGTTTGTGCCCGAAGTACAGCCCAGAAGTAATAGTGCACATTTTGCTTTTTCTTGTCCTACCTAAAACACAGTAACACTAAAGCCTCATACACACGATGGACTTCCATCAGACAAATCCGTGGATTTTTGTCTGAAGGGCGTTGGCCGTGAACTTGTTCTGCATACAGACAGCAGAACTTTTGATCCCAACTCTAAACAACGTGGTTTTTCTGCTCTTTAGTGCCACCCTTTTGGCAACTTCTGCTAATGTTGTCTTATGGTTAGCATTGGTTCGGAGCATGCGTGTTTGTACTTTGAATTATAGTTTGACGGATTTGTGTGCACACGATCGGATAATCCGACAGAACACATTTGTTGTCTGACAATTTAAGAGCATGGCCAACCAACTTTTGTTGTTGGAAATTCTGACAATAATTGTCCGATGGAGCATACAGACGGTCTAATTATCCGACAAAACACGTCCATCGGACAAACGGGCCTTAAGGGGTTTATTTACTAAAGCTAGAGAAGCCAAAAATTGTCACAATTCTGCATAGAAACCAATCAGCTTCTAACCTCAGCTTGTTCAATTGAGCTTTGGCAATAAAACCTGGAAGATGATTGGTTTCTATGAAGAATTGTGCCAAATTTTGCCCTTTTTAGCTTTAGGAAATAAACACCTAACTGACACTGATGTTAAAAACAAATATATATCCTTAAATTTTTTAAACAAAAACGTTTTTTTTTTTCTTGCTGCAAGGAACAAGAAAGATGCATCATATCCTTCTTCTCCATTCACAGAAAGAGAAAAAAAAACACAGGGACTGGCTTCACAGTGACTGTTTACTGTGGTGGTCAATCAGAGGCTACCACAGTCATCAGGTGACCCAAAATCGGGAGATTCAGGTCCCCGATCGTTATTACAGAGCTCTGGCCTCTCGGACTGTGGCACTCTCTCAGCACATAGGGAGAAACACATGTATATGGACCCATGTAAAAAAAGCCCAGAGAAGTGGGGCCGCATGTATGTGTTACGTCAGCGTGAAGGGGTAGCTGATTGTTTTCCTTTGTTTCTCAATTTAACTTCCTTCCTTTATTTCAACATTTGCTTTTTCTTTAGGGCTTCTGGCAAAAATATGAGAACTTCACATACACATTGATTATTCCTCTATTGGGGCCAAGTCCCTTTGTCTCACTTTTCTCAACATTTGTTTCTCTTTTTTTTTTATATACAGACCACTGTAACAAATTAATACTTAACCACTTGCTTACTGGGCACATAAACCCCCTTCGTGCCCAGGCGAAATTTCAGCTTCTGGCACTGCGTCGCTTTAACTGACATTTGCGCGGTCGTGCGACGTGGCTTCCAAACAAAATTGACGTCCTTTTTTCCCCCACAAATAGAGCTTTATTTTGGTGGTATTTGATCACCTCTGCGGTTTTTATTTTTTGCGCTATAAACAAAAAAAGAGTGACAATTTAAAAAAAAATATATATTTTTTACTTGCTGCTATAATAAATATCCCATTTTTTTAAATCTTTTTTTTTTCTCAGTTAAGGCCGATAAGTATTCTTCTACATATTTTTGTAAAAAAAAAATCGCAATAAGCGACTGGTTTGCGCAAAAGTTATAGTGCCTACAAAATAGGGGACAGAATTATGATTTTGCACTAATTACTGTATAAATGTGACTGGCATTGAAGGGGTTAACACTAGGGGGTGAGGAAGGGGTTAAATGTATTCCCTAGGTGTGTTCTAACTGTGTGGGGGGAGGAGACTGACTGGGGGAGGTGAACGATGCTGTGTCCCTATGTAAAAGGGACACAGATCGGTCTCCTCTCTCCCTGACAGAACATGAAGCTCTGTGTTTACACACAGAGCTCAACGTCCCTGCTGTCACCGCCGATCGCGCGTACCCTGAGGACATCGCGGCCGCCAGCCTCAGCGATGCGCCGTGCACTGTTTTTCCCTGCTGCGCGCCACCCAGTGTTGCGCGTGGGGAATTACAATGACAGGAAGTCCAAAGACGTCTACCCGGCACTTGAGAGCTGCGCTGTGGACGTCTTTTTTCCATAGCGCGGATCTCAAGTGGTTAAAATGCTTAAACTGATTGTAAATGCTAGATTTCTTTAATGAAAATAACAAACATGTCATACTTGCCTGCTCTGTGTAATGGTTTTGCACAGAGCTGCCCCGATCGTCCTCTTCTCAGTTACCCCTTGAGAGCTTCCGGCTCCTCCCTCCACCGAATGCCCCTATAGCAATGGTATATTGGGAATATGAGGGTACGTTTGTATGCTTGCTCCAGAATCCTGCACTGTGTGTCCATGAGACACACAGAGCGTGGTTTGACCTCACCCCCGCTCCCACTTCACTGGCTGTGATTGACAGCAGCAGCAGCCAATGGCTTCCACTGCTGTATCTGAGCCAATAAGGAAAGAGGCAGCTGACAGTGCCTCTGCTCTCATGTGCATTGCTAGATCGAGATCAGGCTCAGGTAAGCAGAAGGGAAGGCTGGGTGGGCGGGGGGCTGCATGCAGAAGGTTTTAGAACTATAGGCAAAACTTTTTTCCATTTTGATAGAGCAAGGGAGTGTCAGATTTTTTTTTCACCATCTGTGTCCCATTGCAAAGATTTCCCTTCACTTCCTGTCCCAAAACCAAACAGAAAGTGAGAGGAAATCCCTGCAAATAATGGGAATTTATTGGGGACTCCCAGGTCACCATAACTAGTGCTCCCATTTTTCCCTGTTCGTTTTTTTTTTTTTTTTTTTTAACTTTCACTTACAATGATAATGATACACAGGAAAAATAGAGAGGGTGATTATCCCTAATGGGGGCACAGACAGCTATAAAAACTGACAGAAGTTTTAATCCCTCCCCACTCTATCCAAAACAAAAAAAAGAAAATTGCCTTTAGTTATACTTTAACACCTTCTGGACTGTCCCATGCAGATATGCTGCGCCAGGGTGGCCCTCCAGCATGAAATCACATACCTGTACAGGATTTCATGCACTGGGTCTTGGTGGCGCAGGAGCCACCAAGAGTTCGGAAGACCCAATGTTCGCTGACACCTGGCAATAATTCTAAGGAGAGGCAGAGTGGCGGTTTACCCATGTAAACAAGGCAGACTGCTGTTCAGTGATAAGCAGGAATACCGATCTCTGTCTTTCCCCAGTCAAAGCACCTCCCCCAGACAGTTAGAAAGCACTCCCTAGGAGCACATTTAACCCTTTGATCGTCCCTGATATTAATCCATTCCCTGTCAGTGTCATTAGTACAGTGATAGTGCATTTTTTATAGCACTGATCACTGTATTGTTTCACTGGTCCCCAAAAAGTGTCACTTAGTGTAAGATTTGTCTGCCGCAATGTTGCTAATCGTCGCCATTACTAGTAAAGACAATACAAAAAAATTTAATTCCATAAATATATCCTATAGTTTGTAGACTCTAAAACTTTTGCGCAAACCAATCACTATACGCTTATTGAGATATTTTTTTACCAAACATACTGTATGTAGCAGAATACACATTGGCCTAAATTGATGTTTTTTTTTTATTATTGAATAGGTTTATTGGATTAGGTTTTGTAGCAGGAAGTAAAAAATATACCATCAAATAAAAGCTCTATTTGTGCGGAAAAAAAGGACATCAATTTTATTTGGGTAAAGCTTTGCATGACCGCGCAATTGTCAGTTAAAGTAAGGCAGTGCTGTATCGCAAAAAAAAGACCTGGTCATGAAGGGGGGAAATCTTCCAGAGCTAAAGAGGTTACGATAAAGAAACTTTCTGCCTTGCAAAAGTGTTATATTGCGTATTTTAATTTTAATTTTTAATTTTATTTTTTATAGTGGGCAAAATAGAACTTCTTTGGTCTATACATTAATTTTTTGTGCTTCAGTTCTTCATATGCTGTGAAACTGGGTTGTAAATGCGTCATGCAGTTAGCATTACCTGTACTCTTATCTCAGAAAGTTCGAAAGGTATGCCTTGAGACTTTTTCTATTTTAATAAAAAAATAAAAATTATATATATATTTTTTTAATGCAGCTCCTTACACGCTTCCTAAGGATGTTATTACGAAACGTACGTCGAGGCGGTACCTGGTCACGCTACGTACAATGTTTTCGGCCCTGCTGTTTGTTGGTTCCTGTGAGGTGAAACACACACCACGGACAGAGTGCGGTGGGAGCACGGCAGATCCCCAGACTACTGATTAGAGCCAGCAGCCCCAGTGCCGGGATAGGCTACGTTTTATCTTTGCTCGTTTTTTAATAAACAAAATTACGCTATGGATGTTTCCATTGTTATTTTATATCCGGCCGAGACCTTTAAGGATGAAGTCACCTAATATCTCCATTTCAGCCTATGTGAGCAGGCATTATCCTGCATAAGCTCTCATTGGGGCTGATTTACCAAGCCTGTGCGCCATGACTCATGGTGCACAAGCAGGAGTAAACCCGTTTTTGAGATTTACAAAAGAGATACACTGCCAGTGCAGTGTATTTCTTCATTTACTAAACTGCCTAATGCGCCCAGGAGAGGGCGCACAGCACGCCAGTACAGAGCTGGCGTACGGCATTTAGTTTTGTAAACATCGGGGATTCGGGCGGGAGTTTATGAGGGGAGGGAGGGGGGTGATGCAGGGGAAGTGTAGTGACATGTGTTTGAACGTGTGTGGCGGGCCGAATTGAAAGCGAAAGTGACTTTTGAGAAACGATCCCCGTGCGCTTGCAAAGTACGCCAGAACCTCGGAAGATTGATTTGCATACTGGGCATGCGCAGAGGGAGATTTCAGGAAATGCCGTGCGCTTTGTCAGTACGCCGAGAAATTCTTGGTAAATACCAAGCGGCGTAGCAGTGTTTGCACTGCGAGAAATGGCGCACGGCAATCTCCGAGCTGTTCTCGGGCTGCGCCGACACTGAAGGGGAACTCTGCGCCAAATTTCAAATTTGAAACCGGCGCGGGTTCCCCCCGGGGGAATAATAGGCTCTCCGGCTTTGGTCCGGAACGTGAGGGGTTAACCCACGCCAAAAACGGCGTGGGGTTCCCCCCAGATCCGTACCAAGCCTTATCCCAGGCACGCAGTCTGGCCGGACAGGAATGGGGGTGGGGACGAGCGAGCGCCCCCCCTCCTGAGCCGTACCAGACCACATGCCCTCGACATGGGGGAGTGTGTGCTTTGAGGGAGGGGGCACTGCCCCCCACCCCAAAGCACTCTTGTCCCCATGTCGATAGGGACAAGAGCCTCTTCCCGACAACCCTGGCCATTGGTTGTCGGGGTATGCGGGCGGGAGCCAATCAGAATCTGAGAGCCCCTTTAATAAGGTGGCCCCCAGATTCTGGCCCCTCACCCTATGTGAATGAGTATGGGGTACATGGTACCCCTACCCATTCACCTGGTGGAAAAAGTGTAAACACAAATAAACCACACAAGAATAAAATAATTTATTAGCCAGCTCCGGGGGTCTTCCGCCAACCCACCCCGGTCTTCGCCACCGCAGTCTTCCGCCGCCGCCCCCTCTACGAAGCTCCGTGCTTGTGGGGGAGGGCAGCGGGCTTCGAAGTTTTCGCCGGGGTGAGGGTCGCACATCCCACCCCGGTTTTCTAGTCGTCTTCCGCCGCGACCCTCTTCACCATAAGGCTTCCTGCCTATGGGGGAGGGCCGCGGGCTTCGTAGTTTTCTGCCGGGGGGGGCTCTCGATAGCCTCTTCTGCCTGGCTCTTCCGCGGGGGCCAGGGCTTCTCGTCGCTGTGTCGCCGTCTTCCGCCGCCGCCCCCTTCACCACGAAGCTCCGTGCCTGTGTGGGAGGGCAGCGGGCTTCAAAGTTTTCGGCCGGGGTGAGGGTCGCACATCCCACCCCGGACTTCTAGTCGTTTTCGACGCCGCCCCCTTCACCATGAAGCTTCCAGGCTTCTCGTCACTGTCTTCCGCCGCGGGGTGACACTCGCGGGCTTCTTCTTCCATTCGATGTTGACACAGCGAGGTCCGGCGCTGAAATGCCGTCAGATCGGTGGGCACGGACTTATATTGGCATTGGGCGTGGGCGTGGTTATGCCACCATGTCACCTTAACCCATGTGACATCACATTCCCATCATGCCCTGTGATGTCACATGGGTTAAGGTCACATGGTGGCATAACCACGCCCACGCCCAATGCCAATATAAGTCCGTGCCCACCGCTCTGTCGGCATTTCAGCGCCTGACCTCGCCGTGTCAACATCGAATGGAAGAAGAAGCCCGCGAGTGTCATCCCGCAGCGGAAGACAGCGACGAGAAGCCCGCCGCCCTCCCCCATAAGCAGGAAGCTTCATGGTGAAGGGGGCGGCGGCGAAAACGACTAGAAGTCCGGGGTGGGATGTGCGACCCTCACCCCGGCCGAAAACTTCGAAGCCCGGAAGACGGCGACGAGAAGCCCGCCACGTCCAAGTCCGGGATGGGATGTGCGACCCTCATCCCGGCAGAAAACGTCAAAGGGGGCGGCGGCAGAAGACGGCGACACAGCGACGAGAAGGCCTGGCCCCCGCGGAGGAGCCAAGCAGAAGCCGACGAGAAGCCCGGAGAGTGGCGCCCTCCGGCGGAAGACGGCGAAAGAAGCCCTGGCCTCGGGAGGAGCCAGGCAGAAGCGGAGAAGCCCGAGGTGGGGCGACACCCCCGTTGTTCTCCGCTGTTTTCGGCCGCCCCCCCCCGGATGTAAAAGAGCTTAATTTTGGGGTGGGGGCCCGGCCGAGCATGGGCGGAGAGCATCGGTGGGTGTTTCCCCCCCGGCAGAAAACGGCTAGAAGACCGAGGAGTGGCAATTTTTTATTGAAAATTCTACGACCAAAAATGTATACAGAAAAAAAAAAACAATTAAACCAAAACGACCCTCTGCCACAATACATTTTCTTTACATACAAATATTATCCCACCATGCTATACATATACCATCTATACATCACTAAGAATTAGCACCAATACCTGCCCCACTCACTTGCATTTTTATACTCTTTAGTCATTACCACTTCCCAAGTACCAAAGCAACCCTCTACCACATTTTCTTTACGTACAAACATTATCCCACCATACTATACATATACCATCTGCACATCACTAAAATCGCACCAATACCTGCTCCAATAACTTGCATTATTATACTCTTTAATCATTTCCACTTCCCAAGTAACCCCAACCCCTAAAACATACATACTTCTATTATGCATAAACAAATAAAACAAAATCATAACCCTAACCCTCCCCAAAACTTTAAAATCTACGCAACTACGCACTTGTACATACACATGTTACCACATTACTGCATTTTTTTTTTTTTTTTTTTTATTTTTTTAATAAAATTACTCATTTACTTTCATCAGCACAATCCCCTGCAACCATACCCCCACCAGAATCCACCACAGGATCCAAGGTGGAAAACCTGTTCTGCAGGGCTATACCAGGGGGAGTCTGGGCACTACTTGTCGCCCCAACTCCACCTTCTGGAGAGGAAACACCCGGACCAGGACCTGACCCAGAACTGGGGATCACCCCAGGACTGCTTTTACACCGCCCCTTTCCCACTGCCACCCAAACATTGCTCATACACATGTTACCACATTACTGCATTTTTTTCTTTTTTTTAATAAAATTACTCATTTACTTCCATCAGCACAATCCCCTGCAACCATACCCCCACCAGAATCCACCACAGGATCCAAGGTGGAAAACCTGTTCTGCAGGGCTATACCAGGGGGAGTCTGGGCACTACTTGTCGCCCCAACTCCACCTTCTGGAGAGGAAACACCCGGACCAGGACCTGACCCAGAACTGGGGATCACCCCAGGACTGCTTTCACACCGCCCCTTTCCCACTGCCACCCAAACATTGCTCATACACATGTTACCACATTACTGCATTTTTTTCTTTTTTTTTTAAATAAAATTACTCATTTACTTCCATCAGCACAATCCCCTGCAACCATACCCCCACCAGAATCCACCACAGGATCCAAGGTGGAAAACCTGTTCTGCAGGGCTATACCAGGGGGAGTCTGGGCACTACTTGTCGCCCCAACTCCACCTTCTGGAGAGGAAAACACCCGGACCAGGACCTGACCCAGAACTGGGGATCACCCCAGGACTGCTTTTACACCGCCCCTTTCCCACCGCCACCCAAACATTGCTCATACACATGTTACCACATTACTGCATTTTTTTTTTTTTTTAATAAAATTACTCATTTACTTCCATCAGCACAATCCCTGCAACCATACCCCCACCAGAATCCACCACAGGATCCAAGGTGGAAAACCTGTTCTGCAGGGCTATACCAGGGGGAGTCTGGGCACTACTTGTCGCCCCAACTCCACCTTCTGGAGAGGAAACACCCGGACCAGACCTGACCCAGAACTGGGGATCACCCCAGGACTGCTTTTACACCGCCCTTTCCCACCGCCACCCAAACATTGCTTTTACTCTCCTTACCTGGCTGAGAAGGCAAGTCTACAACTGGCTGGGGATCTCTAGGAACCTTACCCCTTCTGCCCTTACGAACAGGTCTCGTACTAGGGGTATCAGAATCAGAGAAACGACCCGCCTCTTGATCCCCCCCACCACCAGACACAGGGACAGAGGACCCAGACCAAGTAGGAATGGGCTGCGAATCCCGAGAAGGGGGATGCAACACCACCCTAGGCATCTTAGCCTTGCCACGAGATACCACAGATTGCACCAAAGGGGCCTTACCCCTCCCCCCAGATTTTAAAGGGGAAACTCTCGAGCCGCCCGACTTATGACCCAATCTTCCTGACGATGGCCCCGGACTCCCGGAACCCATCACAAAAACTGGCTCTCAAGAGTCACTGCGCCAGCCAGCTGGAGCGGGGCAGGAGGCCCGGCCGACGAAACAACCGGAAGCACAGACTCCCTAGACCCCCCAGGCCCCGCAGGGGGAGACACCCCCCCAACAGGTGCCCGAAAGGCCGAGGGGCACTGGCTAAAAACGTGCCCCATAACACCGCACAGATTGCATTGAAATTTATTGCACCCGCTGGCCAAGTGCCAGCTTCATTACACTTTGTGCAAAAGGGTTCCCTACAGTCCCTACTGAAATGCAAAGGACTGTTGCATCTAAAACAGAGCTTAGGTTGCCCCGGATAGAATGCAAGGATCCTATCCCTCCAAATAACCTGACGCAGGCACATGTGTCATGATAACCCGATGCGTCTAAGCCTTACTGAGACAGACCAGGCACCAGTCCAGATCCCCTTGGCATCCAAAACTTTCCTGGCGGGGCCATCACCTGGCCGTACCGCCCCAACCATGTTGTGATATCTTCTGCGGGAATAGATTCATTTCTAACCAGGACTGACACCCTTTTTATTTCTTCCTGTCTAGACAGGGGGACTGCTCTAAAGGATTTCCACGAGGACTGATTCTTCACCACCTCCCGTCTGGAGATAAAACTCTCATTAAGACGGGGGGTACCAAAACTTACATCATACTCCAGGGAGCCGAGGGGTGGATAACAGCAAAGATGTCTGAGCTTTCCCTTTAACCCAAGGGCCAATCACCATATCCACCACCTCGTCTCTCCCCGCGAGGACTGGACCAAAACTCTTCCAACCAGCGCAGCTGGCACAAACATTATGGCGCTACGCTACACTCCCCCCATCTCAGTGGCGGCAGGCACTGAGCCCTAAAGCCATCGTACAGTGGGCACTTAAAAACGCCCAAGCTGTACCCTGCCACCAGTGACATCTGCAAAAGACAACCCCACTTTTAGGGCCGACATAACCCGGCCTCCTGGGACCCACTGATTTGGGGAGGAGGCGGGGGGAGATCAGAAACAACAACATTGCTAGAATCAACATTATCAACAGCTATACTTAAGTCTTTCCCAGGGGGCCCGGGCACAGCAGGTGCACAAGCACCGGAAACACCCCCAGCAGAAATAATTGCTGCCGGAGGGGTCCCCGCCACCGCCAGAGGACCCACTTGGGGCTGACCGTATGCTCCAAAACCCCAGAGGGTACCCCAATGTCATGAAAACCAGTACTCTGGTCCGCTTTAGTTGGCTCACCCTCCAGCAGCCGTATGTGGTCCATCGCAAGACATGGGCTAGTTATACTACCCTGCTCGCAATCACCCCACTCCATGCGCTGGGGGGTCATCGCCACGGACTCAGAAACTGAAGGGCCGGAGGGGGAAACCACAAGAGGCACCCACCACCCGGCAGCAGGTCCACAGGAAAAGATGACCCAACAGTCTCCGCAACAGTGGCCACCCCCAAAACCGGGATGAGACAATAGTAGGTATCTCACCCTCACAGTGTCCTCGGCAGAAATCCCACGATCCATGGCACTCACACCCGCGGAACCGTCCTTCATTGCTCCATCCTTTCAGCAACAGCCTCCACAAGTCCCATCTCTCACCCGCAGCTGTCCCGGGATCCGCTACTTCCGGCTCCACACCTTCAGCGGTAACCCCGCAACCGCGGTATTCACTTTCGCGGCCATATCCTCCGGCTCCACACCCGCAGCGGCAGTCCCGCGACCCGCGGCATCCACCGCAGCAGTAGCCTCGCGACTCGCGGCACACAATTCGCGGCAATACCCGCCGCGACTTCGTCCTGCGTTCCTCAACCTCCATGACTTCCTCCTCGTCCGCAGCAGCCCGGGACCCGCCACTTCCGGTCCCGCGGTGATCGCGGGGGATCCGACCAGGCCTCCAGGCTGGGCGCCCCCTGATGGCAAAGGGGAAATTGGCACCTCAGCCTGGGAGCTACGGCGAGCAGCCTGGCTTCCCTTATCACAAACCTCCATCAGGCGTTCCTCCAACTCATCCATCTCATCAGTGTCCATAGTAGACTGATCCAACAGCCGGTTCCAATAAATGATATACTCACTCAGGGTCGTTTTCAATGTCTGAACACTCAGGCGATAGCCCTTCCGCTTCTTTTTGCCCACCCGATCTCTGGCTGTTCTTAAGCGTGCCAGGTCTTCATGCACTACCACCAAAAAGTCCATAAGCCTTCCAAGACTGCATAGACTTCCATCCGACGGCTGTAGCTTCAAAATCACTTTCACCTGGCTGCTGCTTGCCATGCAGAGAGAGCAATCTGGGACTCCAGATACCTGAGATCCTCATCTGATGGTCTCAAACTCTCCACTGTCCTTGAAATGGTATCCGATCCCTCCACAGGCATAGCTTCTCTCACCGCCCGGGAAGTAGAGCCTCCCCCTGGGCTGATAGCTTCCATGGCTCTCTGGAAGTCCAGAGAGCCTCACACACACGCCCTCAAGACCGAGGAGTGGCGACGCCCCCGTTGTTCTCCGCTGTTTTCGGCCGGCCCCCCCCCGGATGTAAAAGAGCTTATTTTGGGGTGGGGGCCTGGCTGAACATGGCGGAGAGCATCGGTGGGTGTCGTCGTCGTCCCCGGCAGAAAACAGCAAAACCCGGGGCATTGGCTGGTGGTGGGGGGTCCCGGCAGAAGACCCCCAGAGCTGACTAATAAATTATTTTATTCTGTGTGGTTTATTTGTGTTGACACTTTTCCACCCGGTGAATGGGTAGGTGTACGATGTACCCCATACTCATTCACATAGGGTGGGGGGCCAGAATCTGGGGGCCCCCTCATTATAGGGGGCTCTCAGTATCTGATAAGCCCCCCGCCCGCATACCCCGACAACCAACGGCCAGGGTTGTCGGGAAGAGGCTCTTGTCCATATCGACATGGGGACAAGAGTGCTTTGGGGTGGGGGGGCAGTGCCCCCTTCCCCCAAAGCACACACTCCCCCATGTCGAGGGCATGTGTTTGGTACGGCTCAGGAGGGGGGGGGGGGCTCGCTCGTCCCACCCCCATTCCTGTCCGGCCAGACTGCGTGCCTGGGAGAAGGGTTTGGTCTGGATCTGAGGGGGAACCCCACGCCATTTTTGGCGTGGGTTTAACCCCTTATGTTCCAGATCAAATCTAAGAGCCTGTTGTGCACCTGGAGGGGAACCCCCACGCCGTTTTTTTTTTTTAATTTGGTGTGGAGTTCCCCTTTATCCCGGTCCTGTCAGGGGGGGGAATGCCTGCTCGTCTGTCCATACAATGTATGAACAGCGATCTGTCATTTCCCCTAGACAGTCCCACCCCCTTTACAGTTAGAACACACCCAGGTAACATAATCAACCTTCCTCGCCCTAGTGTTAACCCTTCCTGCCAGTTGACATTTTTATAGTAAGCAATGCATTTGTATACCATTGCTCGCTAGAAAAATGCCAAAGCTCACAAAAATGTGTCCGCCACAATGTCGCAGTAGCCAGAAAAATCAATGATCGCCACCATTACTAGTAAAACAAAAATATATCCTAAAAAAAATAAGACCAACCCCTACTTATATCTTTTGCCCAAACCAATCAAACGCTTATTGCGATTTTTTGGAACCAAAAATATGTCGAAGCTTACGTATCGGCCTAAACTGAGGGCAAAAAGTTTTGGAATATATTTTGGGGGAGATTTATTATAGCAAACAGTAAAAAAGTTGTCTTTTTATTTACAAAATTGTCGCTATATTTTTGGTTCAAGCAAAAATAAGAAAAAACGCAGAGGTGATCAAATACCACCAAAAAAACAAAAAAACAAAAATTTGTTGGGGGAAAAAAGAGGACGCCAAATTTGTTTGGGGGCCACGTCGCACAACCACGCAATTGTCAGTTAAAATGACGCAGTGTTGAAATGCAAAAACTGGGCCCGTCAGTGACCAGTAATATGGTCTGGGGCTCAAGTGGTTACAAATTAAGAAAACACTAAAGTTAGCCCAATTTATGGCCTTAATGTGAAAGATGATGTTACACCGAGTAAATAGATACCCAACATGTTACACTTTAATATTGCACACACTCGTGGAATGGCGCCAAACTTCAGTACTTGAAAATACCCAGGTTCAGGTTACCAGTTTAGATTTACAGAGGAGGTCTAGTGCTAAAAGTATTGCTCTCACTCTAACGTATGCTATGATACCTCACATGTGGGGTTTGAACGGCGGTTAAATATGTGGGGGCGGGACTTACACATTTAAGGCCCGCCCACATATGGAAACATCCTTCAAACCACACATGTGAGGTATCATAGCGTACGTAAGAGCGAGAGGAATCATAGCGTGCGTAAGAGCGAGAGGAATACTTTTAGCACTAGACCTCATCTGTAAATCTAAACTGGTAACCGGAAGAAAAAAAAATGCTGCGTGTTCGCTTCTGACTGCGAGCTACTAGGGACAGGGGCGTTTAAATTATTAGTATTTATGTTTGTTACGTAAAAATTCTATAAGACCTCCTTCAGGTTGTAAAGCATCAGTTCAGGGGCCAAAAAAAAAGAGAAACACCTCTTATGCTTTATCCCATTGCAGATCTTGATCTGGTACTGCATTACGATGTGAACTGGGCATGC